>CM046423.1:17585223-18785223 GCA_025506505.1 Flaveria sonorensis | reverse complement strand
CATTGATATCTCATTAATTTTAGCTTCGTTTTAAACATGGTTTAACTCGTTGTGATCCTTTCACAAAGAACAATACAAACTCACTTTAAATAATCATTGTATTTATAAATATAATAATTATTAATATTCAAAATAAATAAAAAAAATCACATTTTCATTAAATTTCCAAGGATTTCCTAGCTCATAGACTACACATGGACCTATTTCTATTGGTTAAAGGAAAATTAAACCTTGAGAAAAAAAAATTCTAACCCGTTTTCCGCGTATAAAATAATTCCACACGGCACCCCGAATTGACCTTGGAAAATCACCCAAAATTTCAATACAAAAATTCCAACCCGTTATAAAAATCAATGAAATGAAATTTGAAAAACTGAGATTACAGCGGTGTTTTGAGTTGAGAAAATGTGTGGGATTTTCGCCTACTTGAATTACGATGTCAACAGAGACAGAGGCTACATCCTCCAGGTCCTCTTCAATGGCCTCCGTCGTCTGGAATACAGAGGCTACGATTCCGCCGGAATCTCCATCGATTCTTCTGCCGTCGCCCTTCTCCACTCCCCCCTTGTCTTCCGTCAAGAGGGAAACATCGAATCCCTCGTCAAATCTGTATACGAAGGTCTGTCTTTCGATTTTTGTTCTCCCCTATTGACTATTCTTGTGTGATTTGCATGCCCTAGTTTTCTTTTTGTAGCAATGTTGATTGATTGATTGCAACAGCATTACAATTTTGGATAAGCTGCTAATATCCTATCTCCGACCTCAATAAACTTAACGTTTTTCTTCGTAATCTACATTGTTAAAAGGTAAGGTATTCGACCTTTCACTGTTAGGATAATTGAGGTTTAGGGTGCTTTTGTGAAAATTGAAGTTTAATGGTTATATCTGACATGAAATCCAAGTATAATGACTCTGTAAACGGTATTAGAAGTTTGCCTATATTTGGTTGCAATTGTATTTGTTTTGGAAGAACTATTAGAATCATATTTTATGCCTCTAGGGTTACCTTACTATATCTGATTGAAGTCCTATATTTTTCAACCTGATACAAAGCGCACTGGCACTGGGAAGCATGAGTTTGGTGTCTGAACATTGTCCCCTTTTGTTATTAGAGATACAAACATACACATCGATAAACCCACTCATAGAGTAGGATTTGGGGTGGGTGGTGATGGAGACGGACCTTACCTTTTTTTTTAACATGGATAGCGAGGCTGCTGTCAGAGATTTTTACCTTTTATTTGTTGATTCGGGGAATATGACTAACGAAGGTAATGTACCCACTTTGCATAACCTTATGGTATGCCTGCAACAAGTTTGAACGACATAGTTTCTCTACTTGAGTTATATCTCATGGTACACGATCTTTCTTTACTTGTACTTGTATAGTTCTGAGAATATAGTAGTGCGCCCCAACATTTGAAGGAAAAGGCAACTATAGGTGCGCTGTCATATACAAGGAAGTTTTATTGGACCTACAATCTATATATGACTGTCAATTTTTAAATCGTTGTTACTCAGAGTGCTTATGTTGCATTTTCTGTGTGCTTTTATTGTTAATGCCAGCTTCAGTCATCCATTATGTATAATTTGCTAGAAATACATTTGGAAAATCATATTCTTTAATCAGCTATTTTAATTGATGCTTCAGAGGTCTCTGCTACTGATTTAAATCTAGAAGAATCGTTTTCTGTTCATGCTGGAATTGCACACACCAGATGGGCCACCCATGGAGAGCCAGCTCCAAGAAATAGTCATCCCCAGTCATCAGGTGCTGGAAATGATTTCTTGGTTGTTCACAATGGAGTTATCACCAATTATGAGGTGCACTTAATTTTTGTATAAAAGTTTAATATTTGTATTCACAATTGCATATTGTTTCTAATACATATTGACTTTTACATGTAATGTTGATACAAATGAATCCAAATGGTTTAATTCCACATTAACTTCTGCTCCATCCTTTTCCATGTATATGTTATCTCTTCCTTCCATTTATATAGCATTCATTGTATAATTTGTTGAACTTTTATGTGAGTCGTCATTTTTTTGTGAATGAGGATTGTTAAATAAAACAATGCAGGTGTTGAAGCAATCTCTTCTGCGACATGGGTATACTTTTGAATCTGAGACTGATACAGAGGTGATCCCAAAGCTTGCAAAATTTGTTTTTGATAAAGCAAATGAAGGAGGTACTTAAAATCCGTAAAAGATGCCACGTGTTTGACATAAAAATTAGTTTGTAATATTTTTGATGCCTTCTTTTCTGGGCACATATTGTTTTCATCCTGCTTTGTTAGCATGATTTTGTGTATTATTTAAATAATTAAATTTTTACCATTTAGAACTCAATGAATCTTTTACTGGTTCAGGTGATCAAACTGTCACATTTAGTGAAGTTGTGCTTGAGGTTATGAGGCATCTTGAAGGAGCATATGCACTTATTTTTAAAAGCAGGCATTATCCAAATGAATTGATTGCCTGTAAACGTGGCAGTCCACTGCTTCTTGGTGTGAAAGTAGGTTCTACTTAGTTAGAAAATTAACATACACATTTTTTATACTTAAGTTCTTTTTGTTAATACTATACTTACATCTTTTGTTTGCTTTTATTATCCTGCAGGAATTTGCTGAAGAACAGAACAATGGAACTTCCTATAATGACATGAAATTCATTTCCAAAAACGGTCACCCTAAAGAACTATTCCTATCTAGTGATCCTCATGCACTTGTTGAACACACAAAAAAGGTGTTGGTGATCGAGGATGGTGAAGTTCTTGACATTAAGGTAGTACATATCATATTAAGAATTTGCATTTACCAGCTATCATATGTCAACCATCACATGTTACCATCTATTCACAACAACTTGAATAATCATAATCAATAAGCAGATGTCTAATGGTAGGGATAATTAGTATTAGACAATATATGTTATTACACATTACTCAATAGTATAGGGTTTAGAGTGTAATTATGGTTCCTATATATATTCCTTGTAATCTCACGTATTCAATACAATATACTGATTACCAAGTTTGTTTTGGTATCAGAGCCCATAACCCTAATCCCTTTTAGGGTTCTGCCGTCACTAATCCTACACAAGAAAAAAAATACGGTCAGCAACATCTATTCCTGCCATATCCTTCTCTCGATTCCTTCAGTCGATTCAATCATTCACATTCTTATGGCTCTTATTGCTGCTTTCTCTTCATCCGAGAAGACAACCCACAATTCTCATAAGTTTGGATTCACCCTGACTCCAACCAACTATGGTTACCGGAAGGCAATGATTTAGCCATTCCTTGTTACCAACAATCTTTTTCCCTATGTTAATGGTACAATCCCATGTCAACAGAAACCATTCAGACCTCTACTTCATCTGGAAAAGACAACGAAACAACCACAGTGTCTCAACCAAACCCTAATCATGCAACGTGGGTATCAAATGATACACATGTTCGTATGGTAATCTTGTCAACTGTTTCAGAAGCCTCGTTTAAGCATGTTCAGAGAAACACTTCCCGTGAATTATGGTTATCTCTCGAGCGTGCCTATGCACCTCATACCTCGTCGAGGGAATACACGTTGAAAACCCAACTGTTGAGGATTGCCATGAAAGGTGATGAATCCTCGTCTGACTATCTGACTCGTGCACAAGAGTATTCAGATGCATTAGCCAACATAGGTGAGCCTATAAAAGAAAAAGACCTAGTTATGCTTGTCATCTCTGGACTACGCGAAGAATACAACGGTTTAAAGTCCACCCTGCTTGCCCGACAATTCCCGACTGTATTCAGTGAACTACACGCCCTCCTGTCAAACCATGATTACATGATCAAAAAGCCCTCATGAGATGTGTCACTTGCCCAAGCATTTACTGCTGTATCCACAAACTGTAGCCCTGCCACACCCTCTCCATTGTCACAAACTGATGCTTTCCAGGTTGTCCAACAGCTTGCTACCCAGCTGGGTTTGCAGCTTCACTTGCCTAGTTCATAACCACTACAATCCTTTTATACAAATAGATCTGGAAACAACCGTACCCGAGGCTCAAACAATCGACGGGAACTTCGCGTGGTAGAGGCAATTATCACAACCGCAACCAAAGTGGAGGGCTTCTAACCAGAATACTGTTTATGGTACATGTAACAGGTGTGGCCCTGGTCATGTCCTGTCTCAGTGCCCGAACCGGGATCCCGCTACTATAAGGACCAGACAACAACTAATAGCAAATTTTGCAGACTATCGATCACCAGCTCCCACCTCTTGGTTCCCTGACACCGGTTCTAATCAACATGTGACTTCGGATCTCTCTAGCTTTGATAACTCGGAAGCCTATTTTGGTGAGGATCGTCTTCACGTTGGCAGCGGTAAGGGCTTACCAATTCTTCATATCGGTTCCTCTAAATTTTTCTCACCAGCCAAAACTCTTTCTCTTAACAATATACTTCATGTTCCTCAAATTAAACGAAATCTTCTTTCCGTTCAATTCTGTCATGACAATCATGTATTTCTTGAGTTTCACTCTACCTTTTTTTGTGTGAAGAACAAGGATACACACACTATCCTCCTCACGGGTCCAAGTAATGGCGGTCTTTACTCCTTTCATCTACCGTGGTTCACCTCACTTCCAAAAGTAGCTTTCTCTACAACCCGTGTGTTTTCAAATATATGGCATCAACGACTGGGACATCCTCATCCACAGCTGTTGAAGTCTGTTACCAAAATATCATTTACCTTTACTAAATAAATGTGCTACCTTGTTTTGTGAATCTTGTTC
Organism: Flaveria sonorensis; assembly: GCA_025506505.1. Taxonomy (NCBI): domain Eukaryota; kingdom Viridiplantae; phylum Streptophyta; class Magnoliopsida; order Asterales; family Asteraceae; genus Flaveria; species Flaveria sonorensis. The sequence goes on along the minus strand of CM046423.1, from coordinate 18,780,441 downwards.
TATTGGGAAATCGTCTAAACTTCATTTGTTACCTTCTAATTATAAAAGTTCACATATTTTGGATTTAGATTTTTGTGATGTATGGGGCCCTACCCCTATTGCTTCTTTTGATGGTCATCGTTATTTCCGTTTGTGTATTGATCATTACTCTAGGTTTATGTGACTAATTTCTCTTAAATTGAAATCTGATTTGTATGATGTGTTTAAACAATTCCTAGTTATGGTTGAATGACAATTCAAAACAAAATTAAAGTCTGTCCAAACAGATTGGGGAGGTGAATTTCGCAACCTATCTTTGTTTTTTTAGGAACTTGGCATTACTCATCGACTTCCGTGCCCTCATACGAGTGAACAAAATGGTTTTGTTGAGCGTCGACACCGTCACGATGTTGAAACCGGACTCACTTTACTTGCACAATCCCATGTCCCACAATGTTTTTGGCATTTTGCTTTCGACACGGCAGCCTACCTAATTAATCGCATGCCTTCACGCATGAATTCTAACATCTCACCATTTGAACAGCTTTTTCATCGCCCTCCGGATTTCTCATTTCTGCGTGTGTTTGGGTGTCGCTGCTATCCACATCTCCGACCATTTAACAAACACAAGATGGATTTTCGATCTCATTCGTGTGTGTTTCTTGGATATAGCACATCCCATCATGGCTACCGGTGTTTTGATCCCACTTTCGAACGCATCTATGTCGCACGACATGTCCGGTTTAATAAACATCTTTTTCCCTTCCAAACATAGCCTACATCCACAATCCCATCACCAGGTGTAGATCCTTATTACTCAACCAGCCCAAACTCACCCACCTACAACATTAACTACTGCTTCTAACCCAAACCCTCCTTGGTCTCGTCCTCCCAACCTTAGGCGAAATCCCAAACGTACTACCCTATACAATGCCACTTCCTTCCATGCACATGATACCTCCCATGATACCGACCCAACCAACTTTACCTTTGCTAATGCCAATCCTCACTGGCGTAAAGCCATGGCTGATGAGTATTCTGCGCTTATGAGAAATGGCACATGGACGTTAGTTCCACGTGATCCAACATACAATGTGGTCAACTGCAAGTGGTTGTATACTTTCAAACGTGATCAAATAGGGGCTATTACACGCTACAAAGCCAGACTTGTTGCAAAGGGGTATCGCCAACAGCCGGGTATTGATTATCAGGAGACTTTTAGTCCCGTGGTAAAATCCACCACCATACGTGTGGTTCTCTCTTTAGCTGTTACACAAAATGGCCTTGAGACAGCTAGACATACAGAATGCCTTTTTACATGGTGACTTAAAAGAGACGGTTTACTTGCAACAACCTCCGGGGTTTGTAGACAAAACAAAACCGGATCATGTTTGCCTTCTACATAAGTCCTTGTATGGCTTAAAACAGGCTCCTCGCGCTTGGTTTCATCGCCTTTCCATAGCTCTTGAGTGTCTCGGATTCCATGGTTCCAAAACGGATCCATCTCAGTTTATATACTCATCCCATGTTACTCTTCTATACATGCTTGTATATGTTGACGACATAATTTTGACAGGGAACAATCCAGGGGAAATTGAGCGTGTGGTGCATAATCTGAATCAAACATTCTCTCTCCGAGACATGGGCTCCCTCTCTTATTTTCTGGGCATCGAAGTTACCAATCAAGGTCTAGACATTATTCTATCCCAGAAACAATATATTCATGACCTGATTGCCAGAGCAGGACTCTCAAATGCCCGGATGACTGTCGATCCACGGGGGGCTATGCTATATATCTCGGTTCTAATCTTGTTTCTTGGTCTGCTAAAAAACAACAACGAACTGTATCTAGGTCATCCACAGAGTCAGAATACAAGGCTTTGAGAACTCACTTGGCTTCAAGCTCTTCTACAAGAGCTTCGAGTTCCTGTCAAGACTACTACTACATTATGGTGTGACAACCTAGGTGCTACATACTTATCATCAAATCTAGTTTTTCATGCTCGTACAAAACATGTAGAAGTGGATTTCCACTTCGTCCGAGAAAGGGTGGCTCGTGGACAACTTTCAGTTCAGTTTATATCCACAGAGGATCAGATCGCAGATGTCTTCACAAAGCCTCTGTCGTCGCAACGGTTTCTGTCCTTAAGATCCAAGCTACAGGTCGCACCTCGGCCTTAGCTTGCGGGGGAATATTAGACAATATAGGGTTTGGAGTGTAATTATGGTTCCTATATATATTCCCTGTAATCTCATGTATTCAATACAATATACTGATTACCAAGTTTGTTTATTAGGTACTTTAAAATGTTTTTAATAACCAACTTTCATATGATTTCTTATGGTGAAGGGAAAGATGGAAAATTACAATCACTTTTTTGTTTGTTCATTAATCTGGTTATTTTAGGATGGAGGAGTGACGATCCTGAAGTTTGATCATGGCAAAGGGAAAGATGGAAAATCTCTTTCAAGACCTGCTTCTGTGCAGCGTGCATTATCCATTCTTGAAATGGAGGTTGAACAAATAAGTAAAGGCAAATATGAACATTATATGCAGAAAGAAATTCATGAGCAACCAGAATCTTTAACAACCACAATGCGGGGCCGGCTTATACGTGGTGGATCCAGCAAAAGGAAGAGTGTTTTATTGGGTGGACTCAAGGATCATCTGAAAACTATCCGAAGAAGCAGACGAATCGTTTTCATTGGATGTGGAACCAGCTATAATGCTGCTTTAGCTGCCAGACCTATTTTGGAAGAACTTTCTGGTAGGTGTTTCAAAATATGTAGGGGTGGGAAAATTGGCAAGTTGCGTAAGGGGTGAAGATGGGTAATTTTGGTGCTATTAGATATGGTTGTGTTGACCTGAAACTCTTTTTGGGCAGTTTTTTGTTTCTTCTCAATAACTAGTGTGTTATATGACTACAAAACTATAGCATGCTATATCAATATAGCTTTTTCTTCAAAGCAATTTTGGAGGTTGTGGATTAAAAGTACAATTTGGCAGTTCAGCACATGTTTGATTCCTTTCCTATTGGATAGAAATGGCACCATGGGTCGGGTGGGTAATGGATTAAAATGGGCAAATTTTGGTACGTACCGGGTTATGTTTATCCGAAACACCTTTTGTCCAATTTTATTTTTTGGGTTTTATATACAAAAAGTTGTTATAGTGAATATGAAAACAAAAACTGTACTTGTTTGTTTATAATCTAATATTTTTTAATATAATGACTTAAAGGGGGTTTATGCATTAAAAGACTTCATCAACTTTCAAACCATTTTCTTTTTAAGTAATTTATTTTATTTTACTTGGCTGACCCATTAGAGATAAAATATAACCTGAATGGATGGAAATTTCCACATCTACATTTTTAACATTTTTTTGTCTGAACCACTTGACACCCGTTAGCGATAAAACATAACTCAACATCAAACCATTCACAAGTAAACAAGTCCTCTTTCACATCTCTAATGCCCCATATCAATAATATTTTGTATTCACAATGGATTGACAGGTATACCTGTTATGATGGAGATTGCTAGTGATTTGCTGGATAGGCAGGCACCTGTGTACAGAGATGATACGATAATTTTTGTTAGTCAATCCGGTGAAACAGCTGACACTTTAAATGCCCTTGAATATGCTCTTGAAAATGGTGCTTTATGTGTTGGCATTACGAACACTGTTGGCAGTGCTATTGCCCGCAATACGCACTGTGGTGTTCATATCAATGCAGGCAGTGAGATTGGCGTTGCAAGTACCAAGGTAAGCTATGTTATTTTTCGCATATTTTTGTTACATAATTTTATTTTTTATAAACTTGAGTTATCTCTTGGTATTGATATTATCCAGGCATATACAAGTCAAATAGTGGTGTTGGCTATGGTAGCTCTAGCAATTGGGGCTGACACAATTTCTACCAAACAAAGGAGAGAAGGAATTATAGAAAGCCTTCTTAACTTGCCCGGTATGTTTCAATGCTGATTATTTAAGAAATTAATAAATAAAATGGCCATCAATGGCATTTTTTTTTTTGTGAAAACGAGGGGAATATAAGGAATATTACCATACATGCAGGGAAAATTAGGGAAGTACTTAAACTTGATGAAGATATGAAAGATCTTGCAAGATCACTGATTTCTGAGCAGTCACTTCTTATGTTTGGAAGAGGATATAACTATGCAACAGCTCTTGAGGGTGCTTTGAAGGTCAAGGAAGTGGCACTTATGCACAGTGAAGGGATGCTTGCTGGTGAAATGAAACATGGCCCGTTAGCTTTAGTGGATGAAAATCTTCCAATTGTTGTCATTGCTACTCGTGATCAATGTTTCGGGTTGGTTTATTTGTCATTGCTACTCGTGACCAATTTAGTTGATGAAAATCTTCTATTTGCAATATTGTTTTGCTTTATTGACGTTTTTAAATCTGATCAGCAAACAGCAGTCTGTTATTCAACAACTTAAAGCTCGAAAAGGTCGTCTGATAGTCATGTGTTCAGAAGGAGATGCAGCAGCTGTGTGTGGTGGATCCTGCCCCGTAATTGAAGTTCCTCGAGTCGTTGATTGCTTGCAGCCTGTTGTGAACATAGTTCCATTACAGGTATTATTATTATTATTTTAGTTATCTGTCACACTACTAATCTACGCTGGTAGTTTAATTACCTTATCTATTCATGACATGACTTCATTATTCTGCAAACTTTTGAGATTTGACTTGTGGGTTGCAAGACCCACAATTCTTGACACGACCCGAAACACAAGACAAGAACAAGGGTTACCTTCCTCTTGGCATTTTTTTAATAAACACGTCATGTGTAGGTTGATCTTTTAACTTGTTTAATTAAAGGGGTCGTGTTGTCCGCATGTTTAACCTATCTATATAAACAACCTTCAACCCGTTTTAAGTTTAAAATATTCTCTATGTTTTAGGACAACCCATCATTATGTTTTTGACGTGTTTAACTTGTTTACAACTTGATGACAAGCCATTTACAACCCACTTGACCTCTTTTGATGAACCTGTTACAAAATTTAATTGTGTCTAATATATGGTTGATGTCTTTGATATGAATAATATAGGCTGGGTTCACCACTTTGACCCACCAAATATTACTTTGTGACTCTTTCGTGTTTTTATACATGCAGTTATTGGCTTATCATTTAACAGTTCTACGGGGATACAATGTTGATCAACCAAGGAATCTTGCAAAGAGTGTGACAACCGAATGAGAATAATATCTTATAAACCCCATCAAATTGCTTCGTATATACTCGTATAGAGCAAACTAGAGGTGACCGCATTTTATGTTCCAGTTGATTTGTGTCAAGTATTGATTGCATAATGAAGTTTTTGTAACACAATATCTATCCCAAAAGTAGAAATATGTATCTTGAGATTGTTGTCTAATTTACCTTAAAATTTACTAACCTAGAACCATAATGTAAGGCAGTACGCCAATTAAATATAATATGTTTTTTTATGCACCATAATAAAATTATGTTTGCTATTTATGTAAAACATACATGATTTGGATTTTGATCATCAAAAGAACGAAAATTAAAGGGCTAAACTTGTATATTAAATTTATCATCGTTAATTTTACCGAACTTGAAATTTTTATCCAAACGGCTGACATGGCATCAAGAAATTGGCACGTTCAAGGTCTACTTGGATGTAGTGAACTTGTGTGTTTATATTGCAATAATTTCAGAGACAAAGAAATTGCATGAGTATGGTTATTAATTGATTTCTAAAAGCATTCATACTAGCTTTACCATCTTCATATTTACAATAAAAATACTATTTTTTACTATCTCTTTCGGTTAAATAATATTTTTATCATTAACATTTCTCCATCCTTCACTCAACACCACTTTTAAAAATATTAAAAAATTTATAAAGGTTGTACTGTGTTTCCTCAAATATGGGGAATCACGGTACAATCCCTATAGTTATTCCCCCTCTTTCACTCACATCCACTAATAACCATCCCCTAAAATATAAGGCACACATTCAAATCGAAAATAAGAAACTTACTGTGAATGCTTTAATATTTAGTGAAATAATAGTTTCATCTTTTAAATAATTCTAGAGAAAAAAAAAACAAAAATAAATGAACCAAATTATGTAAGCCTCTTACTAGATTAACAGAAAAAAAATATCCACTAGTAAGAACTACTCTTGAGCAATATTATTTTAGTGTATTGTTAAACTTCCCCAAGCATGCTAACATTGTTTTAGGTCACAATGATTTTGAAATCCATATACCTTCCCCTCTTTACATATATATTCATTTAAAACTCTGTATAAAAGGTATTCTTGATATCCACTTGATTAAACACTCGGTTGTACATAGCTGTAAAGGTGATAAATAGATGAATAGATGAACATTAATTTACAACAGAAAATATTTCCCAATAATCAATGCTGCTTTGAACATAACCTTATGACAACTTTTCACGCTTTAAGTTGAGCCGGCCAAGAATCCTCGATATTAAAACATTCACCAATAGCAAATATTTGCAAAAGAATGCCTTTTTATGAGCATATAGCACCAACAGGATAAGTAGGACAAGAAATAATATCTATGGCGTCCTAAATGAACAACAGATAACTAAACATGTGTTTACCTTGGCCAAATGACAATAGAAAGATCGGTCAAGAGACTCACGAGGTGAGATGGTGTCAAGAGGTTGGTCGGAAACTAGAACAAGAGGTTAATCGGGAGATTGCTGAGAATTAGACGGTTGGTGAGGATCTGAAGGTTGCTCAGAGTCAAATAGAATTGTCGGTTAATATGTAAGTTAGGGATAAACTAACATTTTATTAATCTCACTAAGCATCATAAGGGCTTGACAAGAGAAATAAAGGAATAACTTCTTTGAATGAACATCTTAAAATACAATATAACGCTAGAGAATAAAAAAGCATCGATAACCCTAGACATATACATTATAGGAACTTAAGTGAGGATGGGTATCACGGAGAAAACAAGTATTGCCAAATAGCTTAGTGATATTAATTTAATGATTTTGTTGAAAATAGAATGGATAAAGTAATTTCTCCCCAATTGGGATGTGGTTGATTAGCCATGCATTTGCCCAACATGGTTGGCATAGTCGTTTGAAATAAAAGTGCCCGAGCTAAACTGAGTTTATGTGTGATAACTCATGAAATATACAATATTAGAGCAAAACTGAACCCCGAATTGATACTATTAATTGAAACTAGTTTATTGCCCGCCGCGTGTTGCGTAGACATCCTATGCGGCTTGATAAAGTATAGATTAAAATTGACCCGACTCGTTTTCGAACTAAATTTACAACGAATTAAGAGTACCTCGAATCTATAATGTTGAATGAAAACGTAGTATATTTAACTTGACCTTTTTCCAAACAAATTTTTGTCAAAACGCAAAACAACTCAAAACGTACTTAAAAAACATGTATTGTGGCGCCATATGTGATATGTGGCGTGACAAAATATAAATTACAATCGTCTTGACTCGTTTCCAAACTAAATTTATGTCGAAAAGCAGAGTAACTCGAATTTATGCCGTCAACTGAAAACATATTATATTTGACTCGATGCGTTATGACGTAAATTAAAAAATCTAAATATAATTATTGAAAAAATTGAATGAAAGAAAACAATCACGTATATCACAAAAGTCTTTAAGACAATTATACTAACAACTATATTATCCCAACAAGATTAGTAAAAGTATGGGTGATATTTGTGGTCGGAATAACTTATTACCTAGATTTTAGGGGGGGGGGGGGGTGTTCGATTTATGAATTTATGTTACAGTTTCATATAATGGATAACTACGTATTCATTCGTTTACTTGTTAAAAAGATGTAATATTTTATATCAAGTTTCGTTCTTTTTCCTATTTTATTAGCCATTCGAAAGCATTCTATCTTATAACTAACCAACCATCCCCAAAACTTGAATGAACATTTGATGGAAACATGCTTGTATACTTGTCTTTATTTTTTCATAGATGACTTAACTGTAGAAACAAAAAGAACATCAATTCATGCTTTTTGGAAATAAAAAAAAGAACATTTGCTTATAAAATATGCTCATAGCCCAAATCAAATAGACGAACTTCAAGTTCAAACCTAACAAAACTTTTGACCTCAATGGTCTTAGTTCAAACCTAACAAAACTTTTGACCTCAATGGTCTTACTCTTCAAATGATATTAAATTAGGCAATAAGTCAATTAAAACCGGATAACAAGGAAAGTAAAACATTAAAATACAAATCAAAGTTGACTTGTTTTGAGGGTGGTTGGAACAAAGCAACAGGCAGTGAAATCTTTGGAGATTTGTGGCAAATGTTATTATATAGTAGTATAGATGAACATAAGGCTTTGATTCCCCATGTTTAAACAAGTATATGTGTGCTTTCAATTACCTGTTTCGGTTGATGATTCAATGTGAACAAAACTTAGAATAATGCGACTGAGATGAATGCTTGACTTTAAATTATGATGTTGTTTTATTGCAATTGACCACGTGCGAAGCTTTGTATGATGATGATGAAGATCAACCCTCAATTAATTCCAATCAAGAATAACCAGAATATAGATTTCAACTATGTTGCAACTTCAATGAATAACACAATGTTGAAGATGATGAATGTGTGTTCGATAAGAGAAATTGGAAGAACAGTGTAAGGCCCCGTTCCCGGGACACTTACAGCTGGTCAATCATTGCATATAAAACATAAAACATATATATGTGTACTAAAACAACGCAGCGGAATAATTTAAAATCATTTCATTCATTACTTTTGCAAAATAATACAACATTCATAATCGTTACAAAATCTTGTTTGTTCGCATTACAATGCAAAAACGTCATAATTTAAACCATAGATGCCATCCCAAAAACGCCAAGTAGCTGCCCCGTGCCATCCTCAGCAACATTACCTGCCAACTGGAAACACATAAAAGTCAGCGTTGCTGAGTGAGTTCTAGTTTTATAAATAAAATATTTTTCCTTCGTTTAAAACCGTACTTTTCTTTCGTAAGCGATCATACATCATACGTACAAATAGATAATCTCATTATTATCTTTCATCATCGTCAACTTACATTTATTCATTCATTCTCTTTCTTATCGTACATTTCATTCGATCATTAACACTTTCACTTCTCTATGCTCCAGGAAATTGCCTCGAGCTATACCCCAAACATCATGCACAAGGCTGGTACTTGACCGAAGACTATAAATAGACTTCAAACATCATGCCCGAGGCGGGCCCAGCACCAGGGTATCATCATTTGGACCAATGCCATGTGCTATACCCCAAACATCATGCACAAGGCGGGTGCTGGGCCGAAGACTATAAATAGACTTCAAACATCATACACTAGGCGGGCCCAGCACCGGGGTAAGAAACAATGGTCCTGTACGTATGGTCAGTCACAAAGACTAGACCCCAGTGTGCATCCTTCTGGGGTAGCTAACCCGCACACCGTTGAGCTAACACCCTTCATTGGGTGTGAACCTCCTTACAGTGCTTGCAAGACTTTCCTTACTTCCGTTCGTTCATTAATGCATTCATTCATTCTTACTTACATCACTTAGTTATCTTCCACTTTCGTTAAGTGCTACTTTGCATAAGCATATACATACATCACACCACGTAAGGTCACGACATAAATATAACATGGAACAACATCATCACAACAGCATACAAAGCATGCAAATCGTAAACAAGCACAGTCCCCCATAAAACCTCCTTTCTTAACACTTAAGCTCTACATTCCAAAATCTCAGAAAATTCTGTCTCCTTAAAGAAATGCGGATGAGCAAACAAATGTGGATGAACAAACAAATGCGGATGAGCAACCAAATGCGAATGAACAAACAAATGCGGATGAACAACCAAATGCGGATGAATAAACAAATGCGGATGAACATACAACAAATGCGGATGAACACTTAACTAATGCGGATGAACAACACTTATGCAAATATTCAGACTTAATGCGGATGATCAAAAATCCTGAAACCGCATCTTACGCTATAGTCAGTTCCCAATCCTCATTCTTATACATTCATCGCATCGATCTAGCATGCTAATCTCTTAGAACAAGCATATAACCACATAAACCGAGTAAAACATGCAGGCCCAAACACACCCACTAAAGAACAGGGCCAAACTTACGGTACAACATACTGGACATATTAAAAAGTTAGTTACATGCATTTCCAGCCCCAAAACAGATTTAAAACATGGAAACCGGGGATCTAGAAACTCACCTTAGCAGCCTTCGAGTATGACTTCCTTCAAACCCGTTTGCACTATGAGTTCAACCGCCTAGAAACCCACTAAAAACACACACCCGAACACAACAAACACACATAAGCATATAACCGAGGCATAGGCCGGCCAAGAACAACTTAAAATGATGAATTCTTACCTTGAATTCGAATTCCTTGTTCTTCTTCTCCAAAACCCGAAAGCTTCTCTGCTTCTTTCTCTCTCTAAAATCAGCAGAAAAGGTGAAAAGTAACATGGCATGGGCGGCCATGTTGCTTTTGTACAAAATTATATTATATTTTGTACCTTGCACACTTTTAACCCCTCTATTTGGTTTTAATTGCATTTCCTTCTTTTCTTCACTTTTATTCAAAAAAAAAATCCGGGTGTTACAAACAGAGAGTTTAAAGGGATTGAACCGGATGTTTAGCCTCGTTTATATAAGCTTAATTTTGTCTGCTTCGAATTGCACGAGTAATTGAATTTGATTAGGAGGTTTCAAGTTAATTCGATGATTAACCGGTTGTTTGAACTGAAATAATTTACACATTCAAAATGATTGTTTATGTGTTTCTAGTCAATCAATTGATTTAATTCGATCTATTCGAGTTGAAACAAATGGACTATGAATGATATTTTGGTTTCAAGTTTGAATAGGTCTTAACAGTCAAAATATTCAAATTAAGACGTTTCATGAGTTCGAATCATGTTTGCGACAGACATGGAACGGTTTATTTTGAGGTCGCCGAATGGTAAATTATTTCAAAAGTATTTATAGATTTAGTCCCTATGGTTTGTAAGTTTAATGTTTTATGTCCAAAACTTTTAAATTAAGTTTCAAAAATTACAATTTGAACCCTAGACTTATTAAAACTCTTATTTATTAATTAATTAAGTTATTATTTACAAAACTTAACAAATTTATAAATTTTATAAATCTTTGTAGTTTAATTATTTAAATTAAAATATCATAATTAACTTAATTCTTTAAATTTATAAAAATTATTTTATAGTTTATAAACTTTTGCTAAATTGAATAAATGATACAATTATTGCATTAAATCTCCACATAAATAAAATGATTCCATAATGAATATTTGATTACATAAATCACCCAAATGGGTTCGGGTTTACAGTCTGAAAATAGGTCAAAGGTAACAACGACGGTAATTAAGAATTATAATATATATCATTGCGATATTTATATTGTCATATTTGTGTGTCAAGTTTATAATTATAGAAAGCATTTAAACGTTAAGGGACTTAACAAATTAATTAACGAATCCCTTAACGTTTAAATGCTTTCTGAGCTTGTCGAATTTCAGAGTTGCCACAAAGGACTTGGATGAACTAGAGTGAGGGGTTGTTGATCAAGATGTTTGTGTGTGTAACCTTTGTACAATCTCATTTATGATTGAATGAAGATCAACGTTTAGATTATATCATTGTGTTGATGATGATCTTGATTGCATGTTGATTGTGATTGTATGAATGAGACACTGAGCACGGATTTTAAACGTCATTTGGTTAGTTAAGTCAAACGTGAAGATCTGAGACCATCACATGGACCTACAAACATAAAGAATCATATATATGACACTAAAGACTCATCTTTTACAAATGAAACTGATACAAACAAATTAGTTTGATAGTTACCAAGGCTCAAGATGGATGTTCTGTTGTGGCTGCAAAGTAAAAGTTATGCCACACCAAACAACAGAAGCCTTTTTTGGTATCATCATGGCTTTGACCAAAATAATATTCAACTAAATTTGCAACATGTATGGTGTCACCATACAACATAGATCAGATATGAAGTAATCTAAAATGACCAAAACTATAATTCTACATTTGAATAATTGAACGACAACCTAAAGGCCTCCGATGATGGTGGCGGTGAGACCACCATTGAAACCTTTGTTTATCTACAATCAACCAGCTTCATGATAACAAAACATTGCATAAAAGGGGAACCACTCAAAGGCAACCATATCAGGAGCTTGTACACAACACAAAAGAATGAGATAATCACTATTCATTTTGATTGGAAATTAATAGATAGCATATCTGTACAACTATAGCTTCAACATCTCAGAGGGTACAACCAGGCATGTCTCACACAAATAGTATCGTCATTGATAACAACATGAATCTGTATAGGCATTAAAACTCTATTTTGGATGGCTCGGTAACATCGACTCATTGCTACAAACAGATATTTACCTTGCCAAAACAACAAACACAACATCTATGTTTTCCTCATCATCGCTTAACAATTTTTATATCAATTTTTATGTTATTTAGCACATCTATTGGTTTTATAGGTTTATTTTTAAAACATGCGTTTTATGTTCATAGGATAAGAATTTCTTACTTACAAATTTTTGGGCAACTTAATGTGTTCATATTTTCTTTATAACTTATTTTGGATATAATTTAGCCTCTGGAATATTAGTATCATGATTATAGAATTGGTTGGTTGGTTTTTACCTTTTATGCGTGTATCAAACCGCGTTTTGGACGTGTTATATAACATATCTTCAAATCAAATGGTTTTATTAAATTTTAAATCATAGATTATGTTTATGAGTCATATGCTATTGTGAGTTGTCAATTTCTTTAAATTTTGGGTATTTTTGTAAATTTCCGCATAATAGTATTTTAACTATTTTATATTAATGATAATTTTGGTATAAATTATAAGATAACTCTATAAGTTCTAATATTTAGTTTTTAACTTATTTTTATCATAATAAAGTCATTAATTACTGAAATTTCAGATTCTAAGTTGTTCTTGTTGGTTATATGTATTTAACGCTCGTGGTTCGGTTTTTAACGAGTTTTCGGGTTTGGGTTGACTTTGGTCAATTTTTATATCATAGATTACTTTTATATACTTAATAGCATATTAGGTTTTGGATTTTTCAATATTTGAACAAGAGCTTTTTTTTATAATTTTTTACTATTTTAGCATGTTTAAATTTTATATTTTTGTTTACTAAGCAAATAAATTCTACAATTTATAAAACTTAACTTTTAGCTATTTATTAACATTCAAAGACTACTGGAACTTTATATTTTTTGAATTTTTATACCTTTGACATGTTCGTTATATTATCTAGTTAGTCTCGTTAAGTACCGTTAACTCTCGGTTTTGACATATTAAGAATTTTAGTTAGGCTTTTCCCTTTTCAATTAGACCTATATAATAATAACAAATAAATATCCTCAAATTTTTGGTATGTTAAGTTCCCAACTCATTTCTTTTATTTTTCTCAAAAGTATATATTTTCAAGTTTTTAGACTTCTTTTTTTTCTATAAGATGTACATATCCATAAATCATGAAATTTTATACATAACTTATGTTAGACATGCTTAACTTACAGAAATATTTAAATTATTTTAATATATTTTTATATTTTTAAAAGAGTAAATTATTATTTTCGTCCCTGAGTTTTTAACTGTTTTGCCATTTCCATCCAAATATTAATTTTTCCCCACTGGCTCCCTAACTTTTTAAAAAATTACCATTTTTATCCGATCTCGTTAGTCAAGTTAGTTTAAAAGTTAAGTTTTATTAGAATCAAGGGTAACAATGTCTTTTTATATTATTTTAATATAACAAATTAATTTTACCTCTTATAACACCTTATAAAACCCTAGTCTCGTAAGAATCCGAATTGAAGAACCCCCTGCTCGAAACCTATGACTACTATGTGCTGCAAGAATCCCGAATCATTGTTAGGCTATGGATCGAGAACCATCGTTCGCACCTCGTGGATTCCTACAAATCGTGGTCGCCAATTTCATTGTTGTTATACACGGGTAAGTCTCGATTGCCCCTATTGTTGAACCATAATTTGATGGGTTATTTTACCTAAATACTATAAATTGATATAACAGGAAAGGAGCTGTGGGTTTGTTAGTTGGGTTGACCCTCTAATGTGTCAAAGATCGCTTCAAATCATACCAGGACTCTTGAATTCAATCAATATGATGAAACTGGAAGAAGAATGGCAAAAGGGAACTAGCTATTGAAAGTAGTAGTAGGGCTTAGTTGGTTGTTTTTCATTGTTTTTCTTTGTAGTTGAGCATTGAGATGGAATACATAAGGTTATGTTGTTCTTGAAATTGGAAGAAATCAAGATTTTGTAACCACTGTTGTTTCTCAATATAAAGTTTGACTTTTTGGGTCATGAAATGATCATGTATTGTGCAGCTTGTAGCCACTGTTGTTTTTGCATTCTGTGTCCATTTTGTATGGTCAATTGTAATTCTGGATTTTTGTCCATTTTGTATGGTCAATTGTAATTCTGCATTTTGTGTCCATTTTGTATGGTCAATTGTAATTCTGCATGAATTGGTCATTGTGTATGGTCAATTATGCTTGTTGTATGTGAATGGCAATTGAATAAAATCAATCAAAGTATGTTGATATAGTGCTGTGTGCAGGCTTGACTTTTGGGTCAATTATGCCTGTTGTATGAGAATGGCAATTGAAATGGTATGTTTTTTTATTATGAATTTAGAATGAGAATGGGACTGTTACATCCAACTGTTACATTAGGTAGGAATGGCAATTGTTTGACTTTGTGGTCAAATGGCATACCACATGCAATTGTTACACTAGGACTCATGGGTGTATCTAATTTATGGATGCAACTGTTGTTGAGTTAACACCTAATTTGTTTTGTATTTCTAGAAAAGGTATATAATTTGTTTATGGATGTAACAGTTGTATTTAAAACTGGACATTCAAAACTAGAAAAGTCAAAGACACTATTAATAATCAATTCACATGCCATATGAGGTATGAAATGGCATACCACATGTAATATGAGGCTGCTATGTTTGAGTTTCAATCATGAAACATACTGGTTTACATATCAAATGATTATTTCACTTAACAAAAGTACCAAAATATTAAGATCAAAATACCAATGTTCCAAGACAAAAGTATGAAAATACCAAACTACCAAAACCAAAATTATAAAATACCAAAGTACCAAAACCAAAATTACATAGTGGATAGTTGACTTGACGGTTGTGAACCAACTTATGATCCTGGTCCCTCTGCCTTGCAAGTTCTCTTGTTGTGTCCTTTTCCCTTGCACTTGTCACACGTTACTGAGTAACCCTTCTTTGGCATCTTTCCACCTTTAGCAATTGCTTGGGTTAACTGAATTACCTCTCCAGCTGACTTCTTCCTCTTTTTTGTTGGTCTTCCAACTATGTGATGCTTTGGAGCAGTTCATGTAGTTGGGCATTGAGATTTTGTCCACAAGTTCTTTCCATTGAGTGGGTCTATAGTATTCGTATAAACTTTTTTCCAGGACTCTAACCAATAAACCTGATCAACCCCTTTCTCTGGTATACCATCACCAATTCCATTCATTGCCATATTCCAAATACTTGCCACTGCATGCTTGCATGGTATCCTGGTCAAATCCCATTTTCTACATGAGCAACTCCTTTGGTCCATAAGAACTACACATTGGTCATGTTCAGAACCACTAACCTGATACTTGGACATCCCATTCCATATGATCGTGTAATGTGTGGCATCAGTCTTGATTTGTTCAAATATCTTAGTAACAGCAGGTGTTAAAGGTCCCTGACACTTTGCAATTGTCTTTTGTACCACAACAATCCTTTTCATTAGGTACTCCCTAATAAACTCTAGACAAGTGATGATAGGCTTGTCCCTACCCCCCACTAGTTGTCGGTTGAAAACTTCACATAAATTGTTCAACAATACATCACACTTTGCCCTGCCTGCATATGATTAAAATCCTATTACATTGAATACAAATATAACATTAAACAATAAAATAAGAGATGATTAAAGTCAACTTACAACTGAAATGAGCTCTTGACCAGTGCCTTGGTGGAATCGCTTTCAACCAATCATGTGCTGCCTTATCTTGTTTTAAAACTTCATTCATAACCCTATCATACCCTTGTATTGTGGTTGCACTTGCACACTTCCAGGCAAGCTCTTTGTATACTTGTCCACTCCACTTTTGTTTCATGTTCTCATGGATATGTCTAAGATAATATCTATGCTCAGCACTTGGAAACACTTTACTTATTACAGGTATGATGCCCTATATTAAAAACAAAAACAAGATAAGTATAACATATAAGAATATGTAATTACTTACAAAGTGCATACCTTTTGTCTGTCACTAATAAATGTAAAATTAGAATTGGATGAGAGCTCTAGATCATCTCTTAAACACTCTAAAAACCAAGTCGAGGAACTTGCACTTTCAGATTCAACGATTGAATAAGCAATAGGATAGATACCATTGTTTGCATCCACTCCAACTGCAGTTAAAATCTGACCTGGATAAGGGCCTTTTATGAAAAACCCATCCAGTCCTAGTAGCTCTCTCCCACACATCTTATAACCAACCTTCAAACCACCTAAACATATGTAAATCCTCCTAAATTACCTAGTTTGACTGCTTGGGTTACATTCATTTTCAACATCAATCTTCGTAGTTGTGCCTAAAGAAAAATGTAAATTAGATATCTTGATACATCAATCAATTAAACAAAAGTGAAATTCTGAGTTTGAATATATATTGTATTACCTAGATTAGATCTAATAAGCTCTTCACAATAGTCTCTAAGGATTTCATATTGAGCCTTATAATCTCCTTGAATCGTCTTAGTTGCAAGCATCTTAGCCCTGAAAATCTTTTGAGATATGACTTGAACCTGGAATTTCTCTTGTAACATCTCTTGAAGAGCTCTTAGTGGTATGCTCGGGTTCACTCTTATGGTTGGTTCAATCTCTTTGGCTAACCAACTTATGGTGCATAACTTAACATCTCTGGTTTGTAGACAATGGTGTTCATTGATTAAAGTTTTAACAACCCAAGACCCTTCTCTTTTCTGGTTTGTTATGTGCAATGTCCAAGGGTAAGTGGGTGTGGGAATCTTTTTTTTAGGTTTAGAGTTTGTAGACTTAGAAGTACCCACTTCCACGTAGCCCTGTTTTGTCCCTTCCTTATTACTTTCACACCTACCCATACTTGGATTTATTCCCAAACACACCACACGAAATCTGTCTTTGTCATTTTTTATGATATACAATTGTCTTCTACAATCTATTGCATGCTTTTTGACCATGGCCCTTATATGATCTCTACTACCAAAAGCTTGACCAAGATAGAAGGGACAATCGACAGATAGCTTTGATTTTTTCTTCTTCTTTCTAATGCTACTTAATGCTGCTTCTAATGGGGGTTCATTCTCAGAATCACTTGGACTGTCAAAGTCATCAAGATCAAGCTCATCATCTACTAGCTCTTCATCAATAACAAGATCTTCACCTACATAGTCAACTACTGATCTAAATTCAGCCATATCTATATTCACATCTTCAACCAAGTTATCTTTATCTATTATAAAATCAGAATCTTCATAGTCATCACCATCTCTAACATGCTCCACATACACCTCAATAACTTTATGCTTCTCAACATACTTTATCAAAATGTTAACATCAGTTTCATTAGCTAATGGTCTTAAACCAAAATCCAATTCCTCACCTGGAATTCTAAAATGTTGTCTCTTCACATCTTCTTTTGCATAACCAAGTTTCTCTAATATATTATGAACGACTCTAAGCGAGAAACGACGGGAATCAACCTTGTCGATAAAATTAACAGTACCACTGCGATATATTGTATCCGAAAACTCACTAAACTCTCCCCCATGGTGAAATTCCATTGTAAAATAGCTACGGTTTTGACCTAAAACACAAAATTAACATAATTCTGAGATAAGTTTTATGATTTCAACATAGATTTCATATTCAAAGAGGAAAAAACTTACCATAATCTGTAGTTATATCATAATCTTCACCAGTTTTTCGTAAAGACCACATACAAGAATCTCGAAAATCCATTGATATTGCACACTCGATTGATGATGGAACAGTGGTTGATTTTATAGACTCGATTGAATATTCGAACAGTAGGATTTTGCAAACTCGATTTGCTTTGATCGATTGTGAATGGAACAGGGGATCGAATGCGTAGTCGAACACTCGAACCATTGCCTGCATGTGTTTTTAGGTTATAATTTAACATTTATAGTGTAAAAAGACGATATTACCCTTCACATGGGTTAGATTCAAATAACACATAACTTTTAAACTAACTTGACTAATGAGATAGGATGAAAATGACAATTTTTTAAAAAGTTAGGGAGCCAGAGGGGAAAAAATTAATATTTGGATGGAAATAACAAAACAGTTAAAAACTCAGGGACGAAAATGACAATTTACTCTTTTTAAAAAAACCAGGTTTTTCAGGTGCATTAACTTTATCAAAACCGTGCTTGTTAAACAAGCCCCAACTTATAATAATCTTATATTAGTTTATTATACATATATATAAACTGTTATATATGATTTTTCTATTTCAATATGTATAATATATGGGTATCTAATCTAACTATACAATATAATATAATATAATAACTAAAAATTAAAGATAGTATATAACTAGCCCCATAGCATCAAGCTTTTTAAACAAGCCCCAACCTTATAATAATCTCAATCCTCTTTATTATCATGATTAAATGTTGCATTCGCTATTCATCTCCATTTCTATCATGTTCTTGAATCACCATTTGATAACTTGATTCATCTTACAGTACCATACTCGAATCCACGATGAAACCAAGAACAGAATTCGAACATGGCGAGATCAGAGCGTTGATACATGTCAAGAAGATAGTAAAACTGGCCGATTGCAGATTTTTGTATCAGCAACGGTGTTAGCATCTTGATTTTGATAGCCGTCTTTCTTTATGTATCTCCCTACATGCATCGATAGTGTAGGAGAATCACAAAATTAATGCGTAAATAAGAAATGGCAACGTATTTTGAAGAATTTTACGAGAAACCGTGAGGGTTAGATCGTAGGCATCATTAGAACATACTCGAAAAACAATTCAACACCAGGCTTGGTAGAGTTTCGACGTCTTTCAAGTTCGCGCTGGCTTTGTTCGGGTTTATTATAATCACCAAACATAAACCTAGATTATTTCAGGTTTTCCCTAGTTCTTGGATTGCAACACTTAAAACCCTAATTCTACAATCGATTAGCATCCAATGTATTGAAAAGGTATGTACTTACGCCTTGTTCTTGTAAGGTTCTTGAAATATCTATAAACTTAGTCTTCTAAAATATGAGTTTTTTTTGTTGAATATTTAATTTCTTTTGTTTTTTGTTTTGTTTTAGATTAAGAAGGATAAAGGTGATCCCTGTGAGGAGGTTATTATAACAATCCAGTAAGATGATACACAATAGGTATTAAATTTGTTGTTTGAAAAGTTTTCAAGCCAAAAAATGATGTTAATTATTTATTATTTTTCTTTTGTATATGGTTATTTTATAGAAAGTGACATGCATATCTATATCTATATATAATACTAAAAGAGTAATTTAGGGGGACACTTGTCACATTCCTAGGCCCTCTAAATTTGTTTTTCCTGCCGCTCTCTCCTCTTAAATAATTACCTAAATTAAGAAATATTAAATAATTTTAATTATTTTTTAGATTAAATTTTTTATAAATTAAAAAGATGTATTTTTATTAATGTTATTTCTAGAAAACAAATTTTTATAAAATAAGAATTTTTCTAAAACATCTAACTTTTTTAAAATATAAAATATTTTAGAATTGGTGTTTTTAAAAAGTAAAATTTTATATAAACTAAAAATAACTAAAATTAGGAGTTATAATACGAAATTTAAAAATTACATTTTTAATACGGTTTGTTTTGAAAAAAAAATGTTTAACTTTTTTTTTGGAAAAAAAGGTTTAAAGGTTGATATCATTAGTTTATTACTTATAGTTATTACTCACACGCAATTTTAATAATATCTTATTTTAGAATATCATTTTATACTTCATAAATTTTCATTATATTTAATATTTTATTTTTACAACCCACATAATACACGGGTTGACTAAAGTTAATATTAAATAAATAATAATCAACAACTAATCAGGAATATTATGAACATTCATAGACCGATCCAACCCGATTCAATACTATATCCCTATATCTGATTACATGGTCAAAATAATTTGAAATTGATCTTATTATCGCACACAACTTTTCAATGTATATTATTCAAATGTTAATTTTTTCATACTAATATCCTCACACCCACTCAATATCTAGCTCATGATTTGACCTGTCAAAAGGATTCCTTTGAAGTCTAAAAGAAGCCAATTTTCTTTGGCTGTATATTTCGTTATGACAATAAACAAAAGTTAAGGTCAATCTCTGTCAAGAGTCAGCTTGTACTTAAAAGAGTTTATTTTTACGCATGGTCAGCTTTATGTCGTCTTGTCACAAGTTAAGAGTAAAGATGAACTGAAACTCTTAGCTTTAGATAATGAGGGCAAACCTACTAATGTTATTACAAATGTAGTTTACAAGGATGTTTAGGCTCATTTGTGACCTTATAATCGAAAGTTGTTATGTCTTATTTAATATATAACATACTTGGTTTTATTTATGTTTTTATGTTATTTAATATTTAACTTTCCTATTTCCGTGTAATACACGGGTAAGTAAAGCTAGTACTTACTATACTTGTAAGAAATGATTTTGGTTATTTTTTATTCTTCTTTTGCAGATGGTTATTTTGTAGAAGGTGACATGCATATACTTTCTATACATGTAAGAAATGATTTTAATTATTTTTATTCTTCTTTTGCAGATTGTTATTTTGTAGAAAGTGACATGCATATAATTTGGTAGAAAGTGACATGCATATACTTATTATACATGTAAGAAATGATTTTAATTATTTATTATTCTTCTTTTGAAGATGGTGATTTTGTAAAAAGTGACATGCATATACTTACTATACATGTAAATGTAAGAAATTAATTCACTTATGAAATTCTTTACAGGCCATTTTTTCTTGTTTTTTCTGGCTGCTAGCAATGTTTGCTATTTTTTTGTGTTTTTAATATTTCTTTTGGCTAATTTCGTGTTTTCCCAAATGCAGCAAACATTAGCTACTGAGGTTGATTCTTCAACCCAAAAAACTACAATTGAAACCTAAGATTTCACTTTTTTCTTCATGAGTTGTTTGAGAGAGGATAACAATGCATACCATGAAATATTGTAACACGCTTATCGAGGCAAATAGATGAAATCAAAAAGATACGTAAACTATTAAAATCACTTTCAAAATATAACTCTCCATGAAACTTAAAAAATAATTGAGAAAAATTTGTCATCGATTGATATGAGGTTTAAAGCATCTTTGACTAGTTCTGGATCCGAAGACAAATTTGCCTGAGTTATAAATGCTACACAGTTGAGAATTTCATTTTTTACCTATGCATTGGTAAATTCAAGTAATGTATTTCACAAACAAACTAACAATTGATATGCAGCAGAAAACAACTTAAGTTAAATTCATGATATTAGAACAACTAAAGTTTGTAATAAAATAGGTTAACAATCATTTCATAAGAGCCTGCAGTAGTACAACCTTGTATCAGTGACAGAATTTCATAGAAATAGCTATTTGTCATGAAACAAAGACCCAAATTGAATCCTATATGCTAGTACTATTAATTTACATGAGCAACATCTTTTCCCCTAGCTTACTTTGTGGAGTTTCTTTTTCATAAAAAATGGATATCTGTCTTGAAACAAAGACCCATATTGAATCCTATATGCTACTACTATTAATTTACATGAGCAACATTGAATAATTTCATAGTTAAAACATTTATTTGCACATCATGAGAAAAATCGCTTCATGCGTCAACACGCTTCAAAAGGTTGAAATCTTTAAGTACCACTTCCAAAAGTTGCTAACATGCTTATTATTGTATTTATGGGTTATTGTAGAAGGATTGGAAATCAACCTCACCTATCAATGAGGGATCCATGTTCTATTAATAGAGAACAATTACAAAAATATCTCCTATGATTGAGGAGAGGAGGTTACAGAATAAAAGGAAATATAATAAATTACAATAATACAAATATATACAAATCTTGTTATCTAATACCCCCCGTCAATCGAAATGGTGGCGGTCCAAGACGAAGCATTTTCCTGAAAGCTTCAAACTGTACGCGCGGAAGACTCTTGGTGAAAATGTCAGCCACCTGAAGATTGGTTGGAACGAACATTGTATAGAGCTTACCAGAATGCACCAGTTCATGAATAAAGTGATAATCCAAGTCAATGTGTTTAGCACGCTTATGAGAAATTGGATTTTAAGTCATGAATAACGCACTTTGGTTATCGCATAACAAGGTAGGACGATCGGGTGGTAAGGCATGCAATTCCCGTAAAAGATGTGTTATCCAGACAAGTTCAGCAGCAGTGTTTGCCATGGCTCGATATTCAGACTCACAACTCGAGTGCGAGACCGTAGGCTGCTTTTTGGCGCTCCAAGACACAAGATTGCCGCCAAGAAAGATAGAGTAGCCATACGTGGAACGTCTTGTATCCAGACAACATGCCCAATCCGCATCAGAATACCCAAGAATGGATTGTTTGTGTGGACGACTGTAGGTGAGACCAAATGAAAGAGTGCCTTTGACATATCTGAGAAGACGTGTAACCGCTCTAAAATGATCAATGGTTGGGCTGTGAAGAAACTGAGATAGCTGATTCACTACATATGATAGATGTGGTCTGGTAATCATCAAGTACTGCAAGGCACCAACCAAAGAACGGTAAAAGGTGGGGTCAGTGTAAGGCAAACCGGCAGCTGTAAAGGATTCATATGGAGCTAGAAGTGTGCCAACGGGTTTAGAATCAAGGAGTTTGGCATGCATGAGAATGTCCTTAGCATATTTTGCTGTGTTAAGAAAAGACCAGAGTCAGTGTAGACAACTTCAAGACCTAAGAAATAATTTAAGTCCCCAAGATCTTTGATAGCAAACTCCTGATTAAGTCGGGAAATAAAGATGTTGATAAGATTTTCATTATTTCCTGTGAGTATAAGATCATCCACATAGACAAGAAGATACATAATGCATGAGGCGTTGCTAAAGACAAACAGAGACGTGTCGGCACGACTGCATGTAAACCCATATGAAAGGAGAAATGTGCTTAAACGATGGAACCAAGCATGAGGAGCTTGCTTTAGGCCATAGAGAGCCTTGGATAATTTACAGATATGGTGTGGATATTATGGGTGAACAAAACCAGGTGGTTGCTCCATGAAGACAGTCTCATTCAAATTACCATTCAAGAAAGCATTTTTTACGTCAAGTTGATGCAACTTCTAGTTATGAAGAACAGCAAGTGAGAGCACAATTCGAACCATGGAGGCTTTAACAGAGGACTAAAGGTGTGAGAGTAGTCCAGACCTGGTACCTGAGTGAAGCCCTGAGCCACCAAGCGTGCCTTGTATCGTTCTATCGTCCCATCCGAATGATATTTAACACGAAACACCCACTTGGACCCAACTATATTGGTAGAGGACGGACGAGGTACTAGAGTCCAGGTATGATTCTATTTTAAGGCCTCTATTTCGTCGACCATGGCGGCCATCCAGTTGGGGTCCTTGGCCGCAGATTTGAAACCGCGGGGTTCGGTAATAGATGATAAGGCAATGTGTAACGCATAGGAGTTGAGTGAGGCAAGATTAGCTTGATATTTTGGCTTACAAATACCTGCCTTGGCACGTGTCACCATGGGATGAGAATTCGAGGTTGAAGAAGACTCCGAGTTTGTAGCATTCGGAGCGAAGCCGGTCGGCTCAATTGAGGCAATAGCTGGCTCAGAGGAGGGAGAATCCGGGATATCGTCAGTTATGTTGGGCTCCGAGATAACAACATCTGGAGTGTGACCTTCTGGCCCAGCGGGCTCAGAAGAGTGGAAGGCTGATGAGCCAGGGCCATGAATATCCGGGCCTGTAGGAGAAGCTGGGACGATATGAGGATCCAGGCTAGGACAACCTGGGCTAGGATGAGGTACTGGGCCGGGTGTTATTGTTGATCCTTATAATTGGTATCAGAGCTTGGTATGCTCTAGATCGATTTGTATGAAGATTGAAGAGTTTTGAAGTGTTCTTGAGCTACGAATTTGATCTCATTTGAAGATTACTTGATTTCTATTGTTTGTGATCATTATTGAAGATGTCAAGAGCTGAAAATCATTCGATTGAAGTTTTGATGAAGTTTACTTGGTTAATTGAGCTTAATTGAATCAAATTAGAGGTTAATAGGATCAAAATTGGACCTAAATCACTAATTTGAAGCTTAATCACTTAAGTTTGAACAATTTGGTGAGAAAATTGAAGTTGGAAACTTCAAAATTGCATGAAACTAATCATGCGAAAAGTTGGTTATCGCACGTGAAAAGTTTATTTTTCGCATGAGAAGTTCACTTATCACAAAAGTTTGTTAAAATTTTGTTGGAAAAGATTTCTTTCACGTGAAAACTTTGAGCAATAAGTTTGTGCGAAAAGTGTCTATGAAGACTGTTTGTGCGAGAACTTCAAGTTTCAAGAACTTTTGAAAAACTTGAACTCTCAAGTTCTAGAAATGGAAAATGTGAAGAACATCACTGCTACCCTTAACCTTGATAATGAGATTGGCACAAGCACCAAACCTCCAAGACTTCTCAAAGAAGACGATTATGCAGACTAGGTTTACATGTTCAAAAATCATGTCATATACACCGAACCCTGGATGTTGCGGTGAATCAAGTATGGATCGTATATTCCTATGTATAACAATGACAAGGGAGTGCTGGTACCTAAGCCTGAACATCTATGGGACGAAGAGGATATGAAGAAACTTGAACTTGATGACAAAGCCTATGCCGCAATCACCATGGCACTCACCACTGAGATCTCTCAGAAGTTCAAAGAGTTCAGAGGAGCTAAGGTTCTTTAGGATGTGATAGAGGAACAGATCATGGGAAATCAAAACATGAGGGGAAGTCGTAAAGATATGTTGAACTAAGAGTTCAATATTTTTAACCATGTGCTAGGTGAAACATTGGATGCTTAAATGTCTAGATTTGTTAAGCTGACTACCAAATGAAGAGTGAAGGAATTACATTGGAAAATATATTCGTTAACAAGAAGCTATTGAATTGTTTACAGTACAGCTGGAATAATAACTACACTACAATCAAGAGAACAAAAGATCTGCTTACCCTGTCTCTGAGTGACTTAATCTCTATAATTAAATCATATGAGATGGATGACAAATAGAGAGCTGCAAATCATCTGAGTACCATGGGAGCTGAACCCTCTGTACTGTATGCCAAAATGGCTAGCAATCCTAATTACTATGTTAGCTACTCTTAAATGTGTCAACAACCTCCATCAGCTCACAGTCAATCCCCAGTCAAAGAAACGTTCACTCCTCAGTTCCATGTTCCTACTCCAAACCAATTTTCTCCAAGTTCCCACAGTCAACCATCATAACCTACTCAACAAGCTTTTATTGTCAACACCAACCCATCCAAGCAAACTATCCAAATTGCTAAAGAGCATCTGGCTCTATTCACAACTTTTATGAACAACTATGAAGCATTCATGGCCGGAAGACTGAGTGAACCCTACATCTTGGTTGATGACTTGCAGCAAGTCAATCCTGATGATGTTGAAGAAAATGACTTAAAATATCAGATGACAATGGTGGTGTACTGGGCTAAAAATTTTGCTAGGAGAACAAGGAGAAAAATGTTTGGTGTAAGCAGCTCAAGCAAGTTAGGGGTTGACAAAACAAACTTAAGATGTTACAAGTGTGACAAACCAGGTCACTTTGCAAGAGAATGTATCGAAGGAAAGACAAACCAAAATGACAGTGGCAAGAATATGGTGAAAGTTGAGGTTGAATTAAAGGCAAATAAGGCAAGCTCTTCAAATAACAAAGCATTAGTTTCTCAGACAAATGGAGAGTATGATTGGTCAGACCAGATGGAGATCTTGGACATTAAGTTGTCTACAACTTTGTTAGCTGAAATTCAAGAAGAAGAAGAAAGTGTTGAAGAAAATTTGTTTACTGAGTTTGTTTCTGAAGATTTACTTGATGCTGTTTTTGCTAAAGAAGAGATCAAGAAGGATGAAGAGGTGCTTAATGAATCTGCTGTTGAGACTACTTCAGCACAATCAATGAAAATAGAAGATGGAAAGGATGAAAGCGAAGAAGAAGCTATTGAGACTACTCTAGCTATTATTGAAAAGAAAGTTATTGCTGTTGAGAAAACTCCAGTACCTGCTCATTATGATACTGTTAATGCTGTTGAGATCACTCCAACAATTGAAGCAGAAAAGGAAGATGTTCTGAAGGCGTTTATAGTGAAAGCTATACCAGAAGAATCTAATAAGATTGAAGAAATAGATAAGGTATACACCAATATTTGTTCAAATACATGTGTTGAAAAGATTCAAAGAAATAGAGTTCACACTTAATATTAGAAGTTGAAAAACTTCAATATCAAGCTCGTAAATATAAAAAGGACGAGAAAATTTATAAATGAAAGATAGAAGGTTTAAACAAATCAGTTTATCAATCAAAATTAAATCTTCATTATAAATATTGTAAAATAAATGATTTGACTTCAAGTAATAATGATCTCACTTTGAAAATTAACAAACTTAATAGTGAACTCTTGTTTGCGAAACTAACTGTTGAAAAGTTTGAATTATCTTCAAACATGGTTGAAGGTATAATCAAGTCTCAAATGACTCAAAAAATTAATAATTGTAAATATGAAGTAGGATATTCTAATATTGCACCACTAGTTAATCATGATTATACATGTCTGCCTTTATCCATTACTACAATGGATGATGAACTAAACTCTAGATTGGGGTTTCAACAAACTAATGACTTAAAACCTTCGGTCAATATTTCACTTACTGTTGACCCTATCACAATAACTGAAAGTAACTTTAATGATGATCATTCTTTTGTAGAAAATGTGAAGACAGATGGGTTGGTTGAAGAGTGGGAAAGTGATGAAGAAATAGTTTTTACTGGTAATGATAATAAAAGATGTACTGAACAATTTTCTTGTAAATCATCACTTGTTATCAATGAAATTTCTGACGTTTCCGTTTTTACAAATGCTTGTTCAAACATGTCTAACAAACAACCAAAGTTAGTATCAAAGATCATTCATAAAGAAAATGAAAGAAAACGTGTTACAACATCAGTATTTGACTTGAAAATTGATTTCAAGAATAAATTTATTTCAAAAGGCAACTTCGATAAGGAAGATTATATTTTTAAAGAAACGAATGCTTGTTTCTTTAAATATAAAATATTATTGCTAATCCTATGAAACAAGATATGTGTAGATCAGGTATCAAGAAAACTGGTCCTATTCCAGTACCTATGATTCAAAAGATTCAAGTCACTAGCTCCTTGACTTCAGGAATGAATCAATCTATTAAGAAAAGTACCTTAATTCTTTCGGGTTCAACTAGGAATGTTCTTAATGAAAGAAAGAAAAAAGAGATTGCTAAAGAATCAAAAGGCCAAGAAAATACTAAAGCCAGATTCTATGATAACTTTGGTGGTTATCATAATTAGTTTGAGGGAAACACACAAGTGCATAATGCGTATCATAAACCATGTTGTTATGTTTGTGGAAAGCCAAATCATATAGCTAGAAATTACATTCATCAACATCAATTAACAAGCAAACAAAGATTTCATAACTCGATTTCATATTTTGAATGCTAGATTTAATGAAAATACAAATCATTCAAATACTTTTGTTGATAAAAGAAATATTCAGAAAAATACTAATTTAAAGAAAGTAAATTCAACTAAGAAATCTTCCCATGTTGATGAAAGCAATATCATTATAGTACAAAACACATTAAAGAAAATTATGAACACTTTGATCAAACCAATTCAAAAATAAAAGATCAAAGAAAAACAATCTGAACCTTATATTGTTGAAGACTATGTTTTTAATGATAAAAGAGATATAATCTTAAAGTCGGTATCATATTTGGATGAAAACAATGTGCTCAAGTCAACAATGGCTTGGGTTCCTAAAATTAAATAATGCTATTCATATGTGCAGAAACAACCAGGGCAAGTCATTAACAGTGTTTAGCACATTGATAGCGGTTGTTCTAAGCACATGACGGGTAACATATCTTTGTTAAACAACGTGCAACCTTACAACAAAGGGTATGTTATTTTTGCTGAAGATAGAGGTGGTAAAATTATAAAGAAATGTATAGTATCTAAAGGTGTGTTAAGTTTTGAAGATATCAGTTTTGTTGAGGAACTAAAACATAATTTGTTAAGTGTCTCTCAAATTTGTGACAAACAATATTCAACACATTTCACTGATAAAGAATGTCTCATTTTAAAACCCGACTTTGTAATCCCTGATGAATGGATTCAATTAAGAACTCTAAGAGATAAAGACACATACTTACTTGATATGAATGGTTCATATTCATTTATAACTGTGTTGTGTTTATTTTCAAAGGCCTCAGATAGTGATTCAATGTTGCGGCATTATCATCTTGGCCATGTAAACATCAAGAATATGAATAAGTTGGTTAGAGGAAATCATGTTGTAGGCCTACCAGTGAAAGAATTTCAACTTACTAAACATTATCTGTCATGTTCACAAGGTAAACAACATAAACTTCCTTATAAACCAGTTGCACATACTAAAATTAAATCAATCCTTCAACTGTTACACATGGATTTATTTGGCTTAGTAAATGTTTTGAGTTTGGGTTGCCATGCATATTGTTTGGTTATTACTGATGATTTTTTCATATTTACTTGGGCTTTCTTTTTAGCAACTAAGGATGAGATGCCTCACTCGCTGATAAAGTTCGCGACTCTTGTGGAAAATCAGACTAACAAAACCATCAAGTGTATTCGCAGTGATAATGGAACAGAGTTTTGCAATCATATCTGAAGGAATTTTATGATTCAAAGGGAATAGCTAGACAATTCAGCTCTGCAGGAACTCCACAAGGAAATGGACTTTCTGAAAGACGAAACAGAACTTTGATTGAAGCAGCTAGAACTATGTTATCAGCAGCCAAATTACCTTCGTTCTTTTAGGCTGAAGCTGTTAACACTACATGTTATGTTCAGAATTGTGTCTTAATCAATAAACAACAAAACAAGAATCCTTATGAAATATTTTTTAAACATAAATCCAAAGTCAAATACTTTAAGATATTTGGATGTTGTTGTACTTTGCTACACACTTCTGATTCTAAATCAAAATTTGATGAAAAAGCTAATGAATGTTACTTTGTTGGATATTCAGCTAACAAAATCGCATATAGGGTTTATAAAAAAAAGTCAAAACAAATAATTGAGTCTTTTGATATAGATTGTCATGAATATAATAAAACAGATGCAGGATCTACTCCTTCATGGGTATATGATTATGCTTCATTGTTTAAAACATATAATCAATCTTTTATTGTGTTTACAGCTACTCAACCTTTGACATCATTAGTTCAAGATATACAATCTAATGATGTGGGATCTATTTCATCTCCAACAACAAGAAAATTTTCATACATACCTTTTTCATCTACTATATCAGCTGTTCAACCATTAGTTTCTGATCTAAATCGAGTTTTTGAACCTGAATTGACTCCAGTTGATCCAATCATTGAACAAGCTCCATGGGATTCTAATCCAAGTTCTTCTTCTACACAAGATGCACCAATTTCTACAATTCATGACCTATTTGAATATGTATCAGTTGATAATGATTTCAATCAAGAGGAACATATTGTGTATCAATCCGAAGGTAGAAATACTATTGAAGAACGTGTTGGTCATATGTCTAATTTAGACGAAGTTATCTCTAATGAACTTATTCCTCGGTAGAGAATACATAAAGATCATCCAACAGAAGCAATCATTGGTCTGTTATCACAAGGTGTTCGAACTCGAAGTCAATCCGGAGCAATAAATACATGCTTGTATACATGTATTATTTCTCAAATTGTGCCAAAGAACATTGAGATGGCTTTGAAAGAAAACAGTTGGGTTGAGGCCATGCAGGATGAGCTGATGCAATTTATGAAGTTAAATGTTTGGCATCTTTGTGAACTTCCAAAGGATAAGCTTCCGATTGGAACTAAATGGATATTTTGAAACAAAACGGATGAGAAAGGTGTTATTGTTCGCAACAAGACCAGACTTGTTGTTCAAGGGTTTTATCAAGTTGAAAGTCTTGATTATGAACAAGTATATGCTCCAGTTGCAAGACTTGAAGCTATACGTTTTTTTCTGGCTTATGCTTCATACATGAACTTCAAAGTTTATCAGATTGATGTAAAAACTGCATTTTTGTATGACGAAATGAAAGGGGAAACCTATGTTTGTCAACCACCTGGTTTTGAAGATTCAGATTATCCTGACTATGTTTATAAGTTAGACAAAACACTCTATGGCTTACATCAAGCACCTCGTGCTTGGTATGCCACACTCACTGAACATTTGCTTGCAAATGGTTATACACGGGGTGCTATTGTGTAACACCCAAAAATTTGTTTAAAATAAAGGAAAAGAAAAGTATCTTGAAAGAAAAGATAATGGACACAAGTGGAGGGGGGTAAAGTGTACAAAGTACAAAACACTATTATTCTATTATTTAAAAGGGCATGGCCGCCCATGCTACTATTTTTTCATTTGCTTTCGGCTGGGAACAAGAAAGAACAAGAAGAACAGAAGTTCTCTCGGTTCTAGAGAGAGAAAGAAGCTGATTTTGCTAAGGTGAGTATTTTCTTGTGTATTTGGTTTGGTTTCAGCTGAGTTTTCAGCTTATGAACCGATTCTTATGTGTTCTTTGTGCTTGACTTTGGTGTTTTGGTGTGTTTAGGCGTTTGAACTTCAGGTTGCTCTCGGGTTTGGTGGAGTTTTACTCGAAAGCAGTAGAGGTGAGTTCTAGGTCCCCTCTTTTAAATGTTTTCTGCTGATTTGGGACTGATTTGAATATTTGGCTGATGTTTTCAAAACAAGTCATGATTTTTATGAATGGTGCGAATGATGTTGATGTTATGGTGTGTTATGTCCTTCTCTTGTTGATCGTTTAAAGTTTATGATGTTCTAAGTGTTAGACAGATAGATCTAAGCTGTGTTTATGTTAGAATGATGATTGGGTTCTGGTAATGGCATAAGTTGCATTTCAGGTTAGTTGTTATGTCCATCCACATTTATCAGTTAAGTCTTTAGTTCATGCGCATTTGTTATGTATTCATGCGCATTTGTGTCTTCATGCGCATTTACTTGGTCTTCAGGCGCATTTGCTAAGTATTCATCCGTATTTGTTTTGCTCAGGCGTATTTGCTAAGTATTCATCCGCATTTGTTTTGCCCATGCACATTTGCTACATTGTCCATGTGTATTTCTTTAGTCATCCGTATTCGTTTCATGCGCATTTCCTGACACTTAGAAAATTTCCTGAGAATGTTCATCCGCATTTGTTCATCCGCATTTGTTGTACTCATCCTCATTTGTCTAAGTTCATCTGCATTTGTCTTAAGACTTGGGATTTTCTGGAAACATTGGGTATAGAATTTAAGTATGAAGAACTTCTATTTAAGGAAAGATTTTTATGCTTGGTTCTTTTTTTTGTGCTGCTTTTTCTCTGTCTATAATATTTTCATGTTATGTGATTATGTAATGTGCATCTTAATAAGTATTATCCATAACAAGTGGACACGAAAGAATAAAAGAAAAATAGTGAAACTTAATGAATGTTACCCCGGGCCCATACGATGAATGAAAAGGCCTTGCAAGCAAAACGAATGGAGGTGCACGACCTTGTTGTCGTTAGCTCAACTGATGTGCGGCTGTATAGCCCATGAGGATGCACATCTGGGGCCAATCCTGGGGATTGACCAATGAATGAATGGGATCCTAGTTCATGAGCGGGCTTCGTGCCTAGCAGTATGGATCAACTGTCGATGGGTTAACTACCATGATAAACGTTTGCCGATAGGGGTTCGGCACCTGTTGCCAACCAACAATGTAGGCTCTTGCTTTGTGCAATCCTAGTTAATGAAAGAGAAAGATAAACAAAGAAAGATAATGAATCACATTATGATTGATTATGTATATTGATGAATGATCACCAAATGAAGTTTACAAAGTGTGTTTTTCTATACTATTAAACTAGAAGTCACTCAGCAACGCTGACTTTTTATATGCATATCAGTTGGCAGGTAAGGATGTTGCTGAGGATGGCATGCGGGTGAGGCTACTTGGCGGGCAAGGACTGGCATCCATGCGTGCATAATGATATTGTTGTTTTTTAATACAACTAAACGAATTCTTTTGTAACTGTTGAAATACAATGATGTATTATTTAGCAACATCAAATATTAATGCATGAATAATTTTTGACAACTTAATCCGCTACAATATTTTTATGAAATGTATATATCTTATATGAAAAAAATGCTGTAATTTTCCAACTGTGAGGTCTCTGGGAACGGGGCCTTACAAGTTGGCATCAGAGCCAAAGTTTAAGAAAAATGGGTAAATATTTTTAAAACCTAAACTTAAACTGAGAATAGGAACGAATCGAGGGATGCCAGCCCAAGTAGCTATGTGCCATTAGGTAATTTTTTTATAAGTAACTGATATTACGTGCGTGTGCTATTTGATTTATGTGCTTAGTAGATTTGGACACTGATGTGGTCTGGATAGGGAATGCTTAGGGGATGAAGAGTAAAGTAAGTGGCTAATCACAACTGGCCACTGTAATTAGGGACTTACTATACTTGACATAATCTGAGCTATTACCTTGAATGACTTGTTAGTGCTTGAATCTTATAGGACATAGATCTTATGGAGGGTAGGAAACCTGGGAAGGAAACCCGAGGTGGTGCTCGTGGCGAGCGTACTACTGGACCACATGTCACCTGAAGCAAACCTAAGGCTCCCGAGACAGTTCATGAGGACTCGGGTATTCATAGCCACCAAGAGGGTGAAGGATCAGCCACCCTCAAGTCTACGGTAAAGGAAGCTATTGCTAACAAAGTCTACAACGTCATGCAGAACGTGTTACCTTCAGTGGTGACCGAGGTATTGAGGGCAGTGAAGGAGGGTGAAAAGACCAAGGATATAGAGGAGAAGGAGAAAGCTGAGGAAGAGCCATCTAGTCCCAAGGTGGTAATCCCTGATGATGATAGCGAAGGGGAGAAAGAGACCGCTAAGGGGTGCACCTATGGAGAGTTTCAAAGATGTAAACCCTCGACCTTTGATGGTAACGGCAATGCTACTGCTGCTCATCGTTGGGTTCGAGAGATGGAGGCAGTTCGAGAGATGGAGGCAGTCCTAGACATCAGCGAGTATCGGGAAGATCAAAAGGTGAAGTTTGCCTCCCATTCTTTTGTTGACTCGGCGTTATTTTGGTAGGAAAACATTGTCCAAGCCGAGGGGAAACGGTCTGTTGCAAGGATGAGGTGGTCGGATTTGAAGGAACTGGTACTGGAGGAGTATTGTCCATATTGAGAGTTAGACAAAATTGAGAAGGAGTTCTTGCATTTGGAGGCTGGAAACATGACTCATCAAGAGTATACCTCCAAGTTCAATGAGCTTGCAAGACTCGTGCCGGATATAGTAACCCCAGAGTCCAAGAAGATCAAGAGTTACATGTAGGGTCTGCCCGTGGATATTATGAGGAACATGATAGCTGCTAGACTGAGCACTTTCAGGTCTTCAGTAGATTTGGCCAGAAGGTTGTATGATGAGAGGGATCCGGTGCCAATACAGAGGAAGGTTGAAAAGAGTTGGAACAAGAATGGTAATGGGAAGCGATTCAGGGGTGACCATTATGGGATCGGGGCAAAGAAAATGAGGATTGATAATCGCCGCCCAGGATCGAGTAAAGGGGGTGACAAGAGGGATTGTAAGAAGTGTGGGAAGGTTCACTTGGGTGAATTTAGAGTGGGGACGGACCGGCGTTTTAAGTGTGGAGAAGGCCACTATGCTAGAGAGTGCGGGGTACCATGATGTTATCAGTGTGGGGAGGTAGGCCACTCGGGCCGAGATTGCAAGAAGGGTGGAGCAGGGAGCTCAGGGACTCAGACTATGGGTGAGAAAGGGAGAAGTGAGAACACCAAAGCCAAGGCAAGGGCATTCAACATGACCCAGGAAGAAGCCAGAGTGGACCCTGAAGTAGTTTCAGGTATGATTCTGGTAAACCAACTGTATGCTTCTGTGCTCTTCGATTCGGGTTGTAGTAGAATTTTTGTATCTGCTACCTTTTGTCATGAAATTATGGTAAGAATAAGAAGATAGACATGCCCTTCTATGTAGAAACAGCAATAGGAAAGTCTACCAAAGTAACTGATGTGATAGACGATTGCCTCGTAGAGTTGGGCGGTCATAAGTTTCCTACTAGATTGTACGTGATGGCCCTAGGAGGTTTTGATGTGGTGCTAGGGATGGATTGGTTGGTGGACTACGAAGCGAACATCGTGTGCCGAAAGAAGATGGTTTGTCTGACTGCGCCCGATGGTAGTTTGGTTACGATACATGGAGACAAGGAGTGCATTACACCGAGAGTAATCTCGATGATCACGGCCGAGAAGTTTATGAGACTCGGGTGTGGTGCTTACTTGGCCTATGTGAAGGATGTGGATGCTACCATGCCTCAACCGTCAGGCGTGCCGGTAGTATGCGATTTCCCTGATGTGTTTCCCGAAGACCTACCAGGGGTACCACCTGACCGCGAGATCGAGTTCCAGATTGATCTGATACCTGGTGCCCAACCTGTTGCAAAGGTTCCAAAATGAAAGAATTGATGGCCCAGTTGCAAGATATGTTAGACAAGGGGTTCATCCGACCGAGTATCTCTCCCTTGGGTGCTCCGGTCTTGTTTGTAAAGAAGAAGGACGATAGAATGAGGATGTGCA
Source organism: Flaveria sonorensis (assembly GCA_025506505.1). Taxonomy (NCBI): domain Eukaryota; kingdom Viridiplantae; phylum Streptophyta; class Magnoliopsida; order Asterales; family Asteraceae; genus Flaveria; species Flaveria sonorensis. The sequence goes on along the minus strand of CM046423.1, from coordinate 18,745,265 downwards.
TCAACTACCATGAGTTGAACAAGTTGATTGTGAAGAACAGGTATCCACTACCAAGAATTGACGACTTGTTTGATCAGCTCCAAGGCGCCAACTGGTTCTCGAGGATAGATCTCTGATCTGGTTACCATCAGCTAAAGGTCAAAGAACAGGATATACCGAAGAACGCGTTTCAAACTCAATATGGGCATTACGAATTCCTTGTTATGTCTTTCGGTCTAACCAACGCGGCAACTGCTTTTATGGATTTGATGAATCGGGTGTGCCAGTCGATGTTGGATAAATTAGTGATTGTGTTTATTGATGATATCCTGATTTATTCGAAGAGTGAAGAAGAGCACGCCGATCACATTCGCGAAGTATTGGATACGCTTAGAAGAGAAAAGCTGTATGCTAAGTTCTCTAAATGCACGTTCTGGTTGCGGGAAGTTTAGTTTTTGGGTCATGTGGTTAATTCTGAAGGGATTATGATGGACCCGGCAAAGGTGGAGGCAGTTATGCAATGGAAGACCCCAAAGACGCAATTCGAGATCCGCAGTTTCTTGGGTTTAGCGGGCTACTGCAGACGGTTCATCCAAGAATTCTCCAAGATAGCTTCACCATTGACCAAATTGACCCGTAAGGATGTGAAGTTCATATGGGGACAAGTGTAGGAGAATGTTTTCAAAGAGTTGAAGACAAGGTTGACTCAAGCTCCTGTCTTGACGTTACCTAAAGGGAATGAAGACTTGGTGGTCTATTCTGATACTTCTTATTTAGGAATGGGGTGTATGCTGATGCAACAGGGAAGGGTTATAGCCTATGTATCCCAACAATTGAAAATCCATGAGGCTAACTATCCCACTCATGACCTGGAGTTGGCGGCTGTGGTTTTTGCATTAAAGATTTGGAGGCACTATCTGTACGGGACGAGGTGCACTATCTTCACTGATCATAAAAGTTTGAAGTACTTTTTCGAGCAGAAGGATCTTAACATGAGACAGAGAAAATGGTTAGAGTTGATCAAGGATTACGACTATGAAATCCACTATCATCCAGGTAAGGCTAATGTGGTAGCCGATGCCCTCAGTCGAAAGCAGAGGCTGGAGCCGATTCGGGTAAAGGCTTGCCAGCTGGTTGTGACGCCAGATGTTATGGGTCAAATCAGGGAATTCCAAGATGAGGCGTTAAAGGATGATAAGATCAACTCCAAACCAATGAAGGGGCAGGCAACGGAATTGGGAGAAAACACCCTTGGCGTGAAAACCCGCTTCGGGCGGATGTGGATTCCTCGTTATGGGGAGCTGAGGGGAAGGATCATGGATGAGGCTCACAAAACACGGTATTCCATCCATCGTGGTGCTACAAAGATGTATAATGACCTAAAGAAGGATTATTGGTGGCCAGGGATGAAGCGTGACATGGTGGAGTACGTAAGTAAGTGCCTGACCTGTTTGTAAGTGAAGGAGGAACATCAGAAACCATATGGGAAGTTCCAACCTTTGGACATACCTGAATGGAAGTGGGAACACATCACCATGGATTTCATTACATAGTTTCCTCGCATTACGGGAGGATGTGATACCATTTGGGTGATCGTAGACCAGAAGAGTGCACACTTTTTGCAGATCCGAGAGACGTACTCGTCGGAAAGGTTGGCAGAGCTGTTCATCAAGGAGAACGTAACTCGTCATGGCATGCCGGTTTCTATTGTTTCCAATAGAGACACCCGGTTCACGTCCAAGTTCTGGAAGAGATTTCATGATGCCATGGGGATGAGGTTACACATTAGCACAGCTTATCACCCTCAGAAGGACGATCAATCAGAACGGACCTTTCAGACCTTAGAGGATATGCTCCGTACATGCATTATTGACTTTGGTGGGAGGTGGGATGAACACCTACCGTTGGCAGAGTTCTCCTACAACAACAGTTATCACGCCAGTATAGGCATACCACCATTCGAAATGATGGGAGGAGGTGCAGAACCCCGGTGTGTTGGGGTGACATAGGGAAGAAAGAGTTGGGAGGCATCGAGATCATTGAAGCCACGTCGGAAAAGCTAGAAAAGATCAAGGCTTTTATGAAGGCGGCCAAAGATAGGCAAAAGTCGTATGCTGATAAGAGGCATAGGCCAATTGAGCTCCAGGTGGGTGATAAAGTGAAGCTGAAGGTTTCACCTTGGAAGGGGATCATTTGTTTTAGAAAGAGGGGTAAGCTGAGCCCGAGATATATAGGACCTTTTCTAATCATTGCACAAGTAGGAGAGGTGGCCTATAGGTTGGAGCTACCCGATGAGTTAAGTGGAATTCATCCAACATTCCATGTATCTCATCTAAGAAAATGCGTAGCTGATGAAGACATGATTGTACCACTGGAAGATATTAAAGTGGATGAATGGCTCAACTATGTAGAGCAACCAGTGGCAATCATTGACCGAAAGGAGAAGAGATTACAAAATAAAGTGGTTCCACTGGTGCTAGTGCAGTGGAGGCACAGGAAGGGATCTGAGTCTACGTGGGAGACTGAGGAAGAGATGAGACAACATTACCCACAACTATTCAAAGAATGACAGGTTACGAGGATGAAACCTCTATAAGGGGGGGGGGGACTTGTAACACCCAAAAATTTGTTTAAAATAAAGAAAAGAAAAGTATCTTGAAAGAAAAGATAATGGACACAAGTGGAGGGGGTAAAGTGTACAAAGTACGAAACACTATTATTCTATTATTTAAAAGGGCATGGACGCCCATGCTACTGCTTTTTTATCTGCTTTCGGCTGGGAACAAGAAAGAAGAAGAAGAACAGAACTTCTCTCGGTTCTAGAGAGAGAAAGAAGCTGATTTTGCTAAGGTGAGTATTTTCTTGTGTATTTGGTTTGGTTTCAGCTGAGTTTTCAGCTTGTGATTTGATTCTTATGTGTTCTTTGTGCTTGATTTTGGTGTTTTGGTGTGTTTAGGCATTTGAACTCCAGGTTGCTCTCGGGTTTGGTGGAGTTTTACTCGAAAGCAGTAGAGGTGAGTTCTAGGTCCCCTCTTTTAAATGTTTTCTGCTGATTTAGGACTGATTTGCATATTTGACTGATGTTTTCGAAACAAGTCATGATTTTTATGAATGGTGCGAACGATGTTGATGTTATGGTGTGTTATGTGCTTCTCTTATTGATCGTTTAAAGTTTATGATGTTCTAAGTGTTAGAAAGATAGATCATAGTAGCTAAGCCATCGACAGTTGACCTACACTGCTAGGCACGAAGCCTGCTTATGAATACGGGTCCCATTCATCATACTTTGGTCAATCACAAGGATTAGACCCGAATGTGCATCCTCATGGGCTATACAACCGCACATCAGTTGAGCTAACGACAACAAGGTCATGTACCTCCATTCATTGTGCTTGCAAGGCTTTTCATTCTTCATAAGGGCCCGGGGGTAACATTCATTAGGTTACACTGTCTCTTTTTATTTCTTTGTGTCCACTTGGTTAGGAATAATACTTTTAAAATATTCATTGTTTGTAATAATCACATACCATGAAACATAATAAATATCATCCATAATAGCAGGCCAAATGAAGAGAAATAAACATTAGAAACATTAAACAAGCATAATCTTTCCTTATTCATCAATACTTAACACTTAGATTCTATTCCTAAAATTTTAGAAAAATTCTAAGTCCCCAAAGAAATGCAAATGAACAAATGCGGATGAACTGTAGCAAATGCGGATGAAACTTTAGCAAATGTGGATGAAAGTCTCAAGAAAATATTCTAAGCGTCCAAAGAAATGCCGGTAGAACAAATGCAGATGAGTATAAACAAATGCGGATGAACTGTAACAAATGCGGATGAACACTTAGTAAATGCGGATGAACACTTAGTAAATGCGGATGAACACTTAGCAAATGCGGATGAACACTTAGTAAATGCGGATGAACACTTAGCAAATACGGATGAACACTTAGCAAATGCGGATTAACACTTAGCAAATGTGGATGAACACTTAGTAAATACGGATAAACACTTAGCAAATGCGGATGAACACTTAGTAAATGAGGATGAACAAGTCCAGTACCTGTGATGCAACTTATGAAAATTACCAATCCTAAACATCATCTTATCATGAACTTAGCTTAGATCTATCAGTCTAACATTTAGAACATCATAAACATTATACGATCATCAAGAAAATCACATTACATATCTATATCATCATAAATAACCGTACCATATATGGAAAATCATAATTTGCTTTGAAAACATCAGTTAAATATGCATACCAGCCCCAAATAAGCAGAAAACATTTAAAAGAGGGGATCTAGAACTCACCTCTACTGCTTTCGAGTAAAACTCCTTCAAACCCGAGAGCAACCTGGAGTTCTAACACCTAAACACACGAAAACACACAACCAAACACATAGAAACAGTTAAGAATCGGTCCAGAAGTTGAAAACTCAACTGAAACCAAGAAGAACACCATAGAATCTTACCTTTGAAGGCTTTCTCTCACTAAAACCGAGTGAAACTTTTGCTTCTTGCTTCAGCCGAGATTTTTTTGCATGAGAGAGAAGCATGGGCGGCCTTAACACCTTTTTGAACCTATTATGGGCAAGTTTGGCCCTTGCTACTTTTAACCCCTTGTTTTACAATAATTCTCTTTTTCTCCCTTGCTTTCTTTTCTTTTCTTCATGCTGAATTTTCCGGGTGTTACAAGTCCACCCCCATTATATGGGTTTCGTCCCCAAACCTGTCACTCCTTGAGGAACTATGGGTAATGCTATCTTATCTCTTCCTCAGTCTCCCACGTAGACTCAGATCCCTTCCTGTGCCTCTATTGTACTCACAGAAATGGAACCACTTTATCTCGTAGCCTCTTCTCTTTTCTATCAATGATGGCCACTGGCTGCTACACATCATTGAGCCGTTCATCCACCTCAATATCCTCCAGTGGCACGATCATATCTTCATCAGCTAAGCACTTTCTGTGGTAAGATACATGGAATGTCTGATGAATCCCACTTAACTCATCGGGTAACTCCAGTCGATAGGCCACCTCTCCTACTCGGACTTAACTTTCCCCGCTTCTTAAACCGCATGATCCCTTTCCAAGGCGAGACCTTCAGCATGACTCTATCACCCACCTTGAATTCAATCGGTCTATATCTCTTGTCGGCATACGACTTCTGTCTATCTTTTGTTGCCTTCATAATGGCCTTAATCTTTTCCAACTTTTCGGTCGCAGCCTTGATCACCTCAATGCTCTCTGTCTCCTTCTGCCCGATGTCACCCCAACATACAAGCATTCTCCACTTTCTACCATATAGCATCTCATATGGAGGCATACTAATGGTGGCATGATAACTGTTGTTATATAAGAATTCAGCTAACAGTAAGTGTTCGTCCCAACTTCCTCCGAAATCAATGACGCATGCTCGTAGCATATCCTCCAGCGTCTGAATCGTCCTCTCCGACTAACCGTCTGTCTAAGGATGGTAAGTCGTACTGATATGTAACCTCATCCCCTTCGTATCATGAAATCTTTTCTAAAACTTTGATGCAAACCGAGTGTCATGGTTAGACACGATAGACACCGGTACACCATGACGAATCACTATCTCTTTGATGAAAAGTTCCGCCAACCTCTCAGATGAATACGTCTCGCGGATAGGTAGAAAGTGGGAACTCTTCGTTAGACGATCAACTATCACCGATATGGCATCGTATCCCCTTCCTGTACGCGGTAACTTCGTAATGAAGTCCATGGTGATGTGCTCCCATTTCCACTCGGGTATATCCAAGGGTTGGATCTTCCCGTATGGCTTCTTGTGCTCCGCCTTCACTTGTAAGCATGTAAGGCACTTACTCACATACCCGCCACATCACGCTTCATTCCCGGCCACCAGTAATCTTTCTTCATATCATGATACATCTTTGTAGCACCGGGATGAATTGAGTATCAAGTCTTGTGAGCCCCATCCATGATCTTCTCACGCAGACCCCCATAACGAGGAATCCACATCCACCCCGATCGAGTACGGACACCAAGAGTGTTCTCCCCCAACTCGGAGACTAGACCTTTCATCCTTTCGGAGTTAAATTAGATCTTCTTTCAACGCTTCACCCTGAAATTCCTTAATCTGCTTCATCATATCGGAGGTCATAACCAACTGATAAGCATTCACTCGAATCAGCTCAGGTTTCTCCTTTCGGCTAAGGGCATCCGCCACCATGTTAGCCTTGCCCAGATGGTAATGGATCTCACAATCATAGTATTTGATAAACTCTAACCACCTCCTCTGCCTCATGTTGAGATCCTTCTACTCGAAGAAGTACTTCAAACTTTTGTGATTAGTGAGGATGGTGTACTTAGTCCCGTACAGGTAGTGCCTCCAAATCTTCAATGCAAAGACCACAGCCGCCAACTCCAAGTCATGAGTAGGGTAGTTAGCCTTATGGATCTTCAACTATCAGGACGCATAGGCTATAACCCTTCCTCGTTGCATCAGCATGCAACCCAATCCCGAATAAGAAGCATCTGAATAGACCACCAAGTCTTCATTCCCTTCTGGTAACGTCAAGACAGGAGCTTGAGTCAATCTTGTTTTTAACTCTTCAAAAGCATTCTCCTGCTCTTGAACCCATAAGAACTTCACATCCTTATGGGTCAATTTGGTCAATGGTAAAGCTATCTTGGAGAAGTCTTGGATGAACCTTCTGTAGTAGCCCACCAAACCCAATAAACTACGGATATCGGATGGCGTTTTTGGAGTCTTCCATTGCATAACCGCCTCCACCTTTGCCGGGTCCACCATAATCCCTTCAGAATTGACAACATGACCTAAAAACTAAACTTCCTGCAACCAGAATGCATATTTGGAGAACTTAACATACAGCTTCTCTCTTCTAAGCATCTCCAATACCTCGCGAATGTGACCGGGATGCTCTTCTTCGCTCTTCAAATAAATCAGGATATCATCGATAAACACAATCACTGATTTATCCAACATCGGCTAACACACCTGATTCATCAAATCCATAAAAGCAGCTGGCGCGTTGGATAAACCGAAAGACATAACGAGGAATTCGTATTGCCCATATCATGTTCGAAGCGTGGTCTTCGGGATATCCTGTTCTTTAACTTTTAGCTGATGATAACCAGATCGGAGATCTATCCTTGAGAACCAGCTGGCGCCTTAGAGCTGATCAAACAAGTCATCAATCCTCGGTAGTAGGTACCGGTTCTTGACAGTCAACTTGTTCAACTCACGGTAGTCGATGCACATCCTCATGCTACCTTCTTTCTTCTTTACAAACAAGACCGGAGCACCCCAGGGAGAGATACTCGGTTGGATGAACCCCTTATCTAACAAGCTGGGTCATCAATTCCTTCATCTCAGAGGGAGCTAGATGATATGGCGCCTTCGCAACAGGTATCAGTTCATTCTGGAACTCAATCTCACAGTCAGGTGGTATCCCTGGTAGGTCTTCGGGAAACACATCGGGGGAATCGCATACTACGGACACGCCTGACAGTTGAAGCACGGTAGCATCCACATCCTTTACATAAGCTAGGTAAGCACCACACCCTTGTCTCATAAACTTCTCTACCGTGATCATCGAGATCACTTGCGGTGTAATGTACTCCTTGTCTCCATGTACCGTAACCAAGCTGCCATCGGGCGTAGTCAAACGAATCATCTTCTTTCGGCACATGATGTTCGCTTCATTGGCTGCCAACCAATCCATCCCTAACACCACATCAAAACCTCCTAGGGTCATCACATACAATCTTGCAGGAAACTTATGACCGTCCAACTCTACGAGACAATCGTCTATCACATCAATCACCTTGGTAGACTTTCCTATCACTGTCTCTATATGGAAGGGCACATATATCTTCTTATTCTTACCATGCATTACATGACAAAAGGTGGCAGATATAAAACTTCTACTAGCACCCGAATCGAAAAGCACAAAAGCATACAATTGGTTTACCAAAAACATATCTGAAACCACTTCAGGGTCCACTCTGGCTTCTTCCCGGGTCATGTTGAATGCCCTTGCCTTAGATTTGGTGCTCTCACTTCTCCTTTTCTCACCCATAGTCTGGGTCCCAGAGCTCCCTGCTCCACCCTTCTTGCAATCTCGGCCCGAGTGGCCTACCTCCCCATATTGATAACATCGCGGTACCCTGCTCTCTTTAGCATAATGGCCTTCACCTTCAAACGTAAAACACCGGTGTGTCCCCACTCTACACTCACCCATCTGAACCTTTCCACACTTCTTACATTCCCTCCTGTTGTTCCCCTTACTCAATCCTGGGCGACGATCGTCAATCCTCATCTTCTTTTCCCTGATCCCATAGTTGTCACTCCTGAACCTCTTCCTATTACCGTTCTTGTTCCAACTCTTTTTGTCCTTCCTCTGAATTGGCACCAGGTCCCTCTCATCATACAACCTTCCGGCTAAATCTACTGCAGACCTGAAAGTGCTCAGTCTAGTAGCTATCATGTTCCTCCTGATATCCACGGGGCAAACCCTGCATGTACCTCTTAATCTTCTTGGACTCTGGAGTTACTAGATCCAGCCCAAGTCTTACGAGTTCATTGAACTTGGAGGTATACTCTTGATGAGTCATGTTTCCAGCCTCCAAATGCAAGAACTCCTTCTTAATTTTTTGTCCAACTCCCGATATGGACAATACTCTTCCAGTACCAGTTCCTTCAAATCCGACCACCTCATCCTTGCAATAGAGCATTTCCCCTCGGCTTGGAAAATGTTATCCCACCAGCATAATGTCGAGTCAACGAAAGAATGGGAGGCAAACTTCACCTTTTGATCCTCCCGGCACTCACTGATGTCTAGGACTGCCTCCATCTCTTGAACCCAACGATGAGCAGCAGTAGCATTGCCGTTACCGTCAAAGGTCGGGGGTTTGCACCTCTAATACGCCCCATAGGTGCACCCCTTAGTGGTCTCCTTCTCCTTCTCACTATCATCATCATGAATTACCACCTTTGGGCTAGATGGCTCTTCCTCTGCTTTCTCCTTCTTCCCAGCATCATCAGTTCTCTCACCATCCTTTACAGCCCTTAACACTTCGGTCACCACTGAGGGAAACACATTTTGCATGACGTTGTAGACCTCGTCAGTAATAGCTTCCTTTACCGTGGACTTGAGGGTAGTTGATCCTGTACCCTCTTGGTGGCTATGGAGGTCTGTGTCCTCATGAATCGTCTCAGGAGCCTTGGCCTTGCTTCGAGTGACACGTGGCCCAGTAGTATGCCCGCCACGAGCACCGCCTCGGGTTGCCTTCCCAGATTTCCTACCCGCCATAAGATCAACCTCTTATAAGATTCAAACACTAACAAGGTCATTCAAGGTAATAGCTCAGATTATGTCAAGTATAGTAAGTCCCTAATTACGGTGGCTAGTTGTGATTAGCCACTTACTTTATTCTTCATCCCCTAAGCATTCCCTATCCAGACTACATCAGTATCCAAATCTACTAAGCACATAAATCAAATAGCACATGCACGCAATACCAGTTAACTTATGAAAATTACCTGATGGCACGTAACTACCTGGGCTGGCATCCCTCCATTTGGTCCTATTTTTAGTTTAAGTTTAGGTTTTGAAAAATAATTTACCCAATTCTCTTAAACTTTGGCTCTGATACCAACTTGTAAGGCCCCGTTCCCGGGAAGCCCCACAGTTGGTCTTTCATAGCACTTTTATAATAAAACACATTCAGATTCATCAAAACAAAAAAACTTTACAGTGGAATATTTTAATAAAAACCATAGCATTCATTAACCATTACTTTTGGCAAGATATACATTGTTGTTGTTAGTTACAAAAAGAACATCTAGTTGTATTTCAAAACAAAAATAACTTTTCAGCGTGTCATGGCTGCTATTCTTTATTTGCCAGGTAGCTTCAACCTTGTGCCATTCCCAGCAACACCATTACCTGCCAACTGATATGCATATAAGTCAGTGTTGCTGAGTGAGTTCTAGTTTAATAATATAGAAAATATACTTTTGTAAACTTCACTTGGTGATCATTCATCATTATACATAATCAATCATTAACAGATTCTTTATCTTTATTTCTTTCATTATCTTTCTCTTTCATTAACTAGGATTGTACACAGCAAGAGCATACATTGTTGGTTGGCAACAGATGCCGAATCCCTGTCAGCAAACGTTTATCATGGTAGCTAACCCATCGACAGTTGACCCACACTGCTAGGCACGAAGCCTACTCATGAATATGGGTCTCATTCATCATACTTTGGGCAATCACAAGGATTAGACCCCAGATGTGCATCCTTATGGGCTATACAGCCGCACATCAGTTGAGCTAATGACAACAAGGTCGTGCACCTCCATTCATTATGCTTGCAAGGCTTTTCATTCCTCATAAGGGCCCGGGGGTAACATTCATTAGGTTACACTATCTCTTTTTATTTCTTTGTATCTACTTGGTTAGAAATAATACTTTTAAAATATTCATTGTTTTTAATAATCACATACCATGAAACATAATAAATATCATCCATAACAGTAGGCCATAAGAAGACAAATAAACATTAAAAACCTTAAAATAATCTTTCCTTATTCATCAATACTTAACACTTAGATTCTATTCCCAAAATTTCAGAAAAATTCTAAGTCCCTAAAGAAATGCGGATGAACAAATGCGGATGAACTGTAGCAAATGCGGATGAAACTGTAACAAATGCGGATGAAAGTCTTAAGAAACTATTCTAAGTGTCCAAAGAAATACTGGTAGAACAAATGCGGATGAGCATAAACAAATGCGGATGAGCATAAACAAATGCGGATGAACTGTAGCAAATGCGGATGAAAGTCCTCTGAAAATATTCTAAGTGTCCAAAGAAATGCTGGCAGAACAAATGCGGATGAGCATAAACAAATGCGGTTGAACACTTAGCATATGTGGATGAACACTTAGCAAAATGCGGATGAACACTTAGTAAATACGGATGAACACTTAGCAAATGCGGATGAACACTTAGTAAATACGGATGAACACTTAGCAAATATGGATGAACACTTAGCAAACGCAGATGAACACTTAGTAAATGCGGATGAACACTTATCAAATGCGGATGAACACTTAGTAAATGCGGATGAACAAGTCTAGTACCTGTGATGCAACTTATGAAATTTACTAGTCCCAAACATCATCTTAACATGAACTTAGCTTAGATCTATCAGTCTAATACTTAAAACATCATAAACATTATACGATCATTAAGAAAATCACATAACATAACTATATCATCATAACTACCGTACCATACATGGAAAATCATAATTTGCTTCGAAAACATTAGTTAAACTTGTATACCAGCCCCAAATAAGCAGAAAACATTTAAAATAGGGGATTTATAACTTACCTCTACTGCTTTTGAGTAAAACTCCTCTAAACCCAAGAGCAACCTGGAGTTCTAACACCTAAACACACGAAAACACACAACCAAACACATAGAAACACTTAAGAATCGGTCCAGAAGCTAAAAACTCAACTGAATCCGAGAAGAACACCATAGAATCTTACCTTTGAAGACTTTCTCTCACTAAAACCGGGTGAAACTTCTGCTTCTTGAGATTTTCTTGCATGAGAGAGAGAAGCATGGGTGGCCTTAACACCTTTTTGAACCCATTATGGGCAAGTTTGGCCCTTGCCCGCTTTTAACCCCTTGTTTTACAATAATTCTCTTTTTCTCCCTTGCTTTCTTTTCTTTTCTTCATGCTGAATTTTTCGGGTGTTACAATGAAGAATCCTATACAACACTCAAAAACAAAACACATTGATATCCAAATTCATTTTATCTATGATTATTTTGATCGAAAGCTTATTTATCTTGAACAAGTCAAATTAGATGAAAACGTGCTGATCTGTTTACCAAAGCCCTTGCCCGCTTTTAACCCCTTGTTTTACAATAATTCTCTTTTTCTCCCTTGCTTTCTTTTCTTTTCTTCATGCTGAATTTTTCGGGTGTTACAATGAAGAATCCTATACAACACTCAAAAACAAAACACATTGATATCCAAATTCATTTTATCTGTGATTGTTTTGATCGAAAGCTTATTTATCTTGAACAAGTAAAATTAGATGAAAATGTGCTGATCTGTTTACCAAAGCATTTGATCATTTCCAATTCGACTTTCTGGTTCAATCTCTAGGAATGATTAATTTTGGTTGATGCTTAATTTTACACCCTCATCAAAAATATTTTCTGTCATTTTTTGCTAAAATTGTAATTTTTTACTAGATAATCATAATTTTAGGGGGAAAAATATGAAAATACATCAAAAAAATTTTTGGTTTTAGGGGGAGTAAAAATAAAAAAAAATACCAAAAGATTTTATCAAAAATTGAAAAATGAATTTTCGAGATTACATAGCAAATGATAGTATATTTTTTGATTTTGATATATTACATAGTAAAGGTTAAAAGGAATTGACTTGGATTATGTTTGATATGTTGATAGGCTCGACTTACAAAAATGAAAGGAACTATGATCTGTGATGCACTGAAATTAAATTCTCTATGACTAAATTGGGTTACACATTAAGGTTTTATGGTGACACTGATTCCATGCTAAAACAAAATGAAAGTCATAATCTGGTCATACTCAAGCCAGTTACTTTATGATTCAGCAATTCTGATGGGTATTCCACACACACACACACACACACACACACACACACACACACACACACACACACACACATATATATATATATATATATATATATAAGTGACAAAGATGAAATTCATGCAAAAAGCAAAAACAATAGAATGTTAACAAAAGAGCAAAAAGAAGCCAAAGTCTAAAGGCCATATAGGAATAAAAGATGGCAATATGCATAATAATAAATGATATATCAAGGACATAGATACTATATGATAAATATTTTTCTTTTTGAGAATATGTTCTGACACAGGAGGCGAAATCAAAATATGGGACATGTAAGTCCGAATTGGCATATAAGTCCTAAACGTCTTGCGAGGGCAAAACATAAGTCCGACTGACTGTTAATAAGTCCTACAACTTGTTAATATTCTGTTATAAAAAATGTTTATCAGGCTAGTTATGCTCTATATAGATATTATAATAAGAAATAAATTAACCTTGAGAATGTTGATCAGAGCTAAAAGGTTTAAGTCAAATTGGGGTGACTTGAAATCTCAATAGCGTCTTGAAGCTGGATAAGAGTTCTACAAGATTTTTGATTATGGGATCCATTGATTTCATATAAACAATTAAAACATGATAAATATCACATCATATGTGTCTAAGTAAAAATTAAAGTCTGAGTTTAATATGGATAACTTATTCTGACAATCAACTTAACTAGTGTTATTCTAAATACACCTAGAAGATGTTAATAGTAGATTTCAAAGAAATATGATCTTGTACTTCAAAAATTAAACAAAAATAATTTAAGTTATAAATCTACGTTTGTTTGTTACAATTTGACTTTGTTTGTGTCTGTTTATATTTCATTTTATAGTTTGCAAATGTTTCAAAATTTGAGGGTTTCTGCTTAAGGTATTAACACTTGGTTGAACATGATTTCAAATTTAATAAATCAAGTCCAAGTAAAATGAACAAAAAAAACAACTGAAATTAATAATTGAAAAAGTTTGAAAAATTTCAAAATAAATTGAACTTTTCGCGTGCGAGAAGTTCATAGAGTGCGACTAGTTGTATGCGACTAGTTGGACTTCTAGCATGCGAGTAGTCAAAGGATTATAAAAGGTCATAAGGTGCGAGTAGTTGACTTATCGCATCATTATCACCTGATTTCATATTTTCAAAACTTTTCTAAGTGTTGAACATTTGTTATTGATACACTTGTTTACAGTGATCAATTACTAATTTTAAAAAGAATGACAAGGTGTATTGATGATCATATTTAGATTAAAGTGAGTTTGATTTGTGTCTGAAATTTTAATAACAAATATGCTTAAAATTAGATGAAATTAATCATAATAAACCTTAAAACTAACCCAATTGACACTAAACAAACATATTTCAACGGTTAAAACAATCTAAAATGACTCAATTTGAAACTTTATGGAACTTGTAGCATGCGAAAAGTAGTTTGAATATTAACAGACGTGATAAGTTTCAAAATCGTATAGAACTTCTCACATGGATACTTTACTTGTCGCGTGAGTATTTGACTTCTGGTCAAATATAGTTTCATGCGATTGATCATCTTGTCACGCAAGAAGCTTAACTTGAAACTTTAACTATTCGCATGCGAATAGTTGTGAATGTACGATAAGTTCAAAATTTTAACATTTTAAAATTTTTCTAAGTCTTGAAATTCTTATTATACGTAACTTATAAGAGCTTGTTTGTTTTAAATTTTAGATGGTGAGACAAATGGTTTTCAATAAAAAGCATAATGCTATTGCATTTGTTGGTGACATTCCGGATGACAAGGCTTTATTCAGATCTTTGATACATGGACTAAAGACATCTCATATTCATCATGTTATCATAGCTAATCCTACGATTTATACAGATGTTGTTGATCAGTTTTGGCTTACGGCTGTTAATGAGAGAGATTCCCAAGCAGAGTCGTGCATCACTACGACAGTTAAGGGGAAAAGAGTTGTTATCACGTCTGAGGTGATTAGTAGTGTTCTACTATTGGATGATTAGCCCAACGCTCCGGTTAAGATTGATGATGATGTGGTCAGAGAATATCTTACGAGGATGGGTTATGATCATAGATATCCTTCATTAGAGAAGAAGCACTTACCTCCATTCTGGAAGTGTTTGTTTCACGTGGTGGTTTATTGCTAGAGTAATCTAAAGGCTGGATTGGATAGTCTAAGTGCTGTGTTCGGATCATAGATATCCTTCATTAGAGAAGAAGCACTTACCTTACAGCATATCCAAGGCTATTTTTGCTGAGATGCAGAAGAATGTCATAGCCGCCATCAGGAAGAAGTTTGTCATGTATCCTAGATTCATCCAGATGATTGCTAATGCTTCTCACCCTGCGTTAGCTATGTCTAATTCATCCATTTATGTTGTTATGGTGATGAAGAAAGACATTTTCACTTACTTGATGGGAGCACGCGGGAATGCCTGGAAAGGAGATAATTTTGCTAAGCTGGGTCATTTTATTGATGGTTATCAGGTAGATGATTAGTCTACTCACCAACAGCATGATGCTGATACTCATCAAACTGATCAAGCTGGTCCTTCTTTGAGGACTCCTGATGATGCTCCAGGAGGTTTTCAGTGTATAAGGATGTCTATTGAAGAAGAAGTTAACACCTAGTAGTACTGATAGTGAGACGGACAGTGATCAGGTAGGAAATGTTCCTTATGTACTGCAAGAGAGACCCAGAGTGCCTATAACACCAACTAAGTGCACTACTGAGGAAAGAGATACTGATTTTATACCCGAGGATTCACCAAACACTCAGAGGAGAAAGAAGAGAGTGGCCAGAAAAAGAGCTGATCAAGTAGTCCACATGGGAGGGGTAGAGGACGAGGTGTTTTCCGTAAGCGTCGGACCCTAATGACCACTATGTCAGATATTCCAGTGACAGAGCCACGAGTCATAGTTAGTGAGGCCGTTAATTAAGGTATTTGTAAGACCCCGTTACCGGAGACCTCATAGTTGGACAATCATAACATTTTTCATATAAAATAAATACATTTCATAAAAATATCGCAGCGGATTAAGTTATCAAAAACCATTCTTGCATTAATACTTGATGTTGCTAAATAATACATCATTGTATTTTAACAGTTACAAAAGAATCATCCAGTTGCATTACAAAATAACAATATCATTAAGCACGAATGGATGCCAGTCTTTGCCCGCCAAGTAGACTCACCCGCGTGCCATCCCCAGCAACAAATTACCTGCCAACTGAAAATGCATAAAAGTCAGCGTTGCTCAGTGAGTTCTAGTTTTAAAATTTAAGTCCCTTGTGTAGATATAAAAGTATCATTTTCTTAAAATACTTCCTTTTTATAAAATCCATTACTTCCGTACGTGGTCACGCATCATACATACAGCAAGATAATATTCATTATTATCTTTCATCATTTTCTCATTCATTTCATACTTTCATCATTATCTTTCACTTTCTTCCGAACCAATGTGTAATACCCCGAACATTGTGCACGAAGCTGGTACTGGGCCTAGGGCCTATAAATAGACCCCGAACATTGTGCACGAAGCTGACTCTAGTACCTGGGGCAAGCAACAAGGGTGCCGTCAATCCCTAGGATTGACCCTGTGTGCATCCTTCAGGTTAGCTAAACCGCACACAGTTGAGCTGATAACCCAATGGCTGTGAACCTCCTTTCATTTGCTTGCAAGACTTTCATTCTTTCGTTACGTTTCACTTTTCATTATCCTTAATCTTTCGCTTTGTTTATGATAATACTTTACATATATGAGCATAAACACACCACGTAAAGTCACGTAATAATACATAACATGGAAGATAACAACAGGCCATAAACATGAAAAACACCAACAAACATAACCATCAAAACATCCCAGGACTTAGTCTTAAAATTTCTATTTCACAAAATTTCAGAATATTTTCAAAGGCATTGAGGCACATGAGCACTATGCAGGCGCACGAGTACTATGTAGGCGCACGGGCACTTTAGGCGCATAAGGACACTTAGGCGCATGAGGAAACCTAGGCACATAAGCATTGCTTGGGCGCATGAGCCTTACTTAGGCGCATGAGTACTTAGGCGTATGAGGTACTGTTTGGGCGCATGAACCAACACTTAGGCGCTTGAACAATTTTCTGGGCTCATGGGTACTATTGGGGTGATTGGGCTGGTACTTAGGCTTTTTGGCAAAATTCTCAGGCGCATGAGCCCTATTTGGGCGCATGAGAAGGGACTTAGGCGTCCGAGCAAAATTTCAGGCGCATGAGCAGCAGTTATATTCAAACTTATAAATTTCAGTCCCAAACATCATTCTAACATGTTCGTAACTTAAATCTAACATACTAAGCACCTAACACAAGCATAAAACCATAGAACACAACCAACCATACACACACATACATACGGTTACAAAATATAAGCTGTAAAACATTTTTATATGCATTTTCAGCCCTAAAAGTACGATTAAAACAAGAAAAACCGGGGATCTAGAACTCACCTGCAGCAGCTTTCTAGCAAAACTCCTCCAAACTCGGAAGCACTTGGAGTTCAAACACCTAGACACACCAAAAACGTAGAACAAAACACAAAGAACACATAAGAATCGGTCCCGAAACTGAAAACTCAGCTGAAACCGAACAAAAACTCAAGAAAACACTCACCTTCGAAGGTTTCTCTCACTAGAAACCGATGGAAACCCTGCTCTTCTTCTTTTCTCTTCTTTGCAACCGAGAGGACGTGAATGCAGATGTAGTGGGCGGCCATACCTCTTTTAAACATAAAATAATAAGGTTTTGTCCTTTATACAACTTTAGCCCCTCCACTTATACAATTTCTCCTTTCTTTCTTTATACTTTTCTTTTCTTTTCTTTTTAACAAATTTTCAGGTGTTACAATATTCCAGTGATCGTTATAGAGTCAACTACTGTTATGCCTACTACTTATGATACTATGAGGACTCCGCCAAGAGATCAAAGCCTAGACAGCAAGCATAGACTACACCTGATTCACCCACACGGGTATCTCTTGAGCAGAGAGTTAGTGTATTGGAGAAAGAGATGACAGAGAAAACTCAAGGGATTGATGATTTATATAGGAATATGTTGGAGATAGATGAAAGGATAAAGAATCTTGAACATCAATAACAGTTCATGTTCAGATTCAGGAGCAAAACATTAGAGACCTTGCTTCTCGAGTTCCATTTACGTTTGCACAACAACGTATTATAGAAGTTGGAGAGTCTAATAGAAAGCAATCTGATGCTGCTAGTGATCCTGCTGCTGCTACAGAGCATGTTGATGATCCTGTTGTGTTTGAAAATGCAATAGAGACTGCTGATGTTGATCAAGAGCCGTCTAACACTGTTCCCATTAAGGCTAATGAGGATCGACCTGTAGGTTTTACTGGAGAGGTATTTGTTGAGCCCGATCATGATATTCCGTTCACTGAGCCTATGCAAGATGATGATGATTTGGAGATGGTAGATTTTAGTTGTGATAAGGATGATGATATTGGTGGTGATGAGGATGAAGATGATGATAATGATGATAATGATGATGGTGATGATGGTGGGAGTGGTGATAAAAGAAAGAAAAAGGATGATGATGATGATGATTAGGGTGACGATATGGGTTTAACTGTTGGTCCTTCTGGTTCTTCGAGTTCTGCTAATATCACCGGACCAAGACCCGATGATATAGATGACTACACACCATTAGCTCCTGCTACTAAGGAAATGTATGAGAAGGAAATTTATAATTTCCAGCAACAGATACTTGCTAAAGAATCTGATGAAGATTTTGGTCCTTTTGATGGATTAGAGGAGATGGTGGATATACTGATGTATTTAGAAATAGTTTTAAAGACTTATTTTCTAATATAGTGATTAAAGAATGATAGATAGTTGATGATTCCAGTGCTAAAGAGACGACTGACAAAGTTGCGGATCTTACTGGTCAAAGTGAAGTACGTCAGGTCAGAAACATTACTGTTGATGCACCACCTCCACTAGCCTATGTACATACACTAAAGCATTCAAAACCTTTCACAAGGTACAAAAATTCTGAGCCTATTATCAGCTGGGCGTATGATGCAGAGAAGAAAATGTATGTGATAAAGAGAAAGGGAGGAACAATTGAGTATTATCAAGACGAGCATGATTTTCATACTCTTAGAGCTTCTGACTTATACTCTATGGGTTGTGTTCCGTTCATCAATCCAAGTAATTACGGGAAAGCTAATTTTATCAAAAACATGATTTGGAGGCAAAGTAAGACCAACTTCAAGGACTTTAAAATAGCTAAATCCAAAGTCATTGAAGATGAGACTCGTATTGATCCAAATACCAATAAGCCAATGAAGATATAGTTTACAAGCATCCAAGATATGCCAGGAAGATCCCTATACACACTCCTGTACTAGTTAATAGCTTAGCTAAGCTTATTTGATGGAGTTGTGAGAAGGAGACAGGGCATGCAGTGATACGTTATGTTGATAAAGATTACCGTATCATCGACCCTGTGGATCTGCTCAAATTTGGAAGGGATGATTTGATGAGGTTACAGGCTTGTCCAATTGCTGTTGATGAATCGGTTCATTTTCTAGCAGCACATTTTGGTTGGTTGATTACGAAGACCCAAGAGAATAAGATGTATGCATATGGGGGCAGTTACAAGGTTGATGACGTGAACTACTAAAGCATTGATTTGATTCACTTAGCCTAGGGAAGATTGTTGGGTTTGAACCTAGAGGCACAGGAAATCAAATGAAGATGATCAAAATCAAAGTCGCGCGAGAACTTACAACTCGTGCGAGAACTACATAGTTTAGTATAAATAGTTGCTTTTAATGTAATTTAGTAAGCTTTTCTCATTTTTCTGATTTCATACTAAATTATAATAGTTTCAAATCAGAGAGTAATACAACAAATATTATTTACATTTGTATCCAAGTTCAATTGATCATGTCTTCTACTTGTTCAATCTTCTAACCATGAGCGATTACATTCCACATTCTTCTCACGAGATTGATTGGTTTTTATTGTTGATCCTTACAGTTTAAATATTAGTTCACTTGAAAAAAGGAACATTGCTCTAATTTCAAGACATATTAGAACTGTTCTTAATGATAAGAAATATGTTTGGGTTAAATGGGTAAAAGAATGTAAGCTTAAGGGTAGCAGAATTTGGAATTTATGCATGGAGAATGGAGGTGACTCCTAGAGCTGGAGAATAATATTGAGGAATAGGAATGTCATGAGACAAAATTGTTGGATTTCTATTGGTAATGGTTGTTTATCTTCAGCTTGGTTACATTAGAGGAGAGACATTACAGCAGGTGGCCTCTTGAAATCTACCAAAGTTAGGGATATAGTAAATAAGAATGGATAAAATGTTATTAAGGCATGGATGGATAAATATAATTGGCTTGTGTGTCAGTCTCCTCCTAAGATCCAAGTAGGGAAATTGGATAATATGCAATGGAGGATTCAAAATGGGAAATTTATTAATTATTCTACTATAAGGATATTAGGCAAAATGTTGGAAGGGTGAAGTGTTCTAAGTTTGTGTGGTTTAGTTGGTCTATACCAAGCCATGCATTTTTTTTTCTATGGCTTGCCTTTAAATATAGAGTGCTAACACATGACAGAATGGTGAAATGGGATAGAAATAATGAGTTGAAATATGTGTTGTGTAGTTCTTGTCCATATAGTCATAATCACTTATTTTTTGAGTGTGAATATTCTAAAAAGGTATGGTATCATTTTAAAAATCTAGCTAAGTTGGGGGATATACCAGATGCTTGGAGCTTTATAGTTGAATTTGTGGAACAAATGGCCATTGATAAATCTATTTGGTATGGTATAAATAGACTAGTTGTGACTGTTGTTGTTTATTATATATGGATGGAAAGAAATAGTAGATTTTTTAGAAAATGAAAGATCATTGGAGGTATTGTGTAAAGTGATTAGGGAGAAGATCAGGTTAAGATTGATGGGTCTTAACATAAAGATGTTTGCTCAAGTCTTAAAAGCTTCTGAGGTATGGAATGTTTGTATGAATGATAGTATTATCAAGATTAATAAAAGGGATCCTGTTTAAGATAAGTAATGGTGTTATAAGGGTGGATGATGAGAGTCATGGGGGTAGTATGATGTCATGTTATGAGTGGGGATATAGTGATGATGTTGGTGGAACTGTGGAAGAAGGGGTATGAGATTGTAAAATTTGTTTGGTCAAACTAGAATAGTTCTTGGTGGCTTATCCTAGGATTGAGCTATGTTTTAGGTGGTAGAAGATTTGATGTGTAAATTTATTGATCAGATTATGGTTGTTTTCAGATGTATTATGGAGGTGAATGCAAGGAGGGAATCTATAGGACTGGGGCATTTTATTCTTATAAGTTGTGAAATTATGAATGTGTCTTATTACAAGGTTCCGATATTATGATGCGATATAGTTGACTATATCTTAAAGCTATGTGTCACAGAGTGATTTATTCGACTCACGTGCGACACATAGAATCCTTCAAAGTTTAGTCGTTGTGACCCAAACGAAGTAACAATTAAAGTTAAAATGTGGAAGCGTTTGCAATCTTGTAATACAAATGGCTATGTATTGCTCACAACGTTGTTTACGAGTGTGCTTTTGTAAGGCCCCGTTCCCGGGACGCTTGCAGTCGGTTAATCATCGTATAATACATTTAAAACACATCATTTGCAGCGGAATTAAAACTTTTCATTCATGATTAACATCGTGTCTTTACAACAGATCACTCATTTACATCTCAAAATTTTGTTAACACAATAATCATTCCCAAAAATGTGGATGCCAGACGCAAATCATTCCCAGTGGCTTATGCATCCATGCCTGCACCTTCTCAGCATCAAAAGAATACCTGCCAACTATTATACATACAAAAGTCAGCTACGCTGAGTGAGTTCTAGTTTATAATTAAAATACTTTACTTTTCGTTAAAACATATCCTTTACTTTCGTTCGTGATCACACACCGTACGTACATCTTGATAATAATTATTATTATGTTATCATCATCGTTCATAAATGTTCATTTTTGTACTTTCTTTCTTTCTTTCACTTTTAATCTAGATCCTGTCATAGGCTACGCCCCATCATCATGCACGAAGCAACTTCTGTCTTGGGGTCAAGCGACAAGGATCCCGTTTTCGTACGTCTTGATCAGTCACAAAGACTAACCCCCCTGTGTGCATCCTCATGGGTTAGCTAAACAGCACACAGTTGAGCTAACAACCCCTCAATGAGTTGTGAACCTCCTTTCAATTTGCTTGCAAGACTTTCATTCATTCATTACGTTCCATTTTCATCATCGTTATCTTTCACTTTCGTTACGTAATACTTTACTTACATAATCATACATATCAAGTAAAGTCACATCATAAAACATATAGTTTTAAAAAGTCATTTAACGTGAAAAGATAACACATCACACATAACAGCATAGCATGCGAAAACTTAACATACATTAGCAACATCTCGCGCGAGAACTACCTCTTTCGCGCGAGAACCATTCTATCACGCAAAAACCATCAAGTCACGCGAGAACCACATATCGTGCGAGAACTTACAAGTCTCATGAGAACTACCTGTCGCGTGAAAACCTGCATATCGCGCGAAAACTACACCTTTCGCGCAAAACCTCCCATAATTCAAAATCTTAACGTACATCAAAACTGCTCGCGCGAAACTACAGGTTTTCCCTGCCTAATCACATCTTATTGCGTCTAAGGCTGTTCTAACATGCAAACACCTTAACAACATCATACCAAGCATGAACAGAAACATTCAAACGTCTAGTATGCATAATAGCCCCAAAACATAAAAACTTGCGTAAAAAGGGGACTAGAAACTCACCTCTTGAAGTTCTAGCACAAACACAACCCTCCCAAAGCCTTTGCCTAGAAAAAACTACATAACCATGTGTTATATTCATCAATAATCCATTCTTAGTACATAACATTAGTTACTACATGAGCTACATACCTTAAACTCTTGGATTCTTCACTTTCTCTCTCCACGTAGCCGATTTCTCTCTCTAGCAGTTGAACTTTTCGCACGAAATGAAGTCAGACTGGGTGTTCTCAGCTATTAATACCCAGCTAAGGTTTTTGCATGAACTTCTTGCGCGAGAACTTCCTTTCGCTCGAGAACTTCACCTGCCTTCTTTTTCATCAAAATTTTCGGGCGTTACAAGTCCACCCCCCCTTATTGAGGTTTCGTCCCTGAAACCTGTCAACTCTCGAACAGCTGCAGGTAATGCTATCTCATCTCTTCCTTGGTCTCCCATGTAGACTCAGACCCCTTTCGGTGTTTCCACTATAAACGCACAAGTGGAACCGCTTTCTTCCTTAACCTTTTCTCGTTTCTATCAATGATGGCCACCGGTTGCTCCACATAATTGAGCCGTTCATCTACCTCAATATCCTCCAGTGGCACAATCTTATCCTCGTCAGCTAAGCACTTTCTCAGATGAGATACATGGAACGTCGGGTGAATTCCACTTAACTCATCGGGTAGCTCCAATCGATAGGCCACCTCTCCTACCCGGGCAATAATTCGAAAAAGCCCTATATACCTCGGGCTTAGCTTTCCTCACTTTCTGAACCGAACGATCCCTTTCCAAGGCGAGACCTTCAACATAACTCTATCCCCTACCTTGAATTCAATCGGTCTATGCTTTTTGTTGGCATACGACTTTTGTCTATCCTTCGCCGCCTTCATAAAGGCCTTAATCTTCTCCAATTTCTCAATCGTAGCCTCGATCACCTCAATGCTTCCCAACTCCTTCTGCCCAATATCACCCCAACATACGGGCATTCTACACTTCCTACCGTATAGCATCTCATAAGGAGGCATACAAATACTGGCATGATAACTGTTGTTATATGAGAACTCGGCTAACGGTAAGTGTTCATCCCAACTTCCTCCAAAATCAATAACACATGCTCGGAGCATATCCTCAAGCATCTGTATGGTTCTCTCTGACTGACCATCTGTCTGAGGATGATTAGCTGTACTGATGTGTAGCCTCGTACCCATCGCATCATGGAATCACTTCCAAAACTTAGATGTAAACCGAGTGTCACAGTCTGACACTATAGATACCAGTACACCATGACGAGTCACAATCTCCTTAATGAACAGATCCGCCAACCTCTCAGATGAATACGTCTCACGGATTGGCAAGAAATGAGCACTCTTCGTCAGACGGTCTACTATCACCCATATGGCATCATACCCTATTGTCGTACGTGGCAACTTCATAATGAAGTCCATGGTAACGTGCTCCCATTTCCACTGGGGTATATCCAAAGGTTGGATCTTCCCGTATGGCTTCTGATGCTCCGCCTTCACTTGCAAGCAAGTAAGCACTTACTCACATACTTCGCTACGTCGCGCTTCATTCCCGGCCACCAGTAATCTTTCTTCATATCCTGATACATCTTCGTGGAATCGAGGTGAATTGAGTATCGAGTCTTATGGGCCTCATCCATGATCTTTCCCCGTAGATCCCCGTAACGAGGAATCCACATCAGCCCAAATCGGGTTCTAACATCGAGAGTGTTCTCACCCAAATCCGCGACTAGGCCTTTCATCCTTTCGGAGTTGATCCAACCCTCTTTTAACGCCTAGTCCTGAAATTCCTTGACGTGCTTCATCACGTCAGAGGTCATTACCAACTGATAAGCCTTTACCCGAATCGGCTTGGGTCTCTCTTTTCGGCTAAGGGCATCCACCACTATGTTGGCCTTGCCCGGATAGTAGTGGATCTCACAATCATAATCCTTGATCAGCTCTAACCACCTTCTTTGCCTCATTTTGAGATCCTTTTGCTCGAAGAAGTACTTTAAGCTTTTGTGGTCAGTGAAGATGGTGCATTTCGTCCCTTAAACATAGTGCCTCCAAATCTTCAATGCAAAGACCACAGCCGCAAACTCCAAATCATGAATAGGGTAGTTAGCCTCATGGATCTTCAACTGTCCGGACACATAGGCTATAACCCTCCCCCGTTGCATTAACAGGCAACTCAATCCCGAATATGAAGCATCTGAATAGACCACAAGATCATCGCTCCTTTCGGGTAACGTCAAGACAGGAGCTTGAGTCAATCTTGTCTTTAGCTCTTCGAAAGCATTCTCCTACTCTACTCCCCATATAAACTTCGCATCCTTACGGGTCAACTTAGTCAATGGTGAAGCTATCTTGGAGAAGTCTTGGATGAATCTTCTGTAGTAGCCCGCCAAACCCAAGAAACTACAAATCTCGGATAGCGTCTTTGGAGACTTCCATTGCATCACCGCCTCAACCTTCTCTAGGTCTACCATGATCCTTTCCGGGTTGACCACATGACCCAGAAACTAAACCTCGCTCAACCAGAATGCGCATTTGGAGAACTTGGCATACAACTTCTCCCTTCTAAGCGTTTCCAGCACCTCCCGAATATGACCGGCATGTTCCTCTTCGCTCTTCGAGTAAATCAGGATATCATCAATAAACACAATCACTGATTTATCCAACATCGGCCGACTCACCCGATTCATCAAATCCATAAAAGCAGCTGGCGTGTTGGTTAAACCAAAGGACATAACAAGAAACTTGTAGTGTCCATAACGTGTGCGAAAAGATGTTTTAGGTATATCATGCTCCTTCACCTTCAACTGATGATAACCAGATCGGAGATCTATCCTCGAGAACCAACTGGCACCTTGGAACTGATCAAATAAGTCATCAATCCTC
This sequence comes from Flaveria sonorensis, assembly GCA_025506505.1. Lineage (NCBI taxonomy): Eukaryota > Viridiplantae > Streptophyta > Magnoliopsida > Asterales > Asteraceae > Flaveria > Flaveria sonorensis. The sequence goes on along the minus strand of CM046423.1, from coordinate 18,719,811 downwards.
GGTAACGAATACCGGTTCTTCACGGTCAACTTGTTCAGCTCACGGTAGTCGATGCACATCCTCATGCTACCATCCTTCTTCTTCACAAACAAGACCGGAGCACTCAATGGAGAGATACTCAGTCGAATGAATCCCTTATCCAACAGCTCTTGTAGCTGAGTCATCAACTCTTTCATCTCAGAGGGAGCTAGACGATACGACGCCTTAGCAATAGGTTGGGCACCAGGTATCAGGTCAATCTGGAACTCGATCTCATGGTCAGGTGGCACACCTGATAAGTCTTCTGGGAATACGTCAAGGAATTCTCACACTACCGGCACGTCCGACAACCGTGGTACCGATGCCTCCACATCCTTCACATAGGGTAGATAGGCACCACATCCACGCCTCATACACTTCTCAGCCACAACCATCGAAATCACCTTCGGAATCGTAGTAACCCTATCGCCATAGATCGTCACTGAACTCCCATCCGATGCAGTCAATTGAATCATCTTCTTGCAACACATAATATTTGCCTCATAGGCTGCTAACCAATCCATCCCTAGGACTACATCGAATCCGCCTAAGGGAATCACGAATAATTTAGCAGAGAACCTAAGGCCTTCCAACTTTATGTCATAATCCTCTACCACATCAGAAATCCTGGAAGACTTGCCAATAACAGTTTCTACATCGAAGGGCTCATCAATCTTTCTACTCCTAACGGGCAACTTATCACAGAAGGCAGCAGAAATAAAACTCCTACTAGCACCAGAATCAAAAAGTATAGAGGCACAAGTCTGGTTAACTAGGAATGTACCTGACACAACATCGAGGTCCACTCTAGCCTCCTCCCAAGTCATAGTGAATGCCCTGGCCTTCACCCTCTGCCCCTCATTCTCAATCCCCTTCCTTGCCTCGGAGTTCTCGGCCCTCGGCTTCTTGCAATCCCTGCTCATATGGCCCTTTTCACCACAGTTATAACACTTTATAACCCCACAATCTCTCACCACATGACCAGGCCTCCCAGACTTGAAGCAGACATTCGATCCCCACTTACATTCCCCCACATGGTCTCTTCCACACTTGCTACACACCTTCGCCACTACCTCGATCGCAGCTGCCCTGCGACCTTCCACCTTTGCCTTCTTGCCCTTGGGGTTGAAACCACCACTACCAAAATGTATCCCACTCCAGTTCCTATCTCCACTTCCCTTCCTGCTCACCTCCACCACGGTCACCTCCTCCCTCTCATCGTACAGTCTTCCTGCCAAATTGACCACCGACCTAAATGTACTTGGTCGGGCGGCGATCATGTGTCTGTGGATATCCACCGGCAGACCTTGGATGTACCTTTTAATCTTTTGTGACACGGGCGTCACCTGATCTGGCACCAGCCTTGCCATCTCGTTGAACTTGGTCGTATACTACTGGTGTGTCATAGTTCCCACCTCCAACTGCAGGAACTCCCTCTCGACCTTATCGAGTTCCCTGTGAGGACAAAACTCCTCAATCACCAGCTTCTTCAGTTCACTCCACCTCATCCTCCCGATCACCCTACTACCCTCGGCCTGGACAATATTGTCCCACCAGTACAAGGCCGAATCTACAAACGAGTGGGTAGCAAGCTTTACCTTCTAATCCTCTTGGCACTCGTTAATATCAAGTACCGCCTCTATCTCTCTCACCCATCAGTGAGTAGCAGTAGCATTCCCATTCTCGTAAAAAATCAGGGGCTTGAATCTTAGGAATGCCCCATAGTTGCACCCCTTTGTAGTTTCCTGCGGCACCTCCTCCTCATCATCATTACTAGAGACAACCATCTCAGTATCCGATTGCTCTCTTGCCCCTGAACCTCCTTCTTTGCCCCTTTGCCTAGCAGCTTTCCTCCTCTCCTCCTTCTCCTTCTTTTCATCCTCCCTCACAGCACGAATAACCTCGGTCACTACAGACGGCAGAATCGTCTGCATGACCTGATGAACCTCCTCAACCACCGCCTCCTTCACTGAGGCCATCAGATTAGCACTCTCATGGTGATTAATCTCGAGATCTGTAGGTGCCGTCTTGGCAGTTCTAGCCTTATTCCTCATGGCACGTGTTCCAACACCACATCCACCACGCACTCCACCTCGGGAAGCCTTCGAAGATCTACCACCAGCCATCTAAGTGCTATAAGATTCAAACACCAACACGATCATTCAAGGTAATAGCTCAGATTACGTCAAGTATAGTAAGACCTTATTACAGTGGCCAATTGTGATTAGCCACTTACTTCACTCTTCCTTCTCCAAGCATTCCCTATCCTGACTACATCGGTATCCAAATCTACTAGGGGCACATAAACCACATAACACACGCATATAATTTCTTTTTTATTATCTTACATAAAACATTTACATAAAACCTTTACCAGCAGGCATGTAGCTACTAGGACTGGCATCCCTTCCCTTTTTCGTCCCATTCTCAGTTTAAGTTTTAGGGTTTTTTTTTTTTGAAATATTTTACCCAATTCTCTTAAACTTTGGCTCCGATACCAACTTCTAAGGCCCTATTCCCGGGACGCTTACAGTCGGTCAATCATAGCATAATATATTTAAAACACATCATTTGCAGCGGAATTAAAACTTTTCATTCATGACTAAAATCGTGTCTTTATATCTAATCACTCATTTACATCTCAAAATTTTGTTAACACAATAATCATTCCCAAAACTATGGATGCCAGAAGCAAATCATTCCCAGTGGCTTATGCATCCATGCCTGCACCACCTCAGCATCAAACGATTACCTGCCAACTATTATGCATACAAAAGTCAGCTACGCTGAGTAAGTTCTAGTTTATAATTAAAATACTTTACTTTTCGTTAAAATATATCATTTACTTTTGTTCATGATCACACATCGTACGTACATCTTGATAATAATTATTATTATCTTATCATCATCATTCATAATCGTTCGTTTTCGTACTTTCTTTCGTTCTTTCACTTTTAATCTAGATCCTATCATAGGCTACGCCCCATCATCATGCACGAAGCAACTTCTGTCTTGGGGTCAAGCGACAAGGATCTCGTTTTCGTACGTCTTGATCAGTCATAAAGACTAACCCCCCTGTGTGCATCCTCATGGGTTAGCTAAACCGCACACAGTTGAGCTAACAACCCCTTAATAAGTTGTGAACCTCCTTTTAATTTGCTTGCAATACTTTCATTCATTCATTACGTTCCACTTTCATCATCGTTATCTTTCACTTCCGTTACGTAATACTTTACTTACATAATCATACATATCAAGTAAAGTCACATCATAAAACATATAGTTTTAAAAAGTCGTTTAACGTGAAAAGATTACACATCACACATAACAGCATAGCATGCGAAAACTTAACATACATCAGCAACATCTCGCGCTTGAATATCCTTTTCGCGCGAGAACCATCCTATCGCGCGAAAACCATCAAGTCGCGCGAGAACCACATATCGTGCGAGAACTTACAAGTCGCGCAAGAACTACATGTCGCGCGAAAACCTGCATATCGCGCGAAAACTACACCTTTCGCGTGAAAACCTCCCATAATTCAAAATCTTAACCTATATCAAAACTGCTCACGCGAAACTACAGGTTTTCCCCGCCCAATCACAACTTATCGCGTCTAAGGCTGTTCTAACATGCAAACACCTTAACAACATCATACCAAGCATGAACAGGAACATTCAAACGTCTAGTATGCATAATAACCCTAAAACATAAAAACTTGCATAAAAAAGGGACTAGAAACTCACCTCTTGAAGTTCTAGCACAAACACAACCCTCCCGAAGCCTTTGCCGAGAGAAACTTACATAACCATGCGTTATATTCATCAATAATCCATTCTTAGTACATAACACGAGTTACTACACGAGTTACATACCTTAAACACTTGGATTCTTCACTTTCTCTCTCCACGCAGCCAATCTCTCTCTCTAGCAACTGAACTTTTCGCGCGAAATGAAGTCAGACTGGGTGTTCTCAGCTATTAATTTCCAGCTGAACTTTTCGCATGAACTTCTCGCGCGAGAACTTCCTTTCGCATGAGAACTTCATCTGCCTTCTTTTTCTTCAAAATTTTCAGGCGTTACAGCTTTGTACATGTACTACACAAGACTTGTGGATGTTTTGGATGATTACAAATGAAGGTGACCAACTCTATTTATACTACTTGGCTGGTTTCTCGACTCTTCTATACTAGATCCTTCTATATTATAAGAAGCTGAATATAAACATCATGAAAGACATCACTAGATCTAATGATTGTATTATCTCCACAAAAAAATACATGAAACATACATGCATACCGGGAGAAACATCTCTATCTTTTAGGATGGAAGAAAGATTTGCTCTTACCTCACCACTCCTAAACCTTATCAATAGTTTTTTTCTATGAGTAAGGCATACCAAGTACATTTGTTTGTTACATAAAACATACACGGAAAACAAATATTATATCAGAAGGGTTTGATTTGAATATAAATTGTTTTAAATGTCAAACAAATAAAGTTTAATCTAATTTTCCTTCTATTATGACAAGGATATAATAGAACTAGCAATTTTTGGGTGTTAACACTACATAAATGGATATGAAGTTAAACAATTTAGGTTTGAACTCAAGGTTTTGTGTCTTAAGCAGGTTGACACATTTAAGATACGATTAAAGTTGTTCTTAAACAGGTTAAACACAAACATGTTTATTTTTATTATCTTTTAATAAAATTAAAATGTGTCCCTTAGTAAACCAAACCCTAGCAACATATTTGATTTTCATTCTTGTCTACGACAATTCACGAATCACGTTCACAAATCTTCAGTCCATGAATCTGTTTCAGGCTTTCTTAAACATTAGCCCTAGTCATATTCGTCTTCAATCTTCATAAAATCTTCAGTCCACAAACCATAATTCACAAGACAGTCCATGATTCTCTACAACAGCAGACCCAATGTTTGGGTGCGGGACGCCCTCATCCCATGAAATTTTTTTTCTAATGCTACATATATGATCAAATCTTAACCGACTCCAATGAAATTTTAACACCGTTCCGGTAAAAATTTGAGCCTATCCCAAAGAAATGTTGATATCGACCCCAATAAATTTTAAGACTGAGATAATAATTTCAAAACCTACCTCTATAAAATAATTAACATATATAAATCAATTAGTTTAGATGATAACTCCACTAAAAAACTATTTTGAATAATTTTTGTTTAAATTAAATAATTAATTATTAAGTCCATACTCATATAAATTTTTAACTTAGCAAGCCATTTAACAAAATCCAATTAACCAATTAGTAATTTATACAAAACTATTTAACGAGTGTTACATAAGATGAGTAGAGAAGTCGAATCAAGCCTGAGCTTGTCTAGACTCTTGCTGGGATCATTTTGGCTTAAGAGAACTTAAGCTTGTGTTTTAGCTCGGCTCATGGAGAATATCAATTCTAATGCTTAAGCTCGGCTAATATAGAAGAGCTTTTTTAGTTTGAATTTTTTCAAGTTCGAGCTCAGTTTAAGCTTTCTTGTTTATTGATTAACTATTTTTATAAAAAAATGATAATAATAATTATTTATATAAATATATATTCAATAGATTAAATAAAAACTATATAAATAATAAATTCGTTTAGACACGCGAGAGGACTTGATATTGGAAGCTCCAGCTCGAACTCGTTTGTTAAATGAGCCCTAATATGAGCTCGATTTGTTTAAGATCGCCTCGATATTAGCTTTTACAAGCCAATCATGAGTAGCTCAGGAGCTGGCTTAACTTGTTTAGAAAACTAGTGTTAATTGTTAGTATTAGGTTGAAAACTGAAACATGTTGGTGGATTGATTTTCAAATTATTTATTTTAACTTGGTTTTTTTTATTTTGCGAGCTCCGACCTGACTTGGACCATACCAAAAATAATAATATTGGCCGGTAGATGACTGACCTTAAAAATTTTCAACCCCATAAAAAATTTTTCTGAGTTCGTCATTGATTCTCGGGATGTTAGCAAAGTCAACCTTGTGGCTTGATTGTGGTAATGTCCCTTTCACTTGATTTTTGTTGTTTTTTACTTATTTTTTTTATTTATAGTATATGTTTGGTTGCAGGTTCCAATGCAATTAGCTTCAATGAGCACACTAAAGATCCATCGTTACTTGATATTAGTTGTGAATAAGATGGTTTAAACTCAGTCAACTTTTTTAAGGTATCTACTCCAAATGCTTCTAGCAATTATAGCACATCTTGAATTTCATAAATTGTTAAGTCCCTGCTGTGTGCATTCATTTTATGAAATTGATTCCAATAAGATGAATTCGGGTAAGTGAAAGTTGTGAATTTGGCTACAATAAGTTTTTGGTTCCAAAGTGAAAATTAAATCTTACTTTCTCATTTTGTTTTCAATTAGAAATTTGTACACTACATACTTTTATATATTAATTAGTGTTGGTTATGAAAAATAAATGAGAACAATAACATATGTGTGTTGAATATGTGCCGATGAACAGTTGTAACATCCACAAAGCTTCTATATATTGAAGTTTCATTATTTGCTGATGAACAATTGTGCTTTCATATACTTCTGTTTATCAGAAAAATAACGTTGGCTTTTTTTTGTTTAGGTTTGAAATTGAAGATATGAGTAGAAAAAATTGAAAGTTAATAATTTAATTTTTATTAAAGTATGTTATGTATTAATTAATAATTTTATGGAATTTCGTTTTAAGGATTATGTATTAGCTAAACTATAATAAAATTTGATAACTTATATTTTAATAAATATGTGATACTTATTGAATAAATTGTATCATATAACTTGTTTGAAAACTAAATTCTGTTTGTGTTTGAAAAAAAGTACATGATTAGTAATCGTGTCATGTTCATTTAGCATGTTATGTAATAGTGTCTTATCGTGTTATGACTAAGGGGTTGTTTGATAGCCTCTTAATGTCCCATTGAAAGGCTAACTCTGAATCGGTAAGAGGTTATAGTAATTGTTTCAAAAACACACAACTTCTTAATCATTCTATTCATCTCTGAATGGTTAAGTTAAAAAACCACACCAAACCGCCACCCTTGCTGCCAACACCCTTATCGCCGCACCCTCGTCGCTGCCCCGCCGCACCCTTACTACCGCCGAACAACTCAGCTTGGAGCTAAAAGCTGAACTGAACCACTCAATTTTTGAAGTTGAATCCTCTCGGTTCCTTTCAAGATTTGCAGTAGAACATTTCTACTTGGTTTTCTCATCTCTTTAGGTAAATATCTTCTCGTCTTTATTTACATACATGATTTCATAGATTTTATTTCTAGAGTTTCATGAATTAAAAAAAAATAGGGTTTTTACGAAACTTGTATGTTTTAGGGTTCTATGAATTTGAAGAATTAGACTTTTAGGAAATTGGACGTTATTAGGTCATGAAAGTTGTATTTTAGTTCTAGGGTATCAAGATTTTCTCAATTGTGGATGTTTGTAGTATATGAAAGTTATGTTTGCTTTGATTCAACATGTTGATAGGTTATGAAAGTTATGTTTGGTTTGATTCAAGATAATTCTAGTTGATGAAAGTTGGGTTTTCTTTGCTTCAAGATGTTCATAGTTTATGAAATTTAGGTTTGCTTTGATTCAAGATGTTGCTAGGTTACAAAAGTTATTTTTGGTCTGATTCAATATGTTTTTAGTTTAGAGAAGTTAGGTTTAGTTTAATTTAAAACAAATCTAGTTTGATTTAAGATGCTCATAGTTTATGAAAGTTGGGTTTTCTTTGATTCCAGATGTTGTTAGGTTACAAGGGTTTTGTTTAGTTTGATTCAAAACAAATCTAGTTTATGAAGGTTGTCTTTGCTTTGATTCACGATGTTGCTAGGTTATGAAAGTTATGTTTGATTTGATTTAATATGTTTCTAGTTTATGTTTTTATCTAAAGTTTGTCGTAATGCTAGTTTTTAAGTTTGTTTCTTTTTGCGTATTTGTATTGTTTGAAGAAAATAGATCAAAAAAAAGATTAGAATTAATTGGAAGAAAGAGGGGGTTAAAAAACTTTTCTAGAAACATGTGTCCATGAATGACACTTCATGGACGTGAAGGAAGTAGTCTAAAGCAAATTCTTGGATGAATGTAGCCGATAAACTGAAAACATAATACAATTTCATATCGGATCAAAGGCAAATTAAGAATCACTATGATTATTTAAAAGCTAAATTTGCAACCTTGTTAAAGCTAACAAACAAAACCAACAATGTTTATAATCCTGTAACAAACACGTTTAACTTGTCAGAAAAAGAATGCAAATTATTGATGAAGGTATTTCATTAAAAACTTTAAATAATAATTATTATTATATTTCAATAATCTTATACTATTATTTAATATTTCTTCATGAAGTTCAACAAATATGTAGAAGCTTTGAGAAGTGAGCCCCTTTCTTACCATGATCTTTGTGTTCAATTGTTTGAGGGCTTTACTTCTAATGGGTTTGACAGTTAGGGGGCCATCTTCAACACTTCCTTGTCCTTTTGATGAAGTGTCTGTTCAAATTTTATATGGTCTTGATGACATCAACTGCACTTAAATGGAACTAGGTGTTAGTGAAAAGTCATTTAATCGGTCCAATAATAAAAGGAAAACCCCGATGGTGTTAGTAAGGAGTCAACCATTCAGTCTAAAGCTAAAAAGGAGAAATGAAAAGATAAGGAAACATTAAACTCAATGCTCATAGAAGTTGGGGACCAAATTACCCAAGTTACAAATATGTTGATTAAAAAACACAATATGTCTAATGATATGGATGCATGCATGGACAAGTTTGAGAGTTTGGGGTGGGGCATATTTGATTTTAAATATTAAACGACACTTTTTCTTTTTGGTAAAAGTACTGACATAAGGAAGGTGTGGTTAAGAATACAGTTGTTGACATGTAAGCTATGAGTTAAAAATGCAGGAGTGAAATATGGATTATTTTGATGCTATGTTTATAAATGTTTTTTTGAATCTGATAAATAGGTTTTTGGGATAATATGTTTATGTGTTTTTTTGAATACAATGGATAGTTTATTGGATAATATGTTTATGGGTTTTTTGCATGTGATTGATTGGTTTTCGGATGATATGTTTATAAATTTTTTTAATTGTTTTGATGGATGTGATGGATGATATGCTTATAGATATTTTTAGTTATTTTAAGGTTTACACTTAACGCCTGATGCAACCAAAGCATCCAAAGAGCTCCCAGCATGCATGCATGAAGTACAAAGTAAAGCTACTTCGAAAGTTTTACACCACTCAAAAAAAATAAGCTAAGTTTAAAATCTTCCAAAGCCAAATGATAAAATCTTCCGAAGCTTCAAAGACAAAGTCTTCCAAAGCTAAAGACTGTTTTGTTTCGAAGACAGAGAAGACATGCTTTCTCTGATCACCTTTTGACAAAAGCTGAACAACTTTCCGCTGCCACTCTGATGACCCACCAACTTATATAAGTTGGTGAAAAGGTCAATGCTTTTGTCAACTGTATATTATGGTCATTTGTCTGTAACTTTCTACTTTTGTACCTTTTATCCTTTTTGTAATAGATTAGGATGTGAGCTATGGCATGTCATAGTCACTAGTCAAAAGGCAATCTGCCTTTTGACTTTAAATTGATCTTGTTGTCTAGATTAGTGTATCAGCTAGCCTTCAAAGTATGACCGGCTGTAGGATGTAGTATAAAGTGTCTCAAGTACTTGTATCCTCATGTATGCTTTGTAACACTTGTAAGAACTTGAGAGCAATATACATCATTCTTGAAAACCATATTTGAGTGTTCTTGTTCTTGTTCTTTTACTTATGTTCATTGTATCATCTAACCGGATCTCTATTTGATCTGCTAAGTGTTTCATATCTCTCCACCTTGTGAAACTGTTACATTGACCACCCTTCACCGGTCCTACTATTGGTATCAGAGCATTTTAGGCTCCTGATTGTAAGATCTCACCATCTTTTATCACTTCAGTTTCATAAAACACTTAAAAACTCAAATGGTAGCTCTTGCTAAAGCTGATATGGAAACTGGTACTATGAAAAAGTCTCCACTGATCACTCCAGATAACTTTGATACTTGGTGCCAACGTATGGAAGGGTTCATCAAGTCTCAAGACAGCAGGATATGGAGATCTGTTATCAAAGGACCTCATATCCCAAGTACCTCTTCAGCCACTGTTGAAGGTGGGATGATACCAAAAGAAATTGCTGACTATTCTGAAGAAGACTGGAAGAAGATTGACATAGATCAGAAAGCCATGACTGCCCTCCAAACTACTCTTCTAAACTCCATATACAGAGGCTTCAAGAAGTGCAAAATTGCTAAGCAGCTCTAGGATGCATTAAGGCTCATGTATGATGGGTCTGAGGAAGCTAAAGAGAATAAGAAAGACATCTTGAAGCAACATTTTGAGAACTTCACCTATAAGACAGGTGAAACCATGACTCAACAATACTTCAGGTATGTTGAGATTATGGACACTCTGACTGAGTTGGAGTAAAACTTGAGAACATGGACATAATGAGGAGGTTCATGTTCTCTCTTCCCAGACAATAGACTCACTATTGTGTGGCCATCAAGAGAACTGAGAACCTCTCTACCCTTACTCTCACAGAGCTGTATGGTATCTTCAGTGGCTACCTGATGGAGATGAACATGCAAAATCCATCAAGCAGCTCTTCTAACAATCAGAAGAGTTCAGCCCTTCATGTGGTTGAAAGGTATAGCATAAAACCATAGCATCATCTTATATGCTTCCCTAAAAACTCATAAAAAGGTCCTTTCATCACCTTCCTCGAGACACCAAGGGAGAGCTACATCCAAGGAAGCCCATTCCAAGAGACAAGCTCTGCACAAGCCTTTGTGTCTACTGATGAAAGTTGTGGCAACTTTCTCTTCACCCTTGAAGACTTGGATTGTATCCATCCAGATGATCTGGAGTACATGGAGATGGTCTAGCAGATGGTTCTTCTCACTCACAAGGCCAAGAAGTTCTACAAGAGGACAGGGAGAAAGTTTCCTAGCAATGTGACCAGTGGAAAGTTTGGACCGGACAAAAGCTAAGTGAAGTGTTATAATTATAACCAGATGGGTCACCTTGCTAGAGAGTGCAATGCACCAAGGACAAATGGTGGCCAAGCATAGTCTAGGCCAAACTACACTGATGCAGCTCCAAGAACCAAGAAGCCAAGCCAAGCCAACCTAAATAACATGCTGCTGATGCTGTTAAAGAAGGAGGTTTTGACTGGAGCTTTTAGGTGGAAGATGCCTCTCCAAACCAAGTACTGATGGTTGATTATGAAAAAGCTAAGGTATTGGAACATCTTTATACCCCTAAATGCATTGCTAAAGTTAACATGTATAGGTCCTATAATTTGGAAGTGAGATCTGACCTTGAGTCCTTGAACATATTAAAAGCTGATTTTAAAAGAGCTAAAAATGACTATAAACTTAAAATAGAAGATTTAGAGAAAACCAATTCAACTCTTAAGCATGAGCATACAAATTACAGGACTTAAATCAAAGGTCTCATTACTAAATAGACTGAATGCCAGGCTGAGCTTGTGATCAGCAAAGCCAAGGCAGAAAAATGTGTTCTTGAAGAGGAAACCTTTAAGAACATAATATCCTCATCCTTGCATGCAAAAGTTTGTTATCAAAATAGGCAGAGACTACGATCAAGTGAGATAGCTCCTCCACACACACTCTTATCTGTTAGATATCCAAGGGGTGAAACTTGTCAAGATGAGCTACCCTCCATTGATCCTATCCAAGAGAAGGATGAAGATGAAAAGAAGATGGTGAAGGATGAACTTAAGGTGAGTGAAAAGGGTTATCCTAAGAAGGGACACCATTCTCCTGGAGAGAAGAATGAATCAAGGATGACCAAGTCTGCAAGGAAGAACTTTATCAGGGCTACTAAAAGAAAATCCAAGAAAGCCTAAGAGATCAAGGCCACTTTCAACTCCAAGCAAAAGCAAGTTTTTATCTCTGCTGGATTTGAAGTGGTAAAGGTTGAAGACTCAACTATGGATTCTAGTACCAGGAATCCTAGTTCATGTCTAAATCATCCTGAACAAGAGAGAAAGGCTGATAAGGTGTGCACCACTACTGCACAGCTTTAACCATCTAGTTCTAAGAGAAAGCCTCATCCTACGAGGCATGATGCATCATTTGAAAAGGTGAAGAAGGGGGTGGAAAGTGATCAAACTCAGCCATCCACTCAAAAGAAGACTCTCAGAAGTATGCGAACTGAATGCATCATGTGTGGTAGTACTTCTCACTTTACTAAGGATTGCATCTATAATCCCAAAAGTACTATCCACATGAACAAGAAAAAAACCTCTGAGAAAAAGAAGAAGAAAATAGCTTTAGAAGGAAAATCTCTTCCTTTCGGAAGCTCCAATGTGAAGAAGAAGATAAGTGAAAACTTACCTTGGGAAAAAAATTTGGTCTCGAAAGAAAGGAATGCTTTCGAAGCACTGAAGTCTGCTGTAGTGGATGCAAAAGCATCTGAAGGTTCAGTCTCCAAAATTTCTAAAGTCATCAAAACTTCTAAAGTATTGAAGGCCAAGTCTAGTCTTCCAAAGATGGTGTGGAAGATGAAGAAAGGCCATGTGACTGAAAGTTCTTGATCAACAACAACAAATGATCCTCAAAACTTGCATATAGGATCAGTTACTGTTTCATTATCTTCTTTTCACTTTGACAAGCCCAAGACCAACAAGGCTTGGGTTTTCAAATGTAATTAACCATCTCTTTATGTGCAGGAATAGCTCAAGACCAAAGGAAATGTATGGATCATTGATAGTGGTTGTTCAAGGCACATGACAGGCAATGGCTCTTTGCTTCAAAACTTTGAAAGAATTGATGGAGGGCCAGTTGCTTTTGGAGGAGAATCTGGTGGTTACATTATTGGTAGGGGCAGGGTCATAAATGGTAAGCTTAGCATTAAGAAGGTAAACTTTGTTAAGGAGCTTGGGTATAATCTTTTGAGTGTATCCTAATTTTGTGATCAGAGGCACAACATGCTCTTCACTGAGCATGAGTGCATTGGTCTCAAGCCCAGGTGGTTATTCCTCAAGAGCATATCCTGCTCATAGCTCCCAGGAGAGGGAACATGTACAAGATGGACTTGCAGGTAACATCCCCTTCAGGAGAAGTTTCTTGCTTTTTATCTAAAGTCAATAGTGATGAGTCTTTCCTTTGGCATAAAAGAATATGCAATGTAAACTTTAAAAACATGAAAAAATTAATTAAGAATGATTTGGTAACTAGAATGCCAAAGAAAGAGTTTACAAGTGATGATCATTGTGTTGCATGTTTGAAAGGGAAGCAACATAAGGTATCGCACAAGCCAAAGGAAATGAACTCCATCACTACTCCCCTACACTTATTACATATGGATCTATTTGGCCCTACTAGTGTAATGAGTTTAGGAAGGACCTCTTATTTCTTGGTGATCACAGATGACTTTACAAGATACACTTGGGTTTTCTTTCTTAGAACTAAGGATGAGACCCCTGAGATCTTAAAGAGTTTCATTCTAAAAATTGACAATCAATGTGATCACAGGGTCAAGAGCATAAGATGTGATCAAGGAACTGAATTTAAAAACCAAATCCTTGATACATTTTGTGATGAAAAGGGTATTACAGGATAATATAGTGCTCCTAGGACTCCTCAGCAAAATGGTGTTGCTGAGAGGAGAAACAGGACACTTATTGAAGCTGCAAGAACCATGTTGTCTGAATCCAAACTGCCCATCATCTTCTGGGCAGAGGCAGTTAACACTGCTTGCTCTGTGCAAAAAAGAGTTTTAGTAGTCAAGACTCATGGTAAGACTCCTTATGAACTATGGCACAAAAAGAAACCTTTCATTGGTTTCCTCAGGTCATTTGGATGTCCTTGCACCATCTTAAATACCAAGGATCAAATAGCCAAATTTGATGAGAAATCAGATGATGGATATTTCATTGGATACTCCTCCCAAGCCAAGGCTTATAGAGTATACAATCTTAGAACCAGAGTCGTTGAGGAGTCAGCCAATGTGACCTTCAATGAGCACACACCAAGTGTGAAAGGTTCGTGTCCTGATTGGTTGTTTGATCTTTGATTTAGTTACCAACGGTTTTAACAAATCTTGTGAGCATGTTTCAGGATCTATAGGTACATTATCAATAGGAGATTCTGATCTAAGATTTGAGCTGAGAAGACCAAATGTTCAAACTACTTAAGCTCCAGTGGTAACTAGCCCTGTAGTTAGAAATTCTGTCAGCACAACCATGACAAATTCTTTAGCTGACACATCTGAGGTGCCTATAATTTCTAGCATAGAGGTATAGAACTTAGATGAAGGCATTTCCAATGTAGAAGGAGGTGGAGGTGTGAAAGTGATCAGGAGCTTCTTGATGCTGATAACCACTCCATAGAAGACAACATCAATGATGTGACACATTCATTGGATCAAGTTTCTCTTGAGAAGTGTGTTGATGTGGTGGATAATAGTCAAGCACCAGATCTAAATTTCACCAACTTAGATCCGTCCAAACAACTTGCTATGATTCCTCAACTGAGAATCCACAATTCCCATCCCACCACAAACATCATTGGAGATGTTGAGACTGGGGTAAGAACAAGGGCCGGGCCATTTTCATTTACCCGTGTTACAGAAAGGCGTCCATCCACCATGCGCGGGTTCAATTCAAGAGGACAAACCCATGACAAAAATATTTATCTTCACTCTTGTTTCTTGTCCTAGATAGAGCCTAAGAAGATTGAAGAGGATTTGAAGGATGGAAGTTGGGTTGAAGCAATGCAAGAGGACCTGCTTCAATTCAAGAGACAAAAGGTTTGGAATCTATGTCATCTTCCTAAGGGGAAGACTACCATAGGTACCAAATGAGTATTTAGGAACAAGAAGGATTATAGAGGACTTGTCATCAAGAACAAGGCTAGACTAGTTGTTCAAGGGTACACATAAGAAGAAGAGATTGATTACACAGATGTTTTTGCTCCTGTAGCAAGACTTGAAGCTGTTAGGATATTCCTGGCTTTTACTGCATCCAAGGATTTCAAGGTCGACCAACTTGATGTCAAGTGTGCTTTTCTATATGGGGTGATTGATGAGGAGGTATCTGTCAAACAACCACCTGGCTTTGTAGACCCAGATTATCCTGATTATGTCTGTAAGCTTGACAAAGCTCTTTATGGGCTACATCAGGCTACAAGGAAGTGGTATGAGACACTATCACAGTATCTCTGTCAGCATGGGTACAAGAGGGGTACTATTGATGGAACACTCTTCATCAAAGGAATGGGAAATGACTTGATGTTGATTCAAGTTTATATAGATGACATTATCTTTGGGTCAACTAATTTGAAGCTTTGCAAAGACTTTGAGAAGCTGATGAAGAATAGATTTGAAATGAGTGCCATGGGGGAACTTAATTTCTTTCTAGGAATTCAAGTGAAGCATCTTGATAATGGAATCTTCATAAACCAGTCAAAGTATGTGCAAGACATACTTGTTAGGTTTCACATGACTAAGTGCAAGGTTGCTAAGACATCCATAGCCAGAAACCACTCCCTAGGACCAGATCTTGAGGGGGAGTGTGTTGATAAACATCTATACAGGACTATGACTGGGTCTCTTATGTACCTCACAGCCAGCAGGCCTGATATTATGTTTGCTACATGTATTTATGCAAGATATCAAGCCAACCCAAGAATGTCACACCTGGTTGCTGTCAAGAGAATTCTTAGATATCTCAAGGGTGGTCCCAAATTAGGCCTTTGGTATCCAAAGAATTCTGACTTTAATCTGTATACCTATACAGATAGTGACTATGGTGGCTGCAATATGACTGCTAGGTTTACATTTGGGGGATGTTAATTTCTTGGTGGAACGATAGTCTAATGGTAATGCAAGAAACAATCTTGTGTCTCTGCATCAACTGCTGAAGCTGAATACATTGCTATTGTAAGCTGTTGTGCTCAAGTGCTTTGGATTCAGAATCAGATGCTAGACTATGGATTCAACTTTAAGGAGACTCCCATCCACATAGGCAACAACAGTGTTATCTCTATTACAGAGAATCCTGTGCAGCACTCAAAGACAAAGCATATCAACATCAGGTATTATTTGATTAGAGATAATTTTGAAAAAGGATTAATAAAACTAGTCAAAGTTAACACAAATGAATAATATACTGATCTGTTCATAAAGCTTTTGATGAGCAGAGATTCAAATATCTTGTATCTGCTATTGGGATGATTAACTTTGACTAGATTTTCTTTAAACTAAACTCAAGATTATTTTTAATAATATGTGTGTCTTAAGTTGTCTATATCATCACCATATAAGCCCAGTTTACTTTGGAAGAAACTTTTCAAAATGATATCCCTGGGAATTCTGAGAATTTTAATAAAATTTCTTTCGAAAGACATCAAGTTGTCTTCAGAAGAAAATTATGTCTTCAAAACAAATAACTACTTCTGAGAATTTAACCTGCGGAAGAAATCCTGATATATCTTCTGAAGCTTATTTTTCTCACCAAGTACTATATGTATTGAAGGTCCATTTTCTTCCGAAAGCAATTAAGTCTCGAAACTTTTATTCTCTCTTATGAATAAGATTTCTGGTATATGATATCTTCCGAAGCAAAATTTATCTTGGAAGTAAAATTACTCTAAGTAATTTTCTTCCAAAGCAAATTCTTAGAAAACTAAAGTATATCTTCCGAAGCCAAATTTAGCTTCGAAAGTTTTTCTAAAACTTCCGAAGACAAATTACCTTCAGAAGATTTAGACTTCCAAGAAAACTAACTTTTTGGGTACTTTTTCAAAGGTGGGACCAACATTCGGATTTTAAAGTTTATCCTTTCGCATTAACTTTGTTTTAAAATCCATACCATATATATTCATACAATGGTTCCCCCTCTTTCACTATTCTCCTTCATCCACAAATATTCAAACCCTAAATTCACCTACAAACCAACCTTGTTCTTACCTTCCTTCATCTCAAAGCTACTCACAGTGGCCAACCCTGACCCACGAAACCAGCCTTATTTCTCCATGCAACTACATAGATAACATAATCAGGTTGCTCTGTTAGTGTCTGAGAAAGATCCTGGCTTCTCAGACGTTTGTCGCTTCTTGGCTTTATCCAACTACTTCACCTCCCTCACCATAAATCCTCCACTATATGAAAATCAACTTTTAGAGTTTTGGAGGACCTGCCAAGAGGTCATTATGGATGGGGAGAAGGAACTGTCTGCCACAGTATAGGGCAGGACAACTTTTATCACTCCAGCCATCATTCATACTCATCTAAGGCTGGATGATGAAGAAGGAGAATTGTCCTTCCTAAAATCTGCTATGAACCAGTCCTTCAGGCAAATAGGCTATGAGGGTGATTACTCTATAAGAACTTTCAAAAAAGGGAAGGTCTCCTTCCAATAGAAGTACCTCTTCTATGTTGTCATTCACTGTCTATCAAACAAACATGGAAGTTGGGATCAAATTCCTAAAGACGTTTCCTATTTAGTTCATGGATTGGTACAAGAGGTCAAGTTCAGGTACTCATAATTTGTTTATACTAATTTACTTGCAAACTTGGACTCCTAGATATTTTCAGTACATTCTTAACTACAAACTGGGCTCACAGTTAAGAGGAACAGGTAAATTTCTAAAATTGGTACAGAGAAGCCCAACATCTTCAAAACAATGAGAAAGCCAACTGTTGGCTTTTCAGGGGTAGAAACAACCCTAGTCCTAAAAATGTTAGAGCTCATTGCTCAAGGTGACAACTTAGCAACAAAAGCTAATGTTGAACCCATACCTTCCACATCTACACCACCCACACAACCACAAATCATGATCACCTACCAAAGAAAATCCAAACGAACCCCTGCACAAGCTACTTAGGTTGTGCAGGCCCCCAAATCACCAACCATGCAGGAAGAAGTGGACACTAGAGCTCCCACTTCTCTTAAGGAGCAAACCACTCCCATTCTTTCTATGATTAGTGTTGAGGTTCCTCATGCTCAACCTGATGAGCTCACTACACCAACACCAGCCTTAAGCCTTCACTCAGAGTCTTAAAACTCTAGTGATCAACCTTCAGGGGAAAGTTACCATCCCTAGCCGCATCACCTCAACTAACCCATACCTAACCTTGAATTCTATGATGATGAATATATGGGATTCAGTGAGTACCATGACTCCCTCTTCTCCACCCCTACTCAAGGAGAGATGAGTGCTCCTGACTCACCCATGTCTAGCCCACATCATCCATCCATAACTAAGGTGGACCTCCCTGAACCTGTTCAGGAGGCCTATATGGAAGAGGCTCTCACTTTTGAAAGTGATTACATCATTCAGATCTCAACCATGGCAACCCAGCCCATTAACACTTCTTTTCAAGCTGTCAGTGGTAGGGGAAAACCAGCAGCCAAGAACCTGAAGCTGGTGATGAGGAAGAAGACCTTGGTCCTATTCTCTCATCCCCCAGTGATTCTTCAAATGAAGATGAGGGGAGTCTAAAACTAAAGGTGCAACAACTGACTAAAACCTACACCTATTTAGTTTCAAAGGTCAGGCACCTGGAATCTCAGGTGACTACCTTACAAAAGAGGGTCAATGACCAGCAACCTGAGATCACCGATCTCAAGGGCAAGTTAGTTGAGAGACCCATCTTAAGGACTCAACCAGGCCCATAAGAACCTATGGATATGGTGAACCTAACTCCTAGCTCCCCTATGCAAGAGGGTGATGCTACCAAAAAGAGGGATAAAGTCTTACTTACAATCATAGAACCTGGGAGTTCCTCTCAGAGTATGGACATAGAGGATTCACTACCCTCACTTACAGTTGTCCATGCTCAACAACCTTCTCAAGTCCACATTAATGTGGAATCACTCATACAAAGTCTGTTTGAGGAGGGTATACCAAGGGCTATGCCTGTTCCATCTCACCCTGCTGAGAACCCAATAGTAGGATGGAGATATGATGATCAAAGGAGAACCCTGGTAATCTCTAGGTCTCAGGGTCAATAAGAGATCTTCAACTTCTTTAACCTGAGATACTATAAGAGCACCTATCTAGTTGACCTTCCACTTGCCAACCCAAGTCAAAACAGACAAGTTGAAAGGTTGGCTGATAGGATTCAACAAAGGGTGTTTGAAGAGTTCAAGCTGAGAACAAAACTATATAGACAGAGGCTAGCAGACAAGACTGTTGGTTAATTGGATGTTGAGGTGGACCCTAAGATTAGCTTCAAAGGGGAAACCTTGGCTGAAGGCCTAGCAGTTGAGCCTGTGAACCTTGAGACAGGAACTGCTTCAGCACCCACAGCACCCATTACCCTCAGTGAGGCACCAGCTGGTGAAGGTGTCTCACAACCTCTCTCTTGCCAGCGCTTAAGTAAATAACCAAGAAATAAAGGCCAAAGCTCTCTCCAACCTGAGTCACACAAGCCTTTAAGTGACAAAGGTAAAAGGAAGATGACTCCTGAGGAGATTGAGGAGGAGAAGAGAGAGAGGAAGAGGAAGGCAAAGGGAGAGAGTTCAAGCAGGACCTCTGGCTTCATGGAAGCTACAATCAGGGCTACCCCTAGGCGAAAACTCAAGATGATGAGTTAAGGGCAGCCAAATTAAATTATTTGGGGTCCAAAAACTATAAAATTGATAAACTCATCTCTCTCCCCTTGGAGGAACTAAATGAACTGGCTGACACTGAGTTGTCAAAGGAGAGGAATGAAGCAGAGGATGCAGAACTGCTCCTCAAGATCAAGGAAGAAAGGAGGAAGAAAAGACTCTACAAGCATGCTCCTACCCTCTCCCCAGTTCAAGAAAGCCCTGAGACAGAGGTTGTGGCAACTAAGCAACAACCTCAGGTAGACAAAGAAGTAGAAAGACAAAATATGATTAACTACATGTGTGCCACAAGCCTCTATCAGGCATCTGCACTTCTTCCCTTGCTATACGAGTACATTACATTTGAATACCTCAAGCAGCTTAAGCAACAAGTACAAAAAAAAAACAAAAAGCTGCTAAGAGGAAGATGAGGGAAGAAGCTGCAAAGTCAAGAGCCATCATCCCAAAGAGTCTAAAGAAGTCTGCTGATAGGCAGAGGATGATGAGCTTCTTGAAGCTGTATGGATTCTCCGAAAGAAGGCTTGTTCCAATGTCTCTATCCACCATGAATGAGCACATTAGGGTGATCAAGCAAAAGATTAAAAAGGGTGAGCTCATTGACTTGCATTCTCCACCAAGTCAGGCTGCACCTAAAGTTGAGGTCAAGGTTGAACCACAAAAGACAACACAACCTGGACCTAGTGCTAGACCACAACCAACTTCATTTTCTGATCCACAGCAGGGTCCTGATCCTTCTCCTTCTGAACCTATGAGGGAAGAGGACCCAACTGAGGGAGATAATCAAGAAAAATCTGGTGTTGCAGGCCAGTCTCCTCAGTTAAAATATAGAAAGAGGAAAAAGATGGTCATTAGAAGGGACAATAAAAATAAGAAGAAGACCAAGGCATCCACCTCTACATCTCAGGATGGGTCAGAACAACCTAAGGGTGATCAACAAGAGGCTGCTCATCCAACTCCTATTCAAGTAGAGCCTCTTGCAAATCTTATCCTGGATCTTTATTGCTAATCCGGACAGATGGTATGTCTTTAGAGATCAAGGAGGTCAAGATGTTTACTTCTAGCAAGACATACTTGATCTTCCTCTATGTGATCTTTTTAATATGAGGAGATACTATAAGAGTTTGAGGGATCCTGACCAAATGATGAAAAAAGAAATAGTCTTGATCCTGATAAGAACTGTCAATAGATAAGTAATCTCTTCTGTTTTGGTAGCATCAGCCTAGGGGGAGTTTGTAAGGTTTACACTTAAAGGCTGATGCAACCAAAGAGTCCAAAGAGCTCCCAGCATGCATGCATGAAGTACAGAGTAAAGTTACTTTGGAAGTTTTACACCACTCAAAGGAAATAAGCTAAGTGTAAAATCTTTCGAAGCCAAATGACAAAATTTTTCGAAGCCAAAGATGAAGTCTTCTGAAGCTTCAGAGACAAAGTCTTCCGAAGCCAAATACTGATTTCTTTCGAAGACAGAGAAGACATGCTTTCTCTAATCACCTTTTGACAAAAGCTGAACAACTTTTCGTTGCCACTCTGATGACTCACCAACTTATATGAGTTGGTGAAAAGGTCCATGTTTTTGTCAACTGTAGATTATGGTTATTGGTCTGTAACTTTCTACTTTTGTACCTTTTATCCTTTTTGTAATAGATTAGGATGTGAGCTATGGTATGTCATAGTCACTAGTCAAAAGTCAATCTGCCTTTTGACTTTACATTGATCTTGTTGTCTAGATTAGTGTATCCAGCTAGCCTTCAAAGTATGGCTGGCTATAGGATGTAATATAAAGTGTCTCAAGTACTTGTATCCTCGTGTATGCTTTGTAACACTTGTAAGAACTTGAGAGCAATATACATCATTCTTGAAAACCATATTTGAGTGTTCTTGTTCTTGTTCTTGTTCTTTTACTTGTGTTCATTGTATCATCTAGCCGGTTTCCTATTTTGATCTGCTAAGTGTTTCATATCTCTCCACCTTGTGAAACTGTTACATTGACCACCCTTCACCGGTCTTGTAGTTATTTTTATGGATGTTTTTGAAGTATATGTTTATGGATGTTTCTGAAAGATGTATTGTTGGATGAGATATACTTATGGGTGTTAACGGGTAGCCTATGGATTCGAAAGATGAGATTGTCATTTTCATTTGTTGGCGATAGTTACGGCTAGCCACATGAAGAATCGAAAAAATTAGTTTGGCATTTTCCAGTCATGCGTACACGTAAGAGTTGTTGCATGGATCTTCTACATAATGTCATGAGATGATACGTCATTCACTTGTAGCATATGTACTATTGTGCAATCATTTTCAACAAAAAAAATTGGTTGCAAAGTAGTAGGTCGATAACCTTTGAAGAAAAATTCGCTATGTTTTTTATTGTCATAGAACATAGGACATAATGAGCGTTTTCGAATGGTTAAATGATGATTTCAACACAAAAAAAAACGATTCATATATGTTTTCACTAGGTCCTAGATGCAATGATGAATTTTCCAAGTGAAGTTATAGTTCCAACATACTCTAATGCAATCAAAAATATTTTGAAAATGTGTAGAAAGCTAAAACAAATATTTCCTGGAACAATAGGTGTATTAGATGAAACTCTTATACATGCAATCGTACTAGTTCATCAACAGACTCATTACAAAGGAAGAGGAAAAGGTGACTGCTACAAAAATGTGTTAGGAATTTATGATTTTGATATAATATTCATGTTCGTACGGGCTGGATGTGAGGGCATTGCACATGATTATCGAGTTTTAAAAGAAGTTGCGTTTAACCCGATTTCCAGCTTTCCTTCCCCCCCCCCCCCATCAGGTTCTAAATCATTGTTTAAATTTGTTTATTAAATACATTATATGTTTTTGTATGTAATACCTTTGATACCAACGTTACAGACAATCATTACCTTTGTGACGCTTCGTACACCAATACTCGTGAGACTCCATACCGTAATACGAGGTAATGGTTAGTTGATTTTCGACGATAATGTGTTTTAACTAAGGAAGAAAGATTCAATCATGCTCACGTACAACTTAGAAATGTTATTAAGTGCACATATGGTGTGTTGAAGGCAAGATTCCTAATCTTAAAGCAAATGGCTTATTTTTATTTTATAATTCAAAGAGACATGATTATTGCTTGTTTCACCAACCATATTTTTTTTACGGAATTGCAACATTCATGATCAGTTATTTATGGCATACGACTAGAACACAATGTTTGCTGAAGCACAAGGTGGTAACAGTGATGACCAGTTCGTTCATGATATAAAATGGGGTACACAGTGTTTGCTGAAGCACAAGGTGATAACAGTGATGGCCAGTTTATTAACGATATAGAATGCGGTGCAGTAATCCTTAGGAATACTCTCCAAAGATCTCCCAGTTTCAGCTAACACAAGCAACACGTCTGCCTTATTCTTCTCCCTTGCGTCGTCATCATCATCACCTCCACCGCCTCCATCGAAACCGTTGCCACTGGAGTATGATACAGTTTGTGGGATAGGATGGTTGTAGACAATGAATGGATGGGATTTGAGGCTTGATTGTTGTAATGTCTCTTTCCCTTGATTTTATTGGTTTCTTTCTTAATTTCTTATTAATAAAATATGTTTGTTTGCAGGGTTTAACCGTAGAAAATACA
The DNA here is from genome assembly GCA_025506505.1 of Flaveria sonorensis. NCBI lineage: Eukaryota > Viridiplantae > Streptophyta > Magnoliopsida > Asterales > Asteraceae > Flaveria > Flaveria sonorensis. The sequence continues at coordinate 18,696,494 of CM046423.1, read as the reverse complement.
AGTTCAACAAACCGAATCTAAGAGTCTTGGGTATACTTTCAGATCAAAATTATTTGATGATTCACTTAAAATAAATCATTCGGATGCAACTCAGATGATTATCAAGATCAAAGTATGGATTTTTGTGTGTGTGATTTGTGAGCCTATAAGAAGAACAAGAGAGAGTGACCAAAGGAGAATTGAATTTGATTTGCAAGAGATGGGGATGATAACCGTCATTTGGCAGTTATCATTTTAAATCAAATCATGATTAAAAATTGACCCCTTTTCACCCGAATTTCACATGTGAAATTTTGGGTAATAATAATATTTTTAAATGCAATTTTGATGAAGCCATTTTTACCAAACTGAAAATTTCAAAGCTCGATCCTAGCCTGAAGCTCTACCTATGGACCTGCTAGGGCTGCCACCCCTTGTAACCCCCATTGCTTAAGGGTTTCCCTTAAAAATTTATGAGGTTCTAATACCAAATGTCACAATAAACTCACATAAAGTGTGCACTCCGCATATCCTAATTTGTTTGATCGATTTTATGATTATATTGGTCAACTAATCAATCCAGTTATACTAAAATATCTAATACTAATAAAATTAGTTTCAATGAGCACACTAAAGATATAATGTTATTTGATACTAGTTGTGAATCAGACGCTTTCAACTAAATCAACAATTATAAGGTATTGACGCTAAATGATTCTAGCAATCCTTGAGTTTTACAAATGTGCAAGGCCCTTCAGTGTGCATTCATTTTACGAAAGCATTCATTTTACGAAATTGATTCCAATAAGATAAATTTGATTCCAAACTAAAAGATGTGAATTTGGAGGCAATAAGTTTCTCATTTTGTTTCCAATTAGAAATTTGCACAATGCACACTTTTATTAAGTAGTGTTGACTATGAAAATTAAATCATAACAGTGGCATATGTTTGTTGAAAATGTGCGGATGAACAATTGTAACCTTTAGAAAGGTTTCGTTGAAGTTTCATTATTTGCAGTTGAACAATTGTGCCATATGCTTCTGTTTACCATAAAAATAATCTTGACAAATGTTATTTTTTGTAGGTTTGAAATTGAATATATGAGTAGAAAGACCTGTCTTATTTTTTTTTTAATGTATGTGATAATTTGATTGTTATAAAGTATAGTATTACGTATTAATTAAGACTTTTATGGATATTTGTTTCAAATATGTTAAGGATTTTTAATTGATTATGACCTCTATGGTTGGCAACTTTTGTTTCACTAAACATGTGAAATTCATCGAAGTCATATGATGTAATTTGTTTCTAAATAAGTTTGTGTTCGTGTTTTGGAAAAATGTCATTATTAGTTATCATCTTGTGTTCATGTTAGCATCTCAAGTAATCGTGCCTTATCATGTCTATTAAACCTGTTATACCAACATTTGCAACACATTCTAAATTCACACTCAGAAGGTAATTTAAATCTTGAGTTATATATGATATTAATAAAATCCACTTACAATTCGTGTTTTTAAATTCATTTGAAGATAATATAAATTCAAATGTACAAAGCATTATTAGAACTAAAAGACATGATATATGACTTAAACAAACCATTAAAAATGAAGAATTGTCATTCTTTTCCCATGTATCAATCCGTACATCTACATAAGCAGAAGTACAGAACATTGAAAACTACAGGGTGCCAGCCTAAGATCATTCCCGAGACCTTTGAATTCCGATCCAACGTGCATAATCAACCCACCTGTTAGCCAAGTAATAACAAAATTAAAAAAATAAAAGACGTGTATGTGTGATTGTGATGATGACGATGGATCATGATATAATTACATTAAGGACCCTAGAAACGTGTTGCCTGTTCGGACTGCAAAGCATATAGCACTCAATATAAGCTTATGTTGGTGCAGCAATGGTTCTAACATCCGCTGCTCGATTATCCCTGCCAATACTTGATACCTGTACAACAAAATAAGCAAAAATATAAAAAACTAAAATCGAAGTAAAAGAAGAAAGTAAGAACAAAATAATGCATAATGGGCATGTAAAAATTAGTATCTGAATGCTATTCTTGCATGTTTGGTTCACAGAATCCATTGCAATTGGAATGTGATTTCAAAAGAAAAGATATTTGGTTTAAGAATGAATGGCTCAAATTCCTTCTAGTGTATTCGACCAAAAGAACTAGAATCCACCACTCCTCATCATCACTACAACCACCACCCTTACCATCGACCAAAAGAACTAGAAGGCGCATAGGACCCAAAAGCCAAGGAGAGAGCTTTAGGTACAGCCAAACAAAGTATACTACGTATAAATAATTTGAATGTTCTTTGATAGTTTTAAGGTTTATCTATACAATTCAACATGTGAGGTGTCAGATATAAAATACAAATGAATAATATAAAAGGAGTGGGATGTGTAATAGGCTGTCTAGATATTGAATTATATGTGTTGTGGGAAATACTTAAAACAATTGATAGGTATTTAGTTTTAAGTTAGAATCAAGACACAAAGAAAAACCCAAAAGTGGATATGGATGACCACTATTCACACACTATGATGCTTTTAATTTAGTGGTTGTCTGTTTATACAACTTCAAATCAACATTGGGTAATGACCGAATGATTTATTAAAACTGAGACCGCAGAAAAAGTCGAGCAGTAATATAACAAGGTACCTGAGGTTGCTGGAAACTGACATATAGACACCATAAGCTACGCTAGTCGATAATATGGGGATGTCCTCATCAGCTTCAACAGCAAACGCTTTATCAATCGCCTTCCTTGCATTAATCAACGCATTTGTTATACCTGTCCCAACCTGATATATATACCAACATCCATCAGCATAGCCTACCATACTTCAAATAATCTGTTATTATCACCACTATTAATCATCATAATGAAGTTCAATACCTTTCGCTGCCTTCTGATTATTTGTTGATCATACTAAAAAACAAATTATTCATGATGCGCTTAAACATGGTGTCATTATGCATCTCTAAAGTTCATACACAACAACTTTGAACTTCAAATTTACTTTACTTGATGTTATATAGTCAAAGTTTGGCTTTTTTTTAGTATATCTAACAAGATGTTGTAGATAATCATGTTTACTTTAAGCAATGGTTCTTGCACAAATATAACTAAAAACAAAATATGGATAAAAGTATAGAACTCAAACAATATGTTATGAATAGTATCTTGGGCAGCGAAACAAACCGTTCACTTGTAGAAAAGCACAAATTGCATCAAAAGTAAAAGACTTAATTAAATCCCTATTTGGGAAAAAGGTATGAACTAGCAGAAAGTTCCCACCATGATGCTAACTCTATAGAGAAAACACCTTAAAAAAATTTATTAAAAAAAGCATATAATGTTCACTTACAAGAGATGCACTAGTCCCCACAGCAAACAGCTTGGCTCCGTTTCGCTGCAAAAATCATAATAAACAATTTAAAGCTTACTAATTTAAAAAATATATATGAATAACTGTAAAATATCTAAAGATGGCAATTTAGACTGGGTTGATTTGAGTTTAGTTAAATCTCTAACATGTAATAAAATAAATTTAAAAAGAAAGAAAAATAGCTACAAAAGACACATGTCAAAAGGGCGAAACTGGTCAAACACGTTGAAAGTTTCCCAAGTCTTCCGCATGAAACAATTTTAAATGAATTTGTTTAAAAAAGTAGATTAATATTGAAATAATAAGATTTTATTATTATATTATACTAAATAAACATTAATAAAAATCTAAAAAAAGTTGGAAACAGTAGTAATTCAGGTCAAACCAACCTGGCTGTTTCAGCCCATTACCCAATCCACCCATTTTCCCACCTCAACATATCATGATAAACACATACCAGTATGGCACCAATTCTCTGCAAGAATGAATAGGATGTACCAGCCAAAGCAACCTGCATATAGGAGTAATATAGACAAATTAACTCAATAGACATTAGCTAGCAAGCAGATAGGCACTCAACATAAAAGGTGATATAAGTTCGTTATTACAATCATACGGAAACAAACGATAAATATATGAAACTATATCCAAAACAGTGCATACAGGAAAATTCTCACGAAAGAACTCTAAGAAATTACAATAAGTATGATAACTAGGTACGTCAACTTAACATTGACTGTTTGACATGTACTAGGTTCTTTGAAAAGTCAAAGGAGCATGTAAATTTGTTTGAGTAATCACCTGAAATGCATTATCAGGGCATCCAGCGAAGAACTTGGCAACTCGTCCAGCACTGACTGCAACGGGTGCTCTAAGGGAGACCGTAGGAGCAGGAAGCCACACAAGCATGAAATCTGCAATTATAGCCATTATCTAAAACAAACTTCTATTAGCTTTGAATTAACAAAAGTAAGTTGTTCATGAAGTATAAAGTTGAAGTAATTAAAACTCAAAAAGATCAGAGACAGGGGTGCGTTCAATACAGAACCTTAGAGGACCACATTAACACTCAAATAGTGGAGAGAGAAAAGGAGAAAAATATCCCATTATGTATCAAAGTTAAAGCACCATGTACACTGCTTATGCGCATTATCACGATTCTTTGAACCACCTTACTAAAAACTAGTTATGTATTGAAATGCGCTCAGCACAGATATCTCCATTTACAAGAGTAATATAATATGAATCATTTATAGATTTATAGATGAGAAGCCATACCACATCAGCAAAAACAAAATCCAGCTCCTTGGTGAAATTTTCTCTCCTCTTTTCCAACTCTGCAGCAGTCTACAAGACCACAACAATGTTAAAAAAAAAAAAAAACTCACTTTCTTATTCAACTTTAAAAGTCAACAATTTCTTCACCGTATCCCACAAAGGAATTTTTAAGTATTGATTCAAAACCTAAAATCCATTAATTCAGAATAATTTGTTCATACAGTCTTCCTTCTATCTCACTCAGATCTAAATTCATAAGCTCCACATTTCTAAAACCAATTAATCTCCTCAAATTGAGTAATAACAGCAAAATTGGCCAATCAAATTCATAAGGTTATCAAATGTAAAACGAATAAATCTCTTCAAAATTGAGCAATTACTGTAACAATGACCAATCAGATTCGTAAAATGAATCAATCTCCTCAAAATTGAGTGATTACAGCAAAATTGGCCAATCAAATTCATAAACTCCAAAATCTAAAACCAAACCAATCAATCTCCACAAAATAGAGCAATTACAGTAACAATGGCGAATGAAATGGACAAAGATAAAGAAGAAACCTTAGTGAAGATCCCAACACCACATTCGATTCCAACTTTGGTCAAGAACAGATCATCAGCAAGCAACCTCTCCTTAAACCCACCAAACTGAAGCAACCACCGGAACACCCCAGATTTCTCAAGCTCCAAATACCTCTCCACAATCAGCCCAGGTATCTTTCCAGCATCGATCGATGCCGCAATGTCCTTGGGAATACTCTCCAAAGATCTCCCAGCTTCAGCTAACACAAGCAACGCCTCCGCCTTATTCTTCTCCCCCGCATCATCATCATTACCATTACCATTACCATTACCATTACCATGATCATCTCCACCACCACCGCCTCCGGTTCCACCGACGCCGTCGCCACCGGAGTATGATACGGTTAGTGGGGTAGGACGGTTGTAGAGGATGAATGAGAGATGGGATTTGTGGGTAGGTCGTCTGTTGAATGTGGGATTGAGGTGGCGGATGGCGGTGGTGCGACGGTGGTGGTGGTGGTGGTGGTGGTGGTGGTGGTGGGTGATGGGTGAGTGGAGGGAGACGGTGGTGACAGCCATTGGGGTGTGGTGTCACGAGAGTGAGAGAATGGAAGACTCGGTGAGTGGAGATGCCAAATGTTTTTCCATCGGATTTCAGTGATTGGCTTTTCTGGTCAACCGTTGAGCTTTGCCCTTTCGGCGCCTCTAAACCACATATCATAGATTCCATCAAACAAACCACAAAACTAACAAAAGGAGGCATATAGAGTTAAAAACGAAAAAAATACAAGAGCATGTTAAAAGGGTTATACATCTTATATAGGTGTATACGATTTTATATATGTCTCGTATAGACATATACGACTTGTATAACAAAATTTGACACTGGATACGAGGAAGAAGTTTAAGAGCTGTCAAATGGGTTATACGTCTCATATAGAACTATATGACTCGTATAAGTCTGTACGAGACCCATAAAAATCTGGGGGTGTTGATTTATATTGGGACGATGTTTCAATAACAGCTCCCGATAATTATGGGTAGGTCTGCAATTGAACCGAACGAACACGAACAAGGCCTTGTTCGTGTTCGTTCGTTAAGAAATAAACTTGTTCATGAACTATTCACGAACACTTACCAAAAGAGATTCTTTATTTGTTTTCGTTCATTAAGAACATGAACATGTTTATAAACTGTTCACGAACACTTAATGAACACACATGAACACAAACAAAAGCAAACGAACACAAACAACTGTTTATGAACACGATGAACACAAAAAAATTCATGAACACAAACGAATACAAATGATTATAGATTTATTTTAGAATAAAATGTAAACATTACACAAAATCAATCAAAAATAAATAAGTACTTAACATAAATATCAAAAAATACGTGATATAATAGTCATAAAAATAACTGAAACAAAAATTAAGAATATAAACGAATACATTAACGAACATAAATGAACACATTATCGAACGTTCATGACGGACATTAACAAACGTAAACGAACATATTATCGAACGTTCACGAACATAAATGAACGAACGCGGCTTGTGTTCATGTTTGTTCGTTTAACTAAACGAATGAAATTTTCTTGTTCGTGTTCGTTCGTTTACTAAACGAATGAACATAAACGAACTTCTCCCCAAACGGTTCACGAACTGTTTGGTTAATATTCAGTTCGTTTGCAGCCCTAATTATGAGTATTTTGTTTAATGGTATCCGGATATGTGATCATTTCTTTGAATCTTGGAGTAGACATGTAAAATAGATTAGAACTAGGTCAGGAGTAGTTAAAAACAAATGAGAAGAAATAATTATTTAAATATTGTTTGTATTGAGATAGAAATGATATTGTAATACAAAAGTTGTTAACGTGGAACTAGTCCACTAGGCCCACTAGGCAGAGGGTTTTATATGTTAGATGGATATTCTGGGTTTAAATTTAAGTATGAGGTTTTACATGTTAGATGGATATTCTGGGTTTAAATTTAGACAAAAAGTATAATAGTTTGGAGTAGTTTAGAACTAAAGTATGATTTTTTACAACAAAGGATACTTGTGTTGTTTTAATTACACAATACCTATATTATGGTGATTTTATTTTTCGACCAACAGTCATACAGATAAAAACGATTGGTTATTTGTATATTCGTCTTCTAACGTTCAAAAGGCGTCACAAGGTAGAGTTATTTCTTAAGATTGGTAATGTTTTTCCATTTGTTTGACTTCGTACGTATCGTGAGGTACACAACTCTTGTAGACATTTTTAAATAAAATATTATTTAGATTTATTATGTGTTATAAGTTATCATTGGTAAGTTCCAGATAACATTATAACTGTAAACAGCATGAGCATGTAAAAGATAGAATGTGTGTTTATATCTTATGTTGTTCACAAAGTCATATTTTCAAGTTGTAAGTGAACCAAACACAGACTTAAATGTTTCAATAGAGTAACTTTGTAGAGCGTCTACTGACTTGCTATAGTTAGATGTCAAATAGTGAGTTACACATCTAGTTGTAAATTCCTAAAGCTATGAGCATTTACATCTGGTTCTATTTTGATAATGTATTCTCTATGTTATCTGTAATGAATGTTACTATTAATTTGTATATTTAGTAATATATTGTTTAACCACTATAAATTTTTTAATATTTTTAAAAGTGATTGTAAATTAAGGAGAGAGAAAATGTAATGATAAAAGTATAAGAAAAATGTTCAAATATAAAGTGTATTTTTTCTACAAAGTGTGAGAAGACACAATGAGTCAAAAAAGTCACAAAAAAATTTATATCTCACAATCTAAATCGAATTTCAAAAAAGTAATTCCGATTTTTTGTTTTCCTAGCCGTCCTCACTAAGAAAAAAAATAAACGAAAAATAAAAAAAATAAAAAAATTAACGTTTTTTTATTGTGTCATTTATGAAAGACACAATGACGTCATTGTATCATTATGAAAGACACAATAACGTCATTGTGTCATAAAAGACACAATGAAATCTTTTTTTATTTTTTATTTTTCTGAAAGGGAAAGACGAGAGTAACAGAGATTCCGAAGTACTTTTTTGAAATTCGATTTAGATTGTGAGATATAACTTTTTTGTGACTTCTTTAGCCTCATTGTGTCTTCTCACACTTTGTAGTAAAAATACACTTCGTAGAATAACCTCACCCAAAGTATAAATATGTATTATTTAAGGGTATTTTTAAAAGCACCCTAGTCTATTTTATAAATTACACTTTAATCTACCAATAAGTTTTAGCCCAACTGGTTAAGATTAGATACTCATGATATGTAAATATACAAAGGTCATGGATTCAAGTCTCACTCTAAGTAAAATGCTCACAGTTGAGCCAGAGGGTTTTTCTAGCAATGGGTTTCCTTCTGAGGGGGTTGGGGGTGCGGTTTTAGCTAGGAAACAAATAGTTGAGCCCGATTAAGATAACACATATCCTTTGAAGCAGGGTCGCACATTTCCCGTTCAAAAAAATTACACCTTAATCTACTTTATAAATACATTTATTATTGTTTTTTATTCTCTAAATTGAAATAAACAACTAAAATTACTACCATTATATATAACACTAGATTTAGTTACTCGTGTATTACACGGAAATGTAAAGAGTTAATTATTAAATAACATAAAAATAAAAATAAAATCAAGTGTGTTATATATTAAATAAGACATAAGAATTTTTGATTATAAGGTCACAAATGAGTAAAAACATCCTTGTAAACTACATTTGTAGTAACATTAGTAGGTTTACACTCATTATCTAAAGTTAAAAGCTTTAATCCATCTTTACTCTTAACTTGTGACAAGATGTCATAAAGCTGATCATGCGTAAAAATAGGCTCTTTCAAGTATAAACTGACACTTGACAGAGATTGACCTTAACTTTTGTTTATTGTTATAACAAAATATACAGTCAAAGAAAACTGTATTTTTTTAGACTTAAAAGGAATACTTTTGACTGGTCAAATCGTGAGCTAGATATTGAGTGGATGTGAGGATATTAGTATGAAGAAATTAAGATTTAAATAATATACACCGAAAAGTTATGTGCAATAATTAGATCAATTTTGAATTATTTTGACCCTGTAGTCAAATATAGAGATATAGTATTGAATCGGGTTGGATCGGGTTATAAATGTTCATAATATCTCTGATTAGTTGTTGAATATTATTTATTTAATACTAAATTTAGTAAACCCGTATATTATACGTGTTGAAAAAATAAAATATTAAATATAATAAAATTTTGTGAAATATAAAATGATAATCTAAAATAAGATATGTTTAAAGTTACATATGACTAATAATTATAAGTAATAAAATAACAAAATCAATTTTTAAACTTTCTTTCCAAAAAAAAGTTAAATATCTTTTTCAAAATAAAACGTATTAAAAATGTCATTTTTAAATTTTTTTTATAACTCCGAATTTTAATTATTTTTAGTTTATAAAAAAATTACTTTTTAAAAATACTAATTTTAAAATATTTTATATTTTAAAAAAAGTTATATGTTTTAGAAAAAAAATTTAATTGTATAAGAATTTTTTTCTAAAAATAATATTAATAAAAAGACATCTTTCTTAATTTTTTTAAAAATTTAATCTAAAAAAGAATTAAAAATATTTAATATTTCTACATTTAGGTAATTATTTAAGAGGAGAGAGAGGCGGAAAAAATAAACTTAGGGGACCTAGAAATGTGCAAAGTGTCCCCTTAAGTTACTCTTTTAGTATTATATATAGATTTACGTTGATCAACAAATACAAATTTTAAGAAAATTAACTACATTACATGAGTTATATATTGCAATGTATAGAACAAGTACTCATCAACAATAGCCATGTAGAAACTACTTTTAAGATGATCTTCTAACGTTAAATCTTTGCCGGAAAGTTATTTTTTCCCTGTTGATTCAAGACCGGGAGATGCAACCGTGCCTTTATGTGACACTATCCCTATGGTTGACCTTAAAGACACACTTGCTTGTTCAAACAAAATAACCAATTGCCATAAAAAAAAACAACATAATCAATATTTTATGATTTTTATTTACTAACTGACATCACCCTTCACATTGATACATATTTTCAAGAAGAGTAATTAATACGCTGGTGTTTTCAAATCAAAGTCTCGTGAAGTATGTTATTCTTTATGCAAAAGCAGGTCGCCATCTTTCATGGGTGATACATTTGTCTTCATACTCAGACCTTCATCTAAACATTAAGATCCTCATTTTATTCATTCAGCATTTCATCTTCAAAGCCACAATTGACAGAGTGTGGGTTCAGCGACCTACATCTAGCTGCCATGCTATCTCCGACAATGGGGGTGGTGGGTTCAACAACCTTCAACCACGTTGGTTTCCACTCATTCTTCCAGTCAAAGAGGTATTTTGCCGCTGAGATGGTATTTCGCCGGCCATTATATGATTGTTTTCATCTATGTTGAGCATCCGAATGAATCGACACCTTGCTGAGTCCGAAGGTCCGGACATAATAATTAAGAAAAGAAAGAAGGTTGAATGAATTATTCATTGTAGAAAAGTTTACTCCTTTGGGACTTTCCTCTGTAGTATAAATTAGTGAATTATTTATTTTGCAAAATTTTACATAGTAAAAAAGATTAAATTTTTTTAAGGGGTGGATTAATCAGAGGTTGACACATGTCATGGTGGTTCAAATCTTCCGCAACCAAAGATGAAGTCTTCCTAAGCTTCAGAGACAAAGTCTTTCGAAGTCAATTTTCTATGAAGACTGATTTCTTCTGAAGACAGAGAAGACATGCTTTCTTTGATCTACTTTACATAAAGCTGACACTTTCCGCTGCAACTCTGAAGACTCACCAACTGAAAAGTCTATGCTTTTGTAAACTGTAGATTAAGGCATTTTTCTGTAACTTCCTACTATTATACCTGTAAACCTTTTTATATTAGAAAAGGATGTGATCTATGGCATGTCATAGTTACATTGATCTTGTTATCTAGATTAGTGTTTCCAACTATCTTTCTAAGTATTGACGGTTGTAGAATGTAGTATAAAGTGTCTCAATTCCTTGTAATTCTTTTATGCTTTGTAACACTTGTAATAGAACTTGAGAGCAATATACAACATCTTTGAAAACCATACTTTTTTATTCTTGTTCTTAGTTCTGTCTCATTACTTACTTGTGTTGTTAGTATCATCTCACTCAAACCCGGTTCTCCATTTGATCTGTTAAGTGTTCTAAATCTCTCCTCATTGTGAGGCTGATTGTATTAACCACCCTTCATACGGTCTTGCAATCATCTCCATCTGGTAGCCACTGAGTATACCATACAACTCAGTGAGAGTAAGGGTCTTGAGGTTTTTAGTCCTCTTAATGACCATACAATAGTGTGTCCATTGTCTGGGAAGACAGGACATGAAATTCCTCATAATATCCATGTTCTCAAGAGTTACTCCAATATCAACTAGAGTATCCACAATCTCAACACACCTGAAGTACTGTTGAGTCATGGTTTCACCTGTTTTGAAGGTGAAGTTCTCAAACTGCTGCTTCAAGAGGTTCTTCTTGTTCTCTTTAGCTTCATTGGACCCCTCATACATCAGCTTTAGTGCATCCCACAAGTGCTTAGCAGTCTTGCACTTCTTGAAGCCTCTGTAGATAGAGTTTCGAAGAGCAGTTTGGACGGCGGTCATGGCCTTCTGATCAATATCAATCTTCTTCCAGTATTCATCAGAATAATCAACCACTTTCTTTGGTATCATACCACCACCAGTAGCAGCTAAAGGGGTGGATGATACATGAGGTCCAAAGACTACTGATCCCCACATCCTGGAGTCCTGAGACTTGATGAAGCCTTCCATTCTTTGGCACCAAGTGTCAAAGTCTTCAGGAGTGATCAGTGGAGATTTAGACATAGTACCAGTTTCCATGTCAGCCTTGGTGATAGCTGCCATTTGAGATGTTAAGTATTTTGTGAGATTGAAAGGATTAGAGATGGTGAGATCTTACAATCAAGAGCCTAAAATGCTCTGATACCAATTGCAGGACCGTGTGAAGGGTTCTGGTCCGGATTGGCTATTTGATCTTGATTTAGTTACCAACTGTTTTAACAAGTCTTGTGAGAATGTTTCAGGATCTACAGGTAACATATCAACAGGAGATCTTGACCTAAAATTTGAGCTGAGAAGACCAAGCAAGAATACTACTTCAGCTCCAGTGGTGACTAACCCTGCAAATAAAGATCGTATCAGTACAAACATGACAAATTCAGCTAATACATCTGAGATGCCTTCAAATTCCAGCTCAGAGGTTCAAAACTCAGGTGAAGGTGTTGGGTTTTTACAAGTTTTAACAAGGATGTTTAACCATTTAAACAACAAAACGCAGCGGATATAAGGGGTTTAAAACTTGTGTTATATTCTGAAAATAAACATTTATATGTTCAAGAAAACAAACCCAAGAACAAGGATCATATATATGTGAAAAGAAATGCTATCAAAACCAACCATAGGATGTACATGAATACTACCTTTCTTGAACAAGCAAGTTGGATACGGATAAGAGGAGGAAGATGATGTTTCTTGAATGTCTAGTCTTCAAAAGATAAGACCTCAAGCTTGTATACCCACAAACTTTTGCAAAGCACCAAACTTGTTAGGAAGTTAACACCCAAAGTCTTCTTTTTCAAGCTTCTAGATCCGTGGATTGTGAAGAGCAAGATGGAGAAGAAAGAGTTCTTTGCATGTGTGAGAGAGAGAGTGTGTTTGAGTGAGTTCCTTGAACAAGTAAAATCTTGCATAAAACAAGACAAAAGGAATCCCTAGGCAAAACCCAAGGGGGCGGCCGAAAATAGGTTCAAAATGGGTTTCCCCCCATTTTGATAAACTCCCTTTTTAATACATTGTTTATAACTAATTAAGTTATATAATTAAACCAATTTTAATTTTTATGACTTAAACACTCTTATATTTGATGTTATTTAACTTATTTAAATAACATTACAAATGATATCTCATGAACAAAATATCCATATAATTTGTTCTATCTCAAATGCAATAATTCAGAAAACCCATTTTCTAAATTGGTGTCATAATTTATTTGCTTGATCATGATCAACAAATAAATGTTTATCGGTGTTTGCCTAGCTTGTTATTAGGTATGACCCGACTTGGATCATAACGTACTAACCACATCAATCTTGTATGTGTCTTGGGCATATAAGATCCAACAGAAGGAGCTTCAAATGTAGGAGGAAATGGAGGTGGTGATAGTGATCAAGAATTTCTTGATGCTGATAACCACTCCAGAGAAGACAACATAAATGATGTCACACACTCATTGGATCAAGTCTTACTTGATAAGTGTGCTGAAGTGGTGGGTGACACTCTATTTCTAGATCTAAATTTCTCTAATTTAGATCTTTCCAATCAACTTGCTGTGATCCCTCAACTCAGAATCCACAAGTCACACCCCACCACCAACATCATTGGAAATGTTGATACAGGGGTGAGAATAAGAAGACAAACCCATGACAAAAATGTTTGTCTATACTCTTGCTTCTTGTCCCAGGTAGAGCCAAAGAAAGTTGATGAGGCTTTGAAGGATGGAAGCTGGGTTGAAGCAATGCAAGAGGAGCTGCTTCAATTCAAAAGATAGAAGGTTTGGAACCTATGTCCTCTTCTTCATGGGAAGACTACCATAGGAACCAAGTGGGTTTTTAGAAACAAGAAGGATGATAGAGGACTTGTCATCAAGAACAAGGCCAGACTAGTTGTTCAAGGGTACATACAAGAAGAGGGAATTGACTACACAGATGTTTTTTCTCCTGTAGCAAGACTTGAAGCTGTAAGAATATTCCTGGCTTTTGCTGCATCCAAGGATTTCAAGGTCTACCAACTTGATGTCAAGTGTGCTTTTTTATATGGGGTGATTGATGAAGAGGTGTATGTCAAACAACCACTTGGCTTTGCAGACCCAGATCATCCAGATTATGTTTGCAAGCTTGATAAAGCTCTTTATGGGCTACACTAAGCTCCAAGAAAGTGGTTGAGACACTATCTCAGTATCTCTATCAACATGGTTACAAGAGGGGTACTATAGATGGAACTCTTTTCATCAAAGGAATAGGGAATGACTTAATGTTGGTTCAAGTATATATGGATGAAATTATCTTTGGGTCAACTAATCCAAAGCTCTACAAAGACTTTGAGAGGCTGAAGAAGAATAGATTTGAAATGAGTGCCATGAGGGAACTCAATTTCTTTCTGGGAATTCAAGTGAAGCAAGTTGACAATGGCACCTTCATAAGTCAGTCAAAGTATGTACAAGACATACTTACAAGATTCAACATGACTGATTGTAAGGTTTCTAAGACACCCATAGCCAGAAACCACTCCATTGGAACTGATCTTGAGGGGGAGTGTGTGGATGAACATCTTTACAGGGCTATAATTGGGTCTTTTATGTACCTCACAGCCAGCAGGCCTGATATCATGTTTGCCATATGCATCTGTGCAAGATATCAAGCCAACCCCAAGATGTCACACCTGGTTGCTGTTAAGAGGATTCTTAGATATCTCAAATGTACTCCCTAGCATGGCCTTTGGTATCCAAAGAGTTCTGACTTTAATCTGTATGCTTATACAGATAGTGACTATGGTGGTTGCAATATGACTGCAAAGTCTAAATCTGGGGGATGTCAACTCCTTGGTGGAAGGATTGTCTCATGGCAATGCAAGAAACAATCCTATGTGTCTGCATCAACTGCTGAAGCTAAATACATTGCTGCTGCAAGCTGCTGGCTCAAGTGCTTTAGATTCAGAATCAGATGCTGGACTATGGATTCAACTTCCAAGAGACTCCCATCCACATAGACAACAACAGTGCTATCTCTATTACAGAGAATACTATGCAGCACTCAAGGACCAAACACATCAACATCAGGTATCATTTGATTAGAGATAACTTTGAGAAGGGATTAATCAAACTAGTCAAAGTTAACACAAATAAACAATATGCTGATCTGTTCACTAAAGCTTTTGATGAACAGAGATTCAAATATCTTGTATCAGCTATTGGGATGATTAATTTTGAGTAGATTTTCTTAAAACTTAAATCAACTTTATTTATAAAACTTGTGTGTCCTAAGTTTTCTATTTTATCACCTTCATAAGCCCAGTTTACTTTGGAAGAAAATTTTTAAAATGATATTCCTTAGATTTTTGAAAATTTCTCAAAACATATTTTCTTTCGGAAGATTTCAAGTTGCCTTGGGAAGAAATTTATGTCTTCAAATCAAATACCTACTTATATGAAATTTACCTTTGGAAGAAATTCTGAGAATATAGCTTAAATATGTTTCTAAGTACTTACATGTATTTGAAGGACAAATATCTTCCGAAAGCAATTAAGTCTCGAAAGATTTATTCTCTTTAGAATAAAACTCCAAGTCTTAATATCTTCCGATACCAAATATGTGTCGGAAGAAAAATTTTCTAAGTATTTTTCTTCCGAAACCAAATTTTCACAACTCTTAAGAAAACTACCTTTTTGGGCACTTTTTCAGAGGTGGGACCGACATCCGGATTTCAAAGTTTATCCTTTTACTTTAACTTTATCTCAAATCCATTTCATATATATTCTCACAACGGTTCCCCCTCTTCTCACTCTCCTCTTAATCTGCATTTTCTCTAACCTAATTTCATCCACAAACCGCCTTCGTTCTTATCTTCCTTCATCGTAAAGCTACTTCAAATGGCCAACCCTGACCACAGAAACCAACCCAATTTTTCCATGCATCTTCACCGGAAACATAATCAGGTTGCTCTATTAGACTCTGAGAAAGATCCCGGTTACTCAAAGGTATGCCGTTACCTTTCTTTGTCCAACTACTTCACCTCCCTCACCATTGATCCTCCTCTCTATGAGAATCAGTTGTTGGCATTCTAAAGAACCTGCCAAGAGGTCACCATGGATGGGGAGAAGGCACTATCCGCCATAGTGCTGGGGAGGACAATCTTCATCACTCCGGCCACCATGAACATTCATCTTCAGCTGGATGATGTAGAAGGTGATTTGTCCTTTCCCAAAGCTGCTGTCAACCACTCCTTTGAGCAGATGCGCTATGAAGGTGACTTCTCAGTCAAGACCATCAAAAAGGGGAAGGTCTCCGCTCAATGGAAGTACCTCCTCCATGATGTCATACATAGCTTATCCAACAAGCATGGAGGTTAGGACCAGATTCCAAAAGCCTTTCCTTTATAGTCCATAGGATTGTTAAGGGGGTCAAGTTCAGGTATTCACAATTTGTCTATACCAATTTACCTGCAAACTTAGACTCCCTAGAGTATTACATGTTCCCTAGATATGTCCAGCACATTCTCAACTGTGAACTGGGCACACAGTTGAGGGGAACATGTAATATTCTAAAACTAGGACAGATGAAGCCCGGTATCTTCCAAATCATGAGGAAGCCAACTGTTGGCTTCTCTGGGGTAGAAACAACCCTAGTCCCAAAAATGTTAGAGCTCATTGCTCAAGATGGCAACCTAGCAGCACCAGCTAGTATTGAACCCACACCTTCTACTTCTCAATCACAAATACAGCCTACAATAACCATCACCTACCAGAGAAAAACCAAACGAACCCTTGCACATGCTACTCAGCTTGTGCAGGCCCCCATATCACCAACCATACAGGAGGAAGTGGACACTCGAGCTCCCACTTCCCCTGAGGAGCAAACCACTCTTATCTCTCAAATGATCAGTGCTGAGGTTCCTCATGCTCAGCCTGATGAGCTCACAACCCCAACAGCCTTAAGCCTTCACTTAGAGTCTCAACACTCTAGTGAACAACCTTCCAGGGATAGTTACCATCCCCAGCCTCTTGATTCAAACAAACCAATTCCCAGCCTTGACTTCTATGATGATAAAGACATAGGCTTCAGTGAGTACCATGAGTCTCTCTTCTCCACCCCTACTCAAGGAGAGATGGGTACTCTTGTCTCACCTATTTCTAGCCTACATCATCCACCCACCACTAAGGTGGATCTTCCTGAACCAGTTTAGGAGATCCATATGGAAGAGGCTCTCACTTTAGATAGTGATTACATCATTCAGACCTCAACCATGGCAACCCAGCCTCTTGACACTTCTCTTGAAATTGTCATGATGCAGGGGAAATCCAGTAGCGAATAACAACATGCTGGTGATAAGGAAGAAGACCTTGGTCCTATTCTCTCATCCCCTGTGATTCTTCTAATGAAGATGAGGGGAGTCTGAAACTAAAGGTACACAAATTGACTAAAATTTGCACCTATTTAGTCTCCAAGATTAGTCACCTAGAATCTCAGGTGACTATCTTACAAAGGAGGGTCAATGACCAGCAACTTGAGATCACCGATCTCAAGGACAAGTTAGCTGAGAGACTACTCAGGAGAACTCAACCAGGTCCACAAGAACCTATGAATATGACAGACACAACCCCCAGCTCACTTATGCAAGGAAGTGATGCTACCAACAAGGGGGAGAAAGTCCGAATAGTCATAGAACCTGGGATTTCTTCTCAGAGTATGGACTTTGAGGATTCACCAATAGTCCATACTCAGCAACCTCCTCAAGTCCACATTGATGTGGACTCACTCATACATAGCCTGTTTGAGGAGGGTATACCCAGAGCCATGCCTACCCCATCTCTTCACTCTGAGAACCCAATCTTGGGATGGAGGTATGACATAGAAAGAAGGGCTCTTGTCATCTCTAGAGCTTAGGTTCAACATGAAATCTTCAATTTTTCAAACTTGAGTTTCTATGAGTGCATCCATCTGATTGATCTTCCACTTGTCAACCCAAGCCAAAACAGACAAGCTGAAAGATTAGCAGATTGGATTCAATGAAAGGTGCTAGAAGAGTTCAAGATGAGATCAAGATTATATAGACAGAGGCTAACAGGTGAGATTTTTGGTCAACTGGATGTTAAGGTGGACCCTAAGATTAGCTTCAAAGGGGAAGCCTTGACTGAAGGCCCAGAAGTTGAACCTGTGAACCTTGAGACAGGATCTCCTTCAGCACCTAGTACCCTCAGTGGGCACTAGCTGGTGAAGGTGCTTCACATCCTCTCTTTGACCGGAGCTTGACTGCTGAACCAAGCAATGAAGGCCAAATCTATCTCCACCCTGAGTCGCCAAGGCCTGTGCGTGACAAAGGGAAGAGGAAGATGACCTCTGAGGAGATAGAGGAGGAAAAGAGAGAGAGGAAGAGGAAGCTAAGGGGAGAGAGTTCAAGAGGGTCTCCAGGCTTCATAAAAGCTACTATCCGGGCTGCCCCAAGCCAAACACTCAAGATGATGAGTTGAGGGCAGCCAGGCTAACCTACCTGCGGACCAGGAACTATAACATTGATGAACTCATATCTCTCCCCTTAGATGAGTTAAATAAACTGGCTGACAATGAGTTGTCAAAAGAGAGGAAGAAGGTAGAGGATGCAGCATTGCACCTCAAGATCAAGGAAGAAAGGAGACTGAAAAGGCTCTACAAACATGCTCCTGTCCTCTCCCCAATTCAAGAAAGTCCTGAGAAAGAGGCTGTGGCAACTGCACAACCTCAGGTAGACAAGGAAGCTGAAAAAATGAACATGATCAACTACCTGAGTGCCACAGGACTCTATCAGGCATCTGCATTTCTTCCCTTATCATTTGAGTATATAGAATTTGAATATCTCAAGCAGCTGGAGGAACAAACTACCAAAGAAAGGAAAGCTGGTAAGAGAAAATTAAGGAAAGAAGCTGCAAAGTCAAGAGCCATCATCCATAAAATCCAAAAGAAGTCTGATGACAGACAAAGGATGATGAGCTTCTTGAAGCTGTATGGATTCTTCGGAAGGAGGCTTGGTCCTATGTCTCTATCCACTATGGATGAGCATCTTAGAGTGATCAAGCAGAATATTAAAAAATGAGAGCTTGTTGACTTGCATTCTCTACCAAGTCCAGCTCAACCTGAAGTTGAGGTGAAGGTTGAAACCTCTGAGACAACACAACCTAAACCTAGAGTTGCATCTCAGCCAACTTCGTCTTCTGATCCACAGCAGGGTCCTCTTCTCTCTCCTTCTGAATCTGTGAGAGAAGAGAACCCAACTGATAGAGACACAACAGAACAATCTGGTGCTGAAGACCAGTCCTCTAAGTTAAAAACTTCAAAGAGGAGGGAAAGGATTGTAAGGCCCCATTCCCAAGATGCTTACAGTTGGTCAATCATCGCATAAATAATATAAAACACCTTAACTTTTCATTAATAAATAAAAACATGTCAAATTATCTTATCATTTCATTTACAACCCAAAAATTGCATTAATACATTGACATTTCAAAATATGGATGCCAGACTCGAATCATCCCCAGTAACTTATGCATCCATGCCTGCACCTCCTTAGCATCATCGATCACCTGCCAACTAATATGCATATAAAAAGTCAGTGACGCTGAGTGAGTTCTAGTATATATAATAAAATACTTTACTTTTAATAAAAACCTTTCCTTTACTTTCATTCGTGATCACACATCATACGTACATCTTGATAATAATCATTATTATCTTTCATCATCATTCATAATCGTTTGTTTCGTACTTTATTATCTTTCACTTCTATCTAGATCCTGCCATATGCTATGCCCCATCATTGGTGCACGAAGCGACTACAGTCTTGGGGGCAAGTGGCAAGGATCCCGTTTCGTACGTTTCCATCAATCACAAAGACTGACCTTTATGTGTGCACTCATCACACTGTCGAGGTGGCAACCCATAATGAGTTGTGGACCCCTTTTTAATATGTTTGCAAGACTTTAATTTATTCATTACGTTGTACTTTTCATTATCTTTATCTTTCACTTTCATTACAGTAATACTTTACGTACATAAGCACATATCACACCACGTAAAGTCACATTATAATACATAATATGGAACATTAACAATAGCCCTCAAGCATACATAACATCAACAGGCATAAACCACCATTAAACGTCAAGATTTAACACTAAATTCTATTTCCCAAAATTTCAAAAAATTTCTAAGTGTCTACCGCGCATGAACAATCTTACAGCGGATGGCTTAAAACTTTTGAAGTGTCCACAGTGGACAGCCAAAGTTCACAGCGAACAGTCAAAATATTCTAAGTGTCCACAGCGGATGAACAAAGTCCACAGTGGACAGTTCATAAAATTTTACTAAGTGATTACAGCGGATAAAAAAAGTCCACAGCGAAAGAACAAAGTTCACAGTGGATGAACAATTCTACAGTGGACAATCATAAAAATTCTTAAGTGTTAACAGCGGACGTGTAAAGTCCACAGCAGATAGAATGCAAAATCTGTCTAAGTGTCTACAGCGGACGTGTAAAGTCCACAGCGGACAACAAGCATAATTTTTCTAAGTCTCCACAGCGGATGTGTAAAGTCCACAATGGAAACATGCATGATTATTTTCTTTGTCCACAGCGGACGTACCAAGTCCACAACGGACACATGCAAAAAATATTTCTAAGTGTCCACAGCGGACGTACCATGTCCACAGCTGACACCATGCAAATCCTAAGTGTCCACAGCGGACACTATACTTATCACCTACAATGCATCAAACGTATTTTCCAGTTCCCAACATCATTCTAACTTATACTTAGCATAGATCTAACATGTTACACACTTAAAACATACTATACATCAACCCAATCATCGCAGCAGTCACACAAAACACACATATATCATAATTCAGTCGTACATACATGGAAAATACATAGTTTGAGCAGAAAATAACAGTTTAATATGCATACCAACCCTAAACAAGCAGAAACATGTAAAAGAGGGGAGCTAGAACTCACCTCTAACAGCTTTTGAGTGAAAACTCTTCAAACCCGAAAGCTACCCGGAGTTCTAGCACTAAAACACACAAAAACTAGCTGCCAAACACAAAGAAAACACATAAAGATCGGTCCAAAAGTTCAAACCCACTGAAAACCGAGAAGAAAAAACTAAGAAACCTCATCTTCTTGAAGATCTTCCTCTTTCTCTCTCTAGAAACCGGTTGCAGCTTCTTCTTTCTCTTTGTGCAGTCGAAGGAGTGTGTGTGAAAAGAGAAGTACGGGCTGTCATACTTCTTTTGAATCCCATAATGGGAAGTTTGCCCCTTGCACATTTTTAACCCCTTACTTTTAAGTAAAACTCTTTTTCTCCCTTTTCTTTTCTTTTCTTTTCTCTCTCTCTTTTTTTGCTGAATTTTCTAGGTGTTACAAGTCTACCCCCCTTATATAGGTTTCGTCCCTGAAACCTGTCACTCCTCGAACAGCTATGGGTAATGCTGCCTCATTTCCACCTCAGTCTCCCACGTAGACTCGGACCCCTTCCTGTGTCTCCACCGTACTTGCACAAGTGGAACCACTTTATTCCTTAGCCTCTTCTCTTTTCTCTCAATGATGGCCACTGGCTGCTCCACATAATTAAGTGGTTCATTTACCTCGATGTCCTCGAGTGGCACAATCATATCCTCCTCAGCTAAGCATTTCCTCAAATGAGATACATGGAACGTTGGATGAATTCCACTTAACTCATCGGGTAGCTTCAATCGATAGGCCACCTCTCCTACTCGAGCAATGATTTGGAAAGGCCCTATGTACCTCGGACTTAACTTTCCTCGCTTCCTGAATCGGATGATCCCTTTCCAAGGTGAGACCTTCAACATGACTCTATCACCCACTTTGAATTCAATCGGTCTACGTCTTTTGTCGGCATACGACTTCTGCCTATCCTTTGCCGCCTTGATAAAGGCCTTGATCTTTTCCAATATTTTGGTTATAGCCACGATCACCTCAATGCTCCCTAACTCTTTCTGCCCGATGTCACCCCAACCTACAGGTGTTCTACACCTCCTGTCGTATAGCATCTCATATGGAGGCATACCAAATGCTGGCATGATAACTGTTGTTATATGAGAATTCGGCTAATGGTAAGTGTTCGTCCCAACTTCCTCCGAAATCAATGACGCATGCTCATAGCATATCCTCCAGTGTCTGAATCGTCCTCTCCGACTGACCATCTGTCTGAGGATGATAAGTCATACTGATATGTAACCTCGTCCCCATCGCATCATGAAATCTCTTCCAAAATTTAGATGTAAACCGAGTGTCACGGTCAGACATGATAGACACCAGCACACCATGACGAGTCACAATCTCTTTAATGAATAGATCTACCAACCTCTCAGATGAATACGTCTCGTGGATCGGTAGAAAGTGAGCACTCTTCGTCAGTCGATCAACTATCACCCATATGACATCGTATCCCCTTGCCATACACGGTAACTTCGTAATGAAGTCCATGGTGATGTGCTCCTATTTCCACTAGGGTATATCCAAGGGTTGGATCTTCCCGTATGGCTTCTGATGTTTCGCCTTCACTTGCAAGCAAGTAAGGCACTTACTCATATACTCCGCTATATCACGCTTCATTCCCGGCCACCAGTAATCTTTCTTCATATCATGATACATCTTTGTAGCACCGGGGTGAATTGAGTATCGAGTCTTGTAAGCCTCATCCATGATCTTCCCACGTAGATCCCCATAACGAGGAATCCACATCCGCCCCGATCGGGTCCGGACACAAATAGTGTTCTCCCCTAACTCGGCGACTAGACCTTTCATCCTTTCGGAGTTAATCTGATCGTCTTTCAGCACTTCATCCTGAAATTCCTTAACTTGCTTCATCACATCGGAGGTCATAACCAACTGATAAGCTTTCACCCGAATCGGCTCGGGTCTCTCTTTTCGGCTAAGGGCATCCGCCACCACGTTGGCCTTGCCAGGATGGTAATGGATCTCATAATCATAGTCTTTGATCAACTCTAACCATCTCCTTTGTCTCATATTAAGGTCCTTCTGCTTGAAGAAGTACTTCAAACTTTTATGATCAGTGAAGATGGTGTACTTCGTCCCGTACAAATAGTGCCTCCAAATCTTCAATGCAAAGACCACAACTGCCAACTCCAAGTCATAAGTAGGGTAGTTAGCCTCATGGATCTTCAACTGCCAGGACACATAGGCTATAAGTTTTTCCCGTTGCATCAGCACGCAACCCAATCCTAAATAAGAAGCATCCGAATAGACCACCAAGTCTTCATTCGCTTCGGGTAACGTCATGACAGGAGCTTGGGTCAGTCTTGTCTTTAACTCTTCTAAAGCATTCTCCTGCTCTCGACCCCATATGAACTTCATATCTTTATGGGTCAACTTGGTCAATGGTGAAGCTATCTTGGAGAAGTCTAGGATGAATCTTCTGTAGTAGCCCGCCAAACCCAAGAAATTACGGATCTCGGAAGGCATCTTTGGCGACTTCCATTGCATCACCGCCTCAACTTTCATCGGGTCCACCATGATCCCTTCATGATTAACCATATGACCTAGAAACTGAACTTCGCATAACCAGAATGCACACTTGGAGAACTTAGCATACAACTTCTCCCTTCTAAGCGCATCCAGAACTTCCGAAGGTGACTGGCATGCTCTTCTTCGCTCTTCGAATAAATCAGGATATCATCGATAAACACAATCACTGATTTATCTAGCATAGGCAGACACACCCGATTCATCAGATCCATAAAAGCAGCTGGCGCGTTGGTTAAACCTAAAGACATCACAAGAAACTCATAATGTCCATAACACGTACGAAAAGCTGTCTTAGGAATATCCTGCTCCCTCACCTTCAGTTGGTGGTAACCAGAATAGAGGTCTATCCTCGAGAACCAAGTGGCACCTTGGAGTTGATCAAACAAGTCATCAATCCTCGGTAACGGATACTGATTCTTCACTGTCAACTTATTCAGTTCACGGTAGTCAATGCACATCCTCATGCTATCGTCTTTCTTCTTCACAAACAAGACCGGAGCACCCAACGGAGAGATACTTGGCCGAATGAACCCCTTATCTAATAACTCTTGCAGCTGAGTCATCAATTCTTTCATCTCGGAGAGACGATACGCTGCCTTTGCAATAGGTTGGGCACCAGGTATCAGATCAATTTGAAACTCAATCTCGCGGTCAGGTGGCACACCTGATAAATCTTCCAGGAACACGTTTGGGAAATCACACACAACCAGTACATCCGACATTTGTGGTACTGACGCATCCACATCCTTCACATAAGCCAAATAGGCACCACATCTACGCCTCATACACTTTTCTTCCATAACCATTGAGATTAATTTCGGGATCGTACTAACTCTATCACCATAGATCGTCACCAAACTCCCATCGAGCGCGGTTAACCAAATCATCTTCTAACGGCACATGATGTTTGCCTTATAGGCTGCTAACCAATCCATCCCTAGGACTACATCAAATCCACCTAAGGGCATCACAAACAACCTAGCAGAGAACCTATGGCCTTCCAACTCTATGTCACAGTCTTCTACCATATCAGAAATCCTGGTAGACTTAACAATAGGAGTTTCTACATCGAAGGGCTCATCAGTCTTTCTGCTCTTAACAGGCAACTTATCATAGAAGGTAACAGAAATAAAACACCTACTAGCACCAGAATCAAACAATACAGAGGCACTAGCATCATTAACCAGAAATGTACCTGGTATAACATCGGGATCCATTCTAGCTTCCTCGCGGGTCATGGTAAAAGCTCTCGCCCTGGCCTTCTTCACTTCCTTCCCTTTCTTAGCCTCTTTTCCTGCCTTCGAGTTCTCAGCTCTCAGCCTCGTGCACTCCCGACTCATGTGACCAGTTTCTCCACAGTTATAACACCTTATTCCCCCACAATCCTTAGCCATATGCCCTGCCTTCCCACATTTGAAACAGATATTTGACCCCCACTTACATTCCCCTGCATGCTCCTTCCCACACTTATTACACCTCCTCACCCCTGTACCTGCCGTCCCTACCATCCGATCATCCATCATTGCCTTTTTGTTCTTGTGAGTAAAACTACCTCTGCCAAATCATTTCCCGTTCCAGTTTATGTCACCACCACCTTTCTTGCTCACCCCTACCACAGTCACTTCCTCCCTCTTATCGTACAATCTCCCTGCTAGATCGACCACCGAACTAAACGTACCTAGTCAGGCGGCAATCAGATGCCTACGGATGTCAACCGGCAGACCCTGGATGTATCTTTTGATCTTTCATGACACAGGCGTCACCTGATTTGGCAGCAGCCTTGCCATCTCATTGAACTTTGTTATGTACTGTTGGTGTGTCATGGTTCCTGCCTCCAATTGTAGAAACTCTCTTTTAATCATGTCAAGTTCCCTGTGAGGAGAAAACTCCTTGATTACCAGCTTCTTAAGTTCACTCTACCTCATTCTCCCAATCGCCCTGCTACCCTTGGTCTGGACAATGTTGTCCCACCAACATAAGGCCGAGTCCATAAATGAGTGGGTAGCAAACTTCACCTTTTGATCTTCCCTGCATTCACTGATATCCAACACAACCTCCATTTCTCTCACCCATCGGTGAGCAGCAGCAGCATTCCTATTTCCATCGAAAGTCGGGGGCTTGCATCTCTGAAATGCCCCATAAATACACCCTCTTGTAGTTTCCTACATTGCTTCCTCTTCCTCATCATCACTGGAGACAACCATTTCAGTCTCTGGCTGCTCCCCTTCACCTGAACCTCTCTCCTCGCCCTCTCTCCCAACAGGTTTCCTCCTCTCCTCTTTCTCCTTCTTTTCATCCTTTCTCACTGCTCTAATAACCTCTGTCACTACAGACGGCAGAATCGTCTGCATGACTTGATGAACTTCCTCCACAACTGCCTCTTTCACTGAGGCCCTCAGGTTAGAACTCTCGTCACCGCCTTCATGGTGATGAAGCTCGGGCT
The DNA here is from genome assembly GCA_025506505.1 of Flaveria sonorensis. Lineage (NCBI taxonomy): Eukaryota > Viridiplantae > Streptophyta > Magnoliopsida > Asterales > Asteraceae > Flaveria > Flaveria sonorensis. The sequence goes on along the minus strand of CM046423.1, from coordinate 18,670,418 downwards.
CTTCAGGAGCCGTTTCAGCGGTTCTAGCCCTGTTCCTTGTGACACACGGCCCAGCACCACGTCCACCATGACCTCCACCTCTAGAAGCTTTTGAAGATCTACCACCAGCCATCTTCAAACACTATATGATTCAAACACCAACGCGGTCATTCAAGGTAATAGATCAGATTACGTCAAGTATAGTAAGTCCCTAATTATAGTGGCCACTTGTGATTAGCCACTTACTTTACTCTTCTTTGCCCAAGCCTTCCCTATCCAAACTACATCAGTATCTAAATCTACTAAGAACATATAATTCATATAGCACATGCACGTAATTCCTTTTTCCATTAATTTACATAAAACGTTTACATGAAACATTTACCTACAAGCACGTAGCTACTAGGACTGGCATCCCTTTCCCTTTCTTGTCACATTCAAAGTTTAAGTTTAGGTTTTTGAAAATAATTTACCCACTTCTCTTAAACTTTAGCTCTGATACAAACTTGTAAGGCCCAGTTCCCAAGACGCTTACAGTTGGTCAATCATCGTATAAATAATATAAAACACCTCGTTTTGCAGCGGAAATTTAACTTTTCATTAATAAATAAACACATTTCAAATTATCATATCATTTCATTTACAACCCAAAAATTTTATTAATACATTGTCGTTTCAAAATATGGATGCCAGACTCGAATCATCCCTAGTAGCTTATGCATCCGTGCCTGCACCTCCTCAGCATCATCGATCACCTACCAACTGATATGCATATAAAAAGTCAACGATGCTGAGTGAGTTCTAGTTTATATAATAAAATACTTACTTTTAATAAAAACCTTTCCTTTACTTTCATTCGTGATCACACATTATACGTATATCTTGATAATAATCATTATTATCTTTCATCATCGTTGATAATCGTTTGTTTCGTACTTTATTATCTTTCACTTCTATCTAGATCCTGCCATATGCTATGCCCCATCATTGGTGCACAAAGAGATTACAGTCTTGGGGGCAAGTGGCAAGGATCCCATTTCATACGTTTCCATCAATCACAAAGGCTGACCTTTATGCGTGCACTCAGCACACTGTCAAGGTGGCAACCCAAAATGAGTTGTGGACCCCTTTTTACATAAGCATATATCACACCACGTAAAGTCACATTATAATACATAATATGGAACATTAACAACAGCCCTCAAGCACACATAACATCAACAGGCATAAACCATCATAAAACGTCAAGACTTAACACTAAGTTCTATTTCCCAAAATTTCAAAAAATTTCTAAGTGTCTACCGCGCATGAACAATCTTACAGCGGATGGCTTAAAATTTTCGAAGTGTCCACAGCAGACAGCCAAAGTCCACAGCGGACAGCCAAAGTCCACAGGGAAAGTCAAAATATTGTAAGTCTCCATAGCGGATGAACAAAGTCTACAGCGGACTGTTCATAAAATTTTACTAAGTGTTTACAACGGATAAACAAAGTCCACAGCGAAAGAACAAAGTTCACAGCGGATGAATAATTCTACAGCGGAGAATCATAAAAATTCCTAAGTGTTCACAGCGGACGTGTAAAGTCCACAGCAGACAAAATGCAATATCTGTCTAAGTGTCCACAGCGGACGTGTAAAGTCCACAGCGGACAACAAGCATAATTTTTCTAAGTCTCCGCAGCGGACGTGTAAAGTCCACAGCGGACACATGCATGATTATTTTCTGTGTCCACAGCGAACGTACCAAGTCCACAGCAGACACATGCAAAAAATATTTCTATGTGTCCAAAGCGGACGCATGTCCACAGCGGACGCCATGCAAATCCTAAGTGTCCAGAGTGGACACTATACTTATCACCTGCAATGCATCAAACGTATTTTCCAGTTCCCAAACATCATTCTAACTTATACTTAGCATAGGTCTAACATGTTACACACTTAAAACATACTATACATCAACCCAATCATCACAGCAGTGACACAAACACACATATATCATAATTCAGTCGTACATACATGGAAAATACATAGTTTGAGCAGAAAATAACAGTTTAATATGCATACCAGCCCCAAACAAGCAGAAACATGTAAAAAAGGGGAGCTAGAACTCACGTCTAACAGCTTTTGAGTGAAAACTCTTCAAACCAAAAGCTACCCGGAGTTCTAGCACTAAAACACACAAAAACAACCTGCCAAACACAAAGAAAACACATAAAGATCGGTCCAGAAGTTCAAACCCACTGAAAACCAAGAAGAAAACACTAAGAAACCTCACCTTCTTGAAGATCTTCCTCTTTCTCTCTCTAGAAACCGGTTGCAGCTTCTTCTTTCTCTTTGTACAGGCGAAGGAGTGTGTGTGAAAATAGAAGTACGGGCTGCCATACTTCTTTTGAATCCTATAATGGGCAAGTTTTCCCCTTGCACACTTTTAACCACTTGCGTTTAAGTAAAACTCTTTTTCTCCCCTTTTTTTTCTTTTCTCTCTCTTTTTTTGCTGAATTTTTCGGGTGTTACAATGATGGCCAGGAAAAGTGCTACAAAGAAGAAGAAGACCAAAGCATCCACCTCCAAACCTCAGGATGAGTCAGAGCATCCTGAGGTAGTGCATGAAGAGGCTACTCAACCAACTCCTATTCAAGTAGAGCCTCTTGCAATTAGAAGACCCATCTTGTCCTGGAGTTTTACTGCTAATCCGGACAGATGGTATGTCATTAGAGATCAAGGAGGTCAAGATGTCTACTTCTGGCAAGACATGCTTGATCTTCCTCTACATGATCTCTATAACATGAGAAGATACTATGAGAGTCTAAGGGATCCTGACCAGATAATGAAGAGAAGCATGGTCTTGATCCTAATAAGGACTGTCAACATCTGAAGAACTTCTCTGTTTTGGTAGCATCAGCCTAGGGGTAGTTTGTAAGGTAATATCAGAAGATTATAAGGCTGATGCAACCAAAGAAGCCAAGACAACCAAGGGTCTTCATGCATGCATGCACTGGACGTACAAGGTAGAAGTTTCTTCGGAAGTTTTACACTCTCCACAGAAAATACTCTAAGTGTAAAATCTTCCGAAGCCAAAGTCCAAATCTTCCGAAGCCAAAGATGAAGTCTTTCGAAGCTTCAGAGACAAAGGCTTCTAAAGCCAATTTGCTGTGAAGACAGATTGTAAGATAATAGCAGAAGATTATAAGGCTGATGCAACCAAAGAAGCCAAAACAACCAAGGGTCTTCTTGCATGCATGCACTAGACATACAAGGTAAAAGCGCTTTGGAAGTTTTACACTCTACATCATAAAATACTCTAAGTGTAAAATCTTTCGAAGCCAAAGTCCAAATATTTCAAAGCCAAAGATGAAGTCTTTCAAAGCTTCAGAGACAAAGTCTTCCGAAGCCATTTTGCTGTGAAGACTGATTTCTTTCGAAGACAGAGATGACATGCTTTCTCTGATCTACTTTACATAAAGCTGACACACTTTCCGCTGCAACTCTGAAGATTCACCAACTTGTATGAATTGGTGAAAAGTCCATACTTTTGTAAACAGTATAATAAGGTCTTTGTTTGTAACTTCCTACTTTTGTACCTGTAAACCTTTTTATATTAGAAAAGGATGTGAGCTATGGTATGTCATAGTCACTGGTCAAAAGGCAATCTGCCTTTTGACTCTACATTGATCTTGTTGTCTAGATTAGTGTTTCCAACTGTCTTTCTAAGTATTGACGGTTGTAGGATGTAGTATAAAGTGTCTCAGGTCCTTGTAATTCGAACATGCTTTGTCACACTTGTAATAGAACTTGAGAGCAATATACAGCATCCTTGAAAACCATACTTGTTTGTTCTTGTTCTTAGTTCTGTCTAATTACTTACTTGTGTTCTTGGTATCATCATACTCAAACCCAGTTCCCCATTTGAACTGTTAAGTGTTCTAAACCTCTCCTTATTATGAGACTTATTGTATTGACAGCCCTTCACACGGTCCTACAATTGGTATCAGAGCATTTTAGGCTCTTGATTGTAAGATCTCACCATCTTTAATCCTTTCACTCTCACAAAATACTTAACATATCAAATGGCAGCTATCACCAAGGCTGACATAGAAACTGGTACTATGACTAAGTCCCCACTGATCACTCCTGAAGACTTTGACACTTGGTGTCAAAGAATGGAAGGCTTCATTAAGTCCCAGGACTCTAGGATGTGGGGGTCAGTAGTCTTTGGACTTCATGTACCATCCACCCCTTTAGCTGCTGCTGGTGGTGGTATGATACCCAAGGAAGTGGCTAATTATTCTGATGAGGACTGGAAGAAAATTGATATTGATCAGAATGCCATAACCGCCCTCCAAACTGCTCTTCCAAACTCTATCTACAGAGGCTTCAAGAAGTGCAAGACTGCAAAGCAATTGTGGGATGCACTGAAGCTGATGTATGAGGGGTCCAATGAAGCTAAAGAGAACAAAAAGAACCTCTTGAAGCAGCAGTTTGAGAACTTCACCTTCAAAGCAAGTGAAACCATGACTCAACAGTACTTCAGGTATGTTAAGATTGTGGATACTCTTGTTGATGTTGGAGTAACTTTGGAGAATAGGGATATTGTAAGGAAGTTTATTTCCTCTCTTCCCAGACAATGGACACACTATTGTATGGTCATTAAGAGGACTGAAAACCTTAAGACCCTTACTCTCACTGAGTTGTATGGCATACTCAGTGGCTACCAGATGGGGATGAATATGCAAAATTTATCTGGTAACTCCAGCATCCAACAGAGTTAAGCCCTTCATGTGGTTGAAAAGGACAGCTGAGAACCACAACACCACCTTATCTGCTACTCTAAAACCTCATAGAAGGGGCCTTTCATCACCTTCTCGAAGACACCAAGGGAAAGCTACATCCCTGGAAGCCCATTCTAGGAGACAAGTTCTTCTCAAGCTTTTATGTCTTCAGATGAAAGTATGGGAAACTTTCTCTTCACTATTGAAGACCTGGACTATATCCATCCAGATGATCTGAAGTATATGGAAATAGTCCAGTAGATGGTTCTTCTCACTCACAGGGCCAAGAAGTTCTACAAGAGGACTGGAAGGAAGTTTCCCAGCAATATGTCCAGTGGAAAGTTTGGGTTGGACAAAGGCAAGGTGAAGGGTTATAATTATAACCAAATGGGACACTTTTCCATAGAGTGCAAGGCACCTAAGTCAAATGGTGGTTAAGCACAAGCCAGGCCGAACTACACTGAAGGAGCACACCAGAATGAGAAGCCCAGGCAACATGCTGTAGTTGCTGAAGAAGGAGGCTTTGACTAGAGCTTTCAGGTGGAGGATGCTACTCCAAACCAAGCACTTATGGCAGACCATGATAAAGCCAAGGTATTGGAACACCTCTATACTCCTGAATGTATTGCTAAAGTCAATAAGTATAGGTCCTATAACTTAGAGATGAGATCAGATCTTGAGTTCTTAAATATCTTAAAAGCTGATTTTGAAAGACCTAAAAATGATTATAAACTAAAAATAGAAGATCTAGAGAAAACCATTTCAACTTTAAAGCATGAACACACCAACTACAGGATTCAGATCAAAGATCTTATCACGAAGTTAACTGAATGCCAGGTTGAGCTTGTGATCAGTAAAGCCTGGGCAAAAAAACTTGTTCTTGAAGAAGAGACCTTTAATAACATGATATCCTCATCTCTGCATGCATAAGTTTATTATCAAAATAAGCAGAGACTGGAATCTACAGAGATAGCTCCTACACACACTCTCTTATCTGTAAGATCTCCAAGGTGTGGAACTTGTGAAGATGAGCTTCCCCTCATAGACCCCATTGCTGAAGAGGATAAGAAAGAGATAGTGAAGGATGTGTATGAAAAGAGTGAAGAGGACCATCCTAAGAAGGGATACTATTCTCCTGTGGAGAGAGATGAAAAAGCTGAGATGACCAAGTCTTAAAGAAAGAACTTGATCAGGAGAGCCAAGATAAAGGCAAAGAAGGCTCAAGAAATCAAGGCCACTTTTAACTCTAAGTAAAAACAAGTGTTTATCTCTGCAGGGTTTGAAGTGGTGAAGGCTGAAGACCCAACCATGAACTCTAGTACCAGGAGTTCTAGTTCAGGTCCAAATCATCTCAACAAGAAGAAGAAGACTGATCAGCTAACTACCACTGCTACACAGCCTAAACCATCTAGCTCCAAAAACAAGCCTCTCCCTATGAAGCTTGTTGCATCATCTATGAAGGTGAAAATGGATAAGGAAAGTAATCAAGTTCAATCTTCCTCTTAGAAGAAGACTCTCAGAAGGAAGCAAATGGACTGCATCATGTGTGGTAGTACTTCTCATTTGGCTAAGGATTGCATTTACAATCCTAAAAGTACCATCCACATGATCAAAGAGAAAACTTATGAGAAGAAGAAGGAGAAGCTAGCTTCGGAAGGAAAATCTGTTTCCTTCAGAAGCTCCAAAGTGAAGAAGAAGACAAGTGAAAACTTGCCTTTGGAAGAAAATTTGGTCTCAGAAGAAAGGAATGCTTCTGAAGCACTGAAGCATACTGCAGTGAAAGCAAGATCTTCCAAAGGTCCAGTCTCCGAAACTTCAGAAGTTGTTGAAACTTCCGAGGTGTTGAAGGTCAAGTCCAATCTTCCGAAGATGGTGTGGAAGATGAAGAAATACCCGGTGACTGAAAGTTCTTCATCAACAACAACTAATGATCCTTAAAGATTGAATATAGGATCAGTTACTGTTACATTGTCTTCAGATCACTTTGAAAAGCCCAAGACCAATGAGGCTTGGGTTTCCAAGTGTGACTAACCACTTCTTTTTGTGCAGGGACAGCTAAAAACCAAGGGAAATGTGTGGATCGTTGATAGTGGTTGTTGCAGGCACATGACTGGCAATGGTTCTTTGCTTCACAATTTTGAGAAAATTGATGGAGGACCAGTTGCTTTGGAGAAGATGCTGTGGGTTACATCACTGGAAGGGGCATGGTCATAAATGGTAAGCTCACCATTGAGAAGGTAAATTTTGTGAAGAAGCTTGGATACAATCTATTGAGTGTATCCCAATTTTGTGATAAGGGACACAACATGCTCTTTACTGATCATGAGTGCATTGTTCTCAAGCCCAGGATGATCATTCCTCAAGAGCATATCATGTTCAGAGCCCCTAGGAAAGGGATCATGTACAAGATGGATTTGCAGGAAACATCTCCTTCAGGAGAGGTTTCTTGCTTTCTATCTAAAGCAAATAATGATAAGTCTTTCCTCTGGCATAAAAGAATGTGCCATGTGAACTTTAAGAACATGAATAAATTAATTAAGAATGATTTGGTAACTGGAATGCCAAATAAAGAGTTTACAAGTGATGACTATTATGTTGCATGCCTGAAAGGGAAGCAACACAAAGTGCCTCACAAGCCAAAGGAAAGGAACTCTATCACTACTACCCTACACTTATTACACTTGGATCTCTTTGGCCCCACTAGTGTAATGAGTTAGGAAGGACCTCATATTTTTTAGTGATCACAGATGATTTCACAAGATTCACTTGGGTTTTTTTCTTAGAACTAAGGATGAGACTCCTGAGATCTTGAAGAACTTCATTCTGAAAATTGAGAATCAATTTAATCTCAAGGTCAAGACCATAAGATGTGATCAAGGAACAGAATTTAAGAACCAAATCCTTGATACATTTTGTGATGAAAAGGGTATTACAAGACAATATAGTACTCCCAGGACTCCTCAGTAAAATAGTATTGCTGAGAGGAGAAACAAGACACTTATTGAGGCTGCAAGAACCATGCTGTCTGACTCTAAACTACTTATAACCTTCTGGGCAGAGGCTGTTAACATAGCCTACTATGTGCAGAACAGAGTTTTAGTAGTTAAGACTCATGGTAAAACTCCTTATGAGTTGTGGAACAAAAGGAGACCATTCATTGGTTTCTCAGGTCATTTGGATGTCCATGCACAATCTTGAATACCAAAGATTAGGTAGCCAAGTTTGCTGATAAATCAGATGATGGACATTTTATTGGATACTCTTCTTAAGCTAAGCTTATAGAGTTTACAATCTCAGAACTAGAGTAGTTGAGGAGTCAGCCAATGTGACTTTCAATGAGCACACTCCCAGTGTGAAAGGTTCTGGTCCGGATTAGCTATTTGATCTTGATTTAGTTACCAACTATTTTAACAAGTCTTCTAAGGATGTTTTAGGATCTATAGGTATGATATTAACAGGAGATCCTGACCTAAGATTTGAGCTGAGAAGACCAAACAATAATACTACTTCAGCTCCAGTGGTAACTAACCCTGCAAATGATGATCCTATCAGTACAAACATGACAAATTCAGCTGATACATCTAAGATGCCTTCAAATTCCAGCTCAGAGGTTCAAAACTTTAGTTAAGGAGCTTCAAATGTAAGAGGAACTGGAGGTGGTGATAGTGATCAAGAATTTCTTGATGCTGATAACCATTCTATAGAAGACAACATAAATGATGTCACACACTCATTAGATCAAGTCTTAATTGATAAGTGTACTGATGTGGTGGGTGATACTCTATTGCCAGATCTAAATTTCTCTAATTTGGATCTTTCCAATCAACATGCTGTGATCCCTCAACTTAGGATCCATAAGACACACCCCACCACAAGCATCATTGGAAATGTTGATACAAGGGTGAGAACAAGAGGACAAACCCATGACAAAAATGTATGTCTACACTCTTGCTTCTTGTCCTAAGAAGAGCCAAAGAAAGTTGATGAGGCTTTGAAAGATGGAAGCTGGGTTGAAGCAATGTAAGAGGAGCTGCTTCAATTCAAAAGACAGAAGGTTTGGAACCTATGTTTTCTTCCTCATAGGAAGACTACCATAGGAACTAAGTGGGTTCATAGGAACAAGAAAGATGATAGAGGACTTGTCATCAAGAACAAAGCAAGACTAGTTGTTCAAGAGTACACAAAAGAAGAGGGAATTGATTACACAGATGAATTTGCTCCTATGGCAAGACTTGAAACTGTAAGAATATTCCTGGCTTTTGCTGCATCCAAGGATTTCTAGGTCTACCAACTTGATGTCAAGTGTGCTTTTCTGTATGGGGTGATTGATGAAGAGGTGTATGTCAAACAACCACCTGGCTTTGTAGACCCAGATCATTCTGATTATGTCTGCAAGCTTGATAAAGTTCTTTATGGGTTGCACCAAGCTCCAAGAAAGTGGTATGAGACACTATCTCGGTATCTCTATCAACATGGTTACAAGAGGGGTACTATAGATGGAACTCTCTTCATCAAAGCTCTACAAAGACTTTGAGAGGCTGAAGAAGAATAGATTTGAAATGAGTGCCATGAGGGAACTCAATTTCTTTCTGGGAATTCAAGTGAAGCAAGTTGACAATGGCACCTTCATAAGTCAGTCAAAGTATGTACAAGACATACTTACAAGATTCAACATGACTGATTGTAAGGTTGCTAAGACACCCATAGCCAGAAACTAATCCCTTGGACCTGATCTTGAGGGGAGTGTGTGGAAGAACATCTTTACAGGGCTATGATTGGGTCTCTTATGTACCTCACAGCCAGCAGGCCTAATATCATGTTTGCCACATGCATCTGTGCAAGATATCAAGCAAACCCCAAGATGTCACTCGTGGTTGCTGTCAAGAGGATTCTTAGATATCTCAAAGGTGCTCCCAAGCTTGGCCTTTGATATCCAAAGAGTTCTGACTTCAATCTGTATGCTTATACAGATAGTGACTATGGTGGCTACAATATGACTGCAAAGTCTACATCAGGGGGATGTCAATTCCTTGGTGGAAGGATTGTCTCATGGCAATGCAAGAAACAATCTTGTGTCTCTACATCAACTGTTGAAGCTGAATACATTTCTGTTGCAAGCTGCTGTGCTCAAGTGCTTTGGATTCAGAATTAGATGCTGGACTATGGATTCAACTTCAAAGAGACTCCCATCCACATAGAAAACAACAGTGCTATCTCTATTACAGAGAACCCTGTGCAGCACTCTAGAGCAAACACATCAACATCAGGTATCATTTTATTAAAGATAACTTTAAGAAAGGATTAATCAAACTAGTCAAAGTTAACACAAATAAACAATATACTGATCTGTTCACTAAAGCTTTTGATGAACAGAGATTCAAATATCTCGTATCAGCTATTGGGATGTGTAACACCCCGGATTTTATTTGAAAGAAGAGAAAGGGAAAGTACGAAGAAAGAAAAGATAATGGACACAAGTAGAAGGGCTAAAGTGGTAAAAGGACAAATGTTTATTATTTTAATAATAAAAGAGGTATGGCCACCTCTTTAAAAGCAAATCTGCTTTTGGCTCTCGGCCAAATCAGAAAGAAGAGGAAGCTTTCGAGTTTTTGAGAAGAAGAAGGAAGAAGAAGCTGCAAAAAGGTTAGTTCTTGAGTTATGTTCGGTTTTAACTTAGTTTGCAGCTTGTAACCTAAGTTCTCGGTGTTTAGAGGTTGTGTTTGGGATTTTTGAAGCTGCTGTTGCAAGTGGGTTTTGGGTTGGAGGTGTTTTGTTCGAAGAGCTGCTTCAAGGTGAGTTTTAGGACCCCTCTTTTAATGATTTTTAAAGTGTTGGGGCTATTATGCATACCGGACAAGCAATTTTAAAAGATAACCGTGAGTTTATGCTTTATGTTCGAAGGATGTTTTGTGAATGTTTATTTAGAGGTTGTTTATGGGTTAGACTTGATGTTTAGTATGTTCTAAGTGTGTGGTATGATAGATCTGAGCCATGGATGTGTTAGGATGGTGATTGGGAGCTGGAAATAGCATAAGTATGTTGCAGGTTAATCTGTTCATCCGCATTTCTTTTGTTCTCCCGCATTTTCTATAGTATTCGCACTTGCTACAGTGTCCGCACTTGCTACAGCGTCCGCATTTGTTTCATCAGCATTTCTTTGGACACTTAGAATGTTTTATAAAGACTTCATCCGCATAGTTCATCCGCATTTGCTATAGTGTTCATCAGCATTTCCTAAGAATGAATAATTACTAAGTGTTCACCCGCATTAGTTTTGTTCACCCGCATTTACTTTTGTTCACCCGCATTTACAGTTGTTCATCCCGTATTTACTTTTGTTCACCCGCATTTGCAAGTTGTTCACCCGCATTAGTTTTGCTCACCCGCATTTGTTCTTGCTCATTCGCATTTCTTTGGGGACTTAGGTTTCTTTTTCTGGAATTTTAGGAAGTAGAATTTAAGTGCTAAGAAATGATGTCTTGGGGTGGCTTATGCTTATTTATGATGTGATGGCTTGTGATGATGTTTATGATGTGATTGTTGCGGTTGTATGTATGTGTTATCTTTCTTCATTAAATGGTTTTCAAAACGTATGTATTATGTTATAATACCTGTTGTGTATTATGTTGTGACTTTACGTGGTATGATGTATGAGTGAACGTAAAATATTATGTAATGAAGTGAAAGATAAACTTAATGAAAAGTGGAAAGTAAATGAATAACTGAAAGACTTGCAAGCAGATGAAGAGAGGTGCACAATCATTAGGTTGGTAGCTCAACTGTGTGCGGTTTAGCTAACCCAAAGGATGCACATAGGGAGTCTATCCTTGAGATAGGCTCGAAGGGAGTCTTTATGGCTCGAAGGGAGTCTTTGTGACTCAAAGGGGGTCTTTGTGACTCGAAGGGAGCCTTATGGCTCGAAGGGAGTTCAATCCTTGAGATTGACTCGAAGGGGATCCCTGTCGCGTACCCTGGTCTGTCTTCGGTAGGAGACGGGGGTATTGCATGTGACAGGATCCATATGAAGGTATATGATAATAATGAATGAAAGAAGGAATGAATGAACAATGATGAAGATAATAATTATTATCAATGTGTACGTATAATGTATGACCGCGAACGAATATAATTTTTGGTTTTAAAGAAAGTAAAGTATTTTTATTATGAAAACTAGAACTCACTCAGCGTTGCTGACTTTTTGTATGCATGATAGTTGGCAGGTATATTGTTGATGCTGAGGAGTTGCAGGCATGGACGCATACGCTACTGGGAGTGATTTGAAGGCTGGCATCCACGTTTTGACATGTTAATGTAATTTGAAATATAAACGAGTCTTGTAATGAGATGAATTAACATGTTTTTGATTATTAATGAAAGTTTTAAAATCCGCTGCAAAGGTATTGTATGTTTTAAATGTTTTATGCGATGACGATCCAGTTTGTAAGCGTTCCGGAAACGGGGCCTTACAAGTTGGTATCAGAGCTAAAGTTTAAGAGAATTGGGTAAATATTTTCAAAAACCTAATCTTAAACTGAGAATGGGACGGAAGGAAAGGGATGCCAGTCCTAGTAGCTACATGCCTGCAGGTAAAAGTTTTAAGTAAAAGGTTTTATGTAAGTTAATGTTAACCGGTATTATATGCGCATGTTATGTGGCTTGTGTGCTTTTGTGTAGATTTAGATACTGATGTAGTCAGGATTGGAAATGCTTAGGGAGTGAAGAGTAAAGTAAGTGGCTAAACACAACTGGCCACTGTGATTAGGGACTTACTATACTTGACATAGCTTGAGCTATTACCTTGATTGACCATGTTAGTGTTTGAATCTTGTAGTGTATGGATGGCTGGCGGTAGGTCTTCTGAGGCTTCGCGTGGTGGAGGTCGTGGTGGACATGGTGTTAGACCGCGTGTCATGAGGAGCAGAGCTAAGACTGTTGAGACGGCTCCTGAAGAGCTAGAGTTTCGTCACCAAGACGGTGAGGATGGAAGTGCTAATCTGAGAGCCTCAGTGAAGGAGGTGGTGGTTGAGGAGGTTCATCAGGTCATGCAGACGATTCTAGCGACTGTAGTGACCGAGGTCATTAGAGTTATGAAGGAGGATGAGAAGAAGGAGAGTGAGAAGAGGAGAACCGCACGACGAGGAGGTGAATTCGGAGGTTCTAGAGATATGGAGCAACCCGATGCTGACATGGTTGTCTCCAGTGGCGATGAGGATGAGGAGGAAGCTGTGGAGGAGGCTGCAAAGGGATGCAGCTATGGAGCATTCCAAAGGTGTAGGCCTCCTGTGTTTGATAGAAATAGGAGTGCTGCTGCTGCACAACGTTGGGTGAGAGAGATGGAAGCGGTACTTGAGATTTGCGAGTGCCGTGAGGATCAGAAGGGGAAGTTTGCTACCCACTCATTTGTGGATTCAGCCTTGTGCTGGTGGGACAACATTGTCCAGGCTGAGGGCACCAGAGCTATCGGGTGGATGAGGTGGAAGGATCTAAAAAGGTTGGTAATCGAGGAGTTTTGCCCTCACAGGGAGCTCGACAAAGTTGAGAGGAAGTTTCTGTAGCTAACCACGAAGTTCAATGAGATGGCAAGGCTGGTGCCAGATCAGGTGACGCCTGTGTCATGAAAGATCAAAAGGTATATTCAAGGTCTGCCAACAGATATCCGCAGACATCTGATCGCTGCCCGACCAGGCACGTTTAGGTCATTGGTCGATCTGGCGGGGAGGTTGTACGACGAGCGAGAGGCGATGGCAATAATCGATGAAGAGGAGGAGCGGGGCTATGTTAGGACTGGGAACGAAAGGCGGGATAATGACGATGGTGGATTTGAGGCTAGTGGTAAGAAGGTGAGGATGGATGATCCAAGGATGTTAACAAGGGAAGCGAGGGCATGCAAGAAATGTGGGAAGGAACATGCAAGAGAATCAAGCGGGGATCGAATCTCTGTTTTCAATGCGGGAAGGAGGGCCACCTGGCGAGAGATTGTCGTGAGATGAGATGTTACAGGTGTGGTGAGAGTGGGCACAGGAGCAGAGACTGCATGAAGTCAAGGGCTGAGAGCTCTAGGACAAGGCAAGGAGTTCAGAATGAGGAGAACAGAGGACGAGGGTTAGAGAATTTGCCCTTATCGGGAGGAGGCTAGAGCGGACTTAGACGTGACGTCAGGTACGTTTCTAGTAATTTAAAGTTATGCATCTATGCTTTAATTGTGGTGCTAGTAGTAGTTTCATTCCTGATGCCTTTGTGTTAAGTTGCACGTTAGGAGTAGGAAGATCGATGAGCCTTCAATGTAGAAATTGCTATCGGTAAGTCCACTAGGTTACCTATGCCCTAGAGAATTGCGCGATAGAATCACGAGTGCGCTTGTTCCTGCTAGACTGTTCAGGACAGACTTGGGTGGATAAACCTATCCCTTCGGATGAACTGGATAGAACTTATGAGCCCAACACCGAGTGTTGCAAGAAAGTGGTTTGATCAACCGCCCCCGACAAGAGTTCGGTGCTGACCTTCGGCGATGGAGTAATAATGAAGGCCTCGTTCTGGAAAAGGAGATCACCTAATTTAGAGAGTGAGTAAAGTTAATACTGAGGTATAAAGGACCAATCTGAATTGTTGCTTAGGTAAGAGAAGTGGCATGTCAACTGGAGCTACCCGACGTGTTAAGTGGAGTTATGTGACATTCCATGTATCTCGTCTAAGAAAGTGCTCAATCGATGAGGATGTGATCGTGCCACTTGAGAATACCAAGATGGATGAAAGATTCAACTAAGTGGAGCAACTGAGGGTCATTTCTGATGGAAGGGAAAGAAGGGCTAAGGAAAATGGTGCTTCCACTTCTGCAAGTACAGTGGAGCCAAGAAGGAGACTAAGCCTACGTGTAAGATCAAGGAAGAGGTGAGACAGCGTTACCCGTGACTGTTCGAGAAGCGACAGGTTTCGGGGACGAAACCTATATAAGGGGGGTGGACTTGTAACACCCCGAATTTTATTTGAAAGAAGAGAAAGGGAAAGTACGAAGAAAGAAAAGATAATGGACACAAGTGGAGGGGCTAAAGTGGTAAAAGGACAAAAGTCTATTATTTTAATAATAAAAGAGGTATGGCCATCTCTTTAAAAGCAAATATGCTTTTGGCTCTCGGCCAAAGCAGAAAGAAGAGGAAGCTTTCGAGTTTTTGAGAAGAAGAAGGAAGAAGAAGCTGCAAAAAGGTTAGTTCTTGAGTTATGTTCGGTTTTAACTTAGTTTGCAGCTTGTAACCGAAGTTCTCGGTGTTTAGAGATTGTGTTCGGGATTTTTGAAGCTGTTGTTGCAAGTGGGTTTCAGGTTGGAGGTGTTTTGTTCGAAGAGCTGCTTCAAGGTGAGTTTTAGGACCCCTCTTTTACTGATTTTTAAAGTGTTGGGGCTATTATGCATACCGGACAAGCATTTTTAAAAGATAACCGTGAGTTTATGCTTTATGTTCGAAGGATGTTTTGTGAATGTTTGTTTAAAGGTTGTTTATGGGTTAGACTTGATGTTTAATATGTTCTAAGTGTGTGGTATGATAGATCTAAGCCATGGATGTGTTAGGATGGTGATTGGGAGCTGGAAATAGCATAAGTATGTTGCAGGTTAATCTGTTCATCCGCATTTCTTTTGTTCTCCCGCATTTGCTATAGTATCCGCACTTGCTACAGTGTCCGCACTTGCTACAATGTCCGCATTTGTTTCATCAGTATTTCTTTGGACACTTAGAATGTTTTATGAAGACTTCATCCGCATGGTTCATCCGCATTTGCTACAGTGTTCATCAGCATTTCCTTTAAGACTGAATAATTACTAAGTGTTCACCCGCATTAGTTTTTTTCACCCGCATTTACTTTTGTTCACTCGCATTTGCAGTTGTTCACCCGCATTTACTTTTGTTCACCCGCATTTGCAAGTTGTTCACCCGCATTAGTTTTGCTCACCCGCATTTGTTCTTGCTTGTCCGCATTTCTTTGGGGACTTAGGTTTCTTTTTCTGGAATTTTGGGAAGTAGAATTTAAATGCTAAGAAATGATGTCTCGGGGGGCTGATGCTTATTTATGATGTGATGGCTTGTGATGATGTTTATGATGTGATTGTTGCGGTTGTATGTATGTGTTATCTTTCTTCGTTAAACGGCTTTCAAAACGTATGTATTATGTTACCTGTTGTGTATTATGTTGTGACTTTACGTGGTATGTTGTATGAGCGAACGTAAAATATTATGTAATGAAGTGAAAGATAACGTTAATGAAAAGTGGAAAGTAAATGAATAAATGAAAGACTTGTAAGCAGATGAAGAGAGGTGCACAACCGTTAGGTTGGTAGCTCAATTGTGTGCTGTTTAGCTAACCCGAAGGATGCACACAGGGAGTCTATCCTTGAGATAGGCTCGAAGGGAGTCTTTATGGCTCGAAGGGAGTCTTTATGACTCGAAGGGAGCCTTATGGCTCGAAGGGAGTTCAATCCTTGAGATTGACTCGAAGGGGATTCCTGTCGCGTACCCTGGTCTGTCTTTGGTAGGAGACGGGGTATTACATGTGACGGGATCCATATGAAGGTATATGATAATAATGAATGAAAGAAGGAATGAATGAACGATGATGAAGATAATAATTATTATTAATGTGTACGTATGATGTATGACCGCGAACGAATATAAGTTTTGGTTTTAAAAAAGTAAAGTATTTTTATTATGAAAACTAGAACTCACTCAGCGTCACTGACTTTTTGTATGCATGATAGTTGGCAGGTATATTGTTGATGCTGAGGAGTTGCAGGCATGGATGCATACGCTACTGGGAGTGATTTAAAGGTTGGCATCCACTTTTTGACATGTTAATGTAATTTGAAATGTAAACGAGTGTTGTAATGAGATGAATTAACATGTTTTTGATTATTAATAAAAGTTTTAAAATCCGCTGCAAAGGTATTGTATGTTTTAAATGTTTTATGCGATGACGGTCCAGTTTGTAAGCGTTTCGGAAACGGGGCCTTACAGGATGATTAACTTTGAGTAGATTTTCTTAAAACTTAAATCAACTTTATTTATAAAATCTATGTGTCTTAAGTTATCTATTTTATCATCTTCATAAGCCCAGTTTACTTTGGAAGAAAATTTTTAAAATGATATTCCTTAGATTTTTGAAAATTTCTCAAAACATATTTTCTTTTGGAAGATTTCAAGTTGCCTTGGGAAGAAATTTATGTCTTCAAATCAAATACCTACTTATAAGAAATTTACCTTCGGAAGAAATTTTGAGAATATCTTCCGAAGCTTAAATATGCTTCTAAGTACTTACATGTATTTGAAGGACACATATCTTCCGAAAGCAATTAAATCTCAGAAGATTTATTCTCTTTAGAATAAAACTCCAAGTCTTAATATCTTCCGATACCAAATATGTGTTGGAAGAAAAATTCTCTAAGTATTTTTCTACCGAAGCCAAATTTTCACAACTCTTAAGAATATCTTCCAAAGCCAAATTGGCTTCGGAAGCTTTTTCTTAAAACTTCTGAAGAAAAATTACATTCGGAAGATTTTCAACTTCCAAAAAACTACCTTTTTGGGCACTTCTTCAGAGGTGGGACCGACATCCGGATTTCAAAGTTTATCCTTTTACTTTAACTTTATCTCAAATCCATTTCATATATATTCTCACAACGATTCCCTCTCTTCTCACTCTCCTCTTCATCTGCATTTTCTCTAACCTAATTTCACCCACAAACCGCCTTCGTTCTTATCTTCCTTCATCGTAAAGCTACTTCAAATGGCTAACCCTGACCGCAGAAACCAACCCAATTTTTCCATGCATCTTCACAGGCAACATAATCAGGTTGCTCTATTAGAATCTGAGAAAGATCCTGGTTTCTTAGAGGTATGTCGTTACCTTTCTTTGTCCAACTACTTCACCACCCTCACCATTAATCCTCCTCTTTATGAGAATCAGTTGTTGGCATTCTAGAGGACCTGCCAAGAGGTCACCATGGATGGGGAGAAGGCACTATCCGCCATAGTGCTGGGGAGGACAATCTTCATCACTCCGGCCACCATAAACATTCATCTTCAGCTGGATGATGTAGAATGTGATTTGTCCTTTCCCAAAGCTGCTGTCAACCACTCCTTTGAGCAGATGGGCTATGCAGGTGACTTCTCAGTCAAGACCTTCAGAAAGGGGAAGGTCTCCGCTCAGTGGAAGTACCTCCTCCATGATGTCATACACAGCTTATCCAACAAGCATGGAGGTTGGGATCAGATTCCAGAAGCCTTTCCTTTATAGTCCATAGGATTGTTCAGGGAGTCAAGTTCAGGTATTCACAATTTGTCTATACCAATTTACTTGCAAACTTAGACTCCCTAGAGTATTACATGTTCCCTAGATATGTCCAGCACATTCTCAACTGTGAACTGGGCACACAGTTGAGGGGAACATGTAATATTCTAAAACTGGGACAGATGAAGCCCGCTATCTTCAAAATCATGAGGAAGCAAACTATTGGCTTCTCCGGGGTAGAAACAGCCCTAGTCCCAAAAATGTTTGAGCTCATTGCTCAAGGTGGCAACCTAGCAGCACCAGCTAGTGTTGAATCCACACCTTCCATCTTCCAACCACAAATACAGCCTACAATAACCATCACCTACCAGAGAAAAACCAAATGAACCCCTGCACATGCTATTCAGCTTGTGCAGGCCCCCATATCACCAACCATGCAGGAGGAAGTTGATTCTCGAGCTCCCACTTCCCCTGAGGAGCAAACCACTCCCATTTCTCAAATGATCAGTGTTGAGGTTCCTCATGCTCAACCTGATGAGTTCACAACCCCAACAGCCTTAAGCCTTCACTAAGAGTCTTAACACTCTAGTGAGCAATCTTCCGGGGACAGTTACCATCCCCAGCCACTAGATCTCAACCAACCAATTCCCATCCTTGACTTCTATGATGATAAAGACATGGACTTCAGTGAGTACTATGAGTCTCTCTTCTCCACCCCTACTCAAGGAGAGATGAGTTCCCCTGTCTCACCTATGTCTAGCCCACATCAT
This sequence comes from Flaveria sonorensis, assembly GCA_025506505.1. Taxonomy (NCBI): domain Eukaryota; kingdom Viridiplantae; phylum Streptophyta; class Magnoliopsida; order Asterales; family Asteraceae; genus Flaveria; species Flaveria sonorensis. Next base: position 18,651,627 of record CM046423.1, on the reverse strand, counting down.
CCAACCCCCACTGAGGTGGATCTTCCTGAACTAGTTTAGGAGATCCATATGGAAGAGGTTCTCACTTTAAAAAGTGATTACATCAGTCAGACCTTGACCATGGCAACCTAGCCTCTTGAAACTTCTCTTGAAGTTGTCATGATGCAGGGGAAATCCAGCTGCCAAGAACATATGCTGGTGATGAGGAAGAAAACATTAGTCCTATTCTCACATCCCCATGTGATTCTTATGATGAAGATGAGGGGAGTCTGAAACTAAAGTTGCACACATTGACTAAAACTTGCACCTATTTAGTCTCTAAGATTAGTCACTTGGAATCTCAGGTGATCTTACAAGAAAGGGTTAATGACCAGCAACTTGAGATCATTGATCTCAAGGGCAAGCTAGCTGAGAGACCACTAAGAATAAGTCAACCAGGTCCACAAGAACCTGTGAATGTGATTGACTCAACTCCCAGCTCACTTATGCAAGAAAGTGATGCTACCAAAAAGGGGGAGAAAGTCAAAGCAGTCACAGAACCTGGGAGTTCTTCTCAGAGTATGGACTTAGAGGATTCACCACCCTCACTTGCAATAGTCCATACTCAGCAGCCTCCTCAAGTCCATATTGATGTGAACTCACTCATACATAGCCTGTTTAAGGAGGGTATACCCAGAGCCATGTCTACCCCATCTGTTCACTCTGAGAACCCAATCTTGGGATGGAGGTATGACACAAAAATAAGGGCTCTTGTCATCTCTAGAGCTCAAGGTCAATAAGAGATCTTCAATTTTACAAACCTGAGTTTCTATGAGTGAATCCATCTGATTGATCTTCCACTTGTCAACCCAAGCCAAAACAGACAAGCTGAGAGATTAGCAGATTGGATTCAACAAAGGGTTCTAGAAGAGTTCAAGATGAGATCAAAATTATATAGACAGAGGCTAGCAGGTTAGATTTTAGCTCCACTGGATGTTGAGGTGGACCCTAAGATTAGCTTCGAAGGGAATGCCTTGAATGAAGGCCCAGAAGTTGAGCCTGTGAACCTTGAGACAAGATCTCCTTCAGCCCCCAGTACCCTCAGTGAGGCACCAGCTGGTGAAGGTGCTTCACATCCTCTCTTTGACCAGAGCTTGACTACTGAACCAAGCAATAAAGGCCAAAGCTCTCTCCACCTTGAGTCACCAAGGCCTGTGTGTGACAAAGGGAAGAAGAAAATGACATCTGAGGAGTTAGAGGAGGAGAAGAGAGAGAGGAAGAGGAAGCTAAGGGGAGAGAGTTCAGGAAGGTCCTCAGGCTTCATACAAGCTACTATCCGGGTTGCCCCCAGGCCAAACACTCAAGATGATGAGTTGAGGGCAGCCAGGCTAAACTACCTAGGGACCAAGAACTATAACTTTGATGTACTCATATCTCTCCCCTTAGAAGAGTTGAATGATCTAGCTAATAATGAGTTGTCAAAGAAGAGGAAGGAGACAGATGATTAAGGAAGAAAGGAGACTGAAAAGGCTCTATAAACATGCTCCTATCCTCTCCCCAGTTCAAGAAAGTCCTGAGACAGAGACTATGGCAGTTGCACAACCTCAGGTAGACAAGGAAGCTAAAAGAATGAATATGATCAACTACCTAAGTGCCACAGGACACTATCAGGCAGCTACACTTCTTCCCTTATCCTTTGAGTACATTGAATTTGAATATCTAAAGCAGCTGGAGGAATAAGCTACAAAAGAAAGAAAAGCTGCTAAGAGAAAGTTAAGGGAAGAAGTTGCAAGGTCAAGGGCCATCATCCATAAAATCCAAAAGAAGTCTGAAGACAAACAAAGGATGATGAGCTTCTTGAAGCTATACGGATTCTTCGGAAGAAAGCTTGGTCCTATGTCTCTATCCACTATGGATGAGCATATAAGAGTGATCAAGCAGAAGACCAAAAAGGGAGAGCTTGTAGACTTGCATTCTCCATGAAGTCCAGCTCAACCTGAAGTTGAGGTGATGGTTTAACCCCCTGAGACAACACAACCTGAACCTAGAGCTGCATCTCAGCTAACTTCGTCTTCTGATCCACAGCAGGGTACTCTTCTCTCTCCTTCTGAACCTATGAGAGAAGAGATTCCAACTGAGAGAGACACAACAGAACAATCTGGTGCTAAAGACCAGTCCTCTCAGTTAAAAACTTCAAAGAGGAGGAAAAGGATGGCCAGGAAAAGTGTTTCAAAGAAGAAGAAGAAGACCAAGGCATCCACCTCCACACCTCAAGATGAGTCAAAGCATCCTGAGGTAGTGCATGAAGAGGCTGCTCAACCAACTCTTATTCAAGTAGAGCCTCTTTCCATTGGAAGACACATCTTGTCCTGGAGTTTTGCTACTAATCCGGACAGATGGTATGTCTTCAGAGATCAAGGCGGTGAAGATGTCTACTTTTGGCAAGACATGCTTGATCTTCCTCTACATGATCTCTATGATATGAGAAGATACTATGAGAGTCGGAGGGATCCTGACCAGATGATGAAGAGAGGCTTGGTCTTGTTCCTAATAAGGACTACCAATATCTGAAGAACTACTCTGTTTTGGTAGCATCAGCCTAGGGGGAGTTTGTAAGATAATATCAGAAGATTATAAGGCTGATGCAACCAAAGAAGCCAAAACAACCAAGGGTCTTCCTGCATGCATGCACTGGACGTACAAGGTAGAAGTGTTTCGGAAGTTTTACACTCTACATCAGAAAATACTCTGAGTGTAAAATCTTCCGAAGGCAAAGTCCAAATCTTCTGAAGCCAAAGAGAAGTCTTCTGAAGCTTCAGAGACAAAGTCTTTTGAAGCTATTTTGCTGTAAAGACTAATTTCTTCCGAAGATAGAGAAGAAATGCTTTCTCTGATCTACTTTACATAAAGCTGACACACTTTCCGCTGCAACTCTAAAGACTCACCAACTTGTATGAGTTGGTGTAAAGTCCATGCTTTTGTAAATAGTAGAATAAGGTCTTTGTCCATAACTTCCTACTTTTGTACCTGTAAACCTTTTTATATTAGAAAAGGATGTGAGCTATGGCATGTCATAGTCACTGGTCAAAAGGCAATCTGCCTTTTGACTCTACATTGATCTTGTTGTCTAGATTAGTGTTTCCAACTGTCTTTCTAAGTATTGACGGTTTTAGGATGTAGTATAAAGTGTCTCAGGTCCTTGTAATTCTTTTATGCTTTATAAAACTTGTAATATAACTTGAGAGCAATATACAGCTTCCTTAAAAACCATACTTCTTTGTTCTTGTTCTTAGTTCTGCCTTATTACTTAATTGTGTTCTTTGTATCATCTCACTCAAACCCGGTTCTCCATTTGATCTGTTAAGTGTTCTAAATCTCTCCTAATTATGAGACTGATTATATTGACCACCCTTCACACGGTCCTGTAGGGTGGTCCAATAAGAGGTTGACACTTGTCACAAAGTCCAATCAGGACAAGAAAAAACTTTTCATCGTCGATCAAAAAAGTAACAGTCCTGATATCCTAATTTACTATTCATTTAGTTTGTTTTTAATATTATATAAATAACGTGTATTATCTATATAACATTTAAAAGCTTGTCTACAATAGTTAAACATGAGTGGTCCACGTGGCTTCAAATCACACCGTACAACTTGCCTATTGCATAGCATATATTACAAAGTAGATTGCAAGACTTCCACAAGCTACAAGGCGGATATACTACAAAAGTACAAATGATAAAGGTGGTAGTACAACTTGGTGATGCAACGATAAACTGTCAGATCTCTAAAGTCGCTACTGGTAGAGCTATGGTAGCGGTCCTTGCTCTTTCCATCGATGTCAGGGCTCCCCTACAGGACCCCTTGCAACCGAGTGCCATCTTAATCGATTAGACACAGAGAAATTTTCTGGCAAAGAATGTAGATGAATTCAAAGGAGATGAAGTCTATAGAAAGGGCTAGTGATGGTGGATAACAATGGATTGTTGATGTTGTTGTCATTGGAAGAGGATGTTGATTCGAAGGCTAGGGTTTCACGGTGGTTGGTGGTGGAATTGTCAAACAACGGGTGATTGGTGGAGGAAATTTTCAGGCAAAGAATAGAGATGAAGATGCTTAAGTTCACCCACAGATAATACGATTGGTTCTCAAGAATTCCAGTTAGGGCTCAAATGAACAATTCCCCCCAAAAAATAAAGAGTTATCATAAATAAATCAAAATTATAAGGTTTACCTTCAAAATTGGTGCATAAGAGCATTCACAGCCCATTCCTTATTTTTATTTAAGTGTGTGTCCTATATTATAGGGGATGGTTGTAACTGAAAGAGGTACAAAATTTATGGGGATTGTATCACGTTTTCCCATATTTGAAGAAACACGGTACAACCTTCATAAATTTTTTAATATTTTGAAAAGTGGTTGTGAGTGGATGAGATAGAAAAGTAATGATAAAGGTATGAAAATATATTATATAATTGAAAATAAAAGAGAAAAAATAGTGATGTTTAGTGTAATTCTAAGGATGAAAATAGAGAATGGATTATGAATGCTCTAATATGAGGGTGAGAGTTAGCAAGATGGATAGGAGGATCAATAGCTACAGGAAGCCATTTTTAGGAGAATTAAGATTTTAGAGTTAGGGTTATGAAGATGATTAGGGAACTCAAGGAAGAAGTGGTGAGAACTTATGGAAAAATTAAAAAAAAATTAAAAAAATGGAAAATTTCATGTGACTTACCGGGTGGTATTTGAGACTAGAAAATTATGCTTTGAAAATCAATTAATCATTTATCTACACATTGCTAAAACTATACAACTTTCCAATGTCAATTTTCTACGTGCCCTAGTCGCAACACACAAGGTGAATTACTTAAAATGTTTAGGCATTTTTGTAAAGCATTGAGGAAGTTAAGTTTTGTCCTGGTGTATCGCGCCACAACGCGCGCTGGTTGATTGCTAGTTCATAACAATTATTAACATTTAATTAGCTTAAATTTTATGATTTTTTGTTTGTTCATCTAATATTTCATAGAAATTATGAAGTTATACCACCTGTTAATGAGGTGGAGGCTTTATACAAACTAAGATTCTATATAGTAAATGTAGTTCATCAGTACTACCTTTTTTACATCACTTTAACATCTATTATTATTCTTTACAAAGTATATATCAATACATTCATTCTATATCAACATGGTTGGAACAAGGCAATTGCGGACAACCAAGTAAATGCGAGAAGCAATAGCAGGGAAATGCTAATGGCTAAGTTAATATGGGTGAACTAGACCAATGTGGGTGAGCAAGGCAAATGCGGATATTTGTAATAGTTGGGTCAATGCGGAACAATTATCCAATGCGGGTAACAGCTCAACTAATGCGGATGAATAATATGTTCACCCGCATTCACTATACTTGGTAAGTTTCAGAGGATATGCGGCTGCTATTACTAATGCGGTAAGAGTAACCCTTCCGCATTAGTTGTTAATGCGGGTAACTTTACTCATCCGCATTAGGGAATAAATACAGACTATTAACCATACTCATCAGCATTAGGGGATAAATGCAGATTATTAACCATACTCATCTGCATTAGTACACTTAGTAAAGTAAGGTGCTAATGCGGATGACCATTCTACTAATGCGAGTGCTGATGAGTCACTCGTATTAGTCCATACACTTTGTCATAATCAAGCATGCCATCAAATACCGTAAACTAGGGTTCATATAAGGTTACTGTTCATCACGTCAACTTTAATAAAAACTCATATAAATAATAACTTTCATCTTTTAAATTCTTTCATCTTTACCAAATCATTTATGGTATACATACTAGCCCCAAAATACATAAAACAAGTAAAAGTGGGGATCTAAAACTCACCTCTTTCGCGTAGAAATTGATGAAACCCTAACCTGAGAGTAACCCACTGAGATCTACATAATTGCATGTAAAGATGTGAACATTATTTAACAAAATTATGCATAAACACCTAATAAACATATATATAGCCTTGATCTATCATAACACACGAGAAAGTTGAAACGTTCGCTTGATATCTTCGAATTTCTCTCTCTAAAATGCAGCTCTTTCTCTCTCTAGGTCATAAGGTTGCAAGAGCATGCATGAGGCGGCTCCTCTTTCTACTTATAAGAGGGTTTTAGGGTGAGATTTCTTTTGTTTATCTTTACTCCCTATCTTCTTTCCAAACCTTAAACCGTCCCTCCTTTTACCAGAAGAAAAAAAATAATCAAGCTGAAAAGTTGCCGAAAAAGGTTTCTCCTTTCACTATCTCTACAATCTTTATCTGAAAATAAAAAAAAGTTTTCATACATTGCTATAGGGATAATATTTATAAAGTTATCTATTGGATCATATGAGGCTGATGCAACCAAAACAACACTTAGAGCATTTTGAAGTACAATTGAAGAAGTCTTCCAAAGACAAAGCTGCTCTTCCGAAGACAAATTGAAGATCTTCCGAAGCTTAAGTATGAAGAACTTCCAAAGGAAAACTAAGTCTTTCGAGACTAAGTAGTTTTCCTTCTGAAGTATATGAAGAACTTCCAAAGGTAGAACCAAGTCTTCTAAGACCAATTAGTTCTCCTTCCGAAGCATTCACACTTAGAAGATCCAAGCCAAAGTCTTCCAAAGAATGAAGTCATGAAGACTTGCAGAAGACTCAGAAGAAGTTGATTCTTTCGAAGTATAAATAGGCCTCGGAAGAATTTATTCTTCTGAAGCCATTTGCCTTTGGAAGAATCAACTATGAACCAGTGGACATAAGTATGGGTTGTCTGACATCCGCTGCCAACTCTGATATACTGCATGACGCTTTCCCACGCCCATGTAGTTGACCATACTTTAATCCACTGTTCACCTTTATCAGTTAGTACAGTTACCATACTTGGTTGGTGACAAAAGGTAAGTCATGGACCTGTCATGACTACTTAATCTAGGATAATATTTTATCTTAGATACTTTACTTCTAGCGATGTAGTATTTGTCTAGTAGTAAATTCCAGCTGGTTTTCTAAGTATAACCGGCTGTAGGATGTAGTATAAAGTATCTCAGGTCCTTGTATTTCTTTGTATGCTTTATAACACTTGTAAAAGAACTTAAGAGCAATATACAACATCCTTGAAAACCATATTAGTCTATTATTGTTCTTAGTTCTGTCTCAGTTACTTGTGTTCTTAGTATCATTTACATAAACCCGGTTCCCTATTTGATCTGTTAAGTATTCTAAAACTCTCCTCATTATGAGACTGATTATATTAAACATCCCTTAACCGGTCCTGCAATTAGTATCGGAGTTTTTAGACTCTTGATTGTAAGATCTCACCATCTTAAATCCCTTTAGTTTCATAAAACACTTAACATCTCAAATGGCAGCTATCATAAAGGCTGATATGGAAACCGGGTTTATAACAAAGTCTCCACTGATCACTCCTGATGACTTTGATACTTGGTGCCAAAGAATGGAAGGCTTTATCAAGTCTCAAGACTCCAAGATGTGGGGATCTGTTGTCTATGGATCTTATGTACCATCCAACTCTTCAGCCGCCTCTGGTAGTGGTATGTTGAGATTATGGTTACTCAAATGGATGTTGGAGTAACTATTGAGATTGTGGTAACTCCAATAATCAGTAGAGTTCAGCCCTTCATGAGGTTGAAAGGGATTTCAGAGAACCATAGCATCATCACATCTGCTACCCTGACAACTCACAAAGGTCCTTTCATCACCTTTCTGGAGACACCAAGAGAGAGCTACATCCAAGGAAGCCCATTCCAAGAGACAAGCTCTTCATAAACCTTTGTGTTTACTGATAAAAGCACATGAAACTTTCTCTTTACCCTTGAAGACCTAGAATGTATCTATCCAGATGATCTGGAGTACATGGAAATAGTCCAGCAAATGGCTCTTCTCACTCACAGAGCCAAGAAGTTTTACAAGAGGACAGGGAGGAAGTTTCCTAGCAATGCAACCAGTGGAAAGTTTGGGCTGGACAAAAGCAAAGTGAAGTGTTACAACTGTAACCAAATGGGACACTTTTCTAGAGAGTGCAAGGCACCAAAGACAAATGGTGGCCAAGCATAAACCAGACCAAACTACACTGATGGAGCTCCCCAGAATGAGAAGCCCAAGTAGCAAGCTGCAGCTGCAGTTGCTGTTGAAGAAGGAGGCTTTGACTGGAGCTTTCAGGTTGAGGATGCATCTCCAAACCAAGCACTGATGGCAGATCATGAAGAAGCCAAGGTATTAGAACATCTTTGTTCACCTGAATGTATTGCTTAAGTTAACTGATATAGGTCCTATAACTTAGAGATGAGATCTGATCTTGAGTCCTTAAACATTTTAAAAGCTGATTTCAAAAGAGCTGAATATGATTAAAAACTTAAAATAGAAGATTTTAAGAAAACCATTTCAACTCTTAAGCATGAACATACCAACTACAGGACTCAGATAAAAGATCTTATCACTAAGTTAACTGAATGCCAAGCTGAGCTTGTGATCAGCAAAGCCAGGGTAGAAAAACATGTTCTTGAAGAAGAGACCTTCAAGAACAAGATATCCTCATCCTTGCATGCAAAAGTTTGTTATCAGAATAAGCAGGGACTGGGATCTACTGAGATAGTTCTTCTACACACTCTATTGTCTATAACATCTCCAAGGTGTGGAACTTGTGAAGATGAGCTTCCCTTCATAGACCCCATAGATGAAGAGGATGAAAAGGAGTTAGTGAAGGATGATTCTGAGAAGAGTGAAGAAGATTATCCTAAAAACGATCACTATTCTCCTAAGGAGAGAAAAGAATCTGGGGTGACCAAGTCTAAGAGGAAGAACTTGATCCGGAAAGCAAAGAGAAAATCAATGAAGGCTAAAGAGATCAAGGCCACTTTCAACTCTAACCAGAAACAAGTGTTTATGTCTGCAAGATTTGAAGTGGTGAAGACTGAAGACTCAACTATAAACTATAGTACCAGGAGTTCTAGTTCATGTCCAACTGATTCCAGTAAAGAGAAGAAGGCTGATCAGCTGTGTACCACTGCTACACAGCCTGAACCATCCAGTTCCAAGAGCAAGCCTCACCCTAAGAAGCTTGTTGCATCATCTGTGAAGATGAAGATAGAGGTGGAAAGTGATCAAGTTCAATCTTTCTCTCAAAAGAAGACTCTCAGAAGGAAGCAAATGGATTACATCATGTGTGGTAGTACTTCTCATCTTGCTAAAGGTTGCATCTACAATCCTAAAAGTACTATTCACATGATCAAAGAGAAAACTTCTGAGAAGAAGTAGCTTCGAATGGAAAATCCTTTCCTTTCGGAAGCTCCAAGGTGAAAAAGAAGACAAGTGAAAAACTTGCCTTCGGAAGAAATTTGGTCTGGGAAGAAAGGAATGCTTTCGAAGTACTGAAGCCTGCTGCAGTGAAAGCAAGATCTTTTGAAGGTCCAGTCTCCAAAACTTCCAAAGTTTGTCAAAACTTTCTAGGTGTTGAAGGTCAAGTCCAATCTTTCAAAGATGGTGTGGAAGATGAAGAAAGACCAAGTGATTGAAACTTCATCACCAACAACCTCTAATGATCCTTAAAGCTTGAACATAGGATCAGATACTGTTACATTGTCTTCAAATCACTTTTATAAGCCCAAAACCAAAGCTTGGGTTTTCCAAATGGGACAGATAAAGCCCAGCGTCTTCAAGACTATAAGGAAGCCAACTGCTGGCTTCTCAGGGGTAGAAACAGCCCTTGTTCCAAAAATGTTAGAGCTCATTGCTCAAGGTGACAACCTAGCAGCACCAGCTAGCATTGAACCCACACCTTCTACTTCCCAACCACCAATACAGCAAAAAATAACCATCACTTACCAAAGAAAATCCAAACGAATCCCTACACATGCTACTCAGTTTATGCAGGCCCCTATATCATCACCCATACAGGAGGAAGTGGACATTGGAGCTCCTACTTCTCTTGAGAAGCAAACCACTCCCATCTCACCAATGATTAGTGCTGAGGTTCCTCATGCTTAGCCTGATGAGCTCACAACCCCCACAGCCTTAAGCCTTCACTCAGAGTCTCAAAACTCTAGTAAACAACCTTCAGGGGAAAGTTACCATCCCCAGCCTCTTGATCTAAACCAACCAATCCCAAACCTTGAATTCTATGATGATGAAGACATGGGCTTCAGTGAGTATCATGAGTCTCTCTTTTCCACCCTTGCTTAAGGAGAGTTGAGTACTCCTGTTTCTCCTATGTATAGCCCACATCATCCACCTACTACTGAGGTGGATCTCCCTGAACTTGTTTAGGAGGTCCATATGGAAGAGGCTCTCACTTCAGCAAGCGATTACATTATTCAAACCTCAACCATGGCAACCCAGCCTCTTGACACTTCTCTTGAAGTTGTCATGATGTAGGGGAAATCCAGCAGCTAAGAACAAAGTGCTGGTGAGGAGGAAAAAGACCTTGTTCCTATTCTCTTATACCCCCATGATTCTTCTGATGAAGATGTGGGGAGTCTAAAACTGACAAAAACATGACTATTTAGTCTCAAAGATAAGTCACCTAGAATCTCAGGTGACTGTTTTACAAAGGAGAGGGTCAATGACCAGCAACTCGAGATCACCGATCTCAAGGGCAAGTTAGTGGAGAGACCATTCAGGAGAACTCAACCAGGTCCACAAGAACCTATGGATGTGACAGACCCAACCCCAAGCTCACCTATGCAAGAAGGTGATGCTACCAAAAAAGGGGGAGAAAGTCCAAACAATCACAGAACCTAGGAGTTCTTCATAGAGTATGGACTTTGAGGATTCACTACCCTCATTTGCAATGGTCCATACTTAGCAACCTCCTCAAGTCTACATGAATATGGACTCAGTTGCCCAAGTCTACATGGATGTGGACTCACTCATACAAAATTTGTTTGAGGAAGGTATTCCCAGAGCTATGCCTTCCCCATCTCATCACTCTAAGAATCCAATCATAGGATGGAGGTATGACAATGATAGAAGAGCTCTTGTCATCTCTAGATCTTAGGGTCAATAAGAAATTTTCAACTTTTTCAACCTGAGCCTCTATGAGAGCATCCATCTTATTGATCTTCCACTTGTCAACCCAAATAAAAACAGACAAATTGCAAGATTAGCAGATAGGATTCAAGAAAGGGTGCTTGAAGAATACAAGCTGAAGTCAAAACTATATAGACAGAGGCTAGCAGATAAGACTTTTAGTCAACTGGATGCTGAGGTGGACCCTAAGATTAGCTTAAAAGGGGAAGCCTTGACTAAAGGCTCAAAGGTTGAACTTGTGAACCTTGAGACAGGAACTTCTTCAGCACCTATTACCCTCAGTGAGGCACCAGTTGGTGAAGGTGCTTCACAACCTCTCTCGGGCCAGAGCTTGACTGCTGAATCAAACAATGAAGGCCAAAGCTCTCTCCACCCTGAGTCACCAAGGTCTGTGAGTAATAAAGGGAAAATAAAACTAATTTTTGAGGAGATTGAGGAGGTGGAAAGAGAGAGGAAGAGGAAGCTAAGGGGAGAAAGTTCAAAAGAGTCTCCAGGCTTCATGAAAGCTGCCATCAGGGCTGCCCTAGGCCAAATACTCAAGATGATGAGTTGAGGGCTGTCATGATAAACTACTTGGGGACCAGAAAGTACAATGTAGATGAACTACTCTCTCCCCTTAGAAGCTACAAAGTCAAGAGCCATCATCCAAAAGAGCCAAAAGAAGTCTGCTGACAGATAAAGGATGATGAGCTTCTTGAAGTTGTATGGATTCTTCGGAAGGAGGCTTGGTCCAATGTCTCTATCCACAATGGATGAACACATCAGAGTGATCACGCAGAAGATTAAAAAGGGAGAGCTTGTTGACTTGCATTCTCCACCAAGTCCAGCTCAACCTGAGGTTGTTAAGGTTGAACCCCCTGAGATAATACAACCTGGACCTAGGTGTTAATTTCAGCAAACTTCATCTTCTGATCCAAAGCAGGGTCGTCTTCACTCTCCTTCTGAACCTGTGAGAGAAGAGAACCCAACTGAAAAGTGAAGTTTTGGTAGCATCAACCTAGAGGGAGTTTGTTGGATCATATGAGGCTGATGCAATCAAAACAACACTTAGAGCATTTTGAAGTACAATTGAAGAAGTCTTCTGAAGACAAAGCTGCTCTTCCAAAGACAAATTGAAGATCTTTCGATGCTTAAGTATGAAGAACTTCCGAAGGAAAACTAAGTCTTTCGAGACTAAGTAGTTTTCCTTCCGAAGTATATGAAGAACTTCCGAAGGTAGAACCAAGTCTTCCGAGACCAAGTAGTTCTCCTTCCGAAGCATTCACACTTAGAAGATCCAAGACAAAGTCTTCCAAAGAATGAAGTCATGAAGACTTGCAGAAGACTCGGAAGAAGTTGATTCTTTCGAAGTATAAATAGGCCTCGGAAGAATTTATTCTTCTGAAGCCATTTGCCTTCGAAAGAATCAACTATGAACCAGTGGACATAAGTATGGGTTGTCTGACATCCACTGCCAACTCTGATATACTGCATGGTGCTTTCCCACGCCCATGTAGTTGACCATACTTTAATCCACTGTTCACCTTTATCAGTTAGTACAGTTACCATACTTAGTTGGTGACAAAAGGTAAGTCATGGACCTGTCATGACTACCTAATCTAGGATAATATTTTATCTTAGATACTTTACTTCTAGCAATGTAGTATTTGTCTAATGGTAAATTCCAGCCGGTTTTCCAAATATAACTGGCTGTATGATGTAGTATAAAGTATCTCAGGTCCATGTATTTCTTTGTATGCTTTGTAACACTTGTAAAAAAACTTAAGAGCAATATACAGCATCCTTGAAAACCATATTAGTCTGTTCTTGTTCTTAGTTCTGTCTCAGTTACTTGTGTTCTTAGTATCGTTTATATAAACCCAGTTCCCCATTTGATCTGTTAAGTGTTCTAAAACTCTCCTCATTGTGAGACTGATTGTATTGAACATCCTTTAACCGGTCCTGCATTATCTACATTATTTATTTATGTTAAGTGGATCTTATAATCATCCTATATGTTTATAAAAGAACCTAAATGAATAGTGGTTTCTTCTGAATTTTAAGTCGTTCATTTGAGAAGATCTACGGTTGTATCTTACGATAGATACATGGGTCACCGAACACCCACACTCCGGCTTCGCTTTTCAATGGTTGGCGGTGGGGAGTCCCAAATCACCATGAATCGAAGAGACCAAACCCTAGATTACAAAAGTGCAAGTCTTAGTGTTCGTTCTCTGACCATCTACAATGGGCCAAGCAGAAAAACTAAATAAGGAGTAGGTAAAACAGCATTGCAGGTATCATTCAGGTTGCTATATCACTCCAAAAAAGCGATGATGGTGGTTATGATGGCAGGCGACTATGACACTCGCCGAGTTAAAGCAGTGGAAGACATTGATCAGAGAGTAGAATTCTTGGCTTTCCAAACTCAAAGATGAAATAATGTAAATTTGTCACACCCTCAAAATCCACGTGCGGGGTTTACCACGAGGCATGTGAACTAACTAGGATCCAAGTCATTAGTTACTTAGAATGACTCTATATCTAACATTTAAAACAAACCCAAAGTTTAAAACTTTGAAACATTTGTGGAAGCGTTTAGTAAACATTTCAAACCCAAAGTATTAAAATGTAAAATGCGCAAAACCCATGCCCAAACCAATGTATATAAATACGCAAACACTCACGTGGTCATTCAAGGCAACCTCCTGATGGCACATAAATCAACTGATGGCACATAAATCAACTTTGAAAAGAAATACCTTAAAAAGAAATACCTGATGGTCATTCAAGGCAATTTCTTTTCAAGCCTCACCTTTGAAAAGAAATACCCGATGGCACATAAATCAACTGTCAGGACGCGTAGGCTATTACTCTCCCACGTTGCATTAACACGCAACCCAGTCCCGAATAAGAGGCATCCGAATACACCACTAAGTCTTCACTCCCTTCAGGTAATGTGAAAACAGGATCTTGAGTTAATCTTGCCTTTAACTCCTCAAAAGCATCCTCCTGTTCTCGTTTCCACACAAACTTCACATCCTTGCGTGTCAACTTAGTCAAAGGTGAGGCTATCTTGGAAAAGTCTTGGATAAACCTTCGGTAGTAACCCGCCAAACCCAAGAAAATGCGAATCTCGGATGGCGTCTTTGGAGACTTCCATTGCATTACCGCCTCAACCTTTGCCGGGTCCACCATAATTCCTTCGGTATTCAACACATGACCCAAAAACTGAACTTCCCGCAACCAAAAAGCACACTTAGAGAATTTAGCATACAACTTCTCCTTTCTAAGTGTCTCCAACACTTCACGTATGTGGCCAACATGTTCTTCTTTGCTCTTCGAATAAATCAGAATATCATCAATAAACACAATCACTGATTTATCTAACATCGGCCGACAAACTCGGTTCATCAGATCCATAAAGGCAGCTGGCATTTTAGTTAAACCGAATGACATAACGAGAAACTTGTAATGTCCATAACGCGTGCGGCATGCTGTCTTCGGGATATCTTGTTCCTTTACCTTCAGCTGATGGTAGCCAGATCGAAGATCTATCCTGGAAAACCAACGGGCACCCTGAAGCTGATCAAATAGGTCATCAATTCTCGGTAGGGGGTATCGGTTCTTTACTGTCAACTTGTTCAACTCTCGGTATTCTATACACATTCTCATACTACCGTCTTTCTTCTTTACGAATAATACCAGAGCACCCCAAGGAGAGATACTCGGTCTAATAAACCCTTTGTCCATTAGTTCCTATAGCTGATCCATCAACTCTTTCATCTCGAACGGAGCTAACCGATACGGTGCTTTGGCAACTGGTTGTGCACCGGGAATCAAGTCAATCTGAAACTCGATCTCGCGATCAGGTGGCACACCTGGCAGATCTTCTGCGAACACGTCCGAGAAGTCACACACTACCGGTACATCGGACCATTGCGGTATCGACGCATCCACATCCTTTACATATGCCAAGTAGGTATTACATCCGCGCCCCATACACTTCTCTGCCACAGCCATCGAAATCACCTTCGTAACCATAATGACGCGATCACCATAAACTGCCACTGAACTCCCATCATATGCAACTAACTGTATCATCTTCTTCCGACACACGATGTTTGCCTCATAGGCTACCAACCAATCCATCCCCGAAACTACATCAAATTCTCCTAGGGGCATCACAAATAGTTTAGCAGAGAACCTATGGTCTTCTAACTCTATGCCACAATCCTCAATCATATCAGAAATTCTAGTAGACTTACCAATAGCAGTTTCTACATCAAATGGCTCATCAATTCTTCTACTAATAATAGGCAGCTTAGCACAGAAAGCAGTAGATATGAAACTCCTACTAGCACCAGAATCAAATAATACAGAGGCACAAGTTTGATTTACTAGAAACATACTCGACACGACGTCGGGGTCCACCCTGGCCTCCTCCTGGGTCATCGTGAAGGCTCTAGCACTTGCCCTCTGCCCCCTTCTTCAGCCACCTTCTTACCCCCAGAGCTCTCAGCCCTCGGCTTCCTGCACTCGTGGCTTCTGTGGCCAGTCCTGCCACAATGGAAGCACCTTGACACTCCACAATCTTTTGCCATATGACCGGGCTTACCACATCTGAAGCAAATATTTGATCCCAAACGGCATTCCCCTCTATGCTCCTTCCCACACTTGTCACACCGCTTCAACCCCGAGCTTGCAGCAACAATCCGGCGGTCATCCATCCTCGGCCTCTTGCTATTTGGGGTGAAACCACCACGCCCAAACCTCTTCCTACTCCAGTTCTTGTCACCACCACCTGTCTTCTTCACCTCAACCATCGACACCTCTCTATCATCGTAAAGCATCCCAGCCAGATCCACTGCAGACCTAAAAGTGCTTGGTCGGGCAATAATCAAGTGCCTGCGGATATCAGCCGGCAGTCCCTGCACATACCTCTTAATCTTCCTCGACACTAGCGTCACCTGATCCGGCACCAGCCTTGCCATTTCGTTAAACTTGATGGTGTATTGCTGGTGGGTCATGGTTCCTGCCTCAAGCTGTAGGAACTCTCTCTCTATCTTGTCTAGTTCCCTATGAGGACAGAATTCCTCAACAACCAACTTCTTTAAATCTCCCCATTTCATCCTCCCGATGGCCCTGCTGCCCTCGGCTTGGACAATATTGTCCCACCAACACAGAGCCGAGTCAACAAATGAGTGAGTGGCAAATTTCACCTTCTGATCCTCCCTTCACTCACTAATATCCAACACTGCCTCCATCTCTCTAACCCAACGGTGGGCAGTAGCAGCGTTACCGTTGCCGTCAAAAGTAGGGGGTTTACACCGTTGGAATGCCCCATAGCTGTATCCCCTCGCAGTTTCCCGCACCTTTACATCTTCTTCATCACTGGAGGCTACCCTTTCAACATTCATCTCCTCCTCATCATCATGATCTCCCTCATTCTCCTTTCTCCCAGCAGCAGCCCTTCTCTCTTCCTCCTTTTCTTTCCTCTCATCCTTCCTTACGGCCCGGATTACCTCAGTCACGACAGTCGGTAGGATCGTCTGCATGACTTGGTGAACCTCCTCCACCACTGCCACTTTCACTGAGGCCCTCAAATTAGCACTTTCATCCACTCCCTCCGGGTGATGAAGCTCAGGCTCAGCAGGAGCCATCTCTACAGTTCTCGTCTTGTTCTTTATGGCTCGGGGTCTACCAGCACGACCACCCCGTACTCCACCTTTAGAAGCCTTAGACGATCTACCTCCAGCCATCCTCTAACACTATAAGATTCAAACACCCACGCGGTCATTTAAGGTAATAGCTCAGTTAATGTTAAGTATAGTAAGTCCCTAATTACAGTGGCCATTTGTGATTAGCCACCTACTTTACTCTTCGTTCCCCGAGCATTTCCTATCCTGACTACATCAGTATTCAAATATACTAAAGCACATAAATCAAATAGCATGCGCACATAATACCGGTTATCATAATGAAAAGAAATACCTGATGGCACGTAGCTACTCGGGCTGGCATCCCTCCATTCGGTCCCATTTTCGGTTTAACTTTAGGTTTTTGAAAATATTTACCCATTTCTCTTAAACTTTGGCTCTGATACCAACTTGTAAGGCTCTATTCCCGGAAACCTCATAGTTGGACATTCACAGCACAATTTATAAAACATTTCATAATTTATCAAGCATCACCGTGGAACTTAAATATCAAAAGCCATTCATTAGTTTATAACCACTGTTGCTAGGCAATACATATTTGTTAAAAGTTAAAAAAGATCATTAGTTTGCATTACAAAACAGCAATGTTATATTCATGAATGGATGTCAGCCTTGTCCAGACGAGTAGCCTCCTCGAGTGCCATCCTCAGCAATATTACCTGCCAACTGAAAATGCATAAAAGTAAGCTTTGCTAAGTGAGTTCTAGTTTTAAAATAGTGAAAATACTTTATGAGTTTTGTATAGGAAAATACTCCGTAAAATACTGTTTACTCTTTTGTATGTGATCATACGTCATACATACATTCAAATATTATTCATTATCAACATTAATATCTTTCTTCACCATTTCCATGGTCGTTCACTTGAACTTTTACTTTTAATCTTTCACTTCGATATGGACCAAAGTGCTATACCCCCATATAATGCGCATAAACCTGGTACTGGGCCTGAGGTCTATAAATAGACCCCATCCGTGGTGCACTAATGCTGACTTCAGTACCGGGGCAGCAACAGTGGTCCCCTCAATCTTAAAGATTAACCCTGTGTGTATCCTCTGGGGTTATCTAAACCACACACACTTGAGCTAACAACCTAGCGGTTGTGAACCTCATTGTGAATTTACTTGCAAGACTTTCTTACGTTCTTTATGTTCCACTTTTCATTAGCATTAATCTTTCAATTGATTAATAATAATACTTTATAACCATAAGCAAACCATATAAAGTCACATAATAATATCATAATAGGCACATAAGGGCAGCCCACAACATGCATAAGATAATCAAATAAAAGCATCAAGTCAACCATGGTCAAACTCTAATTTTTGATCTTCCAAAATCCCAGAAAATTCCTTAAGTCCTAAAGAAATGTGATGAATGAGAACAAATGGGGGTGAACAAAACTAATATGGGTGAACAAAACTAATGCGGGTGAACAACTTGCAAATGCGGGTGAACACTTGGTAATTATTCTGTCTTAAAGGAAATGCTGATGAACACTGTAACAAATGCGCATATACAAAAGAAATGCTGATGGACGCTGTAGCAAATGCGCATGTACAAAAAGAAATGCTGATGAACACTTAGGCTGAATTAAGGCAAATGCGGATGAACAACTGCAACTGCGGGTGAACAAAAGTAAATGCAGGGTGAACAAAACACTTAGGCAATTATCACAGTGTAAATGCGGATGTACCATTAGACCTGTAAATGAGACTTATGCAATAACCAGTTCTAAAACCTCCTTCTCATACATTCTTAACGTAGATCTATCATGCTAAACTCTTAGAACAAGCTTACATCCTCATAAAACACAGAAATTCATACACATATACACACGGTTAACATTCATGATGGTTGTAAAACATTTCATATGCATTTTTAGCCCCAAAGAAGTTTAAAAACATAAAACCGGGGTCCATAACTCACCTAGTGTAGAAGACAAGTAAAACTCCTCCAAACTTGCTTTTACACTCAGGTCCAAACACCTAAACAAGCAAAACAACCAATCAAAGCACATACAACACTTAGAAATCAGTTTCTAAGGTGGAAAACCTCAAAGAACCGAGCCAAACATCAACAAAAACCCACCAACCTTGAAGATTTCAGTTTTATTTCCTTCTTGGAACCGAGAGAGCTGGTCTGCAGCTTTCTTTCTTCTTCTTTTCGGTCGAACAACAGCAACAACAAGATGATATGGGCGGCCATGCCCATATAAAGTGCATTTTTGACTTTTTGGTACTATTTACACAAAGCACCCCTCAACTTTGCCTTCTTTTTATTTTCTACAAAATACTTTTCTTTCCTTTTTATTTTGACCGAGGTTTCGGGTGTTACAAGTCTACCCCCCTTAAAGAGGTTTCGTCCCCGAAACCTGTCACTCTTCGAATAACTATGGGTAATGCTGTCTCATCTCTTCTTCAGTCTCTCACATAGACTCAGAACCCTTCCGGTGTTTCCACTGCACCCGCACAAGTGGAACCACTTTATTCCTCAACCTCTTCTCCTTTCGATCGACGATTGCCACTGGTTTCTCTACATAGTTAAGTCTTTCATCCACTTCGATATCTTCCAGTGGTACAATCATGTCTTCGTCGGCTAGGCATCTTCTCAGATGAGATACATGGAATGTCGGATGAATTCCAGTTAACTCCTCAGGCAATTCTTATCGATAGGCTACCTCCCCTACTCATGCAACGATTCGAAAAGACCCTATGTATCTCGGGCTCAGCTTGCCCCTCTTCCGGAACCGGATGATCCCTTTCCAAGGTGAGACCTTCAACATGACTCTATCACCCACATTGAATTCAATCGGTCTACGCCTTTTGTCGGCATACGACTTCTGCCTATCTTTCGCCGCCTTCATAAAGGCTTTGATCTTTTCCAACTTTTCAGTCGTAGCCTCAATCACCTCGATACTTCCTAACTCTTTTTGCCTGATGTCTCCCCAACAAACGGGTGTTCTACACCTTCTACCATATAGCATCTCATATGGTGGCATACCAATGCTGGCATGATAACTGTTGTTGTATGAGAACTCTGCTAACGGTATGTGATCATCCCAACTTCCTCCAAAGTCGATCACGCATGCTCGGAGCATATCCTCAAGCATCTGAATTGTCCTCTCAGACTGACCATCTGTCTGAGGATGATAAGTCGTACTAACGTGTAGCCTCGTCCCCATCGCATCATGGAATCTTTTCCAAAACTTCGATATGAACCGGGTGTCACGATCTGACATGATTGACACTGGCACGCCATGACGAGCTACAATCTCTTTGATGAACAGATCTGCTAATCTCTCGGATAAATACGTCTCGCGGATCGGTAGGAAGTGAGCACTCTTTGTTAGACGATCAACTATCACCCATATGGTATCATACCCCCTCGCCGTACGGAGTAGCTTCGTGATGAAATCCATGGTGATGTGCTCCCACTTCCACTTGGGTATATCCAAGGGTTGGATCTTACCATATGGCTTCTGATGTTCTGCCTTCACTTGCAAGCAATTAAGGCACTTACTCACATACTCCGTCACGTCACGTTTCATACCCAGCCACCAGTAATCTTTCTTTATGTCTTGATACATCTTGGTAGCACCGGGATGAATGGAGTATTGAGTCTTATGAGCTTCGTCCATAATTTGCCCACGTAGATCCCCATATCGAGGAATCCACATCCGTCCAAAGCAGGTTTTAACCCCGTGGGTATTCTCTCCCAATTCTGCGACTAAACCTCTCATCCTTTCGGAGTTAAGGTGATCTTCCTTTAATGCCTCATCCTGAAATTCTTTGACCTGTGTCACCACGTTAGAGGTCATCACCAATTGATAAGCCTTCACCCAGATTGGCTCGGGTCTCTCTTTTCGGCTAAGGGCATCAGCCATTACATTGGCTTTACCTAGATGGTAATGGATTTCACAATCATAATCCTTAATCAGCTCTAACCACCTCCTCTGCCTCATGTTGAGATCTTTCTGCTCAAAGAAATACTTTAAACTCTTGTGGTCCGCGAAGATTGTGCATTTCACCCTGTACAGGTAATGCCGCCAAATCTTTAATGCAAAGACCACAGCCGCGAGCTCCAAATCATGCATGGGATAATTGACCTTGTGGGTTTTCAACTGTCGGGACGCGTAGGCTATTACTCTCCCACGTTGCATTAACACGCAACCCAGTCCCGAATAAGAGGCATCCGAATACACCACTAAGTCTTCACTCCCTTCAGGTAATGTGAAAACAGGATCTTGAGTTAATCTTGCCTTTAACTCTTCAAAAGCATCCTCCTGTTCTCGTCCCCACACAAACTTCACATCCTTGCATGTCAACTTAGTCAAAGGTGAGGCTATCTTGGAAAAGTCTTAGATAAACCTTCAGTAGTAACCCGCCAAACCCAAGAAACTGCGAATCTCGGATGGCGTCTTTGGAGACTTCCATTGCATTACCGCCTCAACCTTTGCCGGGTCCACCATAATTCCTTCGGTATTCACCACATGACCCAGAAACTGAACTTCCCGCAACCAAAAAGCACACTTAGAGAATTTAGCATACAACTTCTCCTTTCTAAGTGTCTCCAACACTTCACGTATGTGGCCGGCATGTTCTTCTTTGCTCTTCAAATAAATGAGAATATCATCAATAAACATAATCACTGATTTATCTAACATCGGCCGACATACTCGGTTCATCAGATCCATAAAGGCAGCTGGCATGTTAGTTAAACCGAATAACATAACGAGAAACTCGTAATGTCCATAACGCGTGCGGAACGCTGTCTTCGGGATATCTTGTTCCTTTACCTTCAGCTGATGGTAGCCAGATCGAAGATCTATCCTGGAAAACCAACTGGCACCCTGAAGCTGATCAAATAGGTCATCAATTCTCGGTAGGGGGTATCGGTTCTTTACTGTCAATTTGTTCAACTCTCGGTATTCTATACACATTCTCATACTACCGTCTTTCTTCTTTATGAATAATACCGGAGCACCCCAAGGAGAGATACTCGATCTAATGAACCTCTTGTCCATTAGTTCCTGTAGCTGATCCATCAACTCTTTCATCTCGGATGGAGCTAACTGATACGGTGCTTTGGCAACTTGTTGTGCACCGGGAATCAAGTCAATCTGAAACTTGATCTCGCGATCAGGTGACACACCTGGTAGATCTTCTGAGAACACGTCCGAGAAGTCACACACTACCGGTACATCGGACCATTGCGGTATCGACGCATCCACATCCTTAACGTATGCCAAGTAGGCATTAAATCCGCGCCTCATACACTTCTCTGCCACCGCCATCGAAATCACCTTCGGAACCATAGTGACGCGATCACCATCAACTGTCACTGAACTCCCATCGGGTGCAACTAACCGAATCATCTTCTTCCGACACACGATGTTTGCCTCATAGGCTGCCAACCAATCCATCTCCAGAACTACATCAAATCCGCCTAGGGGCATCACAAATAGTTTAGCAGAGAACCTATGGCCTTCTAACTCTATGCGACAATCCTCAATCATATCAGAAATTCTGGTAGACTTACCAATAGCAGTTTCTACATCAAATGGCTCATCAATTCTTCTACTACTAACAGGCAGCTTAGCACAGAAAGCAGCAGATATGAAACTCCTACTAGCACCAGAATCAAATAATACAGAAGCACAAGTTTGATTTACTAGAAACATACCCGACATGACGTCGGGGTCCACCTTGGCCTCCTCCCAGGTCATCGTGAAGGCAGTAGCACTTGCCCTCTGCCCCCTTCTTCAGCCACCTTCTTGCCCCCAGAGCTCTCAGCCCTCGGCTTCCTACACTCGTGGCTTCTGTGGCCAGTCTCGCCACAATGGAAGCACCTCGACACTCCACAATCTTTTGCCATATGACCAGGCTTCCCACATCTGAAGCAAATATTTGATCCCAAACGGCATTCCCCTCTATGTTCCTTCCCACACTTGTCACACCGCTTCAACCCCGAGCTTGCAGCATCAACCCGGCAGTCATCCATCCTCGGCCTCTTGCTATTTGGGGTGAAACCACCACGTCCAAACCTCTTCCCACTCCAGTTCTTGTCACCACCACCTGTCTTCTTCACCTCAACCACCGACACCTCTCTATCATCATAAAGCCTCCCAGCCAGATCCACTGCCGACCTAAAAGTGCTTGGTCGGGCAACAATCAAGTGCCTGCGGATATCAGCCGGCAGTCCCTGCACATACCTCTTAATCTTCCTCGACACTGGCGTCACCTGATCCGGCACCAGCCTCGCCATTTCGTTAAACTTGGTGGTGTATTGCTAGTGGGTCATGGTTCCTGCCTCAAGCTGTAGGAACTCTCTCTCTATCTTGTCTAGTTCCCTATGAGGACAGAATTCCTCAACAACCAACTTCTTTAAATCTCCTCATCTCATCCTCCCGATGGCCCTGCTGCCCTCGGCTTGGACAATATTGTCCCACCAACACAGAGCCGAGTCAACAAATGAGTGAGTGGCAAATTTCACCTTCTGATCCTCCCTTCACTCACTAATATCCAACACTGCCTCCATCTCTCTAACCCAGCGGTGGGCAGTAGCAGCGTTACCGTTTCCCTCAAAAGTAGGGGGTTTACATCGTTGGAATGACCCGTAGCTGCATCCCCTCGTGGTTTCCCGCACCTCTACATCTTCTTCATCACTGGAGGCTCCCCTTTCAACATTCATCTCCTCCTCATCATCATGATCTCCCTCATTCTCCCTTCTCCCAGCAGCAGCCCTTCTCTCTTCCTCCTTTTCTTTCCTCTCATCCTTCCTTATGGCCCGGGTCACCTAAGTCACGACAGACGGTAGGATCGTCTGCATGACTTGGTGAACCTCCTCCACCACTGCCACTTTTACTGAGGCCCTCAAATTGGCACTCTCATCCACTCCCTCCGGGTGATGAAGCTCAGGCTCAGCAGGAGCCGTCTCTGCAGTTCTCGTCTTGTTCTTTGCGGCCCGGGGTCTACCAGCATGACCACCCCGTACTCCACCTCTAGAAGCCTTAGGTGATCTACCTCCAGCCATCCTCTAACACTATAAGATTCAAACACTCACGCGGTCATTCAAGGTAATAGCTCAGTTAATGTTAAGTATAGTAAGTCCCTAATTACAGTGGCCAGTTGTGATTAGCCACCTACTTTAGTCTTTGTTCCCCGAGCATTTTCTATCCTGACTACATCAGTATTCAAATATACTAAAGCACATAAATCAAATAGCATGCGCACATAATACCGGTTATGATAATGAAAAGAAATACCTGATGGCACGTAGCTACTCGGGCTACATCCCTTCATTCGGTCCTATTTTCAGTTTAAGTTCAGGTTTTTGAAAATATTTACCCATTTCTCTTAAACTTTGGCTCTGATACCAACTTGTAAGGCCCCGTTCCCGGAAACCTCACAGTTGGACATTCACAGCACAATTTATAAAACATTTCATAATTTATCAAGCATTGCAGCGGAACTTAAATATCAAAAGCCATTCATTAGTTTATAACCACTGTTGCTAAGCAATACATATTTGTTAAAAGTTATAAAAGATCATTAGTTTGCATTACAAAACAACAATGTTATATTCATGAATGGATGTCAGCCTTGTCCCGACGAGTAGCCTCCCCGAGTGCCATCCTCAGCAATATTACCTGCCAACTGAAAATGCATAAAAGTAAGCTTTGCTGATTGAGTTCTAGTTTTAAAATAGTGAAAATACTTTATGAGTTTTGTATAGGAAAATACTCCTTAAAATACTGTTTACTCTTTTGTATGTGATCATACGTCATACATACATTCAAATATTATTCATTATCAACATTAATATCTTTCTTCACCATTTCCATGGTCGTTCACTTGAACTTTTACTTTTAATCTTTCACTTCGATATGGATCAAAGTGCTATACTCCCATATAATACGCATAAACCTGGTACTAGGCCTGAGGTCTATAAATAGACCCCATCCGTGGTGCACTAATGCTGACTCCAGTACCGGGGCAGCAACAGTGGTCCCCTTAATCTTAAAGATTGACCCTGCGTGTATCCTCTGGGGTTAGCTAAACCACACACACTTGAGCTAACAACCTAGCGGTTGTGAACCTCATTGTGAATTTGCTTGCAAGACTTTCTTACGTTCTTTATATTCCACTTTTCATTAGCATTAATCTTTCACTTGATTAATAATAATACTTTATGATCATAAGCAAACCACATAAAGTCACATAATAATATCATAATAGGCACATAAGGGCAGCCCACAACATGCATAAGATAATCAAATAAAAGCATCAAGTCAACCATGGTCAAACTCTAATTTTTGATCTTCCAAAATCCCAGAAAATTCCTTAAGTCCTAAAGAAATGTGGATGAATGAGAACAAATGCGGGTGAACAAAACTAATGCGGGTGAACAAAACTAATACGGGTGAACAACTTGCAAATGCGGGTGAACACTTGGTAATTATTCTGTCTTAAAGGAAATGCTGATGAACACTGTAACAAATGCGCATATACAAAAGAAATACTGATGGACACTGTAGCAAATGCGCATGTACAAAAAGAAATGCTGATGAACACTTAGGCTGAATTAAGGCCAATACGGATGAACAACTGCAAATGCGGGTGAACAAAAGTAAATACGGGTGAATAAAACACTTAGGCAATTATCACAGTGTAAATGCGGATGAACCATCAGACCTGTAAATGAGACTTATGCTATAACCAGTTCTAAAACCTCATTCTCATACATTCTTAACGTAGATCTATCATGCTAAACTCTTAGAACAAGCTTACATCCTCATAAAACACAGAAATTCATACACATATACACACGGTTAACATTCATGACGGTTGTAAAACATTTCATATGCATTTTCAGCCCCAAAGAAGTTTAAAAATATAAAACCGGGGTCTTAGAACTCACCTAGTGTAGAAGACAAGTAAAACTCCTCCAAACTTGCTTTTACACACAGGTCCAAACACCTAAACTAGCAAAACAACCAACCAAAGCACATACAACACTTAGAAATTGGTTTCTAAGGTGGAAAACCTCAAAGAACCGAGCCAAACATCAACAAAAACCCACTAACCTTGAAGATTTCAGTTCTATTTCCTTCTTGGAACCGAGAGAGCTGGTCTGCATCTTTTTTTCTTCTTCTTTTCGGTCGAACAACAGCAACAGCAAGATGATATGGGCGGCCATGCCCATATAAAGTGCATTTTTGACTTTTTGGTACTATTTACACAAAGCACCCCTCAACTTTGCCTTCTTTTTATTTTCTACAAAATACTTTTCTTTCCTTTTTATTTTGACCAAGGTTTCGGGTGTTACAGTATATCACACTATATCCTACTAAAAACATGTTATAATAGTAAAGCGTTTTAAAATACAAGTATGCTTTCTCCCAAAAAAAGAGTAAATAAAAATGGGGCATTGAACTCACCTGGTGCGCAAACGACAGAAAATAGAAAAGCTATTAGTGAGTGGAAAGACAACCCGTCAAAGGTTACCTAGAACACGCGAGTACATAAGTACGTGTAACCAGAAGTTTAACAACCCTAAGTGCTCAATAAACACGTTAACCCAAGGGTTTTGGAAAACAAACTCATTTGACCTAGTTGACCCATTTGACCCGTTGGTGACATGTTAATTGAAATCTAGTTTGATCAAGTTTAGTAACTCATTACACATGATCATCATACAAATTATTCACGATGCCACATTATGAATCTTAAGTACTAACAAGATCATCATACTAACATAGATTATCATACAACACATACAAACCTCGACCAATCAACATGCTCAACATAAATATAATTACATCACAACTAACAAATCATAGATTGAGTTTGATCATGCACTACATGCCATATGAAGCCACTCATGACTTCACACCCTAAACCCTACCAATCCTACTAAGTAGAGGCCTCAGATTTGCACATGTGTATGGCGTTCATTATCACATTACTCAACAAGATTCATACCAACTAACATACACAACAATGATCTATTATAATCCCAAACATGATTCCATAACCTCCTAACATAAAATCAACACTTTTGCAATATTCCATAAAAACCTAGATTTCCAAGTAATCCATAAGTATCCATACGACCCAATTAACGCATTCTAACACATAAGACATCATCAACAATCTCTAGCATGATCCTAACATCATAAACATGCCCAATTCACAATATCCAATGATTCACATCAATAAAGTTTCCCTTTCGGGAAAGTAACGCCCAAAATCAATCTATCATCCAATTCATTCATTAATTTATCAACTTTATATCTAATCTAGTTCATAGCAATCATCTAGACATGATAAACATCATCAATTCATCATAATTCCCAAATCTCATGCATAAAAGTTACTACTTATAGTAAGGTATGAACAACATATCAATTCTATGAATTACTTGCATAATCCACGTAAACTAACATCAATGCAATACAACAAACATCAAAACATCATCAAACAACATTAATTTCATGATATCATGCTCCAAATGAACTAGGGTTCTTCTAGAATCAAAAACTATGAAAAACTAATCCTAATGTTACCTTTAATCGTGTAATGATCAAGAATTGGACTTGCTAACACGTAGTAGTGATTGGAACCAAGCAAAGGGAGGGTATGGGGAAGATGGTTTCGGCTGCAAAGGGGGTGTGGGGCTAGGTTTGGGTTTTTGATTAATATTAACTTTTGGAATAATTACCAAACAAACCCTCCTTGTTTAAATTTTATAAAACTTAATCTTTTTAATACCTTTTAAATAATTTTAACTACAAAACTCATCTATTATTATTTAACAATAAAATCATATATTTTAACTAGCAACAAAACACATGAATTAAATATCACACGTTATCACGTTATCAAGTAAAATTCACAAATAATATTTAATATTCATGAATCACATAACCACAAATTAATAATCAAAACGTGTATGCTAAACCTAACGGAACTAACGGAGTTTGGTAACGTAAAATTACCGGATGTCACAAAATTTCTCATGATTTTATTTCAGTTTTTAATGATTGTATTTATGGATGTGAAGTTGATTTAGAGGTGTTAGTTAATTATTTGATTTAACCTTGATCTGTCTGATCTTTTTGAAGAATTCTTTGCATGTATTTTTATGATCTGTCTGCCTTTTGCTCTTTCAGTTTTGTTTTTGAGGTTTTATCGTTCCCTGTTGCTTTTTGTTTGATTTCATTTGTGCAGCTCTTTGTTTGAGGTTTTAATCTTGTTGCGTGTTGTTTCATGGTGTACCTTTAAGTTTCAGTATTGTTGCATAAAAGTTTGCCGAAACAGGGTTTTGGAGGTGTTTCTTTTTTACGCATATATTGGTGTGTTGTATGGTTTACAATTGTTTAATTTTATCTTTTTATACATGTTGTAGCTTGTATTTAGTTTTAGTTTATAATTGCTATTGAAATTGTCAATGGTGACATGTTAAAGTTAGGACTTCTTATTTTATGTTCTGTGACCCTAGGATATTTGTATGTTGTTTCTCACAGGGAAGCCCTTGAAATTACCAAATAGGAGACTTAACTTACCAAAGCCTCATAAACCAACTGAGTATATGTAATGCCTTTTACTGAATATAAATTGGATAAAATAAAGGAAATTGCAGCGAGGATGCTATAATTTATAGTTATGTTGTCGTTGTTCATTTCTTCTTATATGGGATTGATGATGCCTTTCGGCTTTGATTTTCAGTTTATTTTTATTTGTCTTCTGTTGTTGGTGAGGGGTAAATATAATCTGGATTGAATGTTTATTTCTTCCTCTTTTGTTGGTGCAAGTTTAAATGGGTCAGCGAGTCTCTATGGCTGTGTTGCAGATTGGCCTCCTCAGGTTATTGGTTTAAATGGGTCAGCGAGTCTCTATGGCGTATTTTTTATCTATTAAGAGATGCTACTGTTTGTTTTGATTCTTCAATTGTATCTTTGGGTAGATTACATTGGATTTAGTTTGAAATTTCTTTTGGTTTTGAGGTTGCCGTTTGGTTTTAATATGAATCTAATGCCAGTAGTTCTCTATTGTTGTTAAGGATGTTTCCATTCGAATTATGTTTGCACACTTATGGGTCGAATGTGTACAATTTGTATTCTGGATAGAATTGTAGATAAGAAGTGTGTGATGCAGGTTGTTGTCAGTTCGTTCGTGTATGGCTTTCATGTATGCTTGGGTTTTAAAGACATTGTTCTATATTCCCTATGTGTGTGTTTGTTTAGTTTGTTTGTTATGGGATAATTTCTGGGTTCAGATCTTCTATTAGTTTTGTACATTAAGTATTAAATGTGCAAAAGAGTGTGTGTTGTTACATGCATTGATTTTAAGTTTTGATTTCTTAGTCTTAAAGTTTTATGGTGCAAGTTGTATAGTTTTATTTTCTTTGACATGCAGGTGATTGTTGCAAGGGAAACATTAGTTGGTGGTTGTTTACTCTTAGACTATTTACCAAGATTAGTTTTCTTTATGGTTATGAATAATTCATTAATCAAAACTTTTTTCGATGGAATATGTTAGATGAAACAATTGATTGGTTTTTATTATATGGGACTAAGTGATAAATAAGTCCTAACTTTAAAGGAAATGGGATAACAGTAGCACTAAATTGAATTTTGTTAAGTTTTATTAAAATTTCATACACTAGACCATTAAAATTATATAGTTTGAGTTTAGTACCATAAATAAAATAAATAAGAAAGAGTACTACTAAATACAATTGAAATTTATGTATACAATTTTGTGTAATATTATTTGATTATTTCAGGTATTATACGTCAAAAAATTTTTGGCCTTAAGGTTTTGCGGTAAGTCTCTCCCTTAGGTACTCTTGGTATGTGTTTTTATAATCAAAATCCTCTTGATCACCTGTAAGTTCTTTCGCCTTCCTTTTTTTTTCATAATATTTAGTTTTGAGTTTATAGATCACTTTTGAAATGGAGTTTTAAGCTATGAATGTTCAATCTTCAATGTCTATAGATTTCTACATTGTTTAGGCTATATGAACATTAAAGCCTGTTGTAAAACTAAGAGGGATACAACAGTTATATAGTTTTACCTTAAATTTAAATTTGGAGATGACTTTGACATGTTATGTTCATTTGCAATCACTATCTGTTTGTCAAACACTTGATAAAGGACATTGTGAAGCTTACATATGCTTCTAATTGTGTGTATTTAAGATTTATTAAAATTTTATTATATAATCCGGTTTTTATTCTGGTCCAACTATAATCTTGCTATTTGGTTAGACTAGCACCATTTCTGGTCTACAGCCGCATTGGGTTGTCTGTTCTGAGCCTCATAACTATAGCATAATCTGTAGTGATATGTTTGTATTTGTTTGGTTAACAATATTGTTGTATCGTTAACAATATATTTATGTTTCCGAGCCTAACAATATGTGATATAAGCCCTTCCATGTTTTTTAAACGTATATTATAATATACAAGCTTGAGGCTATGATGATAACGCGTTAAATTGTGACATATTACAACCATTGGATTACTTGCGTTTATCTAAACTTTGCTTTGACTCGATTACCACGCGCGCAGGAAAAAAAACTAGTTATGTTGTAAAAAGATGTTTATTATGGTTTTGTTTTTAAAAATATATATAGACTTAAATTAGAATTAAATGATATGTTAGTTAACCTTTTTAATAAAAAAAATAATAATAAATAAATAATCACTATAGCCAAGCACTTAAGTGTTATAATTGTCACGTATCAAGTTTAACTTGTATAATTGTAATTGGTAATCAATATTCAAAACAAACCACATAAACTAGTTAGTTTTAAAATTAACGAGTAGTATCAATTTTACACCATCATCAGTAACCACCAACACCAAAAATATAAAACTGAACGGAAAGTAGACATAAAAAATTGAATCCCGCACGTGAAACATGAAACATTAAAAATAATAACTAAGTTGATGTAAGACTCATGCGTTATAACGGGGCCGTTAAATGGATAAAAATAAGCGTAAAAACGTTGAATCACACATGCACGTTACGGCATGTTAACTCATAAAATTAAAACCCCGAAACATAAAACGAAAAATTTGTAAAAGATGAAAAGTATAGGGAACTAAAGTTGAAAGTAAAAAATATAAGAGTTAAGTTGTAAAAGATGTAAAATTATTGAGGTTAAAAGTAAGAAAATTAGAAAGAAAAAAAACCAAAAGTGGGTACAATCCACTAAAGATTAAGTACAACCCATAATGCACACATAAATTGATAATTAGTAATTACGATGTTTTAAAATATATTATTTCTTGGACCACAGGTTTTGGCCGTGTATTGTTGGACGTGGTTTTAAATAAATTTTATATATAAACCTACGTAGAAATAATCACATTGCATTATATTATAATTTCCAGAAACATTACGTTCTTATGAAAAAAAATATAATATAATTATTTCTGACATGGATCGGTTTTAGACAAAACTTACGTCTAAACGTAGATAAAAATAAGCACGTCACAACGGTGTATTCAGAATTTTAAAAGACACCATATTTCTAAGTTATAAGAGAAAAACAATAAACAATAATAATTAATTATAATAAAGTAATACCTTTATAACCAAAGCAACTACCCAAATCAAATGCAAGTTACAATCACATGTCATGCATATGCATCTTTGAGTTGTATATGATGCATTAAGAGAGTATTGTTTGGTTTTTAAAGTTATAGTAATTAGTGTTTCACTTCAACAAACAAATACATCAATTTAAAAAGAAATTCTATCACAAAACAAACAAGTTTTGATTAAAAAAGAACAAATACAAAAATATTAAAAGAATTACATCACCACGTAACCATCACATCGGTGTTAACCGGAAACAAGATTACCAAGTGAACTAAACACAAAAACTTATTCATATTTCTAATCAACTAATAAAAACAAAACCAAGTTAAAACACTAAAATAAAATGACTTAGTAAGTCGTTGCTCATGAGACTTCAAAAGTACCCACAAGCCACAAGTCAAGCTCGACCTCAAGTTATATTAGCAATGATCAAAACAAGACAAGATCAAGCTATGATAACTGATAAGTTGAGCTATGTTAAATTCAACAAGCCCACTCGAATTAAATTAAGTTGTTGGCTCATTACAACCAAAAGCGTGCATAGATACTGGTAACATCTTTTTACAGAAAATGCCATAACTTTCAACAAAAACTCAGTACCATATACAGTTTAGAGAGACCATATAGATTGTTTAGTGCTACAAAAAGAAAGTGGATGAGACCAACATGGTCAAAAAAGGAAATGAATCTGATTAAATATCCTGAATTTACAAAGGTAGAGGCTTGCAGCTGCTAATCTCTAATCTTGCCACATCAGCATCAAAAGTCTGAAATTTATATAATACACTTCCTGCATCCATCTATTTGACTTATTTTTATCAATGGCTTTCCCCTAATAATCCCATAACAGATCCCCAACTTCCTCCAAATTTCCACACTGCAATAAGAGTTAACAAGTTTAACTTTGAATTTAGAGATGTTAAATGAACATAGATGAGTTAATCTCACAAGATTAAATTGTAATTTTGACCTTCTGAGGGCTGGGCGATCCATGGGCCATTCATTACAGTCAGAATTGTGCAGGCCTCACCATATTCCAAATCAGATAACAGTTTTGGAGTTAGCAAGAAACACCTAAATACAATGAACATAAAGTCAACACTCACAGGAAACTTTCAAAACTTGACTGTATAAAGCAGTCAAAGGGAAGAACCCTAACTGAGGAGTGTTGGGTTGACTTGCAGCTCTGACCAATTGTTGAAACATCTTTCTTTCATTAATAGGGTCCATTCCTTATTAATATAAAAAAGACGGTTATATTACAAGTTTAGGTAAAATCACAATAAAATGGAAATAAATGTGGATCAATAATGAAAATATAAACATTCAAAGACCTTGATTTATCTCATCAACAACCCTAAACGGGCAGTTTGTGAGATCTTGAAGTGAAACAAGGTAAAGAATTGTTGAAACTGAACGTTCCTAAGCAAGAACATGGAAAACTTATGAGATTTGATATAAAGAAGTGCTACTTTTTATCAAAAATATAATATGAAAAACTCATTGTTATACCCCTCCAGACTGGTGGTGAGCACTCAAAACTTGAAGTTCACCTGCTTGCCTGATATTTATTGTAAAAATGTAAACCATAAGGTTCCAAATAGATGAGTTATGATTATATACTCAAAATTTCAAATAGCACATCAAATCAGATAGAAAAAGAAGCATTAAAATAGCAATTACCTGAACTTCACTTTGATAAGTATCCCATAGTTATCAAACTCGTTTCCACGTTCATCTTACCAGAAAAATTAAATCAATATTGTAGCTAGTAAAAGTTCTAGTAAATTATTGATATAATATTAAACATACCTAATGAAACCTCCCCTGCAACAGCCATTTCTTGAAAATTCCTGCTGAAAGTCTCATTAATTTGAGCGACTAGGCTTCTAAGTGTTGGAAGCCACTTCCCCTGAGGCAGCAAAATCCAAAGATTTATGTTTAGCAGAAATAAATCATAATGTTGAACTGAAAAAGGGTGAACTTCTTAACCTTCAAAGAACTCAATTCTTCTAAACGGGCAGCCAACTCTTTTTCATCTGATTCCAGTTTCATTGATAGCTCCTCTATCTGTCAAATAAATTATTATTAAATGGACAAAACACAATGTGATTATTAAAGAGACAATTTAAGTGCAATCATAGGTTTACCTTTCTTTGGCGTCGTTCATATTCCTCTAAAATATTGTGGTTCAGAAAGAGAATAGAATTGGCTTGAGAGGTAATGTCTTGAATTGCAGCATTCAATTCCTCAATGGTAGAAGGCATCTACAAACACCATTAAATTTATAAACTTCATATCACCCTCTATAATGCATCTCGAGAGATTATTTATATTTCATAAAATTAGCACATTAGGACGTTTTTCTATAGATATCATCATTTTTCAGAACAAAAAACCAGATGAACAGTACAAGATGTCATAATCTGCATGTGAAATTTAGCATAAAGTATTTGTTTATTTTTGTATGATGCCTGTAATTCACTTATGAATTAAACTCAGTTGAGTATTTGAAAAATCAAATCTAAAAACAAACCTGAAGAAATTCCTGTTCAAGAGTCGGGGTAATAACGGCAACAGTTTCTGCAGCTCTCTTGGCAGCTGCCAATTGTTGCCTATGGTCTTCCACCTCCTTTTTGCCTTTATTTTGAAGAAAAATGAACACAAGTTGTTAAATAGAACATAAATCTTGTTGACTTTAATGGTAAGAAGTAGCATACAGTGTTCAAAATGTAAAGAAGCTTGCAATGCAAGCTTTTCTTGCTGTTTTATACATGCTTCCATCTCTTTAATCTGACAAACATACAACAAACAAGCATTAGTTTATTATGACTAACTACACAGATTTCTTATCGAAATGTACCTTCATCTCAAGTTCAATGGAGGCCATGAACTTTTCAGCATAACTTCTTCTGTAAGCAGTAGCTTGAGTGAGTAGATTCTGCAGTCACAAAACCGAAAACTATTTTACATCCCTTTGAAGTTAGCAGAAAATAATATTTGCACCAGGATAACCTACCTTCATCTCCAATGCACATTTAAATCTCTGTATATTAAAGTTCTCGGCATCTTCAACCAGCCTTGACATTGCAACAGCTGTGTCCTCTTCCTTTCCCATGGACTGTAATTTTAATCTCTTTTGATCTACAACAACAGTATATATATTCATACATTAAAGAAAACAAAACTTCACAATTAGATTAGAATGCAGATAAAAAAAAAGGGGGGATTACTCACTAACTCTGTTCTGAAGCTCTTTGTGTTTCCTTCTTTCATGCTGGGCTTCATTCACAAGATCCTCCTGAAAAAAAATAAAGATGATTCATAACCCCATAAAAGAATACACACACACACACATAAATATACATCAATGATGTTAAATAGCATACACGTAATTTTCGAACGTGAGCAGCTGAATCTTCCAACTCTCTTATCTCACTCTGAATTGACTTGAAACTTGCTTCTAGACCAGAAATAGACTCATCCAATTCCCTTTTCTTCCCCCTAAGTGTGTTTAATTCCTCACCATCAGTATCTGAAAACAACCCAAATTTATTCAACTATTTTGCCTCAAACTTTTACAAGAGTTTCAAAAACCTTGAAAATTTTAATATAGAAATTAAAAACACATATGACATTAGGTTCAAAACTTACTGGATAGAAGGAGTCGAGAATCACTCACTGCTTCCACGGATGCTGAAACATGACCACCATATCTTGATTTAGACCAACGATAATGATTTTCAGGAGTCCAAAGATCCATTATTCCAAAACGATGAGCCATGTCGGCATTTTCATCACTCTTTTTAGACCCAATGTACTGGTACAATTGTTCAAAGAACACATGTTTTAGAGTACAGTTATTATAAGTATCAAAACACTTGAACTATTCATGATTTTTATTTTATTAAACACAATAAAAACACAAACATACCGAATGCTCTAGACCAGCTTGCCCGATCAAAACCTCTTTAACTGCGTATGGAGCATCAAAAACTTGGTCAAGCCTTGAATATAAGCCCATGGATGACATCTGCTTGTTTCATCAAATTGAAAACAAATTAGGGCTATAAAAGTTGTATACAAGTGAAAAGAGTTTAAAATAAAAAAAAGACATTGCATGCCTCTTGGGATATATTGAATGGCTCTGGGTTGCGATTTCCATCATCAACATGATTTATAACTGCAACATCAAATGACCTAAGGTTCTTAAACAAGAAGTCTCGGTCACTAGAGTCTTGAGTTATGAATGCCTGCATTTAAAAAGAAAAAAAAGAAAAAGATCAGCAATGAAAGAGAAAAGGTAAAAAAGTTATATAAATAATCTGAACCAGGGTTGAAAAGTCCTCTAATTTTAATTTTAATAAAAAGAATTATAACAATGGCAAATTATAGAGGCGAGTTTATAGAAGTGATCACCTTAAAGGAAATATTATAACTTGTACGTATTTTTTTTCCATATCTTTCTACATTCTAAAAAGGAATCTATAAAAGCTTCCATTTGCTTTTAGTAGGAACTACAATTAAGGGAACATATTCCTCATGAAGAAATAAAGACCCAAATTTTTCCAATTTTAAGGTACCTTCCAAATGTAATAAGGAACATGACTCTCTAAGTATGCTGCATGAAGCTGGTTTGAGATGTTGACCTGAAGCATGATTAATAATAAATTTAGAAAAATAAATAAAATAAATTTATCTCTATATTCAAATTTCAGAATAGAACATGAAGTAACCTCAATTAACACGGGACCATACACTTCCTTCCTAAATTCATGTCGGTGTGCTTGTACCCACTGATAAGCATCAAATATTTTTTCAGCTCCAGAATTCCTTAGTGCCTGTAGACGCTTATTTTTAATATTTTCCATATCGCGTAACCTACAAAAGATACAGATGAAACCGGGTGAAGCCAAAGAGATAGGATATTACCCACATAAAAAACTGGCCTGGCATAGTATAGATTTTTCACCTCTCTGCATGTTGCCTTGCTAATACTCTATTTCGGTCTAAAAGCATCTCTTTTTCTTTCTTTTGATCTATTTTCTCTCTTGCAGATGCTTCCAGCTCCAAAATTTCAGCACCCAACTTTTCCTGCAAAAATGGATTGCATAAATTGTTGTGATATGTGCCTGAGATTTATCAATTACTTCCTTTCTAATACTAAATAAATATTTGTTTTACGCAAAATATTTAATTGGAAAAAAATTTACAATTTTCTCTCTAGGAGGTTCAAAGGGTGGAAAGTTTTGCAGTTCCAGCTCAGCATCTGCTAAATCTTTTTTAGCTTTTGCTATTCTTTCCTGACGTGAGTGTTCTTGCCTCTCTAATTCCTCCATGTCCTTGTACTTTCCTTTCACTTTAACACCCTAAATAGTATACAGGCATAATAACAAAAGTAAAATATTAATTCAACATTAAGAAGAATGCAAGAACAAAAAATAGAAGCAACAAAATCACAATACCAATTGGTTTTCTCTCTCATGCATCTGCTTCCATGACTTATCAACATTATCTAAAAGGTCCCTGAACTTCTTGCATTTAGCATCATGTTCTCTTTTTTCGTGTTGTAGTTTCCTACAAACAGATTGTCACATTACAATATTACATATTAAAACATAAACTTCTTGTTGAGGCAAAACAAATGTCTTGCCTATCTTTGCAAGTACTGGTTAACATGTGTCATGTATAAAATTTGGGGCAAACACAATTTTATATGCATATTATTAAAACTAATTTCAGGATGATAGACAGACAACTATCACTAGATACTAGCCAAACTTCACCATTGTTCCACCTGGGTCCCTAAGACATCTGTTAAAAGGTTTGACCATTCAAGCTTTGATATGTGAATTTTTTGAAATTTTGACACATTACATGCCAATTGTGTAAAATAGCATGACATCTTGATGTATAGACCTAATGATGTGAATGTCCCTTCTGTAAGTATTTTATGGAAAAACATGTCATTAATTTTAAACAACCACAGCTCCACGTCACCTACTTATACAACCTGATGACTGGATGGCTAATGGGTAAAGTGGTTTACGGGACGCCACATCATCTACTTTGCACAATTGGTACACCACATTAACATATGTAACCAGAAATACATGTTACATGTCAATGTCTCAAAAAAGCAATTCACAGAAGTTTAGTGACCCAAGCGGAACGACAGTGAAACTTGAATGCCTTTTAATGACATTTGTCCATAATGGATAGATAAAGACTGAATATACTCGCTAGGTTCTCTGATATTATTTAACAGTTTGGCTGCCTCATCCAGCTTCTTTTTTGCTTCTTTCTCTTGATCTTTGGACTGAAGAAACTCAGCCTTCTTCATGTCATATTTCAGCCATGGCAATTTCTTCTTCATAGACTCTGCCTATAAAGACAAATGGATTAATTAAAAAAGAATTCCAACAAATTACATTGGAAAACTAAAAAGTAAAAAAAAAATAAAATAAAATAAAAAACCTTTGCTAGAAGTTCATCTCGTTGGCGAACACGTTCTACGTCCCTTTCTTGCTCAGCATTAAGTGCCTTTAACTGACCGAGAGTTTCTCTGTTTTTCTCAACGACCTATAAAAAGTATAAAAATGTTATTATTTTCACACAATGAATACAGTATTCAAAATTTTTAGTGAGCTTAAAAGGCTTGCCTGTTCAGATCTCTGCAATTCTGCACTTCTATCAATAAGAGAACGATGAAGAACAGGAAGTTGAGGATCACCTACAGCTTTCTCAGTTTCTTCAAGAAGTCTCACTGGAGACAGTTTAGCAAACTCACAAACCCGATCTTGTGGTAAGAACTGAACATCCCAAACACAAACAAAAGAAAACAATATAAGAAAGGAAATGAAAAATATTATGTAAGACAGGCCCACAAGTAATAAAGATGGCATAATTTCAACACAAACTAGTTGTATGCTAGAAAAGAACTATTAACCTCCTTTAAAGCATAACATCACATGAGTTGTAACTTGTAACATGCATTGGGCAACTTGTGTGGGCCCATGCTTGAATTTATTGTTATTACTTCCCCTCTTCTTTGATACTAAATATTTTAATGCAACTTAATAATTACTTTGATGCTAAATATTCTAATGCAACTTATTAATTAGGCCCGGCTAAATGGCTTCTTACAATCAAAATTCTCTCCAATGTGAATGTATCTCAAGCTACTGTAAATCTCTTCTTAGACTTAAGGTATGCTTGTCATGACTAGTTGTAGCTGTGAGTTGTAAGGAGAAGTGTTTGGCATAAGTTGTCACTGTAGTAGCTGAAAAGTGTAAAATGACAGTAAACAGACATGCATGCATAGCTATATGCATATCCTTACATAATTGAAATATTTTATACATATTATATCTACATGTAATGATGTAAAATATATTTTTCTTCAATTATCACAGATATTATGTATCAGTAAAACAAAAAAAAAAACTATCCCCACAAACTTCAAAAAACCTAATTGATATAAACACAACTGATATTTTTTTAACAAATAAAGTTAGTTTATATTTGTAAAATCCTTTTCCCCGAAACCAAGCTGGATGCTTTGTCACTCAAAAAAAGTCTGTTTCTATGATTCTTAATTTTTTTGAAGTACAAAAAACTATAGCTCCTAAAAATTGCAAGGCAAACACCATCCAAGTTACAATTTAAGATAGAAAAGTACCAAAGATCACATCATATTACTTATCTTTTTCATGTTACCCACTAAGAAATGTGCAAAACCCTCTGGTTGTCTACTTATGATATATTGAGAACATGCATATATAAAAAGAAACATTAATCCAAGACTAGTTTTTATCTCAAGATCATTATGTGGGCATAATAAAACCTTGGGAAAATGTGCATACAGAAATGCAAGCATTTCAACTAATATGAAACAAGTATATGTAACACATGAAATTATGGTATGCTTGTGAGTGTGAAACCTTAAGAACTCACTTGAGTCAAATTGTTGACTTGAATATTGAACTTTTGGATTATTTCAGTTATTTCTTTCTTAGAAACTGCTCTGCCTGCCAAGATAGTCATAAGTCAAGTAAAAAATTTGTGTTCACAGTCAGCACTGATAATGTATATATCAACAATAACATTATCCAAGAACTTCAATGTTATGAGGGTAGATCCATGCTGATTAGCAAACATCGCATATCAGAAAAATCATTTTAGAACTTTCCAGGCATCAACATCGTTTTTGAGAATATAAACAATAACTCACCATTATGCAGCCACTCCGACCTGTTGCGTGCATCTATTTTACGCGTTATAATAATCTTCTCCTCTGGAGTGTTACCTCTCAAGGTAATTTTGGTGTAGCCAGATTCCTCTCCACGCTTAACAAATGCACCAATAGTTGCTGCCCTCCCAAGAAGCTGCACAAAGACAAACTCATAATCTCAACACCCTGCTCCACAACAACCAAACGTCGTTATGCAGGCGACAATTATTACCTGAGGTTCGCCACCCAGACCAAGAGCAATCGCACAAACCAACGAGCTTTTACCAGACCCATTCGGTCCAATCACAAGGTTCAAACGAGAACCTGGTTTGCATACCAAATGATTAAAAGTCATGAAATTTCGTATCTCAATCTCCACAATATTCCCAGGTAGATAATCATCTGCCCCCCTATTAAAAGAACATACAAACAACACTCCAAGTTAGGGTAAACACAACCCAAAACGCACAAAACAAGTAGAAGCTGCATAATGACATAAAGGTTTAACCTTTACTATCTAATCATCAATCATTAAGTACATAAAGATGCAAACCAAAAAAGACGAAAACTTTACAAACTAGGTCTTGTTACTGACATACAACCGATTTGTAATTTAAGTACTAAATTCAAACAATTAAAGAGCTTATCATACTAGCAATTCTAACTAGCAAATGAAAGTGTCATCGTTCTGAATTCATCATATGTGAAGAGAATTGAAGTTGAACGCAATTAAGGGTCTCGATTGAAATTGAACAAACCTGCTGATTTTAGGGCGTTTAGCACGGGGTTCATTCATCTCTGTATCTACGAACAACTGAGATGCCAATCGATTGAAGGATGTGAGGTAAGCTAGGGTTTCAGCAGAAGCATACACAAGACCATGGCATTAGGAGTGAAATTGGCGCCAAAAGAGAAACATATGTTGCTATTTAGCAATTCATTACTACCGATGTTCCCTCGTAGTCAAATGTATTACACCAAAAGGCCAAAATGTGACATTTATGTGTGAGGTGTTTGATAAAACCTAACAACACAACCTTAAATGATCAATGGATTATTTAAAGGTGGGTATAAAATTGATTCTCGATGAAAAATAAATTGTTTGATATGAGGGGCACTTTATTTCAGTATCTTAATGGTTCAGAAAGTCTTAATGGTTCAGCACTTAGGGAGTGTTTGTTTTTTCAGAAAAGCTCTTCCTTACCTCTTTTGTTTGCGCCGCGCAGACCACGCGCAGACATTGAGGTCTGCAGAGTGTTTGTTTTTTAGAAGACTTTTCATTAAGAAAAGGTCGGCGCGAGGTCTGCATGGTGCAGACTTGGCACAACCACTTCTAAAGTCCTCTAAAATCTGCATAGGATTAAACACCATCACCTACCACCACCCA
Source organism: Flaveria sonorensis (assembly GCA_025506505.1). Lineage (NCBI taxonomy): Eukaryota > Viridiplantae > Streptophyta > Magnoliopsida > Asterales > Asteraceae > Flaveria > Flaveria sonorensis. The sequence goes on along the minus strand of CM046423.1, from coordinate 18,610,666 downwards.
TGTCCACCACCACCGTCCGCCACCACCACCGTCCGCCTCCACCACCGTCCGCCACCACCACCACCCACTATCCACCACCACCCACCATCTACCATTACCACCACCGTCCAGCACCGCCGTATGTTGATTTTAGCAGTTTGCACACCTTAAAAAAACAGACACTGTTCTTGTTGCACATTGTAGAGGTTCGGTCAACCTCTTCTTCTGTAAATGTCTGCAGATGTGATCCGCAGACTGTAGACATTCTGCTGCAGAAAAAACAAGCAGCACCTTAATGGTTCAGACTGTTTGTTTTACGAGCAAATGTTTGAATGGTTCAGACATTTGCCTCTGAATGGTTCAGACATTTGCCTCTGAATGGTTCAGACAATTGCTTTTGAATGGTTAAGCATTATACTAATCCTGAATGGTTAAGACCTCTTATCTGAAGTGGTCATACATTTGCATTTGAATAGTTAAGCGATATACTAGCTCTTAATAGTTCAGACCTCTTAATGGTTCCGCACTTAATGGTTCAGATCTCTTGTTGGTTCAGCAATTTATCATTCAGTAATTGCCAAAAGGCACCTAAGATAACAGTTTAAACTTGGGATATTTTAGATCTTGAGTTTAAACTTAACTCAATATGGTTTAGGTTAATGAAAGTTAAAACATTTCTTGAGGCAATCCATTTGGGTTAGAAATCGTTCTTTAAAAGGAAAGTAATTAGTTGGGTTCAGTTCAATTTTGGTTTTTTTACTTGTTAGGTTCGGGTTAAACCGGTTTGAATGAGGTATGTTACAAATTGATTACAACCCGGGAGTTCAGGTTTAACCGGTTCTTGCCAAACTAACTTTAATTCCGGTTTCAGCTCTATCAACTTGTAGTTCCAGATCACTAAACATTTTTTGTACACCTCTACTTCATGAAGTCTTGTCCTACAGGAAGATTGATGTGCTGAAACCAACAAGTTCACCCAATAAATTTTACCTTTACAAGTTCTTCAAAAGTGATATTGTTTTGGTTGCGTTGTGTTACGCTCACACCATTCATTGTTTTGCATTCTTCTTTCATTTGTATTATTTATGATTGTGTAATAAACGTTAAATATCAAAACTGACTTTAGTGCATTACAAAATCCAAACTATTTTTAATCTAGATGGAGATGATCTTGATCATTGTTCATATCAATAGAATGTTGAAAACAAGATTGTCAAGACATTTGGTTTCGGAAATCCATAAACCCAATTGAAAAGTTGAAGATGCAGAATGTGTTTCGAATGATTTAATCAAAACTTTCAAAGTATAAGGTTTTAAGTTGTTATCATTATATTTGTTTGGCTTTGTTTTTACCTATTAGTGATGTGGTGCTTGTAATATTCAACCGGTTATATGTAACTTTTTGCTAAATAGTGTAATTCTTGTTAGTTTAGGGTTAGTCATAGTAGATGTGAGGATATTACATGTTGTGTAACACCCAAAAACTTGGTCAAATAAATAGAAAAGAAAAGTATATAGAAGAAATAAAAGAAGGGGCAAAGATGAGGGGTGTAAAGTGTAAAAGTACACCAAAAAGTCAAAAAGATGTGTATAAGGGGCATGGTCGCCCATGCTCTTTCTGCTGCTGCTGCTACCGAAAGAAAAGAAGAAGAAAGAGCTGAAAACCCTTGTTTCTCTCGGTTGTGAAGAAGAAAGGCTGCATTCTTCGAAGGTTAGTGTGTTTATATGTTAATTGGTTCGGTTTCTTTGTGGTTTCACCTTTAGAAACCGATTATTAAGTGTTTTGGTGCTTGGTTTTAGGTGTTTGAACTCTAGTGTAGGCAAGTTTGGAGGAGTGTTACTTGTTTGCTGATATAGGTGAGTTCTAGACCCCGTATTTCTTGTGTTTTAAAGGTGTTTGGGGCTGAAAATGCATCAAAATGGTTTTCAAGGCTTCATTTATGTAGTCGTATGTATATATATGTGTATGCTCATGTTTTATGTTGTTTATGTGTTGGGTATGCTTAGAATAGTTTGTTTAAGCTTCGAACAGGTGATGAAACAGATCTGGGTTGATTCTGAAATGTAGAAATGCATAACTGGTAGTCATGCGCCCAAACAGGGCCCATGCGCCTAGGATTATAGCATGAAACTGCCTAAGTACAGCCCATGCGCCCAAATAGGGCCCATACGCCTAGGGATTTCCTTAGAAAATCCTAAGTGGGGGTTCATGCGCCCCAATAGTGTCCATGCGCCCGAAACTTTTGCCTGATAAGCCAAGTATAATCTCATGCGCCTGAATAGTGTCATGCGCCCAAAACTTTTCTCAGGTGACTAAGTGTAGTCTCTTGCTCCTGAAAGGTTCATGCGCCTAAAATCTTAGGAAAATGCCTAAGTGTAAGTCTCATGCGCCCAAATAGTGATGACGCGCCTAAGCAGCGTTCATGCGCCTGCATAGTTCTTATGCGCCTGAAAAACTTAGAAAATTTTCTGGAATTTTGGAGAAATCAAAATCTTAGGGTTTGACTTTGGGTTGACCTGCTGATATTATTTGATTATTTTATTCATGCTTTATGGTTGTTCTCTTGTTCTCTGTTACTATATTATTGTGTGACTTTACGTGGGATGCTTATGCTCGTAAAGTAATATTATTAATCAAGAGAAAGATTAATATTAACGAAAAGTGGAACATAAAGAAACAAATGAAAGTCTTGCAAGCCAAGGTTGAGGTGAGTGATTGTGTTGTCATAAAAGACTTGTATGCCAAAGTTGAGGTGAGTGACTGTGTTGTCATAAAAGACTCGTAAGCCAAGGTTGAGGTGAGTGACTGTGCTATCACAAAAGACTTGTATGCCAAGGTTGAGGTGAGTGACTGTGTTGTCACAAAAGACTCGTAAGGGATTCAATCCATGAGATTGACCCGAGTCCTTGTCGCGTACCCCGGTACCGTATCAGTCTTCGGGCATGAGTCGGGGGTATTGCATGGGACAGGACCCAGATAAAAGTAAAAGATAATACGAAATGAACGATGGTGAAGATATTAATAAGGGTTATCAATGTGTATGTATGATGTGTGGTCATACGAAAGAAATGTACAATATTTTAAAGGGTATTTTCATATACAACTCCTATAAGGTATTTTATTGTTTTAAAACTAGAACTCACTCAGCAACGTTGACTTTTATACATTTTTAGTTGGCAGGTAAATATTGCTGAGGGTGGCACTCGGGAAGGCTACTCGTCGGGGCAAGACTGGCATCCGTTCTTGATTAATAACATTATTGTTTTGTAATGCATTCTAATGATCTTTTGTAACTGGTAACAAACATACATATATTACATAGCAACGGATTTTATTAATTAATGAATGGTTTTTATTGTTGAATTCCGCTGCAATGTTTAATGAATTTTGTAATGATTTTATTTAATTATGCTGTGATTGACCAACTGTGAGGTCTCCTTGAACGGGGCCTTACAAGTTTGTGTCAGAGCCAAAGTTTAAGAGAAATGGGTAAATACTTTCAAAAACCTAAACTTAAACTGAGAATGGGACGAATGGAGGGATGCCAGCCCGAGTAGCTATGTGCCATCAGGTATTTCTTTTCACAATGTTAACCGGCATTATGTGCGTGTGCTATTTGATTTATGTGCCTTTAGTAGATTTGAATACTAATGTAGTCAGGATAGGAAATGCCCAGGGGATGAAGAATAAAGTAAGTGGCTAATCACAACTGGCCACTGTAATTAGGGACTCACTGTACTTAACATAAACTGAGCTATTACCTTGAATGATCGTGTTGGTGTTTGAATCTTATAGTGTTAGAGGATGGCTGGGGAAAGCTTCTCGTGGTGGAACGCGGGGCGTTCGTGGTAGGCCACGTAGTACAAGGAACAAGACCAAGACCGCAGAGACGGCTCCTGCTGAGCCTGAGCTTCGTCACCCAGAGGGAGTGGATGAGAGTGCGAATCTGAGAGCCTCCGCGAAGGAGGCAGTAGTGGAGGAGGTGCACCAAGTCATGCAGACGATCCTACCATCTGTCATGACTGAAGTCATCCGAGCTGTTAGGTAGGATGAAAGGAAAGAGAAGGAGGAGGAGAGGAGGACGCCTGCTGGAAGAAGGGGTAATATGGGGAATCATGAAGAGGAGGAGCTGAATGTTAGAGGGGGAGCCTCCAGTGATGAGGAGGAAGTGGTTGTGCGGGAAACCGCAAGGGGATGCAGCTATGGGGCATTCCAAAGGTGTAAACCCCCTACTTTCGATGGCAATGGAGATGCTGCTACTGCTCACCGCTGGGTGAGGGAGATGGAGGCAGTACTGGAGATCAGTAAGTGTCGGGAGGACCAGAAGGTGAAGTTCACCACTCACTCCTTTGTTGACACGACACTGTGTTGGTGGGACAACCTCGTCCAGGCTAAGGGCAACCGGGCCATTGGAAGGATGAGGTGGGGAGAACTGAAAAAGTTAGTGATCGAGGAGTTCTGTCCTCATCGGGAACTTGACAAGATCGAGAGGGAGTTCCTACAGCTAGAGGAGGGCACTATGACTCACCAGCAATACACCGCCAAATTCAACGAGATGGCGAGGTTGGTGCCCGATCAGGTTACACCAGCATCAAGGAAGATTAAGCGGTATATTCAGGGGTTGCCAGCTGACATTCGCAGGCACTTGATTACTTCCCGGCCAAGCACTTTCAGGTCGGCAGTGGATTTGGCGGGGATGTTGTGTGATGAAAGGGAAGTAACGGTGGTGGAGGTGAAGAAGACAGATGGTGGTAGTAATAACTGGAGGGGAAAGAGATTTGGGCATGGCGGTTTCACCCCAAATAATAAGAGGATGAGGGTGGATGACCATAGGGCGGTGTCATCTGGCTCTGGGGTGAAGAAGTGCTACCAATGTGGTAAGGAGCACACTGGGGAATGCATGAGGAGAGTGACTGTGTGCTTCAAGTGTGGGAAGCCCGATCATATAGCTAAGGATTATAAGGTGGCAAAGTGCTATAACTGTGGCGGGACTGGCCACAGGTACCACGAGTGTAGGAGGCCGAGAGCTGAGAGCTCCGGGGCCAAAAAGGGGACTGAAGAAGGTGAACAGAGGGCAAGTGCTAGAGCCTTCACGATGACCCGAGAGGAAGCCCGGGTAGACAACGACGTCGTGTCAGGTATGTTCCTAGTAAACCAAACTTGTGACTCTGTATTATTTGATTCTAGTGCTAGTAGGAGTTTTATTTCTGCTGCTTTCTGTGCTAAGTTGCCTGTTAGTAGTAGAAGTATTGATGAGCCATTTGACGTAGAGACTGCTATTGGTAAGTCAACCAGAATTTCTAATATGATTGAAGATTGTGGCATAGAATTAGAAGGCCATAGGTTCCCTGCTAAACTATATGAGATGCCCCTAGGCGGATTTGATGTAGTACTAGGAATGGATTGGTTAGCAGCCTATGAGGCAAACATCGTGTGTCATAAGAAGATGATTCGATTAGTTGCGCCTGATGGGAGTTCGGTAACAGTTTTTGGTGATCGCGTTACAACGGCTCCAAGGGTGATTTCGATGGCGGTGGCAGAGAAGTGCATGAGATGTGGATGTAGTGCCTACCTGGCATATGTAAAGGATGCGGACGCATCAACACCACAATTGACTGAAGTGCCGGTTGTGTGTGACTTCCCGGACGTGTTCCCAGAAGATTTACTAGGTGTGCCACCTGACTGCAAGATCGAGTTTCAGATTGACCTGATACCTGGTGCTCAGCCTATTGCCAAAGCACCGTATCGGTTAGCTCCGTCTGAGATGAAAGAACTAATGGATTAGCTTCAGGAGTTGATGGACAAGGGGTTCATCCGACCAAGCATCTCTCCTTGGGGTGCTCCGGTCTTGTTCGTCAAAAAGAAGGATGGTAGTATGAGGATGTTTATAGACTACCGGGAGTTAAATAAGTTGATGGTGAAGAACAGATATCCATTGCCAATAATAGATGACTTGTTTGACCAGCTCCAAGGTGCCAGTTGGTTCTCACAAATAGATCTCCGATCTAGTTACCATCAGTTGAAGGTTAAGGAGCAGGACATTCCTAAGACAGCTTTTCGCACACGTTATGGACACTACGAGTTCCTCGTTATGTCTTTCGGTCTGACTAACGCGCCAGCTGCCTTTATGGATTTGATGAATCGAGTGTGTCGGCCAATGTTAGATAAATTAGTGATTATGTTTATCGATGATATCCTGATTTATTCAAAGAGCAAGGAAGAACATGCCGACCACATACGTGAAGTGTTGGAGACACTTAGAAGGGAGAAGCTATATGCGAAATTCTCCAAGTGTGCTTTTTGGTTACATGAGGTTCAATTTTTGGGTCACATGGTTAATGCTGAAGGAATTATGGTGGACCTGACGAAGGTTGAGACGGTGATGCAATGGAAGTCTCCAAAGAAGTCATCTGAGATTCGCAGTTTCTTGGGTTTGGAGGGCTACTACCGAAGGTTTATTCAAGACTTTTCCAAGATAGCCTCACCTTTGACCAAATTGACACGCAAGGATGTGAAGTATGTGTGGGAACGGGAACAAGAGGATGGTTTGAGGAGCTAAAGGCAAAATTAACTCAGGCTCCTGTCTTGACATTGCCCCGAAGGGAGTGAGGATTTAGTGGTCTATTTGGATGCTTCCTATTCGGGACTGGGTTGTGTGCTAATGCAGCGTGGAAGAGTGATAGCATACGCATCCTGATAGTTGAATACCCACGAAGTCAATTACCCCACTCATGACTTGGAGTTAGCGGCGGTGGTTTTTGCGTTGAAAATTTGGAGGCACTATTTATACGGGACAAAGTGCATAATCTTCATGGACCATAAAAGCTTAAAGTACTTCTTTGAGCAGAAGGATCTCAATATGAGGCAGAGAAGGTAGTTAGAGCTGATCAAGGATTATGACTGCGAGATCCATTACCACCCGGGCAAGGCCAACATGGTGGCCGATGCTCTTAGTCGAAAGGAGAAACCAGAGCCAATCCGGGTGAAGGCGTATCAGTTGGTGATGACCTCGGATGTGATGACGCAAGTCAGAGAATTCCAAGATGAGGCATTGAAAGAAGATCGCCTCAACTCCAAAGGAATGAGAGGTTTAGTCATAGAATTGGGAGAGAACACCCATGGGGTTAAGACTCGTTTTGGACGGATGTGGATTCCTCGGTATGGGGATCTACGTGGGCGAATTATGGACGATCCAGATGCTCGAGGATATGCTTCGAGCATGCGCGATTGACTTTGGAGGGAGTTGGGATGATCACTTACCGTTAGCAGAGTTCTCGTACAACAACAGTTATCATGCCAGCATTGGCATGCCACCATACGAGATGCTATACGGTAGGAGGTGTAGAACGCCCGTGTGTTGGGGAGACATTGGGCAGAAAGAATTGGGAAGCATCAAGGTGATCGAGGCTACGACCGAAAAGCTGGAAAAGATCAAAGCCTTTATGAAGGCAGCCAAAGATAGGCAGAAGTCGTATGCCGATAAGAGGCGTAGACCAATCGATTTCAATGTGGGTGATAAAGTCATGTTGAAGGTCTCACCTTGGAAAGGGATCATCCGGTTCAGGAAGAGAGGCAAGCTGAGCCCGAGATACATAGGACCTTTCCGAATCGCGGCACGAGTAGGAGAGGTGGCCTATCGACTAGAATTGCCTGATGAGTTAAGTGGGATTCACCCGACATTCCATGTATCTCATCTAAGAAAGTGCTTAGCCGAAGAGGATATGATTGTAACACTGGATGATATCGAGGTGGATGAACAGCTAAATTATGTGGAGCAACCGGTGGCAATCATCGATCGGAAGGGGAAAAGGTTGAGGAATAAAGTGGTTCCGCTTGTACGTGTGCAGTGGAAACACCGAAAGGGTTTTGAGTCTACGTGGGAGACTGAAGAAGAGATGAGATACCGTTACCCACAATTATTCGAAGAGTGAAAAGTTTCGGGGACGAAACCTCTTTAAGGGGGGTAGACTTGTAACACCCGAAAACTTGGTCAAATAAATAGAAAAGAAAAGTATATAGAAGAAATAAAAGAAGGGGCAAAGATGAGGGGTGTAAACTATAAAAGTACACCAAAAAGTCAAAAAGATGTGTATAAGGGGCATGGTCGCCCATGCTCTTTCTGCTGTTGCTGCTACCGAAAGAAAAGAAGAAGAAAGAGCTGAAAACCCTTGTTTCTCTCGGTTATGAAGAAGAAAGGCTGCATTCTTCGTAGGTTAGTGTGTTTATATGTTAATTGGTTCAGTTTCTTTGTGGTTTCACCCTTAGAAACCGATTATTAAGTGTTTTGGTGCTTGTTTTTAGGTGTTTGAACTCTAGTGCAGGCAAGTTTGGAGGAGTGTTACTTGTTTGCTGATATAGGTGAGTTCTAGACCCCGTATTTCTTGTGTTTTAAAGGTGTTTGGGGCTGAAAATGCATCAAAATGGTTTTCAAGGCTTCATTTATGTAGTCGTATGTATATATATATGTATGCTTATATTTTATGTTGTTTATGTGTTAGGTATGCTTAGAATAGTTTGTTTAAGCTTCGAACAGGTGATGAAACAGATCTGGGTTGATTCTGAAATGTAGAAATGCATAACTGGTAGTCATGCGCCCAAACAGGGCCCATGCGCCTAGGATTATAGCATGAAACTGCCTAAGTACAGCCCATGTGCCCAAATAGGGCCCATACGCCTAGGGATTTCCTTAGAAAATCCTAAGTGGGGGTTCATGCGCCCCAATAGTGTCCATGCGCCAGAAACTTTTGCCTGATAAGCCAAGTATAATCTCATGCGCCTGAATAGTGTCATGCACCTAAAACTTTTCTCAGGTGACTAAGTGTAGTCTCTTGCTCCTGAAAGGTTCATGCGCCTAAAATCTTAGGAAAATGCCTAAGTGTAAGTCTCATGCGCCCAAATATGATGACGCGCCTAAGCAGCGTTCATGCGCCTGCATAGTTCTTATGCGCCTGAAAAATTTAGAAAATTTTCTGGAATTTTGGAGAAATCAAAATCTTAGGGTTTGACTTTGGGTTGACCTGCTGATATTATTTGATTATTTTATTCATGCTTTATGGTTGTTCTCTTGTTCTATGTTACTATATTATTGTGTGACTTTACGTGGGATGCTTATGCTCGTAAAGTAATATTATTAATCAAGTGAAAGATTAATATTAACGTAAAGTGGAACATAAAGAACAAATGAAAGTCTTGCAAGCCAAGGTTGAGGTGAGTGACTGTGTTGTCACAAAAGACTTGTATGCCAAAGTTGAGGTGAGTGACTGTGTTCTCACAAAAGACTCGTAAGCCATGGTTGAGGTGAGTGACTGTGTTGTCACAAAAGACTTGTATGCCAAGGTTGAGGTGAGTGACTGTGTTGTCACAAAAGACTCGTAAGGGATTCAATCCATGAGATTAACCCGAGTCCTTGTCGCGTGCCCCGATACCGTATCAGTCTTCGGGCATGAGTCGGGGGTATTGCATGGAACAGGACCCGGATAAAAGTAAAAGATAATACGAAATGAACGATGGCGAAGATATTAATAAGGGTTTTCAATGTGTATGTATGATGTGTGGTCATACGAAAGAAATGTACAATATTTTAGAGGGTATTTTCATATACAACTCCTATAAAGTATTTTATTGTTTTAAAACTAGAACTCACTCAGCAACGCTGACTTTTATGCATTTTTAGTTGGCAGGTAAATATTGCTGAGGGTGGCACTCGGGAAGGCTACTCGTCGGGGCAAGACTGGCATCCGTTCTTGATTAATAACATTGTTGTTTTGTAATGCATTCTAATGATCTTTTGTAACTGGTAACAAACTTACATGTATTGCTTAGCAACAGAATTTATTAATTAATGAATGGTTTTTGTTGTTGAATTCCGCTGCAATGTTTAATGAATTTTGTAAGATTTTATTTAATTATGCTGTGATTGACCAACTGTGAGGTCTCCGTGAACGGGGCCTTACATGTTGCATCCCTAAAGTTTAAAAAATCACTATATGCCCTAACTTTTCATTTTTTCATACATTTGAATCCTAAAGACTGACGTCGTTAACCTTGTATGTTATCTGTCACCTACTTTTTCTCTCTATTAAGGGTATATTCATCATTCTCCCTTTCTACCCTAGAATAAACCTAAACAATAATGCCCTACACTTAATCTTATTCTCTCTCTATCTTCCTTATTTTGGTTAAGATAATTTAGGGTTTTAAGTTGTAATTGTGCCATAGAATGGTTTTACGAAGAGAATGGGTTCATAGGGAATGAAGTGGGTTGTTTTGTAGGTGTAGGAGAGAAGCAACGCCAATAGGGTAGAGAGTGGCATCCACTGAGGATCAACTGTTCAACGGTGACAGAAGATGATGGCAGACAATGGGAGAAAGGGGTGTAGTTCATGTACTGTTGGAGGAGGTGAGGGTGGTGGTGACAGGCGGACACGATGGGGGAGACTTGAGTGTGGAGGAGTTTCGGCAGGACGATGGAGGCAGAGGCGGTGGTGGGAATCGAGGGATTGGAATGGATTTGCATGAGGTGAGTAATGGTGGCACGTATGGTGTGAAGCTGGCATAGGAGGTGGTCAAAGGATGATAAGGGTTAGGGTTTGTAGGTGGTGGTTTAGTGGTGGTAATTATGGTGGAGAGGTGGTAGAGAGAGAGGATGTTGGTGATAACCATGGCTAGTAACAAGAGAATATTCAAAACCATTGTAAAACCCATGATTGTTACTACAGATCAATGCTAAAAAAAGAAATAATTTTTAAGGTTTAGGGTTTTGAGTTTCAATTCACTAAGAGTGAAAGCTCAACCCTCATACCAACGACACTATGTTTCTTCTTCGTGTAAAGTGAGATAGATGGAGTAAGTGAGAGAGAGCGAAGATAGAGAGAGAATATGGGGTGTTACTTTTTTAGGTTTATTCTAGGGTAGAAAGTAAGAATGATGAAAATACCCTTAATAGAAAGAGAAAGTGAATGGCAGATAACATACAAGACTCATGACGTCAGCCTTCAGAATCAAATGGATGAAAAAATGAAAAATCAGGAGAAGTAGTGATGTTTTTAAACTTCAGGGATGCAACTACTTAGTTTTGGAAAAGGTCAAGGATGTAAATAGTAATTTACTATAAAGCTTTTATATGATGAATAGAAGAGTAAATTTTCATCCAATTTAGTGAAAATTGTCATTTTTATTCAATAGTTTGTTTTCTTGTATCTGGGTCCTCGTTGTTTTCATATCTTGTCATTTTCATCTAATTAGCTAACCTCATCCAATTTTTTTTCATAAAATGATTGGTATATTTGTCATTTTACATATATGTTTTATTTTTGAGTATATTTTCATTTTCGTATTTGTGGTTTGGTGAAAATTGCCACATCGTTAAATTAGGGGCATATTGGTCATTTTATATTATATGTTTTATTTATATATTTTATCTCATTTAATTTCTCCCATTTTAACATTCTTTAAACCCTAGTTTTAAAGGATACAAACATAGTCGGGGGGTATTTCTAATTATGGTTTCCTCCTAAGGGGTATGGGGCTGCGGTCCCTGCTACCAAACAGATATGTGAGCTCGATTAAGACAACACATACGCGTCGAAGCAGGGTCGTTCAGTTGTCGTTAAAAAAATTGTAAGTTTCACTTAGAATAAATGAGGGCTAGATCGCAGACCTTATTAGGTTCTCAAACAATCACATTTTATAGAAATGACAAGATAACCTAGAAATCTGTATTGACATAGGCCAGTAATATTTCAATTTTGGTTATGTTATATGCTTGAACATAGGAACCTTCATTTTGAAGATAATTTTATGAAGGCATGTTAAGGGTTTTGAAGCCTTATCCAACCTACATACAAATTATATGCTCATAGCTTAAACACGATATGTGAAAAATGTAGTTTCTCATTACCACATAACTAATGCTCATAATTAAGTCAAAATATTGAGAATAACAATGCGATAGGAATTGATTCAAGTGGTAAACTTGAGGTTATTGGTTTATATTTATAACAACCCTAAAAATTCTGGTTTTAATTTCTTTTATTGTTATATTAAGTTATTAAAATATTTATTATCAGATTTTCATCTAATCTTAAGTTCACTTAACTAATGCGGTCCAAATTATATATATCAAACATATCACTTTCACATTAAATGTTTTCAAAACTTTTACTAAAAGTGATGAATTGATACCTAATTTGAAGTGTTCATGAATTTATAACAAAGTTTTGAGACTAAACTGCATAACCTTTGATTAATTAACCAAAAATTTGAAAAAATCATGATTATTCAAAGGTTTACAAACAAACTACACAAGTTCGAGTCAAAATTTTCCCAACCAGAAACTGAATATGGTCGTGCCTCATAAGGCATGACCCTCGTGTTCACTACATTATCCAACCAGATACCCAAGCATGGGGATGTGCCTCACTAAGCACGCCCTTATGTCCGGCTACTAATGTCCTCAAATTGTTCCATAAATTCATGTTTTATAACTTTACTTGTTTAATTATACTTTAAGGAACATGGATGACACTTATGTAGTGTTCAACGACATAGGAGAAGGATGGTGTCGTGAACGTTTACATAATCTTCTCCAATGAGGTGAATGTCACACCTTCGTGTAGACATAGCAACACTAACCGGTGTAGGCCAACTTGGGCGATACAATGAGTTAGTAAATACCCAATGGAGAAGATTGTTCTCGCAAGATCACGGTCTGTTTATGAGCTCACTCTCGAGTTCCTAGTTAGATTTAGGTTTAACATGAGCAAAATAGATCCATGGGATGATCGGGTAGTCTCATTCAGGATAGGCACACAATAGCATACAACATCTATAGCCTTTTTTTGAGTCTACTTGGGTATTCACACTAAAGCAGAAATAGAAAAGGAAACAATATATGGAATGCGAGCTTGCTACACCTTTCTAGATGAAGGATGCTAAACACTAGAAAGTGATGTGATTCGTAACGAATACAAAAAACAAATTATTAGGGAAAGTTTTAATGCAAGTAGTACCAAAAGCAGCAAACTCAGGGACCCACTTCATCATTACATCTATCGTCTTCTTAGTTACTCGATTACCTCTCTTGGACAAAGCGAGGGTGTAGTGAACTTAAAGGATCTTTTCATTTTGTATTGCATGGTGAATCATTAGCCATGCAATATTGTTTATCTGTTATGTCATCTGTTTGCTAAAAATTCAGTTACATCTGCTCCAACCTCATTGCTTGGTGGAAGCTGGATTGTTAACTTTATAAAGGCTATGGGTCCGATACGGAAGGAACTTAGAGAGTTACACTAGGTATCCTAGATTTAAGAATCTATCTCAACATGAATATGCTCACTTGTCTGTCAAATAGACAACCGCGCTTCATGGATTCTTTATGATTATGTAAATGTTATGATAATTTCATGATTATTCTTCAATGACTATGTGTGCTTATCCATCTAGTTTTATCATTTGATCTTGTGAATGTTTTTAACCATATCATGTTAGGAAAACCATGTGTTACACTTTCATTCAGTTTTTATATGTTTACATGCATGTCATGTATTTCACTAGGAATGATGGATGGAGATCTTATGTTCACAAAAATTGAATAAATGTGCATCCTTTAACATATGTTTGAAAAAACCATTTTGTTTGCGATGAATCTCTCATATCATTGTTTATATTTATCTATTATTTGTTAGCATAAATCTTTAATTCATATATTTGTCATATGATATTTTTAAGTTGAAGAAGTGCATGAATGTTGTTTACTTTATATAAATTGGGGTGGTTGATATGTATCATTTGTATTAGCTTTTCAAAAAGTAGTAGGATTAGGTCATTATAGAAGGAGTCTAATCCATATTAATCCTATTTGTATGATTATGTCTATTATTACATGATCTTGTATGGTTATAATGTATGTTAACATTTAGCTATACAAAAAATCATATGATTAAATAGCCTTACTTGTATGTTTTATGTAAGAGCTTATCTTAGAGGTTGATGCTAACAAAAGATCTCCCAGCATGCACTGAAGTACAAGGAAGTTACTTCGGAAGATTTGAGAATGTACAAAAGAAAACAACTAAGTGTCAAATCTTCCGAAGCCAAAGACAGAATTTTTCCAAAGCCAAAAGTGAAGTCTTCCGAAGCCTAAAGACAAAGTCTTCCGAAGCTTCAAAACTGAACTCTTCTGAAGACCAAGAAGCCATGTGTCTACTGACACACTTTTGACAAAAGCTGATCATCTTTCCGCTGCCAGCTCTGAAGACTCACCAACTTATATAAGTTGGTGATTATCTCCTTACTTTTGTTAACTATACATAATGGTGTCTTTGTTTGTAACTTTCTACTTTAGTACTTTTATCCTTATTGTAATACAATAAGATGTGAGCTATGGCATGTCATAGTCACTTGTCAAAAGGCAATATGCCTTTTGACTTTACATTGATCTTGTTGTCTAGATTAGTGTCCAGCTGGCCTTCAAAGTATGGCCGGCTGTAGGATGTAGTATAAAGTATCTTATTGTATTAATCTTGGGACTAAGCCTAGTAACATTTGTAAAACACTTAAGAGCAATATACATCATCCTTGACAACCAATCTTTATGTTCTTGAGCTTTCTTACTTTCTGTTCATTGTTTCTTTGCCTGGTTTCCTATTTGATCTAGTAAGTGCGTTATCTCCTACTGTGAAACTATTATTGAACAACCATAACCGATCTTGCAATTGGTATCAGAGCATCTCAGGCTCTTGATTGCAAGATCTCACCATCTTGAATCACTCTTCAGTTTCACATACACTTGCTCAAATAGCAGCTCTCACTAAAGTTGATATGGAAACCGACACAATGACTAAGTCTCCACTGATCACTCCTGATGACTTTGACACTTGGTGCATGAGGATGGAAGGCTTCATCAAGTCTCAAGACAACAGGATATGGAGATCTGTAGTCTCTGGACCTTATATCCCAAGTACTACTTTAGCAACTATTGGAGGTGAGATGATACCCAAGGAAGTGGCTGATTATTTCGAAGAAGACTGGAAGAAAATAGACATTAATCAGAAAGCCATGACCGCTCTTCAAACTACTCTTCCCAACTCCATCTACAGAGCCTTTAAGAAGTTCAAGACTGCAAAAGAACCGTGGGATGCACTGAAGTTGATGTATGAAGGATTTGTGGAAGCTAAAGAGAACAAGAAAGACATCATGAAGTAGCAGTTTGAAAACTTCACCTTCAAGACAAGTGAAACTATGACTCAACAATACTTCAAGTATGTTGAGATTATAGATACTCTGATGGATGTTGGATTTAAACTTGAGAATAGGGATATAGTTAAGAAGTACATGTTCTCTCTTCTTAGAAAATGGACACACTACTATCAAAAGAATTGAAAACCTCACTACCCTCACTCTCACTGAGCTGTATGGTATCCTGAGCGGTTGCTAAATAGAGATGATGTCACACCCCCGCTTATAGCGAAAACACGAGGATGTAATAGACGGGATCGTCATAACACATTGATCATTAATAGAGATGCATTAAATGAGGAAAACAATGTGTCATGACGTCACCCAACACAAACAGAGACTTGTGTCGCAGTTAGTCAATTCCACGACAAAACATAGCCAACAAACAAAATAAAAATAAATCCCACAACCCGGGAACAAGTACGAAAAAATGAGCAACAAAGATAATCCAAAACGAAACATAATTGTCAGAAACGCCCAAGCAAGTCTAAAATGCATTTCTTATGGTCAGCACTAAGGCAACATCCCTAGCTATCCTCCATGGTTGTTACCTGAAAAGATATGCTCAAAAGGGGTCAACATATTGTTGGTGAGTTCGAGGTTTAAATAATAAACAAAACTTGATGCTGTGTAATACTTTGGTAGGACATAAGTGCATACAGTTATAAGCAAGTAATATCACATGTAAACATGAGCCTCACAACTAATCCTATGACGTACACAGATCTTGTCAGAACATATTCACCCTAGGGCCCGTCCGTGGCCACTATTAGTCCCAACTAGTATACTAACAAACAAGAGTGGGGGTGTCAACCCAATAGTACTATCAGTACCTGTCTGTCGGCTCCAACACCAGAGTTAAATAGTTGTGAATAAAGAACCATACAGATAACTCATGCATGTACCAGATATTAACTTACCAACAGTAAACACAATAGTCCCAAAATGTAATGAGTTCACAACATAAAAAAGGGTGAGCATACTTTTTGTAACACCCAGAAAATTTTAAAAGACAAGAAAGAAAGAATAAATGTGCAAAAAGAGGAAGAAACACAATTTAACCCAAGTTGAGGGGCTAAATGTGTCAAAAGGACAAAAAGAATAAAAGTGGGTGTAAAAAGGTGATGGCCGCCCACACCATTCTACATATTTTCCTTTTCACTGGATTTAGAGAGAGAAAGCAGAGAAGAGTTTCGGGTTTGAAGAAAGAAAAAGGAGAATTTGAATTCAAGGTAAGAATTCTTGGTTTTAGGTTGTTCTTGGCTGGCCTATACCTCGGTTGCATGCTTATGTGTGTTTTGTTGTGTTCGGGTGTGTGTTTTTGGTGGGTTTCTAGGTGGTTGAACTCATAGTGCAGACGAGTTTGAAGGAAGTCACACTCGAAGGCTGCAAAGGGAGTTCTAGATCCTCGGTTTCAATGTTTTAAACCTGTTTTGGGGCTGGAAATACATGTAACTAACTTTTTATGACCAGTATTTTGTATCGTAAATTTGGCCCTGTTCTTTTATTTAGTGTGATAGGGCCTGCTTGTTTTGCTCGGTTTACGTGATTGTATGCTTATTCTAAGAGATTAGCATGCTAGATTCGGTGCGATGAATGTATAAGAATGAGGATTGGGAACTGATTTTAGTATAAGATGTGGTTTCAGGTTATTGATCATCCGCATTAAGTTTGAATATTTGCATAAGTGTTGTTCATCCGCATTAGTTAAGTCTTCATTCGCATTTGATGAACACATCGACTACTTTGTTCATCCGCATTTGTTTGTCCATGCGTATTTGCTTCAGTCATCCGCATTTGGTTCATGCGCATTTCTTTGGGACACGAAATATTTTCTGAGGTGTTCATCTGCATTGGTTTACTCATCCGCATTGGTTTACTCATCCGCAAAGGTGAGTTCTAGATCCCCGGTTTCTATGTTTTAAACCTGTTTTGGGGCTGGAAATACATGTAACTAACTTTTTATGACCAGTATTTTGTATCGTAAATTTGGCCCTATTCTTTTATTTGGTGTGTTAGGGCCTGCTTGTTTTGCTCGGTTAAAATTTTCAAAAAAAAAAAAAAAAAATCTAATCTTAAACTGAAAATGGGGTAAAGGGAAGGGATGCCAGTCTGAGTAGCTGCGTGCCATCAGGTATTTTCTTAAAGTTAACCGGTATTACGTGCGCATGTTATGTGATTTATGTTCTTCTTAGTAGATTTAGATACTGATGTAGTCAAGATAGGAAATGCTTGGGGTATGAAGAGTAAAGTAAGTGGCTAATCACAACTGGCCACTGTAATTAGGGACTTACTATACTTGACATAAACTGAGTTGTTACCTTGAATGACCCTGTTGGTGTTTGAATCTTATAACGTGTTAGAGGATGGTTGGAGGTAGATCTTTGAATGTTTCACGAGGTGGAGATTGTGGTGGACGTGGAGCTGGACCGCGTGTCACGAGAAGTATGGCTAGGGCTACCGAAATGGCACCCAAAGAGCCCGAGAACCATCACCCGAAAGGTGGTGATGATTGTGCTTTGAAAGAGGCGGTTGTTGAGGGAGTTCAACAGGTCATGCATACGATTCTGTCGTCTATGGTGACTGAGGTAATTAGAGCGGTGAGGGAGGAGGCCGTAGTTGAGGTGAACAAGAAGGGTGGTGGAGACCGGAACTGGAATGGAAAGCGGTTTGGACGTGGCGGGGCCGCTCCAAACAAAAAGGCTGCGAGGGTGGATGACCAGCGTGTGGTCACATCCAGAGTGGGGGTGAAGAGTTGTGGTAAATGCGGGAGGAAGCATATAGGAGAGTGTAGGTGGGGATCAAACCTCTATTTCAAATATGGGAGGCTCGGTCATGTGGCAAGGGAGTGTAGGGTGATAAGGTGCTATAACTGCGATGGAGAGGGTCACTTGAGCAGGGACTGCAAGAAGGCAAGGGCTGAGAGCTCAGGAGCAAAGAAGAGGGCCAGAAATGAATGGCAGAGGGAAAGCGCAGAGCCTTCACGATGACTCAGGAAGAGGCTAGGACGGACCCCGATGTTGTGTCAGGTACGTTTCTAGTAAACTAAACTCTTGCTTCTGTGTTATTTGATTCCGGTGCTAGTAAGAGCTTCATTCCTACTACCTTTTTGTGCTAAGTTGCCTTTAAGGAGTAGGAGTATTGACGAGCCCTTTGATGTAGAAACTGCCATAGGTAAGTCTACCAGGATTTCTGAGATGATGGAAGGCTGTGTCATAGAAGTAGAAGGTCATAAATTTCCTGTTAGACCATTCGTGATGACCTTAGGCAGTTTCGTTGTAGTCCTAGGAATGGACTGGTTAGCGGCCTACGAGGCGAATATCGTATGTCGCAAGAAGATGATTGGACTGACAGCGCCTGACGGGAGTTCGGTGACGATTTACGGTGATCGAGTTACTACGATTCCGAAGGTGATTTCAATGGCGGTGGCGGGAAGTGTATGAGGCGTGGATGTAGTGCCTACTTGGCCTACATAAAAGATGTTGATACGTCGACACCACAACTGTCGGATGTACCGGTTATGTGTGAGTTCCCAGATGTGTTTCCTGAAGATTTACCAGGTGTACCGCCGGACCGTGAGATTGAGTTTCAGATCGACCTGATACTCGGTGCCCAACCTGTTGCTAAGGCACCGTATCGGTTAGCCCCCTCTGAGCTGAAGGAATTGATGGAGCAATTGCAAGAGATGCTTGATAAGGGGTTCATTAGACCGAGTATCTCTCCATGGGGTGCCCCGGTTTTGTTTGTAAAGAAGAGGGACGGTAGTATGAGGATGTGTATTGACTACCGCGAGCTGAACAAATTGACGGTGAAGAATCGGTATCCATTGCCAAGGATTGATGACCTGTTTGATCAGCTCCAAGGTGCCAGTTGGTTTTCGAGAATAGATCTCCGATATGGTTACCATCAGTTGAAGGTGAAGGAGCAGGATGTTCCTAAAACAGCTTTTCGTACGCGTTATGGACACTACGAGTTCCTCGTTATGTCTTTCGGTTTAACCAACGCGCCAGCTGCTTTTATGGATCTGATGAATCGAGTGTGTCGGCCGATGTTGGATAAATCAGTGATTGTGTTCATCGATGATATCTTGATTTATTCGAAGAGCGAGGTGGAACATGCCGGTCACATTCGAGAGGTATGAGAGACGTTGAGAAGGGAGAAGTTGTATGCTAAGTTCTCCAAGTGCGTGTTCTGGTTGCGCGAGGTTCAGTTTTTGGGTCACGTGGTGAATCCTGAGGGGATTATGGTAGACCTGGCAAAAGTGGAAGCTGTGATGCAATGGTAGTCTCCAAGGACGCCATCCGAGATCCGTAGTTTCTTGGGTTTGGCGGGCTATTATAGGAGATTCATCCAAGACTTCTCTAAGATAGCCTCTCCACTGACCAAGTTGACCCGTAAGGATGTGAAGTTTGTTTGGGGTCAAGAGCAAGAGAAGGCTTTCGAAGAGTTGAAGACGAGGTTGACTCAAGCTCCTGTCTTATCATTACCCGAAGGGACCGAGGATTTGGTGGTTTATTCAGATGCTTCTTACTTGGGATTGGGTTGCGTACTGATGCAACGAGGAAAGGTTATAGCTTATGCATCCCGACAGTTGAAGGTTCATGAGGTTAATTACCCTACTCATGATTTAGAGCTAGCAGCTGTGGTCTTTGCGTAAAAAAAAAAATTTGGAGGCACTACCTGTACGGGACGAGGTGCACCATCTTCACTGACCACAAGAGCTTGAAGTACTTCTTCGAGCAGAAGGATTTGAACATGAGGCAAAGGAGATGGCTGGAACTGATAAAGGATTATGATTGTGAAATCCATTACCATCCGGGCAAAGCCAACGTAGTGGCGGATGCCCTTAGCCGAAAAGAGAGGCCTGAACCAATCCGGGTGAAGGCTTACCAATTGATTTTGACCTCCGATGTGATGAAGAAGGTCAAGGAGTTTCAAGATGAGGCGTTGAAGGAAGATCATCTTAACTCTGAAAGGATGAGAGGCTAGTCGCGGAATTGGGTGAAAACACTCTCGGTGTTAGAACCCGATTCGGACGGATGTGGATCCCTTGTTATGGGGATTTACGTGGGAGGATTATGGATAAAGCTCATAAGACTCAATACTCCATTCATCCTGGTGCTACAAAGATGTATCAAGATATGAAGAAAGATTATTGGTGGCCGGGTATGAAGTGCGATGTAGCGGAGTATGTGAGTAAGTGTCTTACTTGCTTGCAAGTGAAGGCCGAGCATCAGAAGCCGTACGGGAAGATCTAACCTCTGGATATACCCGAGTGGAAGTGGGAGCATATCACCATGGACTTTATCATGAAGCTACCGCGTACCGTGAAGGGGTACGATGCCATATGGGTGATAGTCGACCGTCTGACGAAGAGTGCTCACTTCCTACTGATCCGAGAGACGTATTCATCTGAGAAGTTAGCGGATCTATTCATAAGGGAGATTGTAACTCGTCATGGTGTGCCAGTGTCTATTGTTTATGATAGTGACACTCGGTTTACATCTAAGTTCTGGAAGAGATTTCATGATGCAATGGGGATGAGGTTACACATCAGCACGGCTTATCATCCACAGACAGATGGTCAGTCGGAGAGAACTATTCAAAGGCTAGAAGATATGCTTCGGGCATGCGTCATTGACTTTGGAGGAAGCTGGGATGACCACTTAACGTTAGCTGAGTTCTCATATAATAACAGTTATCATGCCAGTATTGGTATGCCCCCTTATGAGATGCTATATGGTATGAGATGTAGAACACCCGTTTATTGGGGTGATATTGGTCAGAAGGAGTTAGGAAGTATTGAGGTGATTGAGGCTATGACTGAGAAGCTCGAAAAGATCAAAGCCTTTATGAAGGCAGCCAAATATAGGCAGAAGTCGTATGACGATAAGAGACGTAGACCGATTGAATTCCAGGTGGGCGATAGAGTTATGTTGAAAGTCTTGCCTTGGAAAGGTATCATTCGGTTTAGAAAGCGGGGCAAGTTGAGCCCGAGATACATAGGGCCTTTCCGAATCATTGCTCGAGTAGGAGAGGTGGCCTACAGGTTGGAGTTACCTGATGAGTTAAGTGGAATTCACCCTACATTCCATGTCATCTGCGGAAGTGTTTAGCTGACGAAGATATGGTTGTACCACTGGAAGATATTGAAGTTGATGAGAGGCTCAATTATGTGGAACAACCAGTGGCAATCATTGACCGCAAGGAGAAATTTTTAAGTATTAAAGTGGTTCCTCTTGTGCGCGTACAGTGGAAGCACAGGATAGGATCCGAGTCTACGTGGGAGCCTGAAGAAGAGATGAGGCAGCATTACCCACATTTGTTTGAGGAATAACAGGTTTCGGGGACGAAACCTATATAAGGGGGGTGGACTTATAACACCCGAAAAATTTTAAAAGACGAGAAAGAAAGAATAAATGTGCAAAAAGAGGAAGAAACACAATTTAACCCAAGTTGAGGGGCTAAATGTGTCAAAAGGACAAAAAGAATAAAAGTGGGTGTAAAAAGGTGATGGCCGCCCACACCATTCTGCATATTTTCCTTTTCACCGGATTTAGAGAGAGAAAGAAGAGAAGAGTTTTGGGTTTGAAGAAAGAAGAAGAAGAATTCGAATTCAAGGTAAGAATTCTTGGTTTTAGGTTGTTCTTGGCTGGCCTATGCCTCGGTTGCATGCTTATGTGTGTTTTGTTGTGTTCGGGTGTGTGTTTTTGGTGGGTTTCTAGGTGGTTGAACTCATAGTGCAGACGAGTTTGAAGGAAGTCACACTCGAAGGCTGCAAAGGGAGTTCTAGATCCTCGGTTTCAATGTTTTAAACCTGTTTTGGGGCTGGAAATACATGTAACTAACTTTTTATGACCAGTATTTTGTATCGTAAATTTGGCCCTGTTCTTTTATTTAGTGTGATAGGGCCTGCTTGTTTTGCTCGGTTTACGTGATTGTATGCTTATTCTAAGAGATTAGCATGCTAGATTCGGTGCGATGAATGTATAAGAATGAGGATTGGGAACTGATTTTAGTATAAGATGCGGTTTCAGGTTATTGATCATCCGCATTAAGTTTGAATATTTGCATAAGTGTTGTTCATCCGCATTAGTTAAGTCTTCATTCGCATTTGATGAACACATCGACTACTTTGTTCATCCGCATTTGTTTGTCCATGCGTATTTGCTTCAGTCATCCGCATTTGGTTCATGCGCATTTCTTTGGGACACGAAATATTTTCTGAGGTGTTCATCTGCATTGGTTTACTCATCCGCATTGGTTTACTCATCCGCATTGGTTTATTCATCCGCATTTGTCTGTTCATCCGCATTTGTTTGCTCATCCGCATTTCTTTAAGGGGACAGAACTTTCTGAGATTTTAGGTTGTAGAGCTTAAGTGTTAAGAAAGGAGGTTTTATGGGGAACTGTGCTTGTTTACGTTTTGCATGCTTTGTATGCTGTTGTGATGATGTTGTTCTATGTTATGTTTGTGTCGTGACCTTACGTGGTGTGACGTATGTATACGCTTATGAAAAGTATTACTTAGCGAAAGTGGAAGATAACTAATGTGAAGTAAGTAAGAATGAATGCATGCATTAATGAATGATCGTAAGTAAGAAAAGTCTTGCAAGCACTGTAAGGAGGTTCACACCCAATGAAGGGTGTTAGCTCAACAGTGTGTGGGTTAGCTACCCCAGAAGTATGCACATTGGGGTCTAGTCTTTGTGACTGACCATACGTACGGGACCATTGTCGCTTACCCTGGTGCTGGGCCCGCCTCGGGCGTGATGTTTGAAGTCTATTTATAGTCTTCGGTCCAGTACCCGCCTTGTGCATGATGTTTGGGGTATAGCACATGGCATGGTCCAAATGATGATACCCCGGTGCTGGGCCTGCCTCGGGCATGATGTTTGAAGTCTATTTATAGTCTTTGGTCCAGTACCCGCCTTGTGCATGATGTTTGGGGTATAGCTCGAGGCATTAGCCTAGAGCATAGAGAAGTGAAAGTAATAATGATCGAATGAAATTTACGATAAGTGAATGAATGAATGTAAGTTGAAGATGATGAAAGATAATAATGAGATTATCTATTTGTACGTATGATGTATGATCGCTTACGAAAGTAAAGTACGGTTATAAACGAAAGAAAAGTATTTCATTTATAAAACTAGAACTCACTCAGCAACGCTGACTTTTATGTGTTTCCAGTTGGCAGGTAATTGTTGCTGAGGATGGCACGGGGCAGCTACTTGACATTTTTGGATGGCATCCGTTGTTTAGAATTATAATGTTTTTGTGATGTAATGCAAATTATGATATTTTGTAACAGTAACTATAATGTATTATTTTGTAAAAGCAATTATAATGAAATGGTTTGTTTAAAAGAATTCCGTTGCAACATTTTGGAAATGGTAAATATAAATTATATGTTTTATGTGCGATGATTGTCCAGCTATAAGCGTTCCGGGAACGGGGCCTTACATGTTGGTATCAAAGCCAAATTTTAAGTGAAACCGGTTAAAATTTTCAAAAAAAAAAAAAAAATCTAATCTTAAACTGAAAATGGGGTAAAGGGAAGGGATGCCAGTCTGAGTAGCTGCGTGCCATCAGGTATTTTCTTAAAGTTAACCGGTATTACGTGCGCATGTTATGTGATTTATGTTCTTCTTAGTAGATTTAGATACTGATGTAGTCAAGATAGGAAATGCTTGGGGTATGAAGAGTAAAGTAAGTGGCTAATCACAACTGGCCACTGTAATTAGGGACTTACTATACTTGACATAAACTGAGTTGTTACCTTGAATGACCCTGTTGGTGTTTGAATCTTATAACGTGTTAGAGGATGGTTGGAGGTAGATCTTTGAATGTTTCACGAGGTGGAGATTGTGGTGGACGTGGAGCTGGACCGCGTGTCACGAGAAGTATGGCTAGGGCTACCGAAATGGCACCCAAAGAGCCCGAGAACCATCACCCGAAAGGTGGTGATGATTGTGCTTTGAAAGAGGCGGTTGTTGAGGGAGTTCAACAGGTCATGCATACGATTCTGTCGTCTATGGTGACTGAGGTAATTAGAGCGGTGAGGGAGGAGGCCGTAGTTGAGGTGAACAAGAAGGGTGGTGGAGACCGGAACTGGAATGGAAAGCGGTTTGGACGTGGCGGGGCCTCTCCAAACAAAAAGGCTGCGAGGGTGGATGACCAGCGTGTGGTCACATCCAGAGTGGGGGTGAAGAGTTGTGGTAAATGCGGGAGGAAGCATATAGGAGAGTGTAGGTGGGGATCAAACCTCTATTTCAAATATGGGAGGCCCGGTCATGTGGCAAGGGAGTGTAGGGTGATAAGGTGCTATAACTGCGATGGAGAGGGTCACTTGAGCAGGGACTGCAAGAAGGCAAGGGCTGAGAGCTCAGGAGCAAAGAAGAGGGCCAGAAATGAATGGCAGAGGGAAAGCGCAGAGCCTTCACGATGACTCAGGAAGAGGCTAGGACGGACCCCGATGTTGTGTCAGGTACGTTTCTAGTAAACTAAACTCTTGCTTCTGTGTTATTTGATTCCGGTGCTAGTAAGAGCTTCATTCCTACTACCTTTTTGTGCTAAGTTGCCTTTAAGGAGTAGGAGTATTGACGAGCCCTTTGATGTAGAAACTGCCATAGGTAAGTCTACCAGGATTTCTGAGATGATGGAAGGCTGTGTCATAGAAGTAGAAGGTCATAAATTTCCTGTTAGACCATTCGTGATGACCTTAGGCAGTTTCGTTGTAGTCCTAGGAATGGACTGGTTAGCGGCCTACGAGGCGAATATCGTATGTCGCAAGAAGATGATTGGACTGACAGCGCCTGACGGGAGTTCGGTGACGATTTACGGTGATCGAGTTACTACGATTCCGAAGGTGATTTCAATGGCGGTGGCGGGAAGTGTATGAGGCGTGGATGTAGTGCCTACTTGGCCTACATAAAAGATGTTGATACGTCGACACCACAACTGTCGGATGTACCGGTTATGTGTGAGTTCCCAGATGTGTTTCCTGAAGATTTACCAGGTGTACCGCCGGACCGTGAGATTGAGTTTCAGATCGACCTGATACTCGGTGCCCAACCTGTTGCTAAGGCACCGTATCGGTTAGCCCCCTCTGAGCTGAAGGAATTGATGGAGCAATTGCAAGAGATGCTTGATAAGGGGTTCATTAGACCGAGTATCTCTCCATGGGGTGCCCCGGTTTTGTTTGTAAAGAAGAGGGACGGTAGTATGAGGATGTGTATTGACTACCGCGAGCTGAACAAATTGACGGAGAAGAATCGGTATCCATTGCCAAGGATTGATGACCTGTTTGATCAACTCCAAGGTGCCAGTTGGTTTTCGAGAATAGATCTCCGATCTGGTTACCATCAGTTGAAGGTGAAGGAGCAGGATGTTCCTAAAACAGCTTTTCGTACGCGTTATGGACACTACGAGTTCCTCGTTATGTCTTTCGGTTTAACCAACGCGCCAGCTGCTTTTATGGATCTGATGAATCGAGTGTGTCGGCCGATGTTGGATAAATCAGTGATTGTGTTCATCGATGATATCTTGATTTATTCGAAGAGCGAGGTGGAACATGCCGGTCACATTCGAGAGGTATGAGAGACGTTGAGAAGGGAGAAGTTGTATGCTAAGTTCTCCAAGTGCGTGTTCTGGTTGCGCGAGGTTCAGTTTTTGGGTCACGTGGTGAATCCTGAGGGGATTATGGTAGACCTGGCAAAAGTGGAAGCTGTGATGCAATGGTAGTCTCCAAGGACGCCATCCGAGATCCGTAGTTTCTTGGGTTTGGCGGGCTATTATAGGAGATTCATCCAAGACTTCTCTAAGATAGCCTCTCCACTGACCAAGTTGACCCGTAAGGATGTGAAGTTTGTTTGGGGTCAAGAGCAAGAGAAGGCTTTCGAAGAGTTGAAGACGAGGTTGACTCAAGCTCCTGTCTTATCATTACCCGAAGGGACCGAGGATTTGGTGGTTTATTCAGATGCTTCTTACTTGGGATTGGGTTGCGTACTGATGCAACGAGGAAAGGTTATAGCTTATGCATCCCGACAGTTGAAGGTTCATGAGGTTAATTACCCTACTCATGATTTAGAGCTAGCAGCTGTGGTCTTTGCGTAAAAAAAAAAAATTTGGAGGCACTACCTGTACGGGACGAGGTGCACCATCTTCACTGACCACAAGAGCTTGAAGTACTTCTTCGAGCAGAAGGATTTGAACATGAGGCAAAGGAGATGGCTGGAACTGATAAAGGATTATGATTGTGAAATCCATTACCATCCGGGCAAAGCCAACGTAGTGGCGGATGCCCTTAGCCGAAAAGAGAGGCCTGAACCAATCCGGGTGAAGGCTTACCAATTGATTTTGACCTCCGATGTGATGAAGAAGGTCAAGGAGTTTCAAGATGAGGCGTTGAAGGAAGATCATCTTAACTCTGAAAGGATGAGAGGCTAGTCGCGGAATTGGGTGAAAACACTCTCGGTGTTAGAACCCGATTCGGACGGATGTGGATCCCTTGTTATGGGGATTTACGTGGGAGGATTATGGATAAAGCTCATAAGACTCAATACTCCATTCATCCTGGTGCTACAAAGATGTATCAAGATATGAAGAAAGATTATTGGTGGCCGGGTATGAAGTGCGATGTAGCGGAGTATGTGAGTAAGTGTCTTACTTGCTTGCAAGTGAAGGCCGAGCATCAGAAGCCGTACGGGAAGATCTAACCTCTGGATATACCCGAGTGGAAGTGGGAGCATATCACCATGGACTTTATCATGAAGCTACCGCGTACCGTGAAGGGGTACGATGCCATATGGGTGATAGTCGACCGTCTGACGAAGAGTGCTCACTTCCTACTGATCCGAGAGACGTATTCATCTGAGAAGTTAGCGGATCTATTCATAAGGGAGATTGTAACTCGTCATGGTGTGCCAGTGTCTATTGTTTATGATAGTGACACTCGGTTTACATCTAAGTTCTGGAAGAGATTTCATGATGCAATGGGGATGAGGTTACACATCAGCACGGCTTATCATCCACAGACAGATGGTCAGTCGGAGAGAACTATTCAAAGGCTAGAAGATATGCTTCGGGCATGCGTCATTGACTTTGGAGGAAGCTGGGATGACCACTTAACGTTAGCTGAGTTCTCATATAATAACAGTTATCATGCCAGTATTGGTATGCCCCCTTATGAGATGCTATATGGTATGAGATGTAGAACACCCGTTTATTGGGGTGATATTGGTCAGAAGGAGTTAGGAAGTATTGAGGTGATTGAGGCTATGACTGAGAAGCTCGAAAAGATCAAAGC
This sequence comes from Flaveria sonorensis, assembly GCA_025506505.1. Taxonomy (NCBI): domain Eukaryota; kingdom Viridiplantae; phylum Streptophyta; class Magnoliopsida; order Asterales; family Asteraceae; genus Flaveria; species Flaveria sonorensis. Next base: position 18,583,136 of record CM046423.1, on the reverse strand, counting down.
CTTTATGAAGGCAGCCAAATATAGGCAGAAGTCGTATGACGATAAGAGACGTAGACCGATTGAATTCCAGGTGGGCGATAGAGTTATGTTGAAAGTCTTGCCTTGGAAAGGTATCATTCGGTTTAGAAAGCGGGGCAAGTTGAGCCCGAGATACATAGGGCCTTTCCGAATCATTGCTCGAGTAGGAGAGGTGGCCTACAGGTTGGAGTTACCTGATGAGTTAAGTGGAATTCACCCTACATTCCATGTCATCTGCGGAAGTGTTTAGCTGACGAAGATATGGTTGTACCACTGGAAGATATTGAAGTTGATGAGAGGCTCAATTATGTGGAACAACCAGTGGCAATCATTGACCGCAAGGAGAAATTTTTAAGTATTAAAGTGGTTCCTCTTGTGCGCGTACAGTGGAAGCACAGGATAGGATCCGAGTCTACGTGGGAGCCTGAAGAAGAGATGAGGCAGCATTACCCACATTTGTTTGAGGAATAACAGGTTTCGGGGACGAAACCTATATAAGGGGGGTGGACTTATAACACCCGAAAAATTTTAAAAGACGAGAAAGAAAGAATAAATGTGCAAAAAGAGGAAGAAACACAATTTAACCCAAGTTGAGGGGCTAAATGTGTCAAAAGGACAAAAAGAATAAAAGTGGGTGTAAAAAGGTGATGGCCGCCCACACCATTCTGCATATTTTCCTTTTCACCGGATTTAGAGAGAGAAAGAAGAGAAGAGTTTTGGGTTTGAAGAAAGAAGAAGGAGAATTCGAATTCAAGGTAAGAATTCTTGGTTTTAGGTTGTTCTTGGCTGGCCTATGCCTCGGTTGCATGCTTATGTGTGTTTTGTTGTGTTCGGGTGTGTGTTTTTGGTGGGTTTCTAGGTGGTTGAACTCATAGTGCAGACGAGTTTGAAGGAAGTCACACTCGAAGGCTGCAAAGGGAGTTCTAGATCCTCGGTTTCAATGTTTTAAACCTGTTTTGGGGCTGGAAATACATGTAACTAACTTTTTATGACCAGTATTTTGTATCGTAAATTTGGCCCTGTTCTTTTATTTAGTGTGATAGGGCCTGCTTGTTTTGCTCGGTTTACGTGATTGTATGCTTATTCTAAGAGATTAGCATGCTAGATTCGGTGCGATGAATGTATAAGAATGAGGATTGGGAACTGATTTTAGTATAAGATGCGGTTTCAGGTTATTGATCATCCGCATTAAGTTTGAATATTTGCATAAGTGTTGTTCATCCGCATTAGTTAAGTCTTCATTCGCATTTGATGAACACATCGACTACTTTGTTCATCCGCATTTGTTTGTCCATGCGTATTTGCTTCAGTCATCCGCATTTGGTTCATGCGCATTTCTTTGGGACACGAAATATTTTCTGAGGTGTTCATCTGCATTGGTTTACTCATCCGCATTGGTTTACTCATCCGCATTGGTTTATTCATCCGCATTTGTCTGTTCATCCGCATTTGTTTGCTCATCCGCATTTCTTTAAGGGGACAGAACTTTCTGAGATTTTAGGTTGTAGAGCTTAAGTGTTAAGAAAGGAGGTTTTATGGGGAACTGTGCTTGTTTACGTTTTGCATGCTTTGTATGCTGTTGTGATGATGTTGTTCTATGTTATGTTTGTGTCGTGACCTTACGTGGTGTGACGTATGTATACGCTTATGAAAAGTATTACTTAGCGAAAGTGGAAGATAACTAATGTGAAGTAAGTAAGAATGAATGCATGCATTAATGAATGATCGTAAGTAAGAAAAGTCTTGCAAGCACTGTAAGGAGGTTCACACCCAATGAAGGGTGTTAGCTCAACAGTGTGTGGGTTAGCTACCCCAGAAGTATGCACACTGGGGTCTAGTCTTTGTGACTGACCATACGTACGGGACCATTGTCGCTTACCCCGGTGCTGGGCCCGCCTCGGGCGTGATGTTTGAAGTCTATTTATAGTCTTCGGTCCAGTACCCGCCTTGTGCATGATGTTTGGGTTATAGCACATGGCATGGTCCAAATGATGATACCCCGGTGCTGGGCCTGCCTCGGGCATGATGTTTGAAGTCTATTTATAGTCTTTGGTCCAGTACCCGCCTTGTGCATGATGTTTGGGGTATAGCTCGAGGCATTAGCCTAGAGCATAGAGAAGTGAAAGTAATAATGATCGAATGAAATTTACGATAAGTGAATGAATGAATGTAAGTTGAAGATGATGAAAGATAATAATGAGATTATCTATTTGTACGTATGATGTATGATCGCTTACGAAAGTAAAGTACGGTTATAAACGAAAGAAAAGTATTTCATTTATAAAACTAGAACTCACTCAGCAACGCTGACTTTTATGTGTTTCCAGTTGGCAGGTAATTGTTGCTGAGGATGGCACGGGGCAGCTACTTGGCATTTTTGGATGGCATCCGTTGTTTAGAATTATAATGTTTTTGTGATGTAATGCAAATTATGATATTTTGTAACAGTTAACTATAATGTATTATTTTGCAAAAGCAATTATAATGAAATGGTTTGTTTAAAAGAATTCCGCTGCAACATTTTGGAAATGGTAAATATAAATTATATGTTTTATGTGCGATGATTGTCCAGCTATAAGCGTTTCGGGAACGGGGCCTTACACTTTTCCCCCTAGGTTTTACAAATTAATGAAATGAAAACGAGGCCACGTAACTCACCTTGAATGATACAGTAAATAAGCAACAAAAGACTTCTAGGAATGAGAGCAACTCAACGGTCGAACACCTATAATTAAATGTAATTTAAATCTTAAAACATGTCTAAAGAGTATCGATATAAATCCGGTTGGTCTCGGGTCGGTTCGAATTTGACGTGTGACTCAAGTAATAAGTATATATTTACGTTATGTAAATGTTAACTCGACTACTCATACGTCTACACATATATAATCATCAACTTATCACACGGTTCAATATTTATATTCCCACATACTTAGTCGTTCATTTGTAATAGTTGATCGTATAAACATTATGTAAGGCCCCGTTCCCGGAGACCTCACAGTTGGTCAATCATAGCATAAAACATTAAACATCACACATTTTATAAAATATTGCAGCGGGATTAAGTTAATAAAAACCATTCATTCTATTAATATTTAACGTTGTTAAGCAATACATCATTGTTTTCTTGAATTACAAAAGACCCTGTTTCGTTGCATTACAAAACAACAATATCATTAAAGATGAATGGATGCCAATCTTGCCCTGTCGAGTAGCTTCCCCCGCGTGCCACCCTCAGCAACAATTACCTGCCACTGAAAATGCATAAAAGTCAGCGTCGCTGAGTGAGTTCTAGTTTTAAAACGTTTAAAATGCCTTGTAGGATTTATATATGAAAATACCCTTTTCAATAAAATACTTCCTTTACTTTTACAAGTGAGCATTCATCATACATACATCAAGGTATAGATTGAATTATCTTTCATTAACTCACGTATTCATTCATTATCTTTCACTATACTCTGGATCCTGTCTCATGCAATACCCGACTCATATCCTAAGATCGACAGTACCGGGGTACGCGACAAGAACTCGGGTCAATCTCATGGATTGAATCCCTTATGAGTCTTTTGTGACAATACAATCACTCACCTCAACTATGGCTTACGAGTCTTTTGTGACAACACAGTCACTCACCTCAATTTTGGCATACAAGTCTTTTGTGACAACACAGTCACTCACCTCAACCATTGCTTGCAAGACTTTTCATACTTTTCTTATGTTCCACTTCTTTATTAACATTAATCTTTCACTTTCTTTACGATAATACTTTACGCATACGAATATAAACACACCACGTAAAGTCACATTATACATAGTATAAAGCATCAACAACAGCCCACAACATGCATCACCATAACAGACAAGAACTGGCAAAACATTCCAGAACTTACCCGCAACATTCTACTTCCCAAGCTTCGGAAAAATCCTGAGTCCTTAGACAAATGCGGATGAACAGTAACTAATGCGGATGAACAACAAACTAATGTGGATGAACAACTAACTAATGCGGATGAACAACAACTAATGCGGATGAACAATAAACTTATGCGGATGAAAGACTTCAGATTATTCCAAGTGTCCAACTAAACGCTGGTAGAACAAATGCGAATGACTGAAACAAATGCGCATGAACACTGTAGCAAATGCGCATGAACAAAAGAAATGCGAAAGAACACTTGGGCGCATAAGCAACTACAAATGCGGATGAACAAACAAATGCGCATGAGCAAAATACTTAAGTGCGGATGAACAAACAACAAATGCACATCAACAAGTACTTAAATGCGGATGAACTAACCAACCTGCTAACGCACTTATGCAATTATTCTGTCCCTGATCCTCGATCTAACACATCCTTATCATAGATCTAACATGCTAAACATCTAGAGCAGGCATACAACCACGAAAACACCAACAGTCCTAACCAATCATGCTTATCAATCTGAACGAAGCTTAAACTCAACATCACAAGCATCAACCGCACATAAACCACCATAAAGCACAAACACAAACACCCACATACATACGGTGAAGCATAAAACAGCTGTAAAACCTTTTAAACATGCATTTTCAGCCCCAAAGAAGTTTAAAACATATAAAACCAGGGTCTAGAACTCACCTAGTGCAACAAACAAGCAAAACTCCTCCAAACTCATGTGCACAAGAGTTCAAACGCTGAAAACAAGCAAAAACAGACAACAAAACACATAAACACATATAAATCGGTTTCATGGTCAAAACCCAACAAACCGAACCATAAAATACAAAGAACACTAACCACAAGCGAGAATCAGCCTCTTCTTCCCCTTGAAACTGAGAGAAATCGAATTCAGCTTCTTCTTCTTCTGATTCGGTTGAACACAGTAGCAGCAGCAGTGATATGGGCAGCCATGCCCATATAAAGCGCACTTTTGACTTTTGTGTACTTTTACACAAAACACCCCTCATCTTCGGCTTCTTTTTGCTTTCTTCTTGATACTTTTATTTTCTTTTATTTTGACAAGATTTCGGGTGTTACAAGTCTACCCCCCCTTAAAGAGGTTTCGTCCCCGAAACCTGTCACTCTTCGAATAACTGTGGGTAATGCTGTCTCATTTCTTCCTCCGTCTCCCACGTAGACTCGGAACCCTTTCGGTGTTTCCACTGCACAAGTACGAGTGGAACCACTTTATTTCTCAATCTCTTCTCCTTCCTATCTATGATGGCCACTGGTTGCTCCACATAATTGAGCCTTTCATCCACTTCTATATCCTCCAGTGGCACAATCATATCTTCATCGGTCAAGCATTTTCTCAGATGAGATACATGGAACGTCGGGTGAATTCCACTTAGCTCATCAGGCAATTCTAGTCGATAGGCCACCTCCCCTACTCGTGCAATGATTCGAAAAGGCCCTATGTACCTCGGACTCAGCTTGCCCCTATTCCGAAATCGGATGATTCCCTTCCAGGGTGACTTTAACATGACTTTATCACCCACATTGAACTTGATTGGTCTTCGCCTCTTATCGGCATACGACTTTTGTCTATCCTTGGCTGCCTTCATAAAGGCTTTGATCTTTTCTAGCTTCTCAGTCGTAGCCTCGATTACCTCCACGCTTCCTAACTCTTTCTGCCCAATGTATCCCCAACACACGGGCGTTCTACATCTCTTACCATATAGCATCTCGTAAGGTGGCATGCCAATGCTGGCATGTAGCTGTTGTTGTATAAGAACTCTGCCAATGGTAGATGATCATCCCAACTTCCTCCGAAGTAGATCACACATGCTCGAAGCATGTCCTCGAGCGTTTGAATCGTCCTTTCAGACATACCATCTGTCTAAGGATGGTAAGCCGTACTGATGTAGCCTCGTCCCCATCACATCGTGGAATCTCTTCCAAAACTTCGATGTGAACCGAGTGTCACGGTCTGACATGATAGACACCGGCACACCATGACGAGCTACAATATCTTTGATGAACAGATTCGCCAACCTCTCAGATGAATACGCCTCACGGATCGGTAGGAAGTGAGCACTCTTTTTCAAACGATCAACTATTACCCAAATTGCATCATACCCCCTTGCCGTTCGTGGTAACTTCGTAATGAAATCCATGGTGATGTGCACCCACTTCCACTCGGGTACATCCAACGGTTGGATCTTCCCGTATGGCTTTTGATGCTCTGCCTTCACTTGTAAGCAAGTAAGGCACTTACTCACATACTCCACTACATCGCGCTTCATACCCGGCCACCAATAGTCTTTCTTTATATCTTGATACATCTTAGTGGCACCAGGATGAATGGAGTATCGAGTCTTATGAGCTTCGTCTATAATTCATCCCCGTAGATCACCGTAGCGGGGAATCCACATCCTCCCGAAGCGGGTTCTAACTCCGTGGGTATTTTCTCCCAACTCCGTGACTAGACCTCTCATCCTTTCAGAGTTAAGGCGATCTTCCTTCAATGCCTCATCCTGAAATTCTTTGACCTGTGTCATCATGTCAGAGGTCATCACCAATTGATAAGCCTTCACCCGAATTGGCTCGGGTCTCTCTTTTCGGCTGAGGGCATCAGCCACAACATTGGCTTTACCCGGATGGTAGTGGATTTCACAATCATAATCCTTAATCAGCTCTAACCACCTCCTCTGCCTCATGTTGAGATCTTTCTGCTCAAAGAAATACTTTAAGCTCTTGTGGTCCGTGAAGATTGTGCATTTCACCCCGTACAGGTAATGCCGCCAAATCTTTAATGCAAAGACCATAGCTGCGAGCTCCAAATCATGCGTGGGATAATTGACCTCGTGGGTTTTCAACTGTTGGGACGCGTAGGCTATTACTCTCCCACGTTGCATTAACACACAACCCAGTCCCGAATAGGAGGCATCCGAATACACCACTAAGTCTTCACTCCTTTCGGGTAATGTCAAAACAGGAGCTTGAGTTAATCTTGCCTTTAACTCCTCAAAAGCATCCTCCTATTCTCGTCCCCACACAAACTTCACCTCCTTGCGAGTCAATTTAGTAAAAGGTGAGGCTACCTTGGAAAAGTCTTGAATGAACCTCCTGTAGTAGCCTGCCAATCCCAAGAAACTTCGAATCTCAGATGGCGTCTTTGGAGATTTCCATTGCATCACCGCCTCAACCTTCGCCGGGTCCACCATGATCCTTTTAGCATTAACCACGTGACCCAAAAATTGAACTTCACTTAACCAGAAAGCACACTTAGAGAATTTAGCATAAAGCTTCTCCCTTCTAAGTGTCTCCAATACCTCGCGTATGTGACCGGCATGTTCTTCTTCGCTCTTCGAATAAATCAGGATATCATCAATAAATACAATCACTGATTTATCTAACATCGGCCGACACACTCGATTCATTAAATCCATAAAGGCAGCTGGCGCGTTAGTCAGACCGAAAGACATAACGAGGAACTCGTAGTGTCCATAACGCGTGCGAAAAGCTGTCTTAGAAATGTCTTGCTCCTTAACCTTCAACTGATGGTAACCAGATCGGAGATCTATTCGTGAGAACCAACTGGCACCTTGGAGCTGGTCAAACAAGTCATCTATTCTCGGTAAGGGATATCGATTCTTCACTGTTAACTTTTTTAGCTCCCGGTAGTCTATGCACATCCTCATACTACCGTCTTTCTTCTTAACAATCAAAACCGGAGCACCCAAAGGAGAGATACTCGATCGAATGAAACCTTTGTCCAATAACTCCTGCAGTTGAACCATCAACTCCTTCATCTCGGTTGGAGCTAATCGATATGGTGCCTTGGTAACGGGTTGAGCACGGGGTATTAAATCAATCTGAAACTCAATCTCACGGTCCTGTGGTATGCCTGGTAAATCTTCTGGGAACACGTCTGGAAAATCACACACAACTGGTATGTCGGACAATTGTGGTACTGATGCGTCCACATCCATCACATAAGCCAGGTAGGCACTACATCCGTGTTTCATGCACTTCTCGGCCACCACCATCGAAATCACCTTCGGAACTGTAGTAACTCGGTCACCGTAAACCGTTACCGAACTTCCATCGGGCGCTGTCAGTCGAATCATCTTTTTGCGACACACGATGTTTGCCTTATAGGCTACCAACCAATCCATCCCCAGAACTACATTAAATCTACCTAGGGGCATCACAAATAGTTTAGCACAAAACCTCTGGCCTTCTAACTCTATGCCACAATCCTCAATCACATCAGAAATTCTGGTAGACTTACCAATAGGAGTTTCTACATCAAATGACTCATCAATTCTTCTACTACTAACAGGCAGCTTAGCACAGAAAGCAACAGAAATAAAACTCCTACTAGCACCAGAATCAAACATTACAGAGGCACAAGTTTGGTTTACTAGCAACCTACCCGACACGACATCGGGATCCACCCTGGCCTCCTCCCGGGTCATTGTAAATGCTCTAGCGCTTGTCCTCTGCCCTTCACTCTCTGTCCTTTTCTTCTTGCAATCCCTGCTCATGTGTCCCCCTTCCCCACAGATATGACACCTCAACGCTCTACAATCCTTAACGATGTGACCAAGCTTTCCGCATCTGAAGCAAACATTTAGTCCCAACCGGTATTCCCCGCTATGCTCCCTTCCACACTTACCACACCTCTTCGCTCCGGAGCTTGATGACCCCACTCTTCGGTCATCCATTTTCATCCTCTTAGTGTTTGGGGTGAAACCACCACGCCCAAACCTCTTCCCACTCCAGTTCTTGTCACCACCACCTGTCTTCTTCACCTCAACCACCGACACCTCTCTCTCATCATAAAGCCTCCCAGCCAGATCCACTGCCGACCTAAAAGTGCTTGGTCGGGCAACAATTAAGTTCCTGCGGATATCAGCCTGCAATCCCTGCACATACCTCTTAATCTTCCTCGACACCGGCGTCACCTGATCCGGCACCAGCCTCGCCATTTCGTTAAACTTGGTGGTGTATTGCTGGTGGGTCATTGTTCCCACCTCAAGCTGTAGGAACTCTCTCTCTATCTTGTGTAGTTCCCTGTGAGGACCGAATTCCTCAACAACCAACTTCTTTAAATCTCCCCATCTCATCCTCCCGATGGCCCTGCTGCCCTCGGCTTGGACAATATTGTCCCACCAACACAAAGTCGAGTCAACGAATGAGTGAGTGGCGAATTTCACCTTCTGATCCTCCCTGCACTCACTAATATCCAACACTGCCTCAATCTCTCTAACCCAGTGGTGGGTAGTAGCAGCGTTACCATTGCCGTCAAAAGTAGGGGGTTTACACCGTTGGAATGCCCCGTAGCTGCATCCCCTCGTGGTTTCCCGCACCTCTACATCTTCTTCATCACTGGAGGCTCCCCTTTCAACATTCATCTCCTCCTCGTCATCATGATCTCTCTCATTCTCCCTTCTCCCAGCAGTAGCCCTTCTCTCTTCCTCCTTCTCCTTCCTTTCGTCCTCCCTAACAGCTAGGATCACTTCAGTCACGACACACGGTAGGATTGTCTGCATGACTTGGTGAACCTCCTCCACTACTACCTCTTTCACTGAGGCCCTTAGGTTGGCACTCTCATCTCCGCCCTCCGGGTGATGAATCCCAGGCTCACCAGGAGCCGTCTCTGCAGTTCTCGTCTTGTTCTTTGCGGACCGGGGTCTACTAGCACTACCACCCCGTACACCACCTCTAGAAGCCTTAGATGATCTACCTCCAGCCATCCTGTAACACTATAAGATTCAAACACCAACACGGTCATTCAAGGTAATAGCTCAGTTTATGTCAAGTATAGTAAGTCCCTAATTACAGTGGCCAGTTATGATTAGCCACTTACTTTACTCTTCTTCCCCCAAGCATTTCCTATCCTGACTACATCAGTATTCAAATCTACTAAAAGCACATAAATCAAATAGCACACGCACATAGTACCGGTTAACATTAAGAAAAGAATACCTGATGGCACGTAGCTACTCGGGCTGGCATCCCTCCGTTTGTCCTATTCTCAGTTTAAGTTTAGGTTTTGAAATTATTTATCTATTTCTCTTAAACTTTGGCTCTGATACCAACTTGTAAGGCCCCGTTCCCGGAGACCTCACAATTGGTCAATCAAAGCATAAAACATTAAACATCACACATTTCATAAAATATTACAGCGGGATTAAGTTAATAAAAATCATTCATTCTATTAATATTTAACGTTGTTAAGCAATACATTATTGTTTTCTTGAATTACCAAAGACCCTGTTTCGTTGCATTACAAAACAACAATATCATTAAAGATGAATGGATGCCAATCTTGCCCTGCCGAGTAGCTTCCCCCGCGTGCCACCCTCAGCAACAATTACCTGCCAATTGAAAATGCATAAAAGTCAGCGTCGCTGAGTGAGTTCTAGTTTTAAAATGTTTAAAATACCTTGTAGGATTTATATATGAAAATTCCCTTTTCAATAAAATACTTCCTTTACTTTTACACGTGAGCATTCATCATACATACATCAAGGTATAGATTGAATTATCTTTCATTAACTCACGTATTCATTCATTATCTTTCACTATACTCTGGATCCTGTCTCATGCAATACCCGACTCATATCCGAAGATCGACAGTACCGGGGTACGCGACAAGGACTCGGGTCAAACTCATGTATTGAATCCCTTACGAGTCTTTTGTGACAACACAGTCACTCACCTCAACTATGGCTTACGAGTCTTTTGTGACAACACAGTCACTCACCTCAATTTTGGCATACAAGTCTTTTGTGACAACACAGTCACTCACCTCAACCTTTGCTTGCCAGACTTTTCATACTTTTCTTATGTTCCACTTCTTTATTAACATTAATCTTTCACTTTCTTTACGATAATACTTTACGCATACGAATATAAACACACCACGTAAAGTCACATTATACATAGTATAAAGCATCAACAACAGCCCACAACATGCATCACCACAACAGACAAGAACCATCAAAACATTCCAGAACTTACCCACTACATTCTACTTCCCAAGCTTCGGAAAAATCCTGAGTCCTTAGACAAATGCCGATGAACAGTAACTAATACGGATGAACAACAAACTAATGCGGATGAACAACTAACTAATGCGGATGAACAACAAACTAATGCGGATGAACAACTTACTAATATGGATGAACAATAACTAATGCGGATGAACAACAAACTAATGCGGATGAAAGACTTCAGATTATTCCAAGTGTCCAACTAAATGGTGGTAGAACAAATGCGAATGACTGAAACAAATGCGCATGAACACTGTAGCAAATGCGCATGAACAAAAGAAATGCGGAAGAACACTTGGGCACATAAGCAACTACAAATGCGGATGAGCAAACAAATGCGCATGAGCAAAATACTTAAGTGCGGATGAACAAACAACAAATACGCATGAACAAGTACTTAAATGAGGATGAACTAACCAACCTACTAATGCACTTATGCAATTATTCAGTCCCCAATCCTCGATCTAACACATCCCTATCATAGATCTAACATGCTAAACATCTAGAGCAGGCATACAACCACGAAAACACTAACAGTCCTAACCAATCATGCTTATCCATCTGTTCGAAGCTTAAACTCAACATCACAAGCATCAACCGCACATAAACCACCATAAAGCATAAACACAAACACCCACATATATAAGGTGAAGCATAAAATAGCTGTAAAACCTTTTAAACATGCATTTTCAGCCCCAAAGAAGTTTAAAACACATAAAACTGGGGTCTAGAACTCACCCAGTGCAGCAAACAAGTAAAACTCCTGCAAACTCGTGTGCACAAGAGTTCAAACGCCTAAAACAAGCAAAAACAGACAACAAAACACATAAACACATATAAATTGGTTTCATGGTCAAAACCCAACAAACCGAACCATAAAATACAAAGAACACTAACCACAAGCGAGAATCAGCCTCTTCTTCCCCTTGAAACCGAGAGAAATCGAATTCAGTTTCTTCTTCTTCTGATTTGGTTGAACACAGTAGCAGCAGGAGTTATATGGGCAGCCATGCCCATATAAAGCACACTTTTGCATTTTGTGTACTTTTACACAAAACACCCCTCATCTTTGGCTTCTTTTTGCTTTCTTCTTGATACTTTTATTTTCTTTTATTTTGACAAGATTTTGGGTGTTACACATTATTTAACTATAATAGGTGTACTTATATGTATAAATAACTACACACTCACAACACCCATTCAAAAACACACTACATTACCCACACACACATAGCAACATAGTCACACATATAATGACATAAACACCTACCACTCACTCACACAATTATTGTACGCACACACACCACGCACACGCATAGAAATCCAACACACACACTGCTCACACAATCCACAATTAATTTAACACATCCACACCACGCACACACATGCAGTAACCCAACACACACACTGCTCACACAAATCCACACACACAGATTATATACATACATATGCACACTCATACAAGGTGATTTATATATCCATACATACTATGCATTCACACATACAATTCACATACTATGCATTCACACATACTCACACTCGCCATTCACTCACACATCTATGGCTTCAAACACACACACACGACAAACACACCTTTACGATTTCAACTCACACACACGACACACTTATGGCACACACACGACACACTTATGGCACACACACCCTCTCAGCACACACGCACACAACCGACAAAAATGTGCACCCGAACCCCACCGCTGAACCCTGTCATCGCAGCTCACCCAAATAACACACCAACACGCCCGCGAACTTGGCCGACACCCACTCAACACTCGAATCGTGACGAAACAGTGACCCAAACCAATCCGAGATGATATTCAATGAAACAAATGAGACCGGGCAATGAGTACCTGCAGTTAGCTACGGGAGAATGAGACGACTCGATGGTGGTTGCTAGATCACGACAAGTGAAGACTTGGCGAGGGGATTCGGCTGACCGTGACGACAATAAGGTTTCGGGTGGGTGCCGATGGTACTTCACGATATATATTGTTTAATTTGATAATTTACACTCTAAACCCCAAACTTTTAAATAATTATTCCCTAAACTTTAGTTAAATTACATTTTAAACCCTAAACTAAATAATAATAATAATAATAATAATAATAATAATAATAATAATAATAATAACAATAACAATAACAATAACAATAACAATAACAATAACAATAACAATAACAATAACAATAACAATAACAATAACAATAACAATAATAATAATAATTTTAGTAACAATAACAATTATTATGGTAATACTAATTATACCAATAATGATTAGTTTTGTTAATTATTATTTGTATAATATTTGTCTAATTCATCATATTATAATATTAGGGTTAACGCGCAAGGCAGATAAGACAAAATTCGGGATAGAAAACGAATTAATTACGCAAAATAAATAATACACAAGGAGAGTTAACGAGCTTCGCGTCAATTAACGGACCTGATAGTGACAGATGTCACAGTATCCCCCAGTTGAGAGAATTTCGTCCCGAAATTCAGCTGGAGTTAGATCCCGAAGCTCTATCCGCGAACCGATGCGAATAAGAGGTGATGTTGTGACTCCTCAGCTAAGAATCCACAAGTCACATCCTACCACAAACATAATTGGTGATGTTGGGACTGGGTGAGAATAAGAGGACAAACCTATGATCAAAATATTTGTCTGCACTCTTGCTTCTTATCCCAAGTTGAGCCAAAGATAGTAGATGAAGCTTTAAGAGATGGAAGCTGGATTGAAGCAATGAAGGAGGAACTACTTCAATTCAAAAGACAGGGTGTTTGGAACCTACATCCTCTTCCACCTGGGAAGATGCCAATAGGAACCAAGTGGGTATTCAAAAACAAGAAAGATGATAGAGGACTTGTCATCAAGAACAAGGCAAGACTAGTAGTCCAAGGGTACACTCAAGAGGAAGGAATTGACTACACAGATGTTTTTGCTCCTGTAGCAAGACTTGAAGTTGTAAGAATGTTCCTTGCTTTTGCTGCATCAAAGGATTTCAAGGTCTACCAAATTGATGTCAAGTGTGCATTTCTATATGGGGTGATAGATGAAGAAATGTATGTCTGTCAACCACCTGGCTTTGCAAATCCAGATCGTCCTGATTATGTCTGCAAGCTTGACAAAGCTCTTTATGGGTTGCATCAAGCACCAAGGAAGTGGTATGAGACACTGTCATAGTACCTAGTTCAACATGGTTACAAAAGAGGTACTATTGACAGCACACTCTTCATCAAAAGAGCAGAAAATTATTTGATGTTGGTTCAAGTTTATATTGATAACATTACCTTTAGGTCAACTAATGAAAAGCTCTATAAAAAAGTTTGAGAAGCTGATGAAGAATAGGTTTGAAATGTGTGCCATGGGAGAACTCAATTTCTTTCTAGGAATTCAAGTGAAGAAAGTTGACAATAGCATCTTCATAAACTAGTCAAAGTATGTACAATACATACTAACCATATTTCATCTGATTGATTGTAAGATTACTAAGACTCCCATAGCCAGAAACAACTCCCTAGGACCTGATCTTGAGGGGGAGGGTGTGGATGAACATCAATACAGAGCTATGATTGGGTCTCTTATGTACCTAAAAGCCAGCAGGCCAGATATCATACTTGCCACATGCATATGTGAAAGATATCAAGCCAACCCTAAGATGTCACACCTAGTTGCTGTCAAGAGGATTCTTAGATACCTCAAATAAGCTCCCACACTAGGACTTTGGTATCTAAAGAATCATCACTTCAATCTATATGAATATACAGATAGTGACTATGGTGGCTGTAAAATGAGTACTAAGTCTACATATGGGGGATGTTAGTTCTTTGGTGGAAGGATAGTCTCATGGCAATACAAGAAGCAATCTTGTGTATCTGCATCAACTGCTGAAGCTGCTTACATTATTGCTGCCAGCTACTGTGCTCAAGTGCTTTGGATTCAGAATCAGATGCTAGATTATGTATTCAACTTCAAGAAGACTCCTATCCACATAGACAAAAATAGTGCTATCTCTATCACAGAGAATCCAGTGCAGCACTCAAAAACAAAACAAATCAATACCAGGTATCATTTGATTGAGACAATTTTGAAATAAGATTAATTAAACTGGTCAAAGTTAACACAATTGAACAATATGTTGATCTGTTCACAAAAGCATTTGATGAACAGAGATTTAAATATCTTGTATCAACCATTGGGATGATTAACTTTGAGTAGATTTTCTTAAATTAATTTCAAAATTGTTTTTCTAAATGTGTGTCTTTAATGTTGTCTAATTTATCACTCATATAAGCCCTACTTATCTTGGAAGAAATTTTTTCAAAGTATATATTCCTTAGATATTTAAGAAGTATAGACAAATTTTCCCTCAGAAGATTTTGATTTGATTTCCAAAGAAAATTATATCTCCAAAACAAATAACTACTTAGTAAAGAATTTAACTTTGGAAGAAATTCTGATATATCTTTTGAAGCTTAAATATGCTTCTAAGTACTTATATGTTTTGTAGGAAAAAAATTTTCCGAAAGCAATTTAGTCTCGGAAGTTTTATTTACTCCTTAAATAAAACTTCTGAAGCTTAATATCTTTCGAAACCAAATCTGTGTCGGAAGCAAAATTACTCTAAGTACATTTTCTTCTGAAGCAATTCTTCTAAAAAACTGAGGAATATCTTCTAAAAAACAATTTTGCTTTGGAAGCTTTCTTTATACTTCCGAAGGGATATTACCTTCGGAAGATTTTAAACTCCAAGATAACCACCTTTTTGGGTACTTTTTCAAAGGTGGGACCGACATCTAGATTTCAAAGTTTATCTTTTGCAATAACTTTGTCTCAAATCCAAGCATATAAATAGCCTTTCCAATGGATTTCCCTCTCTCTGCTTCTTCTTCATTTGCAACTTTCAAGCCCTAAATCATTCACAAACTCTAGTTGTTTTTCCAATCTCTTCTTTAAAAGCTTCATAAAATGGCTAACCCTAAACCCCAAAACCAGCCAGCTTTCATCATGCACCTACACAGGGAACACAACCAAGTTGCTCTGTTAAACACAAAGTAAACCCTAGACAAGCTAGACCTAGACCACTAGATAGGCAAGTGAACCTGATCGATTGTAGACAAGACTAAGGTAGACCGGAATCGAACCCTAGAGACACTATTATAGAATAACTAAGACTCGAAAAGGACTAAAACGATATTGATTTAATAATGGGGGGATTTTCTTTTTATAAGGAACCTAGAGAAATAAAACTACTTTTAATTAACTGATTTAAATATTGATTTACCAACTAGAACACGAGAAAACAAGAACTCTTAGAAAATCAGGAATAAGGAAGACACTACCTAGGCGAATCCTAGTTGTGACCCTTGAACTTCAAATGGTTATTGAACTATTATGGAATCGGGATCTAATGATACAAACCTTTAAGAGACTTAATGGATCCCAAATCATTCTCTAGGTGTGACCAAAAAGACAACCTAGAAGACGAGTGAAACTACCGATTGATCAAATTACCGCTAAGTCTCTTTGACAACACTTATGTACCCGATTGATAACTAATCTCTCGATCTAACTAACACAATACATTGACAGTGAAAGGGGCAACTTTTAAACAAACTATTGGAACCGAAAAGCAATGCAATTAGCTAACTTAGGAAACCTTCTTTCGAACCTCTTATTCCTAATCACCTAATCACAAGGACATTGCGATTAACTCTCACCTCTTGGACTCAATTTAAGAAGAGCATTAAGACTTAATTATCAATTCAAGCCAATTCCTATGGCTACTACATCTAGCAAACCATCAATTATCAAAAACACTAATTAATCGATCTACATATGCAAGTTTCTATGAAAGACATTTAACAACTAACGTATGGAATATAGGAATCATCAATAATTATTCCAAAATACTCATACTCATCAAATAGATTGAATAAACGTCTTTACATAAGCATTAACCACAATAACTGTTCAATAACCAAAATCCATTCAAGTTAACACAAACTAATCATCAACCTAGGTAGTATTATGATTATAGCTACTCATATTTAGTAGGAACATCAACTTAAACACTAAAAACAAGATCAACATGTTCAAAACAATGTTTGATAAACAAATTTATGAAGATAAAAACCTGTGTTCAAATGTTTGCAATAGTTCCTATGATTCAGCTTCAATCTTTGGCTTCCAACATTTCTAAAACCTTTAATTCGACCTTGAAAATGATCTTGAAATGGTTGGTGGTTGAACTCCCCTTTTGGGTTGAGAAAAGTTGTTTAAATACAACTTTGTAAAATATTCCCGAAGACGCCATCTATGCGATACGAGCAGGAGAGCCTCTCCTGCTGTGCTTATTGCATGGAATTAAAATACCCATGACACTAATTTGTGACCTATGCTATACGCGCAGGAGAGCCTCTCCTATTGTACGTATCGTATAGATGGACTTTTTCAGCAACTTTGAGTTTGACACTTAGAAAAATTTTGAAGTGTTGGTCTTTTTCCATCATTTGGCTATTTTCTTAGTTTTCCACATGTTTTCGTCACTTTAAGCATCCAAGCACCTATTAAACTACAAAATAATGAATAATAAGTAAAAACCAATGAATCCAACTAAAAATTAGACAAAAGTGACCCGAAAACGTGACCTAAAATGGATGTGTTATTCAACACATCAAAGACTGTAAGGTTATATTAGAAGGCTGATGCAACCAAAGAAGCCAAAACAACCAAGGAGCTTCCTGCATGCATGCACTGATGTACAAGGTAGAAGTTACTTCAGAAGTCTTACACTCATCACAAAAATTATTCTAAGTGTAAAATCTTCAGAAGCCAAAGACCAAATCTTCCGAAGCCAAAGATGAAGTCTTCTGAAGCTTCAAAGACAAAGTCTTCCGAAGCCAATGAAGTGAAAACTGATTTCTTCTGAAGACAGAGAGGACATGCTTTCTCTAATCTACTTTTTTTATAAAGCTGACTTACTTTCCACTGCAACTCTGAAGACTCACCAACTTATACAAGTTGGTGAAAAGGTCCATGCTTTAGTAAACTATAGATTATGGTCTTGAGTCTGTAACTTCCTATTTGTACCTTTTATCCTTTTATAATATATTAGGATGTAAGCTATGGCATGTCATAGTCACTAGTCAAAAGGCAATCTGTCTTTTGACTTTACATTGATCTTGTTGTCTAGATTAGTGTTCCCAGCTGGCCTTCAAAGTATGGCCGGCTGTAGGATGTAGTATAAAGTTTCTCAGGTCGTTGTATTTCTTTTTATGCTTTGTAACACTTGTAAAAGAACTTGAGAGCAATATACAACATTCTTAAAAACCACATTAATCTGTTCTTGTTCTTAGTTCTATCTTATTTACTTATGTTCTTAGTATCATTTACATAAACCTGGCTCCCCATTTGATCTGTTAAGTGTTTTAACACTCTCCTCATTGTGAGACTGATTGTATTGACCATCCCTTAACCGGTCCTGCAATTGGTATCAGAGCTTTTCCAGGCACTTGATTGTAAGATCTCACCATCTTAAATCCTTTTAGTTTCATAAAACACTTAACTACTCAAATGGCAGCTATCATAAAGGCTGATATGGAAACCGGGTTTATGACAAAGTCTCCACTGATCACTCCTGATGACTTTGATACTTGATGCCAAAGAATGGAAGGCTTCATTAAGTCTCAAGACTCCAGGATGTAGTAGGGATATGTTGTCTATGGACCTCATGTACCATCCACCTCTTCAGCCGCTGCTGCTGGTGGTATGTTGAGATTATGGATACTCAAATGGATGTTGGAGTAACTGTTGAGATTGTGATAACTCCAACAATCAGCAGAGTTCAGCCCTTCATGTGGTTGAAAGGGATTGCAGAAAACCACAACATCATCTCATCTACTACCCTAACAACTCATAAAAGGGTCCTTTCATCACTTTCTTGGAGACACCAAGAGAGAGCTACATCTAAGTAAGCCTATTCCAAGAGACAAGCTCTTCACGAGCCTTTGTGTATACTGATGAAAGCACATGCAACTTTCTCTTTACCCTTGAAGACTTGGACTGTATCCATCCAGATGATCTAGAGTACATGGAAATAGTCCAAAAAATGGCTCTTCTCACTCATAGAGCCATGAAGCTTTACAAGAGGATAGGGAGGAGGTTTCCTAGCAATGCAACCGGTGGAAATTTGGACTGGACAAAAGCAAAGTGAAGTGTTACAACTGTAACCAAATGGGACATTTTGCTAGAGAGTGCAAGGCACCAAAGACCAATGGTGGCCAAGCACAAACCAGACTAAACTACACTGATGGAGCTTCTAAGAATGAGAAGCTTAAGCAGCAAGCTATAGTTGCTGTTGAAGAAGGAGGCTTTGACTAGAGCTTTCAGGTTGAGGATGCATTTCCAAACCAAGCATTGATGGCAGATCATGAAGAAGCCAAGGTATTGGAACATCTTTGTACACCAGAATATATTGCTAAAGTTAACTGATATAGGTCCTATATCTTAAAGATGAGAACTGATCTTGAGTCCTTAAAAAATTTTAAAAGTTGATTTCAAAAGAGCTGAAAATAATTACAAACTTAAAATAGAAGACTTCAAGTTGTCTTCAGAAGAAAATTATGTCTTCAAATCAAATAACTACTTATAAGAAATTTACCTTTGGAAAAAATTCCGAGATATCTTTCGAAGCTTAAATATGCTTATAAGTACTTGCATGTATTTGAAGGACAATTTTCTTTTGAAAGTAGATTTCAAGTTGTTTTCGGAAGAAAATTATGTCTTCAAGTCAAATAACTACTTATAAGAAATTTACCTTCGGAAGAAATTCTGAGATATCTTCCGAAGCTTAAATATGCTTCTAAGTACTTACATGTATTTGAAGGACAATTTTCTTCCTAAAGCAATTAAGTCTCAGAAGATTTTAAGAAAGTCATTTCAACTCTTAAGCATGAACATACCAACTATAGGACTCAGATAAAAGATCTCATCACTAAGTTAACTGAATGCCAGGCTAAGCTTATGATCAACAAAGCCAGGGCAGAAAAACATGTTCTTGAAGAAGAGACCTTCAAGAACATGATATCCTCATCCTTGCATGCAAAAGTTTGTTATCAGAAAAAGTAGGGATTGGGATCTACTGAGATAGCTCCTCCACACACTCTATTTTCTGTAAGACCTCTAAGGTGTGGAACTTGTGAAGATGAGCTTCCCCTCATAGACTCCATAGATGAAGAGGATGAAGAGGAACTAGTGAAGGATGATTTTGAGAAGAGTGAAGAATATCATCCTAAAAAGGGTCACTATTCTCCTATGGAGAGAAAAGAATCTGGGATGACCAAGTCTAAGAGGAAGAACTTGATCAAGAAAGTAAAGAGAAAATCAAAGAAGGCTCAAGAGATCAAGGTCACTTTCAACTCTAAGCAGAAACAAGTGTTCATCTCTGTAGGATTTGAAGTGGTGAAAGTTGAAGACTCAACTATAAACTCTAGTACCAAGAGTTCTAGTTTATGTCCAACTCATTCCAACAAAGAGAAGAAGGCTGATCAGGTGTGTATCACTGCCACACAGCCTGAACCATCCAGTTCCAAGAGCAAGCCTCACCCTAAGAAGC
The DNA here is from genome assembly GCA_025506505.1 of Flaveria sonorensis. Taxonomy (NCBI): domain Eukaryota; kingdom Viridiplantae; phylum Streptophyta; class Magnoliopsida; order Asterales; family Asteraceae; genus Flaveria; species Flaveria sonorensis. The sequence continues at coordinate 18,562,493 of CM046423.1, read as the reverse complement.
TTGCGGCATCATTAATGAAGATGAAGGTGGAGGTGGAAAGTGATCAAGTTCAGTCTTTCTCTTAAAAGCAGACTCTCAGAAGGAAGCAAATGGATTGCATCATGTGTGGTATTTTCATCTTGCTAAGGATTGCATCTACAATCCTAAAAGTACTATTCACATGATCAAAGAGAAAACTTTTGAGAAGAAGTAGCTTCGGAAGGAAAATCCTTTCCTTTTGGAAGCTCCAAGGTAAAAAAGAAGACAAGTGAAAACTTGCCTTTGGAAGAAATTTAGACTCGAAAGAAAGGAATGCTTCCGAAGTACTGAAGCCTGCTGCAGTGAAAGCAACATCTTCCAAAGGTCCAGTCTCCAAAACTTCCAAAGTTTGTCTAAGACTTCTGAGGTGTTGAAGGTCAAGTCCAATCTTTCAAAGATGGTATGGAAGATGAAGAAAGACCAAGTGACTGAAAGTTCTTCATCAACTACAACTAATGATCCTCAAAGCTTGAACATAGGATCAGTTACTGTTACATTGTCATCAAATCACTTTGATAAGCCCAAGACCAAGGCTTGGGTTTTCCAAATGGGACAGATAAAGCTTGACATCTTAAAGACTACCAACTGCCGGCTTCTCAGGGGTAGAAATAGCCCTTGTCCTAAAAATATTAAAGCTCATTGCTCAAGGTGACAACCTAGCAGCACCAGCTAGTGTTGAACCCACACCTTCTACTTCTTAACTACCAATACAACCAAAAATAACCATCACCTACCAAAGAAAATCCAAACAAACCCCTGCATATGCTACTCAGCATGTGTAGGCCCCTATATTACCACCCACACAGGAGGAAGTGGACACTGGAGCTCCTACTTCTCCTGAGGAGCAAACCACTCCCATCTCACCAATGATCAGTGCTGAGGTTCTTCATGCTTAGCCTGATGAGCTCACAACCCCCATAGCCTTAAGCCTTCACTCAAAGTCTCAAAACTCTAGTGAACAACCTTCAGGGGACAGTTACCATCCCCAGCCTCTTGATTAAACCAACCAATCCCAAACCTTGAATTCTATGATGATGAAGACATGGGATTCAGTGAGTATCATGAGTCTCTCTTCTCCTTCCCTGCTCAAGAATAGATGAGTACTCCTATTTCTCCTATGTCTAGCCCACATCATCCACCTACTACTAAGGTGGATCTCCTTAAACCTATTTAGGAGGTTCATATGGAAGAGGATTTCACTTCAGTAAGTAACTACATCATTAAGACCTCAACCATGGCAACCTAGCCTCTTGACACTTCGCTTGAAATTGTCATGGTGCAGGGGAAATCCAGCAGCCAAGAACAAAGTGCTGGTGATAAGGAAGAAGACCTTGGTCCTATTCTCTCATGCCCCCATGATTCTTCTGATGAAGATGAGAGGAGTCTGAAGCCAAAGATGAAGTCTACCGTAGATTCAAAGACAGTATTTCGAAGCCAATGTTGTGAAGACTGATTTCTTTCGAAAGACAAAGAGAACATGCTTTCTCTGATCTAGTTTTACATAAAGCTGACTTACTTTTCGCTGCAACACTGAAGACTCACCAACTTATACAAGTTAGTGAAAAAGTCCATGCTTTAGTAAACTGTAGATTATGGTCTTGAGTTTGTAACTTCCTACTTTGTACCTTTTATCCTTTTGTAATATATTAGGATGTGAGCTATGGCATGTCATAGTTACTTGTCAAAAGACAATCTGCCTTTTGACTTTACATTGATCTTGTTGTCTAGATTAGTGATTCCTGCTGGCCTTCAAAGTATGCCCGACTGTAGGATGTAGTATAAAGTATCTCAGGTCCTTATATTTCTTTTTATGCTTTGTAACACTTGTAAAAGAACTTGAGAGCAATATACAGCATTCTTGATGACCATATTAGTCTGTTCTTGTTGTTAGTTCTATCTCATTTACTTGTGTTCTTAGTATCATTTACATAAACTCGGTTGCCTATTTGATCTGTTAAGTGTTCTAACACTTTCCTCATTGTGAGACTGATTGTATTGACCATCCCTTAACTGAACCTGCAAAGACCTTGGTTTCTTAGACATCTACCGCTTTCTTTCCAACTCATCTTACATAACCACCCTTACTATTAACCCTCCATTATATGAAGATCAATTTTTGGAGTTTTGGAGGACCTGCCAATAGGTCATCATGGACGGTGAGAATGCACTCTCTGCCTCAATGCAGGAGAGGACTGTTTTTATCACTCCAATCACCGTAAACCAACATCTAAGGATGGATGATGAATATGGTGAACTGTACTTCACCATGGAGGCAGTAAATGGATCATTCTAGCTGATAGGCTATGAAGGTGACTACTCAGTCAGAACCTTTAGGAAAGGTAAGGTCTCATCTCAATGGAAATACCTCTTTCATGTAGTCATCCACTCACTATCCAACAAGCATGGAGGATGGGACCAAATTCCTAAAGATCTTTCCTATACATTCCATAGAATAGTTTAGGGGATCAAGTTCAAGTATTCCCAATTTGTTTATACAAATTTACTAGCTAACTTAGATTTTCTTGAATATTACATGTTCCATAGATATGTCCAACACATTCTCAACTGTGAACTGGGTTCACAGTTGAGAGGAACAGGTAATGTTCTAAAGTTGGAATAGATAAAGCGTGGCATCTTTAAAATAATAAGGAAACCATTGTTGGTTTTTTCATAGTAGAAACAACCCTTGTCCCTAAAATTTTAGAGCAAGCTGCTCAAGGTGACAACTTGGCAATCCCATTCAATGTTGATCCCACACCTTCTTCACCACCACCTACATAGCCACAAATAACCATTACTTACACAAGAGAAATCCAAACGAACCCCTACTTAGTCTATTTAGATTTAGCAGGCTCCCATATACTCACTCATTTAGGAGTAAGTATAACCAAGAGCCTCTACTTTTCCTGAGTAGCAGACCACTCCCATTACTTCTAAAATCAGTGTTGAGGTTCCTCATGCTTAGCTTGATGAGCTCACAACCCCAGCCTTAAGCCATCATCCTAAGTCTTAATAGTCAGATGATCAATCTTTAGGGGAAAGCTACCATTCCCAGCCTTTGGACCTAAATCAACCAATCCCAAACCTTGAATTCTATAATGATGAAGACATGTTATTTAGTGAGTACCATAAGTCTCCCTACTCCTCCCCTACTCAAGGAAAGATGAGTGCTCCTAACACTTTCATGTATAGCCCACATCATCCACCTACTATTAAGGTGGACCTCTCTAAACAAGTTCAAAAGGTCCATGAGGAAGAGGCTCTCACTTTTGTAAGTGATTACATCATTAGGACCTCAACCATGCCAACCCAGCCTCTTGACACTTCTTATGAAGCTGTCACAAAGCAGTGGTAATCCAAAGACCAAGAACAAATATCCAGTGGTAAGAGGGATGACTTTGGTTATACTCTCATTCCCCTATGATTCTTCTGATTAAGATAAGGGGAGTATGAAACAAAAGGTGAAATAATTGACAAATACATGCACATATCTGGTCTCAAAGGTTAGTCACCTGGAATCTCAGGTGCCTACCTTACAAAGGCAGGTGGTTAATCAGCAACTTGAGATCACTAATCTTAAGGGCAAGCTAGCTGAGAGGCCTGCCAGGCATGCTCAACCATATCCACAAGAACCTGTGGATGTGGTGGACCTAACCTCTAGCTCACTTATGCAAGTAAGTGATGCTGCCAAAAAGGGGGAGAAAGTCACCACTATTATAGAACATGGGAGCACTGCCCAGAGTATGGACATTGAGGATTCACCACCCTCACTTACAACTGTCCAGACTCCATAACCTCCTCTGGCCCATATTAATGTGGATGCCAAACTTCTAAACATATTTGAGGAGGGTTTTATACCAAGGGCCATATCACCTTATCCAATCCTATTGATAATCCAATCATAGGATGGGGCTATGACAGTGATAGAAGAGCCTTGGTGCTTTCTAGATTCTAGGGTCAATAAGAAGTTTTCAACATCTATAACCTAGGATTCTATAAAAGCTTCCCTCTTCCAATCCTTCCAGTTGTCAACCTAAGTCAAAATAGATATGCTAACAGGTTAGCAGAGAGGATTCAAATGAGGGTGTCTAAGTAGTTTAAAAGAAGAATAAGCTTACATAGACAAAGGCTAGTAGGGAAAATAGTTGGTCAAATGTATACTGAGTTGGACCCTAAGATTAGCTTCGAAGGAGAAACCTTAGTTGAAGGCCTAGCTGTGGATCCTATAAACGTTGACACTCCTACTCCTTCAGCACCAGTTACCCTTAGTGAGACGCCAGTTGGTGAAGGTGTCTCACAACCTCTCCCTGGCCAAAGCTCAAGTGCATAATAAGTTCAACAAGGCCAAAGCTCTCTCCTCCCTAAGTCACACAGACCAATGATTGATAAAGGAAAGAAAGTTTTAACTTCATAGTAGATTAAGGAGGAGAAAAGTGAGAGAAAGAGGAAGGTAAGGGAAGAAAGACTGAAAAGGACTTCTAATTTCATGCAGGCTGCAATCAGGGCTACCCATAGGCCATACACTCTGGAAAATGAGTTAAGGGCAGCCAGATTGAACTACTTGGGAACTAGGAACTACAATATAGATGACCTAATCTCTCTTCCTTTATATGAATTAAATGAACTAGCAGACACAAAGGTGCCTAGAGAGAGGAAGGAGGCTAAGGTTGCTGCTTTGCTCTTCAAAACAAAATAAGAAAGAAAAAAAAGAAAATTATATCAAGCCCATATCCTCTCTCTAGTTCAAGAAAGACCTGAAGTATAATCTGTGGCTGTAGGGGAAGAAACTTAAGTAGGTAGAGAACAAGACAGACAAATGATGATCAACTACTTGAGTGCCACAGGTCTCTACCAGGCAGAAGCTTTACTCCCTCTATCTTATGTGTGACATCCAGTAATTTTCCGTTACCAAACTCCATTAGTTTCGTTAGGTCTTGCATACACGTGTTGTGAGCACACACTAGTTGTCGCTGAACATTGGTGACTTAATAATAATTAACAATGGTTATCTGATAATAACTTGATTAATAATGTTGATTATTAATTTGTAGTTATATGATTTGTGAATTTAAATATTATTTGTGAATTTTACCTTGTAACGTGCCAACGTGTTAGAATTGATTCATGTGTTTTATTGCTAGTTGAAACATATGATTATTATTGTTAATTAGTAATACTTGTATTTTGTAGTTAAAGATTGTTAAAAATTGCTAAAAAGATTAACTTTTATAAAATATAATTAAGGAGGGTTTAATGGTAAAAATGATAATTACCAAACATTAACAAAAATCAAACCCTAATCCCCCACCCTCCCCTTTTCGGCCGTGACTTCCCCACACCCACACACACTTTGATTTTGATCAACAACAACAATCAAGCATCGATTTTGATTAGTTCCAAATGATTCCAACATGTAGCAAGCATCAATTCTTGATTTCTACGTGATTAAAGGTTAGATTTTTATTGGTTTTCATGGTTTTTGATTCTTGAAGGACCCTAGTTCGATTTTCATAGTAGAAGTCGAAATTTATGATGATATGATGTTAGTTATGTTGTATGAATGTTAATCTATGTAGATTATACAAGAAATCCATGGTTTTTGTCATCTAGTTCATACATTACCAAAAGTGGAAACTTTTATTCATGAGAATTCATGTTTTGATGAATTGTTGATGTTAAATGGATGATTATGAATGCTATGAACTAGATTAGGTGTAATATTGATGAATCTATGATTGAAATTGAGTGGTTGTTTATATCTAACTATTAATAGTAACTTTTATGCATGAGATTGATGAATTATGATGAATTGATGATGTTAGTCATGTCTAGATGATTGTTATGGACTTATTAGGCATAAAGTTGGTGAATTTTTAAATGAATGGGATGTTAGATTTGGTTTTGGGTGTTACTTTTCCGAAAGGGAAACTTTATTTATGTAGATCATTGGATATTGTTAATTGAGCATGTTTATGATGTTAAGATCATGTTAGAATGTTTGTTGATGATGTCTAAGGTGGTAGATTGTGTTATCTAGGTTATATGAATGCTTGATGCACAACTTTAGAAATTTAGGCTCTTATGGAATATACATGATAATGGATGATGTATGATGAGCTTTATAGCACTTAAGGGTTTGTAATGTGGCATACGTGAATAACTTGTGTGATAACCATGTATGATGGATTACTATACTTGATTAAACAAGAATTTAACTTGACATGTCACAAATGGGTCATATGGGTCAACTTGGTCAAATGAGTCTTGTTTTCCAAAACCTTGGGTCAATGTGGTTATTGAGCACTTAGGATTGTTAAGTTTTTAGTGTACACGTACTTATATACTTGTGTGTTCTAGGTAACCTTTGAAGGGTTGTCTTTCCACTCATCATTAGCTTTTACAATCATTCATTTGCGCACCAGGTGAGTTCAATGCCCCACTTTTACTACTTCTCTTTTTGGGGGAGAAAGCATACTTGTTTTTAAAGCGCTTTGCTGATATAACATGTGTTTGGTAAGACATAGTGGGTTATACCATAGAAAGTCCTCACCCTTTCGGATCGTTAATTAAGGAATCTAGTGGGAAATCTTGGGTAGTACTACTGGATCTGACAAGCCCCACCCGGGTGACCGGAAGTCAACGGGTGCAATATTGTCCTAAACTACTAACAACGTCATGACCTGGTATGTCATGGTGGGAGGCAAACAGACAAACATAGTCAGCTTCGATCACGAAATCACTATTGTTCTTTACTAACTAAATTAGAGTAGCTATCTATTTCAATGCACTTGGTTTTTGTTTTTACAAATGCAACTGCTTATGATTGATTACAAACTCTTGAACTCACCAACCATCATGTTGACACTTTTAGTATGCTTTTCTTAGGTTGTTTCTAGCAGCTCCCCTTAGGAGCACACACTTGTCAAGCATGCTTTGTTCAAACATTGTTTACTTTTAGTTTAGCATTTACTTACGTATTTTGGTTTGGGCACGTGTTTTACGCCGTTTACTTTCAGTACCTAGTGTTTGGGTTATTTACAAAATGCTTCCGCAAATATTTTAAAGTTTTAAACTTCGATTTGTTTAAATGTTGTATATAGAGTCGTTCTGAGTAACTAATGACTGAGATCCTGGTTTGTTCACACGCCTCGCGGTAAAACCCCACACATGGAATTTGCATACACACTAGAATACAACCGCACAGTTTGTTAGTTACTCGTTACTTATCCCTTACTGTATACTCATTGGCATACACGTCACATACCTCGCAGCATGGCATCGTCTTCACGGGCTCTGGGTAAGTGGCCTACACATTCTGAGTCACCTCCTCCTCCTCCTATACCTGATAGAGGACCTTACTAGCCCCGACATCCTTATACTTCTGAAGAGATACACTGGGATCAGCATTTACCTGAGCGCGATGCTCCATGGGACTGGAGTTACTACCCTACTTACATACGCCGCATGGTCTACAGGGAGCGTGTTCCAGCTATAGCTACTACTGGCCCTAGGACTAGGTTGGTGACTGCCTCTACGGCACCTTCCCTCCCTTCTCTACCTATTCCTCTTGAGTAGGCGGTTGCAGCTTTGGTTGCTACACTAGACACTGAGCGACAGCGTATCAGAGGACTTACTGACGAGAACTCCACTTTGCGACACGAGATACGTCAGCTGCGTTTACTGGTAGAGACACTTCAGGAGCGACTTTCTATGTCTATTGGTGGACATCATACCTTGGCTGGTAATGTTTTCGCACTTACTGAGCGCATGTCCGCGCAAGAGCTTCACAGTGTAGGGACAGATGATAGAGTGACTTAGCTGGAGGCACAGCTAGCGGCACTTCAGATGCCCCTGCACCTGGGGAAGACCCTAACGAGGAAGACCCTAAAGAGGAGCCTGAAGAAGAACTAGAATAGATGGAAGAGGACAGTGATGGATCTGATGTGTTGGATTGATTTATACATTCATTTGACTTGGACTACGTAGTGTTTCTTTTCTTTTGAAACCTATGTGGGAAGGGTTGTTTCCCACCCAACTGACAAACTGAAAATTTTGACATTGATGGAATATTTTGTGACTCATTAACAATTTATTTGTCTTTGGTTATTATTTTGGTTATAAATGTTGTGGTTGTGACAAATTCATTGTTTCTTACTATTTACCATACTTCAATGAGGTTAATATGTTGGATGTTACTCATTATTGTATTTGTGGATGTAAAGTGAAATATTAACAGTCGAGGTAGAGGACGTGGTCGTGGACGTGGATGTGGTGCCGATGGATATGGTGCCGGTGCTATGAACATGACCCCAGCTGAGTTAGCCACCTTAATCAATCAACATGTGCAGGCAGCGCTGGGCGCTCAAGCTGCCTAATTTGGAGGTAACCGATGACCCTAGTCATCACCTACCTAAATATTCTATTAGATGGTTAATCTGTTTTTGTAAGGCCCCGTTCCCCGAGACCTCACAGTTGGTCAATCATAGCATTATACAAATAAAACTTTATACATTTCATAAGATTAAGCAGCGGATTAAGTTAACAAAAAACCATTCATGCTTATAATTATTGTTGCCAAATAATACATCATTGTAAGTTAGGGTTACAAAACAATCTATTAGTTGCATTACAACACAACAAAATCATTTGCATGAATGGATGCCAGTCTTGCCCTAAAGAGTAACTTCCCCCGCGTGCCACCCTCAGCAACATTTACCTGCCAACTAAAAAATGCATAAAAGTCAGCGTTGCTGAGTGAGTCCTCGTTTTAAAACATTTAAAACACCTTTATTTATATACGAAAATATCATTTATCTTAAAATACATCCTTTTCATAAAACTTATTACTTTCATACGTGTTCACACGACATACATACAGCAAGATAATATTCCTAATTATCTTTCATCGTTCATTTCGTACCTTCGTTATTATCTTTCACTTTCTACCAGACCAATGTGCAATACCCTAAACATTATGCATGAAGCGGGTACTGGGTCGGAGTCTATAAATAGACCCTAACATTGCGCACGAAGCCTGACCCAGTACCAGGGCATGCCACAAGGGTCCCGTCAATCTCAAAGATTGACCCTGTGTGCAACCTTCGGGTTAGCTAAACCGCACACAGTTGAGCTAACGACAACATGGTCGTGAACCTCTATTCAATTTGTTTGCAAGACTTTCATTCATTCGTTATGTTCCACTTTTTATTATCATTAATCTTTCACTTTCATTATGATAATACTTTACGTATACGAACATAAACACACCAAGTAAAGCCACTCAATAATACATAATATGGAACACAAGAACATGCCATAAACAAGCATGGAATAAACAAATACAACCATCAAAACATCCCAGGGCAATTCCTTAAATTTCCTTTTTCCCAAAATTTCAGAATATTTTCTAAGTATTCTAGGCGCATGAGCACTATACAGGCGCATGAGTACTACTTGGGCGCATGAACACATTGTGGGCGCATGAACCAACACTTAGGGGCCTAAGAACCAATCCTGGGCGCATGGGGTTCTGTTCAGGTGCATGACTAACACTTAGGCGCCTGAGAACCAATCCTGGGTGCATGGGCTGGTACTTAGGCTATTTTGGCAAAAATTCCAGGCTCATGGGAACTATTGGGGCGCATGAGCTTCACTTAAGTTTTCTAAGTCAAAATTTCCGGCGCATGAGCCCTATTTGGGCGCATGACCAACAGTTATGCATATTTCAGACTTATTTTCAAACCCAATCTGCATATTAACCTATTCGAAGCTTATTCCTATCATTCTAAGAATCAACAACAGATAATCAACCATAAAACACAAACAACACACATATACATACGGGTAAACATAAAACAGTTGTAAAACCATTTTAAACATGCATTTTCAGCCCCAAGAAGTTTAAAACACATAAAAACCGGGGTCTAGAACTCACCTATGCAGCCAACAAGTAAAACTCTTCCAAACTTGAGTGCACAAGAGTTCAAACACCTAAAAACACACCAAAATAAACAACCAAACACATTGAACACATAAAAATCACTTTCATGGTCAAGTACCTAACAAAACCGAGCCAATTATACAAAGAAACACATACCGAAGGCATACACAGCTTCTTCTTCTTCCTTCTTCTTCTTTTGGTCGAAAAGCAGGAGTGAAAACTCCAAATGGGTGGCCAGACCCTTTTAATTAATAAAATATTGGATTTTGTACTCTTTTACACTTTGCCCCCCTCCACTTTGGCTCCTTATCCTTTCTTTCAGGATACTTTTTATTTTCCTTCTTATTGCTTTCTTCTCTTTAACTTGACAAAAATTTCGGGTGTTACAAGCCTACCCCCCTTAAAGAGGTTTCGTCCCCGAAACCTGTCACTCTTCGAACAACTATGGGTAATGCTGTCTCATTTCTTCCTCAGTCTCCCACGTAGACTCAAAACCCTTACGGTGTTTCCACTGCACACACATAAGTGGAACCACTTTATTTCGCAGTCTCTTCTCCTTCCGGTCGATGATTGCCACTGGTTGCTCTGCATAATTAAGCCGTTCATCCACCTCGATGTCCTCCAGTGGTACAATCATATCCTCATCCGTTAAGCACTTTCTCAGATGAGATACATGGAATGTCGGATGAATTCCACTTAACTCATCAGGCAATTCTAATCGATAGGCCACCTCTCCTACTCGTGCGATAATTCGGAAAGGCCCTATGTATCTTGGACTGAGCTTACCCCTCTTTCTAAACCGGATGATCCCCTTCCAAGGTGAGACCTTCAACATGACTTTATCGCCCACATTAAACTCAATCGGTCTACGCCTTTTGTCGGCATACGACTTTTGTCTATCCTTTGCCGCCTTCATAAAGGCTTTGATCTTCTCCAACTTCTCCGTAGTAGCCTCGATCACCTCAATACTTCCCAATTCCTTCTGCCTGATATCACCCCAACACGTGGGCGTCCTACACCTTCTACCGTATAGCATCTCATATGGTGGCATGCCAATGCTGGCATGATAGCTGTTGTTGTATGAGAACTCCGCTAACGGTAGGTGATCATCCTAACTTCCTCCAAAATCGATCACACATGCTCGGAGCATATCCTCGAGCATCTGGATCATCCTCTCAGACTGACCATCTGTCTGAGGATGGTAAGCTGTGCTGATGTGTAGCCTCGTCCCTATCGCATCATGGAATCTCTTTAAAAATTTTGATGTGAACCTGGTGTCACGGTCTGACACGATGGACACCAGCACACCTTGATGAGCTGCAATCTCTTTAATGAATAGATCGGCCAACCTCTCGGATGAATGTCTCATGGATCGGCAAGAAGTGGGCGCTCTTTGTTAATCGATCAACTATCACCCATATGGCATCGTACCCCCTTGCTGTACGGGGTAACTTCGTGATGAAATCCATGATGAAATGCTCCTACTTCCACTCGGGTATATCCAGAGGTTGGATCTTCCCTTAAGGTTTCTGATGCTCTGCCTTTACTTGCAAGCAAGTAAGGCACTTACCCACATACTCCGCCACATTACGCTTCATCCTCGGCCACCAGTAATCCTTCTTCATGTCATGATACATCTTGGTAGCACCGGGATGAATGGAGTATCGAGTCTTATGAGCTTCATCCTTGATTTTCCCCCGTATGTCTTCATAACGAGGGATCCACATTCACCTAAAGCGGGTTCTAACCTCGTGAGTATTTTCACCCAATTCCGTGACTAGACCTCTCATCCTTTCAGAGTTAAGGCAATCCTCCTTCAATGGCTCATTTTGGAACTCCTTGATCTGCGTCATCAGATCGGAGGTCATAATCAATTGGTAAGCTTTCACCCAGATTGGCTCAGGTCTCTCTTGTCGGCTTAGGGCATCGGCCACTACATTGGCTTTGCCCGAGTGGTAATGGATCTCACAATCATAATCCTTGATCAATTCCAGCCACCTTATTTGCCTCATGTTGAGGTCTTTCTGTTCAAAGAAGTATTTCAGGCTCTTGTGGTCAGTGAAGATAGTACACTTCGTCCCATACAGGTAGTGCCTCTAAATCTATAATACAAAGACCACAGCCGCAAGCTCCGAATCATGCGTGGGGTAATTGACCTCGTGGATTTTCAACTATCAGGACGCGTAGGCTATTACTCTTCCCCTCTGGATTAGCACGCAACCCAATCCCGAATAAGAAGCATCCAAATAAATCACTAAGTCTTCGTTCCCTTCGGTAACGTCAAGACAAGAGCTTGAGTCAATATCGCCTTTAATTCTTCGAAAGCATTCTCCTGTTCTCGACCCCACACATACTTCACATCTTTGCGAGTAAGCTTGGTCAATGGTGAGGCTATCTTGGAAGAGTCTTGGATAAATCTTCTGTAGTAACCCGCCAAACCCAAGAAACTGCGAATCTCGGATGGCGTCTTTGGATACTTCCATTGCATCACTGCCTCAACCTTTGCCGGGTCCACCATGATTCCTTTAGAATTTACCACATGGCCCAAAAATTAAACTTCGCGCAACCAGAAAGCACACTTAGAGAATTTGGCATACAGCTTCTCTCTCCTAAGCGTCTCCAATACTTCGCGTATGTGGCCGGCATTTTCTTCTTCGCTCTTTGAATAAATCAGGATATCATCAATAAACACAATCACTGATTTATCCAACATTGGCCGACACACTCGGTTCATCAAATCCATAAAGGCAGCTGGTGCGTTAGTTAGACCGAAAGATATAACGAGAAACTCGTAGTGTCCATAACGCGTGCGAAAAGCTGTCTTACGGATATCCTGCTCCCTAACCTTCAACTGATGGTAACCAGATCGGAGATCTATTCGCGAGAACCAACTGGCACCCTGGAGCTGGTCAAACATGTCATCTATTCTGGGCAGGGGATATAAGTTTTTCACCGTTAACTTGTTCAACTCTCGAGAGTCGATACACATCCTCATACTTCCATCTTTCTTCTTTACAAACAAGACCGGAGCACCCCAGGGAGAGATGCTTAGTCGGATGAATCCCTTGTCCATCAACTCCTGCAGTTGAACCATCAGTTCCTTCATCTCCATCGGAACCAACCGATACGGTGCTTTGGCAACGGGTTGAGAACCGGGTATCAAATCAATATGAAACTCGATCTCACGGTCCGGTGGCACACCTGGTACATCTTCTGGGAACATGTACGAAAAGTCACACACTACAGGTATATTGGAGAATTGGGGTACTGACGCATCCACGTCCTTCACGTAAGCCAGGTAGGCACTACATCCCCGTTTCATGCACTTCTCTGCCACCACCATCGAAATCACCTTCGGGACCGTAGTAAATCGGTCACCATAGACCCTTACCGAACTTCCATCGGACACAGTTAATCGAATCATCTTCTTACGACACACAATATTCGCCTCATAGGCTGCTAACCAATCCATCCCTAGAACTACATCAAATCCGCCTAGGGGCATCACAAATAGTTTAGCAGAGAACCTATGGCCTTCTAGTTCTATGTCACAATCCTCTATCATTTCAGAAATTCTGGTAGACTTACCAATAGCAGTTTCTACATCAAAGGGCTCATTAATACTTCTACTACTAACAGGTAACTTAGCACAAAAAGCAGCAGAAATGAAACTCCTACTAGCACCAGAATCAAATAATACAGAGGCACAAGTTGGGTTTACTAGAAACATACCTGACACGATATCGGGGTCCACCCTGGCCTCCTCTCGGGTCATCGTGAATGCTCTAGCGCTTGCCCTCTGTCCTTCATTCTCCATCCTCTTCTTCACCCCAGAACTCTCCGCCCTTGGCTTTTTGCAATCTTTACTCACATAACCTTCTTCACCACAGTTATAGCACCTCAACACCCTACAATCCCTTGCCAAATGACCAGACCTCCCATACCTGAAGCATACATTCGATCCCCACCTGCACTCTCCAGTATGCTCCTTTCCACATTTGCCACACTTCTTCATCCCCGAGCTTGATGACATAACCCTTCGGTCATCCACCCTCGTCCTCTTGTTGTTTGGAGTGAAACCACCACGTCCCAACCGCTTTCCACTCTAGTTCCTGTCACCGCCACCCGCCTTTCTCACCTCTACCACAACCGTTTCCCTCTCATTATACAGTCTCCCTGCCAGATCCACTGCTGATCTAAAGGTACTCGGCCGGGTAACAATCAAGTGCCTACGGATATCCACTGGCAATCCTTGAATATACCCTTTGATCTTTCTCGACACCGGCGTCACCTGATCCGGCACCAGCCTTGCCATCTCATTGAACTTGGTGGTGTATTGCTGATGGGTCATGGTTCCCGCCTCTATCTGCAGGAACTCCCTCTCAATCTTATTGAGTTCTCGGTGAGGACAGAATTCCTCAATCACCATTTTCTTCAACTCTCCCCACCTCATCCTCCCGATGGCCCTGCTGCCCACGGCTTGGACAATATTGTCCCACCAACACAGAGCCGAGTCAATGAACGAGTGAGTAGCGAACTTTACCTTCTGGTCCTCCCTGCACTCATTAATCTCTAACACTGCCTCCATCTCTCTTACCCAGCGGTGAGCAGCGGTAGCATTACCGTTGCCATCGAAAGTCGGGGGCTTGCATCTCTGAAATGCCCCATAGCTACACCCCTTGGTGGTTTCCCGCACTACTTCCTCTTCCTCATCACTGGAGGCCGCCATTCCAGCGTTCAGATCCTCCTCATCATGATCTTCCTCATTCCCTCTTCTCCCAACTGTGGTCCTTCCCTCCTCCTCCTTCTCCTTTCTCTCATCCTCCCACACAGTACGGATGACTTCAGTCACTACAAACGGTAGGATCGTCTGCGTGACCTGATGCACTTCCTCCACAACTACCTCCTTTACTAAGGCTCTTAAGTTAGCACTTTCATCCACACCCTACGGATGATGAAGGCTCAGCAGGAGCTGTTTCTGCAGTCCTTGTCTTGTTCCTTGTAACACATGGCCCAGCACCACAACCACCTCGTACTCCTCCTCGGGAAGCTTTCGATGATCTACCACCAGCCATCCTCTAACACTATAAGATTCAAACACTAACACGATCATTCAAGGTAATAGCTCAGTTTATGTTAAGTATAGTAAGTCCTTAATTACAGTGGCCAGTTGTGATTAATCACTTACTATACTCTTCATCTCCCGAGCATTTCCTATCCTGACTACATTAGTATTTAAATCTATTAAAAGCACATAAATCAAATAGCACACGCACATAACACCGGTTAACATTAAGAAAAGAAAGACCTGATGGCACGTAGCTACTCGGGCTGGCATCCCTCCATTCGGTCCCATTCTCATTTTAAGTTTAGGTTTTGAAAATATTTACCCATTTCTCTTAAACTTTGGCTCTGATACCAACTTGTAAGGCCTCGTTCCCGAAGACCTCACAGTTGGTCAATCATAGCATTATACAAATAAAACATTATACATTTCATAAGATTAAGCAAGAGATTAAGTTAATAAAAAAACCATTCATGCTTATAATTATTGATGCCAAATAATACATCGTTGTAAGTTAGGGTTACAAAACAATTAATTAGTTGCATTACAACACAACAAAATCATTTGCACGAATGGATGCCAGTCTTGTCCTGACGAGTAGCTTCCCCCGCGTGCCACCCTCAGCAACATTTACCCACTGAAAAATGCATAAAAGTCAGCGTTGCTGAGTGAGTCCTCGTTTTAAAACATTTACAACACCTTTATTTATATACGAATATATCATTTATCTTAAAATACTTCCTTTTCATAAAATTCATTACTTTCGTACGTGTTAACACGACATACATACAGCAAAATAATATTCCTCATTATCTTTCATCGTTCATTTCGTACCTTCGTTATTATCTTTCACTTTCTACCAGACCAATGTGCAATACCCTAAACATTGTACACAAAGCGGGTAGTGGGTCGGAGTCTATAAATAGACCCCTAACATTGCACACGAAGCGGGTACTGGGTCGGAGTCTATAAATAGACCCCTAACATTGCGCACGAAGCCTGACCCAGTACCAGGGCATGCCACAAGGGTCCCGTCAATCTCAAATATTGACCCTATGTGCATCCTTCGGGTTAGCTAAACCGCACACAGTTGAGCTAACGACAACATGGTCGTGCACCTCTATTCAATTTGCTTGCAAGACTTTCATTCATTCGTTATGTTTCAATTTTCATTATCATTAATCTTTCACTTTCATTATGATAATACTTTACGTATACGAACATAAACACACCACGTAAAGCCACTCAATAATACATAATATGGAACATAAGAACAGGCCATAAACGAGCATGGAATAAACAAATACAACCATCAAAACATCCCAGGGCAATTCCTTAAATTTCCTTTTTCCCAAAATTTCAGAATATTTTCTAAGTGTTCTAGGCGTATGAGCACTATGCAGGCGCATGAGTACTGCTTGGGAGCATGAACACATTGTGGGTGCATAAACCAACACTTAGGCGCCTGAGAACTAATCCTGGGTGCATGGGGTACTGTTCAGGCGCATGACTAACACTGAGGCGCCTGAGAACCAATCCTGGGCGCATGACTACTATATGGGCGCATGGGCTGGTACTTTGGCTATTTTGGCAAAAATTCCAGGCGCATGGGAACTATTGGGGCCCATGAGCTTCACTTAAGTTTTCTAAGTCAAAATTTCCGGCGCATGAGCCCTATTTGGGCGCATGACCAACAGTTATGCATATTTCAGACTTATTTTCAAACCCAATCTGCATATTAACCTGTTCGAAGCTTATTCCTATCATTCTAAGCATCAACAACACATAATCAACCATAAAACACAAACATAAACACACATATACATACGGGTAAACATAAAACAGTTGTAAAACCTTTTTAAACATGCATTTTCAGCCCCAAGAAGTTTAAAACACATAAAAACCGGGGTCTAGAACTCACCTATGCAGCCAACAAGTAAAACTCCTCCAAACTTGAGTGCACAAGAGTTCAAACACCTAAAAACACACCAAAATAAACAACCAAACACATAGAACATATAAAAATCGGTTTCATGGTCAAGTACCCAACAAAACCGAGCCAATTATACAAAGAAACACATACCGAAGGCAAACACAGCTTCTTATTCTCCTTGAAACCGAGAGAAAAGTTTTTGCTTCTTCCTTCTTCTTCTTTTGGTCAAAAAGCAGAAGTTAGAAATCCAAATGGGCGGCCATACCCTTTTACTTAATAAAATATTGGATTTTGTACTCTTTTACACTTTGGCTCCTTATCCTTTCTTTCAAGAACCTTTTTATTTTCCTTCTTATTGCTTTCTTCTCTTTAACTTGACAAAAATTTCAGGTGTTACAAGTCTACCCCCTTAAAGAGGTTTCGTCCCCGAAACCTTTCACTCTTCGAACAACTGTGGGTAATGCTGTCTCATTTCTTCCTCAGTCTCCCACGTAAACTCAGAACCCTTTTGGTGTTTCCACTGCACACGCACAAGTGGAACCACTTTATTTCGCAGTCTCTTCTCCTTCCAGTCGATGATTGCCACTGGTTGCTCTACATAATTAATCCGTTCATCCACCTCCATGTCCTCCAGTGGTATAAGCATATCCTCATCGGCTAAGCACTCTCTCATATGAGATACATGGAATGTCGGATGAATTCCACTTAACTCATCAGGCAATTCTAATCGATAGGCCACCTCTCCTACTCGTGCGATAAGTCGGAAAGGCCCTATGTATCTTGGACTGAGCTTACCCCTCTTTCTAAACCGGATGATCCCTTTCCAAGGTGAGACCTTCAACATGAATCTATCGCCCACGTTAAACTCAATCGGTCTACGCCTTTTGTCGGCATACGACTTTTGTCTATCCTTTGCCGCCTTCATAAAGGCTTTGATCTTCTCCAACTTCTCCGTAGTAGCCTCGATCACCTCAATACTTCCCAACTCCTTCTGCCCGATATCACCCCAACACGCGGGCGTCCTACAACTTCTACCATATGGCATCTCATATGGTGGCATGCCAATGCTGGCATGATAGCTATTGTTGTATGAGAACTCCGCTAACGGTAGGTGATCATCCCAACTTCCTCCAAAATCAATCACACATGCTCGGCCAGGCAATGGCAAATTCTTTACCATGGGATGAGTTTAAAGCGATGATGATGGAGGAATATTGTTCTCGCAATGAAGTCTAGAAGTTGGAAGCTGAGTTCTAGCAATTGAAGATGGAAGGATCTGAGATCGAGGCTTACACTATAAGGTCTCACGAGTTGGCGACACTTTGCCCTGGCATGATTGACCCGCCGATCAAACGGATTGAGCTTTATCTACGTGGCTTGGTTCCAAAGATACAAAGTATGGTGACTGCTGCGAACCTCACCAATATCCAGCAGGTTATTCGATTGGCTCACAAGCTTACTGACCAAGCGGTGGAGCAGGGAGAGCTACCCAAACAGGGCCGCAGTGGCAAGCATGCCTGACAATAAACGCAAGTGGGATAACTCTGGCTGCAAGGGATCTTCATCAAACATCCAATCTCAACAACATCAGCAGCAACAACAGCACACTCAGCAACATCAGCATCAACAACAGAAAAGGAGGTTTGACAACAACCGTAGTTTCAATCAGTCATCTTCTTCATCTCAGGGACAAGGTGGATACGTGGGGAAGTATCCCAAATGTAATCGATGCAACTACCATCACACCAGTAGGTGTGACAATTTTTGATGCCAGCGTTGTGGTAAGGCTGGACACGTGGCAAAGGATTGCCGTGGTGAATTGATGAAGAAGCCTCAGCAACCCCAAGAAACACCAAAAGGTTGCTTTTAGTGTGGAAAGGAAGGACACTACAAGAGGAATTTTCCTCAGTTGAAGAAGAACATGAATGGTGCTGGAAATGGTGGAAACAACAACAATAATAATGGCAATGGTGACAATAACAGAGGCAACAACGGTGGAGCTAAAGAGAGAGCCTTCGTCATGGGTTCAGGTGAGGCTCTAAACGACCCTACTACTGTTACTGGTAAATTCCCTGTTAATGGTTGTTTTGCTACTGTATTGTTTGAAACTGGAGCCGATAGGAGTTTTATCTCTACTAAGTTTAGTAGTCTCTTAAGAGATATGCCTTCTCCGTTGGAATCTAAATATACGGTAGAATTAGCTGACGGTAAGCAAATCCACGTGACACACATCCTTAAGGGTTGCAAGATAGAACTTGCTGGTCATACTTTTGACATCGACCTTATGCCTGTTACGTTTGGGAGTTTCGATGTGGTCGTGGGCTAGGATTGGCTTTCCGAGAAGCAGGCGGAAGTCATATGCCACGAGAAGGTTATCCGCATTCCTCTCCTGGATGGGGAAATTCTCTCGGTTAAGGGCGAGAAAGGTGGTGCTGTGATAGGTATCATATCCTTTATGAAAGCACGGAAGTTGTTACGCAAAGGTCGCTTAGCCATATTAGCCCTTGTGACTGACAAGCAACCGGAGGAAAAGAAGATAGAGAATATTACGGTAGTTCGTAACTTTCCAGAGGTGTTTCCAAAGGATCTGCCTGGACTACCACCTCATCATCAAGTTGAGTTCTAGATTGATTTGACTCCTGGAGCCGCTCCGATTGCGAGAGCACCTTACCGGTTAGCCCCGAACGAACTACAGGAACTATCTGCACAACTACAGGAGCTGTTGGATAAAGGGTTTATTCGATCGAGCTCATCACCTTGGGGAGCACCTGTTCTCTTCATCAAGAAAAAGGATGGCACATTTCGAATGTGTATCGACTATAGAGAATTGAACACGGTTACAGTCAAGAACCGATATCCTTTACCTCATATAGATGATTTGTTTGATCAACTTCAAGGATCAAGCTACTACTCTAAGATTGATTTGAGGTCTGGGAATCATCAACTGAGAGTCCAAGAGGAAGACATCTCGAAGACTGCATTCCGTACGCGTTATGGTCATTATGAGTTCTTGGTCATGCCATTTGGGTTGAAAAATGCACCAGCAGTGTTCATGGATCTCATGAATCGTGTGTGCAAACCCTATCTTGATCAGTTTGTTATCATGTTTATCAATGACATATTGATCTATTCGAGGACCAAGGAAGAATATGAAGAGCACCTACGTCTAATCTTGGAATTACTTAAAAGGGAACAACTGTACGCCAAGTTTTCCAAGTATGATTTCTGGATACATGAAGTACAATTTTTGGGTCATATTGTTAACGAGAAAAGTATATATGTTGATCCTGCAAAGATTGAAGCGATAAAGAATTGGCCAGTTCCCAAAACGCCTACTGAGATACGGCAATTTCTTGGACTGGTAGGATATTATCGGCGATTCATTGAGGGATTCTATAAGATCACACAACCTCTCATAGCTTTGACTCACAAAGGAACAATGTATAAATAGGGTGATAGTCAAGAGTCTGCTTTTCAGTTGTTGAAACAGAAACTGTGTAGCGCACCGATATTGGCATTACCGGAGGGAAGTGATGATTTCATGGTTTATTGTGAAACTTCTATCCAAGGACTTGGTTGTGTCTTGATGCAACATGATAAGGTGATAGCCTACGCCTCGAGACAACTAAAAGTACACGAGAAGAACTACACCACTCATGACTTGGCACTGGGTGCGGTAGTTTTTGCCTTGAAGATTTGGAGACATTACTTGTATGGTACCAAGTGCACTATCTACACCGATCATAAGAGTCTTCAGCATATCCTCGAGCAGAAGGAGTTGAATATGAGGCAGCGACGCTGGCTGGAATTGTTGAATGATTATGATTGCGCTATCAAGTATCACCTAGGAAAGGCAAATGTAGTCGCTGATGCATTGAGTAGAAAGGAAACTGCTAAGCCCCGATGAGTGCAAGCTTTGCAGCTTACGATTAGCACTCACTTGCCTGAACAAATCCGAGAAGCTCAGACAGAAGCCTTGAAAGTGGAAAACATTGGGTCTGAATCTTTACGGGGAATGGACAAATAGTTTGAAGTGAAAGAGGATGGAATTCGTTACTTCATGGACAGACTCTGGGTGCCTTTGTATGGAAATCTAAGGGACTTGGTTATGAGTGAGGCTCACAAGTCTAAGTACTCTATACATTCTGGTTCAGACAAGATGTATCATGCCCTGAAGGCGCACTATTGGTGGCCTAATATAAAGGCGGATGTAGCTACGTATGTGAGCAAGTGCTTAACCTGTTCGAAGGTTAAAGTTGAATACCAAAAGCCATCTGGATTACTACAAAAACCTAAGATTCCTATGTGGAAGTGGGAACAAATTTCTATGGATTTCATTACCAAATTACCAAGGACTCCTACCGGTTGTGACACGATATGGGTTATTGTAGATCTGTTAACTAAGTCTGCTCACTTCTTGGCAATCAAGGAAATGGATAAAATTGACAGGTTAACTCAAATTTATCTAAAGGAGATAATTTCGAGACATGGTGTACCGATCTCAATTATTTCTGACCGTGATGCTCGTTTCACATCATATTTCTCGCAGCCATTACAGAAATCTTTAGGTACGCGTCTAGATATGAGTACTGCTTATCATCCGTAGATGGATGGGCAAAGTGAACATACTATTCAAACATTGGAGGACATGTTACGTGCTTATGTGATTAATTTCAGGAATAACTGGGAAGTTCACCTACCATTGGTGGAATTTTCTTACAACAATAGTTATCACACCAGCATTAAGACAGCACCATTTTTGTATGGGCAAAAGTGTAGATCACCAGTTTGCTGGGCGGAAATTGGTGACAGTCAACTAACAGGCCCTGAGTTGGTGCACGAGACTACTGAGAAGATCGTATAGATAAGGAACCGTATGGCTGCAGCACGTGACAGACAGAAAAGCTATGAAGACAAGCGACAGAAACCTTTGGAGTTTCAGGTCGGCGACAAAGTTTTACTGAAAGTCTCATCGTGGAAAGGTGTGATTCGATTCGATAAAAGAGGTAAGCTTAACCCGAGATACGTTGGACCCTTTGCGATTCTGGAAAGAATAGGTCCAGTGGCGTATCGATTAGACCTACCTGATTCGTTGAGTGGAATTCACAATGTATTTCATGTCTCAAATTTGAAAAAGTGCTTATCAGACGAGACGATGGTTGTACCACTGGAGGAAGTACAAGTAGATGAACAACTACTGTTCATTGAGGAACCAGTTAAGGTGATGGACGGTGAGGTCAAAACTCTTTAGCAAAGCAAGATACCCATAGTCAAAGTTTGTTGGAACTTGAAACGTGGACCGGAATTCACATGGGAACGTGAGGATCAGATGAAGCTTGAGTATCCTCATCTGTTCGAAATGACGATGTCAACCGGTGGAGGTAATGGTTAAATTTCGGGATGAAATTTCTTTCAACATGGGGATAATGTGACAACCAACTCGAAACTCAACCGATATCTTTGTGCCAATGCAGTAGACCAGTGATGTAACACAACCATGTAACGTAATTTTCGGGACGAAAATTCTTTCAACATGGGATAATGTGACATCCGGTAATTTTCCGTTACCAAACTCCGTTAGTTCCGTTAGGTCTTGCATACACATGTCGTGAGCACACACTAGTTGTCGTTGAACATTGGTGACTTAATAATAATTAACAATGGTTATCTGATAATAACTTGATTAATAAAGTAGTTATGTGATTTGTGAATTAAAATATTATTTGTGAATTTTACCTTGTAACGTGCCAACGTGTTAGATTTGATTCATGTGTTTTATTGCTAGTTGAAACATATGATTATTATTGTTAATTAGTAATACTTGTATTTTGTAGTTAAAGATTGTTAAAAATTGCTAAAAAGATTAACTTTTACAAAATATAATTAAGGAGGGTTTAATGGTGAAAATAATAATTACCAAATATTAACAAAAATCAAACCCTAACCCCCCCCCCCCCCACCCTCCCCTTTTCGGCCGCGACTTCCCCACACCCACACACACTTTGATTTTGATCAACAACAACAATCAAGCATTGATTTTGATTAGTTCCAAGTGATTCCAACATGTAGCAAGCATCAATTCTTAATTTCTATGTGATTAAAGGTTAGATTTTGATTGGTTTTCATGGTTTTTGATTCTTGAAGAACCCTAGTTCGATTTTCATAGAAGAAGTCGAAATTTATGATGATTTGATGATGATATGATGTTAGTTATGTTGTATGAATGTTAATCTATGTAGATTATGCAAGAAATCCATGGTTTTTGTCATCTAGTTCATACATTGCCAAAAGTGGAAACTTTTATTCATGTGAATTCCTGTTTTGATGAATTGTTGACGTTAAATGGATGATTATGAATGCTATGAACTAGATTAGGTGTAATATTGATGAATCTATGATTGAAATTGAGTGGTTGTTCATATCTTACTATTAATAGTAACTTTTATGCCTGAGATTGATGAATTATGGTGGATTGATGATGTTAGTCATGTCTAGATGATGTTAGTCATATCTTACTCTCATCTCCGCCCTCCGGGTGATGAATCCCAGGCTCACCAGGAGCCGTCTCTGCAGTTCTCGTCTTGTTCTTTGCGGACCGGGGTCTACTAGCACGACCACCCCGTACACCACCTCTAGAAGCCTTAGTTGATCTACCTCCAGCCATCCTGTAACACTATAAGATTCAAACACCAACACGGTCATTCAAGGTAATAGCTTAGTTTATGTCAAGTATAGTAAGTCCCTAATTACAGTGGCCAGTTATGATTAGCCACTTACTTTACTCTTCTTCCCCCAAGCATTTCCTATCCTGACTACATCAGTATTCAAATCTACTAAAAGCACATAAATCAAATAGCACACGCACATAGTACCGGTTAACATTAAGAAAAGAATACCTGATGGCACGTAGCTACTCGGGCTGGCATCCCTCCGTTTGTCCCATTCTCAGTTTAAGTTTAGGTTTTGAAATTATTTATCTATTTCTCTTAAACTTTGGCTCTGATACCAACTTGTAAGGCCCCGTTCCCGGAGACCTCACAATTGGTCAATCAAAGCATAAAACATTAAACATCACACATTTCATAAAATATTACAGCGGGATTAAGTTAATAAAAATCATTCATTCTATTAATATTTAACGTTGTTAAGCAATACATTATTGTTTTCTTGAATTACCAAAGACCCTGTTTCGTTGCATTACAAAACAACAATATCATTAAAGATGAATGGATGCCAATCTTGCCCTGCCGAGTAGCTTTCCCCGCGTGCCACCCTCAGCAACAATTACCTGCCAATTGAAAATGCATAAAAGTCAGCGTCGCTGAGTGAGTTCTAGTTTTAAAATGTTTAAAATACCTTGTAGGATTTATATATGAAAATTCCCTTTTCAATAAAATACTTCCTTTACTTTTACACGTGAGCATTCATCATACATACATCAAGGTATAGATTGAATTATCTTTCATTAACTCACGTATTCATTCATTATCTTTCACTATACTCTGGATCCTGTCTCATGCAATACCCGACTCATATCCGAAGATCGACAGTACCGGGGTACGCGACAAGGACTCGGGTCAAACTCATGTATTGAATCCCTTACGAGTCTTTTGTGACAACACAGTCACTCACCTCAACTATGGCTTACGAGTCTTTTGTGACAACACAGTCACTCACCTCAATTTTGGCATACAAGTCTTTTGTGACAACACAGTCACTCACCTCAACCTTTGCTTGCCAGACTTTTCATACTTTTCTTATGTTCCACTTCTTTATTAACATTAATCTTTCACTTTCTTTACGATAATACTTTACGCATACGAATATAAACACACCACGTAAAGTCACATTATACATAGTATAAAGCATCAACAACAGCCCACAACATGCATCACCACAACAGACAAGAACCAGCAAAACATTCCAGAACTTACCCACTACATTCTACTTCCCAAGCTTCGGAAAAATCCTGAGTCCTTAGACAAATGCCGATGAACAGTAACTAATACGGATGAACAACAAACTAATGCGGATGAACAACTAACTAATGCGGATGAACAACAAACTAATGCGGATGAACAACTTACTAATATGGATGAACAATAACTAATGCGGATGAACAACAAACTAATGCGGATGAAAGACTTCAGATTATTCCAAGTGTCCAACTAAATGGTGGTAGAACAAATGCGAATGACTGAAACAAATGCGCATGAACACTATAGCAAATGCGCATGAACAAAAGAAATGCGGAAGAACACTTGGGCACATAAGCAACTACAAATGCGGATGAGCAAACAAATGCGCATGAGCAAAATACTTAAGTGCGGATGAACAAACAACAAATACGCATGAACAAGTACTTAAATGAGGATGAACTAACCAACCTACTAATGCACTTATGCAATTATTCAGTCCCCAATCCTCGATCTAACACATCCCTATCATAGATCTAACATGCTAAACATCTAGAGCAGGCATACAACCACGAAAACACTAACAGTCCTAACCAATCATGCTTATCCATCTGTTCGAAGCTTAAACTCAACATCACAAGCATCAACCGCACATAAACCACCATAAAGCATAAACACAAACACCCACATATATAAGGTGAAGCATAAAATAGCTGTAAAACCTTTTAAACATGCATTTTCAGCCCCAAAGAAGTTTAAAACACATAAAACTGGGGTCTAGAACTCACCCAGTGCAGCAAACAAGTAAAACTCCTGCAAACTCGTGTGCACAAGAGTTCAAACGCCTAAAACAAGCAAAAACAGACAACAAAACACATAAACACATATAAATTGGTTTCATGGTCAAAACCCAACAAACCGAACCATAAAATACAAAGAACACTAACCACAAGCGAGAATCAGCCTCTTCTTCCCCTTGAAACCGAGAGAAATCGAATTCAGTTTCTTCTTCTTCTGATTTGGTTGAACACAGTAGCAGCAGGAGTTATATGGGCAGCCATGCCCATATAAAGCACACTTTTGCATTTTGTGTACTTTTACACAAAACACCCCTCATCTTTGGCTTCTTTTTGCTTTCTTCTTGATACTTTTATTTTCTTTTATTTTGACAAGATTTTGGGTGTTACACATTATTTAACTATAATAGGTGTACTTATATGTATAAATAACTACACACTCACAACACCCATTCAAAAACACACTACATTACCCACACACACATAGCAACATAGTCACACATATAATGACATAAACACCTACCACTCACTCACACAATTATTGTACGCACACACACCACGCACACGCATAGAATTCCAACACGCACACTGCTCACACAATCCACAATTAATTTAACACATCCACACCACGCACACACATGCAGTAACCCAACACACACACTGCTCACACAAATCCACACACACAGATTGTTATATACATACATATGCACACTCATACAAGGTGATTTATATATCCATACATACTATGCATTCACACATACAATTCACATACTATGCATTCACACATACTCACACTCGCCATTCACTCACACATCTATGGCTTCAAACACACACACACGACAAACACACCTTTACGATTTCAACTCACACACACGACACACTTATGGCACACACACGACACACTTATGGCACACACACCCTCTCAGCACACACGCACACAACCGACAAAAATGTGCACCCGAACCCCACCGCTGAACCCTGTCATCGCAGCTCACCCAAATAACACACCAACACGCCCGCGAACTTGGCCGACACCCACTCAACACTCGAATCGTGACGAAACAGTGACCCAAACCAATCCGAGATGATATTCAATGAAACAAATGAGACCGGGCAATGAGTACCTGCAGTTAGCTACGGGAGAATGAGACGACTCGATGGTGGTTGCTAGATCACGACAAGTGAAGACTTGGCGAGGGGATTCGGCTGACCGTGACGACAATAAGGTTTCGGGTGGGTGCCGATGGTACTTCACGATATATATTGTTTAATTTGATAATTTACACTCTAAACCCCAAACTTTTAAATAACTATTCCCTAAACTTTAGTTAAATTACATTTTAAACCCTAAACTAAATAATAATAATAATAATAATAATAATAATAATAATAATAACAATAACAATAACAATAACAATAACAATAACAATAACAATAACAATAACAATAACAATAACAATAACAATAACAATAACAATAACAATAACAATAACAATAACAATAACAATAATAATAATAATTTTAGTAACAATAACAATTATTATGGTAATACTAATTATACCAATAATGATTAGTTTTGTTAATTATTATTTGTATAATATTTGTCTAATTCATCATATTATAATATTAGGGTTAACGCGCAAGGCAGATAAGACAAAATTCGGGATAGAAAACGAATTAATTACGCAAAATAAATAATACACAAGGAGAGTTAACGAGCTTCGCGTCAATTAACGGACCTGATAGTGACAGATGTCACAGTATCCCCCAGTTGAGAGAATTTCGTCCCGAAATTCAGCTGGAGTTAGATCCCGAAGCTCTATCCGCGAACCGATGCGAATAAGAGGTGATGTTGTGACTCCTCAGCTAAGAATCCACAAGTCACATCCTACCACAAACATAATTGGTGATGTTGGGACTGGGTGAGAATAAGAGGACAAACCTATGATCAAAATATTTGTCTGCACTCTTGCTTCTTATCCCAAGTTGAGCCAAAGATAGTAGATGAAGCTTTAAGAGATGGAAGCTGGATTGAAGCAATGAAGGAGGAACTACTTCAATTCAAAAGACAGGGTGTTTGGAACCTACATCCTCTTCCACCTGGGAAGATGCCAATAGGAACCAAGTGGGTATTCAAAAACAAGAAAGATGATAGAGGACTTGTCATCAAGAACAAGGCAAGACTAGTAGTCCAAGGGTACACTCAAGAGGAAGGAATTGACTACACAGATGTTTTTGCTCCTGTAGCAAGACTTGAAGTTGTAAGAATGTTCCTTGCTTTTGCTGCATCAAAGGATTTCAAGGTCTACCAAATTGATGTCAAGTGTGCATTTCTATATGGGGTGATAGATGAAGAAATGTATGTCTGTCAACCACCTGGCTTTGCAATCCAGATCGTCCTGATTATGTCTGCAAGCTTGACAAAGCTCTTTATGGGTTGCATCAAGCACCAAGGAAGTGGTATGAGACACTGTCATAGTACCTAGTTCAACATGGTTACAAAAGAGGTACTATTGACAGCACACTCTTCATCAAAAGAGCAGATAATTATTTGATGTTGGTTCAAGTTTATATTGATAACATTACCTTTAGGTCAACTAATGAAAAGCTCTATAAAAAAGTTTGAGAAGCTGATGAAGAATAGGTTTGAAATGTGTGCCATGGGAGAACTCAATTTCTTTCTAGGAATTCAAGTGAAGAAAGTTGACAATAGCATCTTCATAAACTAGTCAAAGTATGTACAATACATACTAACCATATTTCATCTGATTGATTGTAAGATTACTAAGACTCCCATAGCCAGAAACAACTCCCTAGGACCTGATCTTGAGGGGGAGGGTGTGGATGAACATCAATACAGAGCTATGATTGGGTCTCTTATGTACCTAAAAGCCAGCAGGCCAGATATCATACTTGCCACATGCATATGTGAAAGATATCAAGCCAACCCTAAGATGTCACACCTAGTTGCTGTCAAGAGGATTCTTAGATACCTCAAATAAGCTCCCACACTAGGACTTTGGTATCTAAAGAATCATCACTTCAATCTATATGAATATACAGATAGTGACTATGGTGGCTGTAAAATGAGTACTAAGTCTACATATGGGGGATGTTAGTTCTTTGGTGGAAGGATATCTCATGGCAATACAAGAAGCAATCTTGTGTATCTGCATCAACTGCTGAAGCTGATTACATTATTGCTGCCAGCTACTGTGCTCAAGTGCTTTGGATTCAGAATCAGATGCTAGATTATGTATTCAACTTCAAGAAGACTCCTATCCACATAGACAAAAATAGTGCTATCTCTATCACAGAGAATCCAGTGCAGCACTCAAAAACAAAACAAATCAATACCAGGTATCATTTGATTGAGACAATTTTGAAATAAGATTAATTAAACTGGTCAAAGTTAACACAATTGAGCAATATGTTGATCTATTCACAAAAGCATTTGATGAACAGAGATTTAAATATCTTGTATCAACCATTGGGATGATTAACTTTGAGTAGATTTTCTTAAATTAATTTCAAAATTGTTTTTCTAAATGTGTGTCTTTAATGTTGTCTAATTTATCACTCATATAAGCCCTACTTATCTTGGAAGAAATTTTTTCAAAGTATATATTCCTTAGATATTTAAGAAGTATAGACAAATTTTCCCTCAGAAGATTTTGATTTGATTTCCAAAGAAAATTATATCTCCAAAACAAATAACTACTTAGTAAAGAATTTAACTTTGGAAGAAATTCTGATATATCTTTTGAAGCTTAAATATGCTTCTAAGTACTTATATGTTTTGTAGGAAAAAAATTTTCCGAAAGCAATTTAGTCTCGGAAGTTTTATTTACTCCTTAAATAAAACTTCTGAAGCTTAATATCTTTCGAAACCAAATCTGTGTCGGAAGCAAAATTACTCTAAGTACATTTTCTTCTGAAGCAATTCTTCTAAAAAACTGAGGAATATCTTCTAAAAAACAATTTTGCTTTGGAAGCTTTCTTTATACTTCCGAAGGGATATTACCTTCGGAAGATTTTAAACTCCAAGATAACCACCTTTTTGGGTACTTTTTCAAAGGTGGGACCGACATCTAGATTTCAAAGTTTATCTTTTGCAATAACTTTGTCTCAAATCCAAGCATATAAATAGCCTTTCCAATGGATTTCCCTCTCTCTGCTTCTTCTTCATTTGCAACTTTCAAGCCCTAAATCATTCACAAACTCTAGTTGTTTTTCCAATCTCTTCTTTAAAAGCTTCATAAAATGGCTAACCCTAAACCCCAAAACCAGCCAGCTTTCATCATGCACCTACACAGGGAACACAACCAAGTTGCTCTGTTAAACACAAAGTAAACCCTAGACAAGCTAGACCTAGACCACTAGATAGGCAAGTGAACCTGATCGATTGTAGACAAGACTAAGGTAGACCGGAATCGAACCCTAGAGACACTATTATATAATAAATAAGACTCGAAAAGGACTAAAACGATATTGATTTAATAATGGGGGGATTTTCTTTTTATAAGGAACCTAGAGAAATAAAACTACTTTTAATTAACTGATTTAAATATTGATTTACCAACTAGAACACGAGAAAACAAGAACTCTTAGAAAATCAGGAATAAGGAAGACACTACCTAGGCGAATCCTAGTTGTGACCCTTGAACTTCAAATGGTTATTGAACTATTATGGAATCGGGATCTAATGATACAAACCTTTAAGAGACTTAATGGATCCCAAATCATTCTCTAGGTGTGACCAAAAAGACAACCTAGAAGACGAGTGAAACTACCGATTGATCAAATTACCGCTAAGTCTCTTTGACAACACTTATGTACCCGATTGATAACTAATCTCTCGATCTAACTAACACAATACATTGACAGTGAAAGGGGCAACTTTTAAACAAACTATTGGAACCGAAAAGCAATGCAATTAGCTAACTTAGGAAACCTTCTTTCGAACCTCTTATTCCTAATCACCTAATCACAAGGACATTGCGATTAACTCTCACCTCTCGGACTCAATTTAAGAAGAACATTAAGACTTAATTATCAATTCAAGCCAATTCCTATGGCTACTACATCTAGCAAACCATCAATTATCAAAAACACTAATTAATCAATCTACATATGCAAGTTTCTATGAAAAACATTCAACAACTAACGTATGGAATATAGGAATCATCAATAATTATTCCAAAATACTCATACTCATCAAATAGATTGAATAAACGTCTTTACATAAGCATTAACCACAATAACTGTTCAATAACCAAAATCCATTCAAGTTAACACAAACTAATCATCAACCTAGGTAGTATTATGATTATAGCTACTCATATTTAGTAGGAACATCAACTTAAACACTAAAAACAAGATCAACATGTTCAAAACAATGTTTGATAAACAAATTTATGAAGATAAAAACCTGTGTTCAAATGTTTGCAATAGTTCCTATGATTCAGCTTCAATCTTTGGCTTCCAACATTTCTAAAACCTTTAATTCGACCTTGAAAATGATCTTGAAATGGTTGGTGGTTGAACTCCCCTTTTGGGTTGAGAAAAGTTGTTTAAATACAACTTTGTAAAATATTCCCGAAGACGCCATCTATGCGATACGAGCAGGAGAGCCTCTCCTGCTGTGCTTATTGCATGGAATTAAAATACCCATGACACTAATTTGTGACCTATGCTATACGCGCAGGAGAGCCTCTCCTATTGTACGTATCGTATAGATGGACTTTTTCAGCAACTTTGAGTTTGACACTTAGAAAAATTTTGAAGTGTTGGTCTTTTTCCATCATTTGGCTATTTTCTTAGTTTTCCACATGTTTTCGTCACTTTAAGCATCCAAGCACCTATTAAACTACAAAATAATGAATAATAAGTAAAAACCAATGAATCCAACTAAAAATTAGACAAAAGTGACCCGAAAACGTGACCTAAAATGGATGTGTTATTCAACACATCAAAGACTGTAAGGTTATATTAGAAGGCTGATGCAACCAAAGAAGCCAAAACAACCAAGGAGCTTCCTGCATGCATGCACTGATGTACAAGGTAAAAGTTACTTCAGAAGTCTTACACTCATCACAAAAATTATTCTAAGTGTAAAATCTTCAGAAGCCAAAGACCAAATCTTCCGAAGCCAAAGATGAAGTCTTCCGAAGCTTCAAAGACAAAGTCTTCCGAAGCCAATGAAGTGAAAACTGATTTCTTCTGAAGACAGAGAGGACATGCTTTCTCTAATCTACTTTTTTTATAAAGCTGACTTACTTTCCACTGCAACTCTGAAGACTCACCAACTTATACAAGTTGGTGAAAAGGTCCATGCTTTAGTAAACTATAGATTATGGTCTTGAGTCTGTAACTTCCTATTTGTACCTTTTATCCTTTTATAATATATTAGGATGTAAGCTATGGCATGTCATAGTCACTAGTCAAAAGGCAATCTGTCTTTTGACTTTACATTGATCTTGTTGTCTAGATTAGTGTTCCCAGTTGGCCTTCAAAGTATGGCCGGCTGTAGGATGTAGTATAAAGTTTCTCAGGTCGTTGTATTTCTTTTTATGCTTTGTAACACTTGTAAAAGAACTTGAGAGCAATATACAACATTCTTAAAAACCACATTAATCTGTTCTTGTTCTTAGTTCTATCTTATTTACTTATGTTCTTAGTATCATTTACATAAACCTGGCTCCCCATTTGATCTGTTAAGTGTTTTAACACTCTCCTCATTGTGAGACTGATTGTATTGA
Source organism: Flaveria sonorensis (assembly GCA_025506505.1). Lineage (NCBI taxonomy): Eukaryota > Viridiplantae > Streptophyta > Magnoliopsida > Asterales > Asteraceae > Flaveria > Flaveria sonorensis. Next base: position 18,530,063 of record CM046423.1, on the reverse strand, counting down.
CCATCCCTTAACCGGTCCTGCAATTGGTATCAGAGCTTTTCCAGGCACTTGATTGTAAGATCTCACCATCTTAAATCCTTTTAGTTTCATAAAACACTTAACTACTCAAATGGCAGCTATCATAAAGGCTGATATGGAAACCGGGTTTATGACAAAGTCTCCACTGATCACTCCTGATGACTTTGATACTTGATGCCAAAGAATGGAAGGCTTCATTAAGTCTCAAGACTCCAGGATGTAGTAGGGATATGTTGTCTATGGACCTCATGTACCATCCACCTCTTCAGCCGCTGCTGCTGGTGGTATGTTGAGATTATGGATACTCAAATGGATGTTGGAGTAACTGTTGAGATTGTGATAACTCCAACAATCAGCAGAGTTCAGCCCTTCATGTGGTTGAAAGGGATTGCAGAAAACCACAACATCATCTCATCTACTACCCTAACAACTCATAAAAGGGTCCTTTCATCACTTTCTTGGAGACACCAAGAGAGAGCTACATCTAAGTAAGCCTATTCCAAGAGACAAGCTCTTCATGAGCCTTTGTGTATACTGATGAAAGCACATGCAACTTTCTCTTTACCCTTGAAGACTTGGACTGTATCCATCCAGATGATCTAGAGTACATGGAAATAGTCCAAAAAATGGCTCTTCTCACTCATAGAGCCATGAAGCTTTACAAGAGGATAGGGAGGAGGTTTCCTAGCAATGCAACCGGTGGAAATTTGGACTGGACAAAAGCAAAGTGAAGTGTTACAACTGTAACCAAATGGGACATTTTGCTAGAGAGTGCAAGGCACCAAAGACCAATGGTGGCCAAGCACAAACCAGACTAAACTACACTGATGGAGCTTCTAAGAATGAGAAGCTTAAGCAGCAAGCTATAGTTGCTGTTGAAGAAGGAGGCTTTGACTAGAGCTTTCAGGTTGAGGATGCATTTCCAAACCAAGCATTGATGGCAGATCATGAAGAAGCCAAGGTATTGGAACATCTTTGTACACCAGAATATATTGCTAAAGTTAACTGATATAGGTCCTATATCTTAAAGATGAGAACTGATCTTGAGTCCTTAAAAAATTTTAAAAGTTGATTTCAAAAGAGCTGAAAATAATTACAAACTTAAAATAGAAGACTTCAAGTTGTCTTCAGATGAAAATTATGTCTTCAAATCAAATAACTACTTATAAGAAATTTACCTTCGGAAAAAATTCCGAGATATCTTTCGAAGCTTAAATATGCTTATAAGTACTTGCATGTATTTGAAGTACAATTTTCTTTTGAAAGTAGATTTCAAGTTGTTTTCGGAAGAAAATTATGTCTTCAAGTCAAATAACTACTTATAAGAAATTTACCTTCGGAAGAAATTCTGAGATATCTTCCGAAGCTTAAATATGCTTCTAAGTACTTACATGTATTTGAAGGACAATTTTCTTCCTAAAGCAATTAAGTCTCAGAAGATTTTAAGAAAGTCATTTCAACTCTTAAGCATGAACATACCAACTATAGGACTCAGATAAAAGATCTCATCACTAAGTTAACTAAATGCCAGGCTAAGCTTATGATCAACAAAGCCAGGGCAGAAAAACATGTTCTTGAAGAAGAGACCTTCAAGAACATGATATCCTCATCCTTGCATGCAAAAGTTTGTTATCAGAAAAAGTAGGGATTGGGATCTACTGAGATAGCTCCTCCACACACTCTATTTTCTGTAAGACCTCTAAGGTGTGGAACTTGTGAAGATGAGCTTCCCCTCATAGACTCCATAGATGAAGAGGATGAAGAGGAGCTAGTGAAGGATGATTTTGAGAAGAGTGAAGAATATCATCCTAAAAAGGGTCACTATTCTCCTATGGAGAGAAAAGAATCTGGGATGACCAAGTCTAAGAGGAAGAACTTGATCAAGAAAGTAAAGAGAAAATCAAAGAAGGCTCAAGAGATCAAGGTCACTTTCAACTCTAAGCAGAAACAAGTGTTCATCTCTGTAGGATTTGAAGTGGTGAAAGTTGAAGACTCAACTATAAACTCTAGTACCAAGAGTTCTAGTTTATGTCCAACTCATTCCAACAAAGAGAAGAAGGCTGATCAGGTGTGTATCACTGCCACACAGCCTGAACCATCCAGTTCCAAGAGCAAGCCTCACCCTAAGAAGCTTGCGGCATCATTAATGAAGATGAAGGTGGAGGTGGAAAGTGATCAAGTTCAGTCTTTCTCTTAAAAGCAGACTCTCAGAAGGAAGCAAATGGATTGCATCATGTGTGGTATTTTCATCTTGCTAAGGATTGCATCTACAATCCTAAAAGTACTATTCACATGATCAAAGAGAAAACTTTTGAGAAGAAGTAGCTTCGGAAGGAAAATCCTTTCCTTTTGGAAGCTCCAAGGTAAAAAAGAAGACAAGTGAAAACTTGCCTTTGGAAGAAATTTAGACTCGAAAGAAAGGAATGCTTTCGAAGTACTGAAGCCTGCTGCAGTGAAAGCAACATCTTCCAAAGGTCCAGTCTCCAAAACTTCCAAAGTTTGTCTAAGACTTCTGAGGTGTTGAAGGTCAAGTCCAATCTTTCAAAGATGGTATGGAAGATGAAGAAAGACCAAGTGACTGAAAGTTCTTCATCAACTACAACTAATGATCCTCAAAGCTTGAACATAGGATCAGTTACTGTTACATTGTCTTCAAATCACTTTGATAAGCCCAAGACCAAGGCTTGGGTTTTCCAAATGGGACAGATAAAGCTTGACATCTTAAAGACTACCAACTGCCGGCTTCTCAGGGGTAGAAATAGCCCTTGTCCTAAAAATATTAAAGCTCATTGCTCAAGGTGACAACCTAGCAGCACCAGCTAGTGTTGAACCCACACCTTCTACTTCTTAACTACCAATACAACCAAAAATAACCATCACCTACCAAAGAAAATCCAAACAAACCCCTGCACATGCTACTCAGCATGTGTAGGCCCCTATATTACCACCCACACAGGAGGAAGTGGACACTGGAGCTCCTACTTCTCCTGAGGAGCAAACCACTCCCATCTCACCAATGATCAGTGCTGAGGTTCTTCATGCTTAGCCTGATGAGCTCACAACCCCCATAGCCTTAAGCCTTCACTCAAAGTCTCAAAACTCTAGTGAACAACCTTCAGGGGACAGTTACCATCCCCAGCCTCTTGATTAAACCAACCAATCCCAAACCTTGAATTCTATGATGATGAAGACATGGGATTCAGTGAGTATCATGAGTCTCTCTTCTCCTTCCCTGCTCAAGAATAGATGAGTACTCCTATTTCTCCTATGTCTAGCCCACATCATCCACCTACTACTAAGGTGGATCTCCTTAAACCTATTTAGGAGGTTCATATGGAAGAGGATTTCACTTCAGTAAGTAACTACATCATTAAGACCTCAACCATGGCAACCTAGCCTCTTGACACTTCGCTTGAAATTGTCATGGTGCAGGGGAAATCCAGCAGCCAAGAACAAAGTGCTGGTGATAAGGAAGAAGACCTTGGTCCTATTCTCTCATGCCCCCATGCTTCTTCTGATGAAGATGAGAGGAGTCTGAAGCCAAAGATGAAGTCTACCATAGATTCAAAGACAGTATTTCGAAGCCAATGTTGTGAAGACTGATTTCTTTCGAAAGACAAAGAGAACATGCTTTCTCTGATCTAGTTTTACATAAAGCTGACTTACTTTTCGCTGCAACACTGAAGACTCACCAACTTATACAAGTTAGTGAAAAAGTCCATGCTTTAGTAAACTGTAGATTATGGTCTTGAGTTTGTAACTTCCTACTTTGTACCTTTTATCCTTTTGTAATATATTAGGATGTGAGCTATGGCATGTCATAGTTACTTGTCAAAAGACAATCTGCCTTTTGACTTTACATTGATCTTGTTGTCTAGATTAGTGATTCCTGCTGGCCTTCAAAGTATGCCCGGATGTAGGATGTAGTATAAAGTATCTCAGGTCCTTATATTTCTTTTTATGCTTTGTAACACTTGTAAAAGAACTTGAGAGCAATATACAGCATTCTTGATGACCATATTAGTCTGTTCTTGTTGTTAGTTCTATCTCATTTACTTGTGTTCTTAGTATCATTTACATAAACTCGGTTGCCTATTTGATCTGTTAAGTGTTCTAACACTCTCCTCATTGTGAGACTGATTGTATTGACCATCCCTTAACTGAACCTGCAAAGACCTTGGTTTCTTAGACATCTACCGCTTTCTTTCCAACTCATCTTACATAACCACCCTTACTATTAACCCTCCATTATATGAAGATCAATTTTTGGAGTTTTGGAGGACCTGCCAATAGGTCATCATGGACGGTGAGAATGCACTCTCTGCCTCAATGCTGGAGAGGACTGTTTTTATCACTCCAATCACCGTAAACCAACATCTAAGGATGGATGATGAATATGGTGAACTGTACTTCACCATGGAGGCAGTAAATGGATCATTCTAGCTGATAGGCTATGAAGGTGACTACTCAGTCAGAACCTTCAGGAAAGGTAAGGTCTCATCTCAATGGAAATACCTCTTTCATGTAGTCATCCACTCACTATCCAACAAGCATGGAGGATGGGACCAAATTCCTAAAGATCTTTCCTATACATTCCATAGAATAGTTTAGGGGATCAAGTTCAAGTATTCCCAATTTGTTTATACAAATTTACTAGCTAACTTAGATTTTCTTGAATATTACATGTTCCATAGATATGTCCAACACATTCTCAACTGTGAACTGGGTTCACAGTTGAGAGGAACAGGTAATGTTCTAAAGTTGGGATAGATAAATGTTAGGATCAGTGATCTAAGTTTGATCAATTAGAGTTGAATCACAGCGGAATAAGAGCAAGAATTAAGCAAATATAGCAAGAACACAATAAATATTCAATGGAACAGTACACGGTTATATAGATATAGGGTTTTCTGCAAAGGGATAATAACATTCATGCACACATGCTTCGGTGTGGCGGCTGCTAGGTTTTCCTAAGCTGCACCGATTACAATTAGGTCAGCATTCCTTATATATTGGAATGTGACGTCTGCTGATGTCACTTGATAGTGACATCTAACAGAATTATTACAAACTACTGAAAGTAAGCAAACTACTGAGAATGTTCACAACAACTGAGAACATCTCAGATTATTCCAAGTACACGAAGAAACATAAAACTACTGAAACTACAAGTACAGAAAGGAAACTACAACTACTGAAAGGAAACCATCACAACTACTGAAGAGGTCTTCTTCAGCTGTTGTGACAATCATCTGAAACTTGGTCTTCAGTCTTTGTCTTCAGCTTTTGTCTTCCGACTTTGTCTTCAGCTCTTTCACTTCAGACTTTGTCTTCAGCTCTTTCACTTCAGACTTTGTCTTCAGCTCTTTCACTTCAGACTTTGTCTTCAGTTCTTTCACTTCAGACTTTGTCTTCAGCTCTTTCACTTCAGACTTTGTCTTCAGACCTTGTTATCAGCTGATGTCTTCAGCTGTTGCAGACTACTTCAGTTGTTGTAATGTCCGTGGGACTTAAAGGTTTTTCTGATCAGGCTCATTGGTTCTTTTGGTCCAACAAACTCCCCCTAAACCAATGCAGCCAAAACCTTTAAGCTTATTGAGGTCCCACTTATTCTTGGCAGAAATACTCTCTTGATCAGCTTTAGAGATATCGGATAAGCACAGGCCAGGGAACAGGTTTCAGTAGATGTGAATGTCAAAGGATGGAAGGGAACTCTGTCTTGGGGAACTGGACACAGAGCCGTTATCCCAACCATGAAACCTACTTCCCATTGATGAGTCTATAAGACTCTCTGACGTAGGCCTCAAGGAGAACAACTTGTTCCTCCTTAGTGAGTTCTTCTGCTTCTCCTTCGAAGAAGAACTCTGGGCCATAGTACTCTGATAAGTACTTTATCGTCTTTCCATTTTTCAACTCAACAGTTGTTATCTCTCTGTAAGCAAACTCATCTGGGTGAGTCCCTTCTAATAACAACTGGAGTTCATTTTTCTTGATCTCTTCAAGCCTCTTGTATAACAACCCCTTCTTGACCATTTTGTTCTCCATTAGAGTTTGAGGGGTCATCTTTGACTTGTAGGCTCTCTTGAAGTCTTCAAGTATTTCCCAGGGTGAGACTACAATGGCCAACATAATAGCAGTATCTATGGTCTTTCTCACTTGGCCATTGTATCTACTTGGTATGGATTTCTTATGAATTCTAGAACTAACCCTGGGGTCTGGCCAAATCCTTACTCTCTCCTTTTGATATTGAAAGGTATACCTGAGAGCATACAGCCTTTGAGCGTGTTTCTTCATGGCTTGTATAGATGATGACTGAGGAAACTCTTTGTCAATCATCTTCAAAAGTTGCTCATCGTGCTGTTTCTGCTGTTCTTCTTCTTCAATCTTAACTTTCACCATTTGCCTCTGAAAGTCTGGTGTTATCATTTGTTGACTTCTGGGCTCAGGTAATTTTAGAACAGCAGAGATTGGCAGACTATCTTCTTCATCATCTTCTTCTTCTTCTTCTACCATCCTCAACACCCTTCTCCTCCTTCTGGGTGCATCACTGGATGTGGTTTGAGGTGGTTTTTGGGGTAAGGGAGTTGGTTTTGAGGGTTGAGTTGATTTGGAGAGTTGTGGGGTTGGTTGTTTTTGAGAGGGAGTTTGGGAAGGCTGATCTAGCATTTTTATGGTGAGTTTGGCTTTGGAAAGCTTGGCCATATCAGTTCTCTTCCCAGCACCTGCTTCGTCTAAGGCTTCTATAATCAACCCCTTGTTGAATTCTTCAGAAGCACAGATTCTGGTGGTTATTGCCAGAATACTGTCTCTGGTCCATGATTTAATCTCAATTAATGATCTTCCCAAGTATTTTGCAATAAACCGGATCATTATCTCCAACCTCTCCCTTTCCATCACACTATAACTGGCCCATCTTTCTTGTATCTCATTGATCTCCAGCCTTCTGATCTCAGTGTCTAATGTGGCTGTATCAAAGCCCTGTCTGAAGAGTTGATCTATTATTTTGTCCATTGATCTGCTGTGAGCTTCATCAGCTTCTTTAATCAGATCTTCCAATGATTTCTCCATCAGGCTTTTGAGTTTCAGCACTTTTCTTTCTCTTGTATGTGATCAGCTGTTTTTCCTGTTCTTTTTCTTGTTGTTTCTCCTCTTCCACTCTCTTTCTCTTTCTTTCTTTCACTGCCTTAGACTCCCCCTTTTTGGGTGCATTGGGTTCAGGGGTTTGAATGGCAGAAAGCTTCTTTTGCACAGCATCATCAACAAGTGTTTTTAGAGTCGAGGAGATCCTCTCATCAATGGCTTTATGTACAATCTCATTGATGATGGGAGTGATGAGAGGTAAGGAATTTTGAAATGTAGCAACCATCTGCTCAGAGGGGTTCTGTCCCTGAGAGGTGGTGCCAACAACAGTGGCTGGTGGCTCAGTTGAGTGAAGTGGCTGAGTGTTTGGGAAACCTTCAGATGAAGGTGCCATCTGTGGGTTTATTGGGGCAGATGGACTTTGATCCTGAGACATTTTGCAAGCAGTTCGTTAGTCTGCTCACCTCAGCCTCAAGGATTGTGTTATGGGCTAAGACATCATAGAAAAAGCCCAGGTCATCATCAGGCTTTGCTGAATCACCTGACCTCCTGATTGAATCAGGATGTACATGCCCTGAGTGTAGATCAGTTGTAGCATGTGCCCCTTGTTCTTGGTTCTGGGGACTTCCTGCCTCAGGACTGAGTCCTTCATCGGCAGTTGCCTCTGGTGAGGTCTTAGAGATGTTACCAACTTCATCCTGGTCATTTGCTGAATCAGTAGAAGTGGCAGCCTCACCAGATGTTCTAACCTCCTCCTCTACACGGGGAGATTGAACATTATAACCCCTGTGCTGTGGGTTATCAGCAGCATTTTGGTCCTCTTCCTCAGCTGTTGAGGTTCTCCCCATTGTAATTGGTGTCTGGGGAGGAGGAGAGGAATGCAGCTGACTCAACACTTGTGCAACAATAAATGTTGGGCTTTGAGGGGCGGTTGCATTTGGAGATAGGGTTGAAGCAGATTGCACCCGGGGTGACTGGTGCTCTTCAATGGTAACCTTCTCAATTGAGATAGGTTCCAGCATTGTGGTATCCCCAATTTTGGTTGCATCAGGATCCTGTTGAGAGGATGCCTGAGCGGCTAGGGTTGGTGGAGTCTTGGACACTACTGGGGGGTTAGAACCAGTAAGTGTTTCCTGTATTGGTGTTACAGGGGCACCCTCAGGGGACTCATCTCCCTGAGTAGCCTTTTTGGGCTTTTTGGTTTTGGGTTTGGTGGGGACTTTGGATCTGGAAGTGGAGGCTGTGGGTTCCCGCTGCTTGGGTTTGAGCAGCCGGGCAGCCCCTTTCATTGTAGGGTCAGAGTTGTGCCTGGAGTATACTTCAGGCAATACAGCCGGAGCAGGGACTCCAAGGCCAACAAGGCCGTCTGATTTTAGCTGTGTTAAAATTATGGCCATGAGAAACCTGGGATATAATATCCATCTGTTTGCCACAGGTTTCAAGGCCAGATCCTTTAGTTCCATAAACACTATCTCAGAAAAATTTAAAGTTTGTCGTTCAAAGATAGAGTATAATACCTGTTGCCATCAGGAAGACATTTGATCCCATGAAGAGGTTTTTGGTGCAAGGCAGACATTCACCATGTGGAATATAAGACGTTCAGCATCATGGAAGTGCTTCTTCATAATGGTGGTAGCACTTAAGTCTCCTTCATACCCGTTGTTGATGAAAGACATATCGGTTGTGCCTTTCGGGTATTCTGTGACACAGGTGGCATCATGTAGATCGAGGGTTTGTCGAATGATGTCCGTTGTGATGACCACCTGTTTCTGGTTGACCAACGACTGGAGAGTGATTTGGCTATCATTCTCACTAGTTAGCACGGAGACGTTGGTCCAAAACTGGCTTAGGGAATCGGGGTATATGGTAGGATTCAGAAGAAACGCGGTTCGGTACTGGGAATCTACCATAAGATCGATGGCGTTATCAAATTTGTTCCAGAAGGCCGATTTCGAGAGGTAGGCAACACAGTTGTGTCTGGGTTTGAGTTTCATGGTCGCCATTGGTGAGAGAGTGAAAGGACGGAAAACGGCTAATGAAACGTCTGAAAGTAGGTTTAGGTATTTATAGGGTAAGAAAAAAAGGCTGATATAAAACGACTGAAAGTGTGGGTGTTGTAATCAGTTGTTTGAAAACAACTGAAGACCTGGTTTTAACTTTCATCAGTTGTAACAAGTGAAGACTTGGTATTAGTCATCAGTAGTTGTGAAACTACTGAAGACATGGTTTTGGCTTCAGGTGTTGTAACAACTGAAGACTTGGTGTTAGTCATCAGTAGTTGTGAAACTACTGAAGACATGGTTTTGGCTTCAGTTGTAAGTGAAGCAGCTGTTGTAGAAACAACTGAAGAGAAAATTTTCTCATCAGCTGTTGTCGTCAATTCTTAGCTCATCAGCTGTTTCATTCTGACCTCAACACTTCATCAGACTTTGTCTGAGTTTCAGATGTTTCATAGGTCATCAGTACTTATCTGTTATTCTGACATCAGCAGTTGTAACTACAGCAGTAGTTGTAACCACATCAGTTCTTTTCAACAGATGAGTACTTCAGTACTTTTAAGTAATTTAGTCTTCAGTAGTTGTGAAAACTACTGAGGATAAAAGAACTGCAGTACTTATTTGTGACAGTAGTATACGAATGCTCATCAGTACTTGTTCACTGAGATCATCAGTAGTTGTCACTTATTCTAGCTGCAGCATACCAAGCCTTAACACTAGGTTTTGGAAAGTTGAACTGTCCAAAAGCTTAGTAAATATGTCTGCAAGCTCATCAGCACTAGGAACAAACTTTGGATCAATCAGACCTTTTTCAAAACAATCCCTAATAAAATGGTGTCTGATCTCAATATGTTTGGTCCTAGAGTGCTGGACTGGATTCTTGACGATACAAAGAGCGAAGCACTATCCATTAGTAATGGAGTCTTAGTCTCTGTAATGCCATAATCCAGTAATTGATTCTGAAGCCAGAGTACCTGAGATGTACAACTTGCAGCAGCAATGTACTCGGCTTCAGCAGTGGATGTAGCAACAGATGTTTGTTTCTTACTCTGCCAAGAAACCAAACAGTTGCCTAGGAATTGACATCCACCAGAAGTTGATTTTCTAGTTAATTTACACCCTGCATAGTCACTATCAGAAAAAGCAACTAATTTGCAAGAGTGCCCAGTGGAATACCAAAGACCTAGAGATTGAGTACCTTGCAGATATCTAAAGATCCACTTGACTGCAATCAAATGAGACTCTTTAGGAGCAGCCTGAAATCTAGCACAAACACAAGTTGCAAACATAATATCTGGTCTAGAAGCTGTTAAGTACATCAAGGACCCAATCATACATCTGTAAAGTGTTTCATCAACAGCTTTACCTTTCTGATCTGCATCCAGTTGTGTGGTGCTGCACATGGGAGTAGAACAGGGCTTACAGTGTTGTAAATCAAACTTTGCCAAAAGACTTTTTGTGTATTTTGACTGATGAATGAAAGTTCCATCAGCCTTTTGTTTGATTTGCAGACCTAGAAAAAACTGTAATTCTCCCATGGCACTCATTTCGAATTTTTGTTGCATCAACTTTGTAAATGCATCACACAACTGTGGATCAGAGGAAGCAAAAATAATATCATCAACATAAATTTGAACAAGGAGCTTATGCTGACCCACTTTCTTAATGAACAAAGTTTTATCTATGGAGCCTCTAGTGAAATTATTCTGAAGAAGAAAAATTGACAGTGTTTCATACCAGGCTCTAGGAGCTTGTTTCAACCCATAAAGAGCCTTATCAAGTTTATACACCCAATCAGGATGTTTATTATCCTCAAAACCTGGTGGTTGACACACATAAACCTCTTCTTTTATTTTACCATATAAAAACGCACTTTTGACATCCATTTGAAAAACTTTAAGATTGTAGAATGCAGCATAGGCTAAGAACAATCTAATTGCCTCCAGTCTGGCTACAGGGGCAAAGGTTTCATCATAATCAATACCTTCTTCTTGTGAAAACCCCTGGACAACCAGTCTGGCCTTGTTCTTGACAATTTGCCCATTTTCATCTGTTTTATTCCTAAACACCCATTTAGTGCCTATTGCACACTTACCTGGGGGTAGAGGAACCAGTTCCCACACTTGCTGCTTTTTGAACTGAAGAAGCTCAAGCTGCATGGCATCAACCCATCCATTGTCTCTTAATGCAATATGATAGTTCTTTGGCTCTTGCTGACTGATGAAAAGAGCATAGAAGCAGAAGTTGGACAATTGACTTCTAGTTGAGACACCAGCATTGATATCACCAATGATTTGAGACGTTGGGTGATTCTTCAGCTCTTGATGCACTATGAGATCTGTGCAAATGTTTGTAGCACGCTCAGCAGCAACAGATGTTGATCCAGATTCTTGAAACCAAGTGTTAGATGGCAGATCAAATGAAGTAGAGGATTCAGAAATCTCATCAGCATTTGTTGTGGATGGTGCTACTGAAGCTACAGGAACATCAAGTTGAGTAGACTCAGGCAGTTGATCACTAAACTTGAATAGGTGAGTACTGGGATCATCATGAACATCAGTACCACCAGATGGATGACTAGCTGCAGAAGGTGATGAATTCACATGATCTGCAACAGCTGGAGGCTGATAAGGAACATATTGCAGTATGTCCAGATCAAACAACTCCACAGGGTTTTGTGGGATTTTGTCCTTATTGAACTTCACATGCAAGGTTTCTTCAACCATCTTTGTCTTACAGTTGAACACTCTGTAAGCCTTGCAAGTGGATGAGTACCCAACAAAATACCCTGCATCCACCTTAGAATCAAACTTTTGGAGTTGATCCTTTGTGTTGAGAATGTAACAAGGACACCCAAATGCTCTGAAGAATGAAATTAGAGGAGCCAAATGATGTAGAACTTCATAAGGAGTCTTCATCAACCTCTGATTCACTAACGCTCTATTTTGCACATAGCATGCTGTGTTGACAGCTTCAGCCCAAAAGGTCAGTGGCAAACCAGAGTCAGCCAACATGGACCTTGCAGCTTCAATTAGGGTCCTGTTCTTTCTCTCCACTACTCCATTTTGTTCTGGAGTCCTTGGGATGCTATACTGCCTCTTGATTCCTTTTGAAAGGTAGAAATCATCAAGTGTATGGTTTCTAAATTCAGTTCCATTATCACTTCTTATACACTTGACTGATAGGGAATACTGCTTCTCAACATACAACACAAAGTTAATAATTGTCTGAGCAGCCTCATCCTTTGAATGCAAGAAGAAGGTCCATACAAATCTGGAGTAATCATCCATAATTACCAGACAGTAATTCTTCTTTGCCATGCTCATTACTCTCACAGGACCAAAGAGATCCATGTGCAGTAATTGCAAGCAGGCAGTGGACTTTGGTTCTTCTATAGGAGGAAATGAGACTTTGTGTTGTTTTCCTTTTAAACAAGCAGTGCAGGTTTCATCACAGAGGAACTCCTTTATTGGTAGACCTCTTACTAAACTTTTGTGGATCAGCTGATTCATGTTTTTGAGATTAACATGACCCAGCCTTCTATGCCACAGTTTAGATTCCTGAGGAGAGGCCTTGGAGAACAGGCAAGGATGACCTTTTAAATCAATCTTCTTTGACAAATCCAAGGCATATACTCTTCCTATCCTGTTGGCCTTCAGGAGAGTATATTCATCCAATACCTTGTCAATCAGCCTCAGAACTTTGGAAGACAGAATCCGGCAGTTCTGGCTTGTGAAAAGTGCAACATGCCCTTTATCACACATCTGACTGACACTCAGTAGATTATACTTGAGATTCTCCACATGGTTAACATCATCAAATCTGATTTCTCCATTTGACACAAATCCTTTCCCGATGATGTAACCCTTAGCATCATTTCCAAATGAGACAAATCCCTTCTTTCCTTGAGAGTAGTCATTAAGAAGAGAACTGCTCCCAGTCATATGCATAGATCCTCCACTGTCTACATACCAGATGCTTCTTTGGCATGCTGAAGAACCCTGTGAAGATGAAGCATCTGAGCAGGAACCCTCAGTAGACTCCAGGGCCATGAGAGCAAGATTCCCAAAAGGATGTTCACCACCATGTTGACCAGCACCAGCAGATAGTTGCTCATTGAAACCAGAAAGATCATCTGGTAAGCTGCTCCAGTCAACAACTCCTGGTGTGAAGAAGCTGTGATGAGGTTGAGATTGTGATGGAGATGGTTGAGGCTCAGGTAGGGCTTGAGGTTGTTGTGCTATAGGGACATGAACTGGATTTGGCTGTGGCATATAATAGCAGGGATAAGGATATGGCATTGAACCCTGAGGGACAAAGTATGCAGGAGATTGAGGTTGTGAGTGATGACCAGAACTAGCAGGATGTTGCCCTTTGTTTTGTGAACTATTGCTTGGAAAGGTCACAAAGGGTGCAGATGAGTTAGATCCAGTTGATCTACACTCTCTTGCAAAGTGCCCAAGCCTGTGGCATTTGTGACACCTCAACTTACTCTTGTCAAAACCAACTTTGGTTTTGCCAGAGAGTCCTGGAAATTTCCTACCAGTTCTCTTGTAGAACTTTTGAGATCTGATATTGATCAGGGCCATTTGGCTCAAAATATCCATCTCTTCTAAATCATCATCAGCAATACCTTGCAAATCATCCATGATAAAACATAAATTATCACTATTACACCCAGAATGACTGTCAACACCAACAAATGCATGATCAGAACTGTTTGAAGAGAAATCTATATGCTCATCATAATGACTTTCTGATCCAGCATATTCTGACTCATGACCGACCAAGGCAGTGTTACCTGGTACAAAGTCATCAGAGAGCTTTCCTGATGATGCCAGTTTCCTTTTCTGCTCTATCTCTCTTTCAAATGTAAGCAGTTTCCCATGGAGTTGGGTGAGAGATAGGCTATCCAGATTTGCACTGGAGCGTAGGACAATGGTGTATGTGTCCCATCTCTCAGGCAGTGATCTGAGGAATCTGTTGTTCATCTGGCTGTTAGTATACTCTTGCTTGACCATTTTCAGTTCAGAGATCAAGCAGGAGAAACGCTCAAACTGTTGAGTCAGTGTCTCACCCTTCCTATGAGAGAATGTCTCATATTGTTGGGCGAGGATTTCTCTGTTGTTTGCTAAGACCTCATCAGTTCCTCCGAATTGTTCCTTCAAAGCATTCCAGAGGTCATGAGCAGTTTCATGATGCATAAGCCCAGAATAGATTTCATTCGGCAGTGCCATGGCCAGAATTCCATGGGCTTTAGCATCAATCTCAAACAGTTTACGATCTTCATCTGAGTATTGCTCCTTCTTCTTCGGAACCATTTGATTGGTCTCCGGATTGTTCACCATAGGCTTGTGTGGACCATGAACCACAGATGTCCAACAACCTGAACTGTTAACAGACAGGTGATGGAGCATTCTACGTTGCCATATGTTATACTCACTCCTAACCAGCATCGGAGGCTTGGTTGAGGAGCCAGTATTGTGAGGATCATTAGATGGAGTAGTCATTCTCAGATTCAAACCAAATCAATCAAGTTTCAAAAGATTTTGCACAAAAACACAACAAACTCAATAAGAACCAAGAAGAAACTCAAATTAAATAACCAGAAGCAGCAGAAAATCAATCTTTATAACCAGTTCTTGCACATATGCTAATTCGATCAAACTATAGATATCAAAATAGCAGTTTCAATGATCAATTGTTAAACCGATCAATGATTAACCCGCTCTGATACCATTTGTTAGGATCAGTGATCTAAGTTTGATCAATTAGAGTTGAATCACAGCGGAATAAGAGCAAGAATTAAGCAAATATAGCAAGAACACAATAAATATTCAATGGAACAGTACACGGTTATATAGATATAGGGTTTTCTGCAAAGGGATAATAACATTCATGCACACATGCTTCGGTGTGGCGGCTGCTAGGTTTTCCTAAGCTGCACCGATTACAATTAGGTCAGCATTCCTTATATATAGGAATGTGACGTCTGCTGATGTCACTTGATAGTGACATCTAACAGAATTATTACAAACTACTGAAAGTAAGCAAACTACTGAGAATGTTCACAACAACTGAGAACATCTCAGATTATTCCAAGTACACGAAGAAACATAAAACTACTGAAACTACAAGTACAGAAAGGAAACTACAACTACTGAAAGGAAACCATCACAACTACTGAAGAGGTCTTCTTCAGCTGTTGTGACAATCATCTGAAACTTGGTCTTCAGTCTTTGTCTTCAGCTTTTGTCTTCAGACTTTGTCTTCAGCTCTTTCACTTCAGACTTTGTCTTCAGCTCTTTCACTTCAGACTTTGTCTTCAGCTCTTTCACTTCAGACTTTGTCTTCAGTTCTTTCACTTCAGACTTTGTCTTCAGCTCTTTCACTTCAGACTTTGTCTTCAAACCTTGTTATCAGCTGATGTCTTCAGCTGTTGCAGACTACTTCAGTTGTTGTAATGTCCGTGGGACTTAAAGGTTTTTCTGATCAGGCTCATTGGTTCTTTTGGTCCAATAATAAAGCGTGGCATCTTTAAAATAATAAGGAAACCATTGTTGGTTTTTTCATAGTAGAAACAACCCTTGTCCCTAAAATTTTAGAGCAAGCTGCTCAAGGTGACAACTTGGCAATCCCATTCAATGTTGATCCCACACCTTCTTCACCACCACCTACATAGCCACAAATAACCATTACTTACACAAGAGAAATCCAAACGAACCCCTACTTAGTCTATTTAGATTTAGCAGGCTCCCATATACTCACTCATTTAGGAGTAAGTATAACCAAGAGCCTCTACTTCTCCTGAGTAGCAGACCACTCCCATTACTTCTAGAATCAGTGTTGAGGTTCCTCATGCTTAGCTTGATGAGCTCACAACCCCAGCCTTAAGCCATCATCCTAAGTCTTAATAGTCAGATGATCAATCTTTAGGGGAAAGCTACCATTCCCAGCCTTTGGACCTAAATCAACCAATCCCAAACCTTGAATTCTATAATAATGAAGACATGTTATTTAGTGAGTACCATAAGTCTCCCTACTCCTCCCCTACTCAAGGAAAGATGAGTGCTCCTAACACTTCCATGTCTAGCCCATATCATCCACCTACTATTAAGGTGGACCTCTCTAAACAAGTTCAAAAGGTCCATGAGGAAGAGGCTCTCACTTTTGTAAGTGATTACATCATTAGGACCTCAACCATGCCAACCCAGCCTCTTGACACTTCTTATGAAGCTGTCACAAAGCAGTGGAAATCCAAAGACCAAGAACAAATATCCAGTGGTAAGAGGGATGACTTTGGTTATACTCTCATTCCCCTATGATTCTTCTGATTAAGATAAGGGGAGTATGAAACAAAAGGTGAAATAATTGACAAATACATGCACATATCTGGTCTCAAAGGTTAGTCACCTGGAATCTCAGGTGCCTACCTTACAAAGGCAGGTGGTTAATCAGCAACTTGAGATCACTAATCTTAAGGGCAAGCTAGCTGAGAGGCCTGCCAGACATGCTCAACCATATCCACAAGAACCTGTGGATGTGGTGGACCTAACCTCTAGCTCACTTATGCAAGTAAGTGATGCTGCCAAAAAGGGGGAGAAAGTCACCACTATTATAGAACATGGGAGCACTGCCCAGAGTATGGACATTGAGGATTCACCACCCTCACTTACAACTGTCCAGACTCCATAACCTCCTCTGGCCCACATTAATGTGGATGCCAAACTTCTAAACATATTTGAGGAGGGTTTTATACCAAGGGCCATATCACCTTATCCAATCCTATTGATAATCCAATCATAGGATGGGGCTATGACAGTGATAGAAGAGCCTTGGTGCTTTCTAGATTCTAGGGTCAATAAGAAGTTTTCAACATCTATAACCTAGGATTCTATAAAAGCTTCCCTCTTCCAATCCTTCCAGTTGTCAACCTAAGTCAAAATAGATATGCTAACAGGTTAGCAGAGAGGATTCAAATGAGGGTGTCTAAGTAGTTTAAAAGAAGAATAAGCTTACATAGACAAAGGCTAGTAGGGAAAATAGTTGGTCAAATGTATACTGAGTTGGACCCTAAGATTAGCTTCGAAGGAGAAACCTTAGTTGAAGGCCTAGCTGTGGATCCTATGAACGTTGACACTCCTACTCCTTCAGCACCAGTTACCCTTAGTGAGACGCCAGTTGGTGAAGGTGTCTCACAACCTCTCCCTGGCCAAAGCTCAAGTGCATAATAAGTTCAACAAGGCCAAAGCTCTCTCCTCCCTAAGTCACACAGACCAATGATTGATAAAGGAAAGAAAGTTTTAACTTCATAGTAGATTAAGGAGGAGAATAGTGAGAGAAAGAGGAAGGTAAGGGAAGAAAGACTGAAAAGGACTTCTAATTTCATGCAGGCTGCAATCAGGGCTACCCATAGGCCATACACTCTGGAAAATGAGTTAAGGGCAGCCAGATTGAACTACTTGGGAACTAGGAACTACAATATAGATGACCTAATCTCTCTTCCTTTATATGAATTAAATGAACTAGCAGACACAAAGGTGCCTAGAGAGAGGAAGGAGGCTAAGGTTGCTGCTTTGCTCTTCAAAACAAAATAAGAAAGAAAAAAAAGAAAATTATATCAAGCCCATATCCTCTCTCTAGTTCAAGAAAGGCCTGAAGTATAATCTGTGGCTGTAGGGGAAGAAACTTAAGTAGGTAGAGAACAAGACAGACAAATGATGATCAACTACTTGAGTGCCACAGGTCTCTACCAGGCAGAAGCTTTACTCCCTCTATCTTATGTGTGACATCCAGTAATTTTCCGTTACCAAACTCCATTAGTTTCGTTAGGTCTTGCATACACGTGTTGTGAGCACACACTAGTTGTCGCTGAACATTGGTGACTTGATAATAATTAACAATGGTTATCTGATAATAACTTGATTAATAATGTTGATTATTAATTTGTAGTTATATGATTTGTGAATTTAAATATTATTTGTGAATTTTACCTTGTAACGTGCCAACGTGTTAGAATTGATTCATGTGTTTTATTGCTAGTTGAAACATATGATTATTATTGTTAATTAGTAATACTTGTATTTTGTAGTTAAAGATTGTTAAAATTTGCTAAAAAGATTAACTTTTATAAAATATAATTAAGGAGGGTTTAATGGTAAAAATGATAATTACCAAACATTAACAAAAATCAAACCCTAATCCCCCACCCTCCCCTTTTCGGCCGTGACTTCCCCACACCCACACACACTTTGATTTTGATCAACAACAACAATCAAGCATCGATTTTGATTAGTTCCAAATGATTCCAACATGTAGCAAGCATCAATTCTTGATTTCTACGTGATTAAAGGTTAGATTTTTATTGGTTTTCATGGTTTTTGATTCTTGAAGGACCCTAGTTCGATTTTCATAGAAGAAGTCGAAATTTATGATGATTTGATGATGATATGATGTTAGTTATGTTGTATGAATGTTAATCTATGTAGATTATACAAGAAATCCATGGTTTTTGTCATCTAGTTCATACATTACCAAAAGTGGAAACTTTTATTCATGAGAATTCATGTTTTGATGAATTGTTGATGTTAAATGGATGATTATGAATGCTATGAACTAGATTAGGTGTAATATTGATGAATCTATGATTGAAATTGAGTGGTTGTTTATATCTAACTATTAATAGTAACTTTTATGCATGAGATTGATGAATTATGATGAATTGATGATGTTAGTCATGTCTAGATGATTGTTATGGACTTATTAGGCATAAAGTTGGTGAATTTTTAAATGAATGGGATGTTAGATTTGGTTTTGGGTGTTACTTATCCGAAAGGGAAACTTTATTTATGTAGATCATTGGATATTGTTAATTGAGCATGTTTATGATGTTAAGATCATGTTAGAATGTTTGTTGATGATGTCTAAGGTGGTAGATTGTGTTATCTAGGTTATATGAATGCTTGATGCACAACTTTAGAAATTTAGGCTCTTATGGAATATACATGATAATGGATGATGTATGATGAGCTTTATAGCACTTAAGGGTTTGTAATGTGGCATACGTGAATAACTTGTGTGATAACCATGTATGATGGATTACTATACTTGATTAAACAAGAATTTAACTTGACATGTCACAAATGGGTCATATGGGTCAACTTGGTCAAATGAGTCTTGTTTTCCAAAACCTTGGGTCAATGTGGTTATTGAGCACTTAGGATTGTTAAGTTTTCAGTGTACACGTACTTATATACTTGTGTGTTCTAGGTAACCTTTGAAGGGTTGTCTTTCCACTCATCATTAGCTTTTACAATCATTCATTTGCGCACCAGGTGAGTTCAATGCCCCACTTTTACTACTTCTCTTTTTGGGGGAGAAAGCATACTTGTTTTTAAAGCGCTTTGCTGATATAACATGTGTTTGGTAAGACATAGTGGGTTATACCATAGAAAGTCCTCACCCTTTCGGATCGTTAATTAAGGAATCTAGTGGGAAATCTTGGGTAGTACTACTGGATCTGACAAGCCCCACCCGGGTGACCGGAAGTCAACGGGTGCAATATTGTCCTAAACTACTAACAACGTCATGACCTGGTATGTCATGGTGGGAGGCAAACAGACAAACATAGTCAGCTTCGATCACGAAATCACTATTGTTCTTTACTAACTAAATTAGAGTAGCTATCTATTTCAATGCACTTGGTTTTTGTTTTTACAAATGCAACTGCTTATGATTGATTACAAACTCTTGAACTCACCAACCATCATGTTGACACTTTTAGTATGCTTTTCTTAGGTTGTTTCTAGCAGCTCCCCTTAGGAGCACACACTTGTCAAGCATGCTTTGTTCAAACATTGTTTACTTTTAGTTTAGCATTTACTTACGTATTTTGGTTTGGGCACGTGTTTTACGCCGTTTACTTTCAGTACCTAGTGTTTGGGTTATTTACAAAATGCTTCCGCAAATATTTTAAAGTTTTAAACTTCGATTTGTTTAAATGTTGTATATAGAGTCGTTCTGAGTAACTAATGACTGAGATCCTGGTTTGTTCACACGCCTCGCGGTAAAACCCCACACATGGAATTTGCATACACACTAGACTACAACCGCACAGTTTGTTAGTTACTCGTTACTTATCCCTTACTGTATACTCATTGGCATACACGTCACATACCTCGCAGCATGGCATCATCTTCACGGGCTCTGGGTAAGTGGCCTACACATTCTGAGTCACCTCCTCCTCCTCCTATACCTGATAGAGGACCTTACTAGCCCCGACATCCTTATACTTCTGAAGAGATACACTGGGATCAGCATTTACCTGAGCGCGATGCTCCACGGGACTGGAGTTACTACCCTACTTACATACGCCGCATGGTCTACAGGGAGCGTTTTCCAGCTATAGCTACTACTGGCCCTAGGACTAGGTTGGTGACTGCCTCTACGGCACCTTCCCTCCCTTCTCTACCTATTCCTCTTGAGTAGGCGGTTGCAGCTTTGGTTGCTACACTAGACACTGAGCGACAGCGTATCAGAGGACTTACTGACGAGAACTCCACTTTGCGACACGAGATACGTCAGCTGCGTTTACTGGTAGAGACACTTCAGGAGCGACTTTCTATGTCTATTGGTGGACATCATACCTTGGCTGGTAATGTTTTCGCACTTACTGAGCGCATGTCCGCGCAAGAGCTTCACAGTGTAGGGACAGATGATAGAGTGACTTAGCTGGAGGCACAGCTAGCGGCACTTCAGATGCCCCTGCACCTGGGGAAGACCCTAACGAGGAAGACCCTAAAGAGGAGCCTGAAGAAGAACTAGAATAGATGGAAGAGGACAGTGATGGATCTGATGTGTTGGATTGATTTATACATTCATTTGACTTGGACTACGTAGTGTTTCTTTTCTTTTGAAACCTATGTGGGAAGGGTTGTTTCCCACCCAACTGACAAACTGAAAATTTTGACATTGATGGAATATTTTGTGACTCATTAACAATTTATTTGTCTTTGGTTATTATTTTGGTTATAAATGTTGTGGTTGTGACAAATTCATTGTTTCTTACTATTTACCATACTTCAATGAGGTTAATATGTTGGATGTTACTCATTATTGTATTTGTGGATGTAAAGTGAAATATTAACAGTCGAGGTAGAGGACGTGGTCGTGGACGTGGATGTGGTGCCGATGGATATGGTGCCGGTGCTATGAACATGACCCCAGCTGAGTTAGCCACCTTAATCAATCAACATGTGCAGGCAGCGCTGGGCGCTCAAGCTGCCCAATTTGGAGGTAACCGATGACCCTAGTCATCACCTACCTAAATATTCTATTAGATGGTTAATCTGTTTTTGTAAGGCCCCGTTCCCCGAGACCTCACAGTTGGTCAATCATAGCATTATACAAATAAAACTTTATACATTTCATAAGATTAAGCAGCGGATTAAGTTAACAAAAAACCATTCATGCTTATAATTATTGTTGCCAAATAATACATCATTGTAAGTTAGGGTTACAAAACAATCTATTAGTTGCATTACAACACAACAAAATCATTTGCATGAATGGATGCCAGTCTTGCCCTAAAGAGTAACTTCCCCCGCGTGCCACCCTCAGCAACATTTACCTGCCAACTAAAAAATGCATAAAAGTCAGCGTTGCTGAGTGAGTCCTCGTTTTAAAACATTTAAAACACCTTTATTTATATACGAAAATATCATTTATCTTAAAATACATCCTTTTCATAAAACTTATTACTTTCATACGTGTTCACACGACATACATACAGCAAGATAATATTCCTAATTATCTTTCATCGTTCATTTCGTACCTTCGTTATTATCTTTCACTTTCTACCAGACCAATGTGCAATACCCTAAACATTGTGCATGAAGCGGGTACTGGGTCGGAGTCTATAAATAGACCCCTAACATTGCGCACGAAGCCTGACCCAGTACCAGGGCATGCCACAAGGGTCCCGTCAATCTCAAAGATTGACCCTGTGTGCAACCTTCGGGTTAGCTAAACCGCACACAGTTGAGCTAACGACAACATGGTCGTGAACCTCTATTCAATTTGTTTGCAAGACTTTCATTCATTCGTTATGTTCCACTTTTTATTATCATTAATCTTTCACTTTCATTATGATAATACTTTACGTATACGAACATAAACACACCAAGTAAAGCCACTCAATAATACATAATATGGAACACAAGAACATGCCATAAACAAGCATGGAATAAACAAATACAACCATCAAAACATCCCAGGGCAATTCCTTAAATTTCCTTTTTCCCAAAATTTCAGAATATTTTCTAAGTATTCTAGGCGCATGAGCACTATACAGGCGCATGAGTACTACTTGGGCGCATGAACACATTGTGGGCGAATGAACCAACACTTAGGGGCCTAAGAACCAATCCTGGGCGCATGGGGTTCTGTTCAGGTGCATGACTAACACTTAGGCGCCTGAGAACCAATCCTGGGTGCATGGGCTGGTACTTAGGCTATTTTGGCAAAAATTCCAGGCTCATGGGAACTATTGGGGCGCATGAGCTTCACTTAAGTTTTCTAAGTCAAAATTTCCGGCGCATGAGCCCTATTTGGGCGCATGACCAATAGTTATGCATATTTCAGACTTATTTTCAAACCCAATCTTCATATTAACCTATTCGAAGCTTATTCCTATCATTCTAAGAATCAACAACAGATAATCAACCATAAAACACAAACAACACACATATACATACGGGTAAACATAAAACAGTTGTAAAACCTTTTTAAACATGCATTTTCAACCCCAAGAAGTTTAAAACACATAAAAACCGGGGTCTAGAACTCACCTATGCAGCCAACAAGTAAAACTCTTCCAAACTTGAGTGCACAAGAGTTCAAACACCTAAAAACACACCAAAATAAACAACCAAACACATAGAACACATAAAAATCACTTTCATGGTCAAGTACCTAACAAAACCGAGCCAATTATACAAAGAAACACATACCGAAGGCATACACAGCTTCTTCTTCTTCCTTCTTCTTCTTTTGGTCGAAAAGCAGGAGTGAAAACTCCAAATGGGTGGCCAGACCCTTTTAATTAATAAAATATTGGATTTTGTACTCTTTTACACTTTGCCCCCCTCCACTTTGGCTCCTTATCCTTTCTTTCAGGATACTTTTTATTTTCCTTCTTATTGCTTTCTTCTCTTTAACTTGACAAAAATTTCGGGTGTTACAAGCCTACCCCCCTTAAAGAGGTTTCGTCCCCGAAACCTGTCACTCTTCGAACAACTATGGGTAATGCTGTCTCATTTCTTCCTCAGTCTCCCACGTAGACTCAGAACCCTTATGGTGTTTCCACTGCACACACATAAGTGGAACCACTTTATTTCGCAGTCTCTTCTCCTTCCGGTCGATGATTGCCACTGGTTGCTCTGCATAATTAAGCCGTTCATCCACCTCGATGTCCTCCAGTGGTACAATCATATCCTCATCCGTTAAGCACTTTCTCAGATGAGATACATGGAATGTCGGATGAATTCCACTTAACTCATCAGGCAGTTCTAATCGATAGGCCACCTCTCCTACTCGTGCGATAATTCGGAAAGGCCCTATGTATCTTGGACTGAGCTTACCCCTCTTTCTAAACCGGATGATCCCCTTCCAAGGTGAGACCTTCAACATGACTTTATCGCCCACATTAAACTCAATCGGTCTACGCCTTTTGTCGGCATACGACTTTTGTCTATCCTTTGCCGCCTTCATAAAGGCTTTGATCTTCTCCAACTTCTCCGTAGTAGCCTCGATCACCTCAATACTTCCCAATTCCTTCTGCCTGATATCACCCCAACACGTGGGCGTCCTACACCTTCTACCGTATAGCATCTCATATGGTGGCATGCCAATGCTGGCATGATAGCTGTTGTTGTATGAGAACTCCGCTAACGGTAGGTGATCATCCTAACTTCCTCCAAAATCGATCACACATGCTCGGAGCATATCCTCGAGCATCTGGATCATCCTCTCAGACTGACCATCTGTCTGAGGATGGTAAGCTGTGCTGATGTGTAGCCTCGTCCCTGTCGCATCATGGAATCTCTTTAAAAACTTTGATGTGAACCTGGTGTCACGGTCTGACACGATGGACACCAGCACACCTTGACGAGCTGCAATCTCTTTAATGAATAGATCCGCCAACCTCTCGGATGAATGTCTCATGGATCGGCAAGAAGTGGGCGCTCTTTGTTAATCGATCAACTATCACCCATATGGCATCGTACCCCCTTGCTGTACGGGGTAACTTCGTGATGAAATCCATGATGAAATGCTCCTACTTCCACTCGGGTATATCCAGAGGTTGGATCTTCCCTTAAGGTTTCTGATGCTCTGCCTTTACTTGCAAGCAAGTAAGGCACTTACCCACATACTCCGCCACATTACGCTTCATCCTCGGCCACCAGTAATCCTTCTTCATGTCATGATACATCTTGGTAGCACCGGGATGAATGGAGTATCGAGTCTTATGAGCTTCATCCATGATTTTCCCCCGTATGTCTTCATAACGAGGGATCCACATTCACCTAAAGCGGGTTCTAACCTCGTGAGTATTTTCACCCAATTCCGTGACTAGACCTCTCATCCTTTTAGAGTTAAGGCAATCCTCCTTCAATGGCTCATTTTGGAACTCCTTGATCTGCGTCATCAGATCGGAGGTCATAATCAATTGGTAAGCTTTCACCCAGATTGGCTCAGGTCTCTCTTGTCGGCTTAGGGCATCGGCCACTACATTGGCTTTGCCCGGGTGGTAATGGATCTCACAATCATAATCCTTGATCAATTCCAGCCACCTTATTTGCCTCATGTTGAGGTCTTTCTGTTCAAAGAAGTATTTCAGGCTCTTGTGGTCAGTGAAGATAGTACACTTCGTCCCATACAGGTAGTGCCTCTAAATCTATAATACAAAGACCACAGCCGCAAGCTCCGAATCATGCGTGGGGTAATTGACCTCGTGGATTTTCAACTATCAGGACGCGTAGGCTATTACTCTTCCCCTCTGGATTAGCACGCAACCCAATCCCGAATAAGAAGCATCCAAATAAATCACTAAGTCTTCGTTCCCTTCGGTAACGTCAAGACAGGAGCTTGAGTCAATATCGCCTTTAATTCTTCGAAAGCATTCTCCTGTTCTCGACCCCACACATACTTCACATCTTTGCGAGTAAGCTTGGTCAATGGTGAGGCTATCTTGGAAGAGTCTTGGATAAATCTTCTGTAGTAACCCGCCAAACCCAAGAAACTACGAATCTCGGATGGCGTCTTTGGATACTTCCATTGCATCACTGCCTCAACCTTTGCCGGGTCCACCATGATTCCTTTAGAATTTACCACATGGCCCAAATATTAAACTTCGCGCAACCAGAAAGCACACTTAGAGAATTTGGCATACAGCTTCTCTCTCCTAAGCGTCTCCAATACTTCGCGTATGTGGCCGGCATTTTCTTCTTCGCTCTTTGAATAAATCAGGATATCATCAATAAACACAATCACTGATTTATCCAACATTGGCCGACACACTCGGTTCATCAAATCCATAAAGGCAGCTGGTGCGTTAGTTAGACCGAAAGATATAACGAGAAACTCGTAGTGTCCATAACGCGTGCGAAAAGCTGTCTTACGGATATCCTGCTCCCTAACCTTCAACTGATGGTAACCAGATCGGAGATCTATTCGCGAGAACCAACTGGCACCCTGGAGCTGGTCAAACATGTCATCTATTGTGGGCAGGGGATATAAGTTTTTCACCGTTAACTTGTTCAACTCTCGATAGTCGATACACATCCTCATACTTCCATCTTTCTTCTTTACAAACAAGACCGGAGCACCCCAGGGAGAGATGCTTAGTCGGATGAATCCCTTGTCCATCAACTCCTGCAGTTGAACCATCAGTTCCTTCATCTCCATCGGAACCAACCGATACGGTGCTTTGGCAACGGGTTGAGAACCGGGTATCAAATCAATATGAAACTCGATCTCACGGTCCGGTGGCACACCTGGTACATCTTCTGGGAACATGTACGAAAAGTCACACACTACAGGTATGTTGGAGAATTGGGGTACTGACGCATCCACGTCCTTCACGTAAGCCAGGTAGGCACTACATCCCCGTTTCATGCACTTCTCTGCCACCACCATCGAAATCACCTTCGGGACCGTAGTAAATCGGTCACCATAGACCCTTACCGAACTTCCATCGGACACAGTTAATCGAATCATCTTCTTACGACACACAATATTCGCCTCATAGGCTGCTAACCAATCCATCCCTAGAACTACATCAAATCCGCCTAGGGGCATCACAAATAGTTTAGCAGAGAACCTATGGCCTTCTAGTTCTATGTCACAATCCTCTATCATTTCAGAAATTCTGGTAGACCAATAGCAGTTTCTACATCAAAGGGCTCATTAATACTTCTACTACTAACAGGTAACTTAGCACAAAAAGCAGCAGAAATGAAACTCCTACTAGCACCAGAATCAAATAATACAGAGGCACAAGTTGGGTTTACTAGAAACATACCTGACACGATATCGGGGTCCACCCTGGCCTCCTCTCGGGTCATCGTGAATGCTCTAGCGCTTGCCCTCTGTCCTTCATTCTCCATCCTCTTCTTCACCCCAGAACTCTCCGCCCTTGGCTTTTTGCAATCTTTACTCACATAACCTTCTTCACCACAGTTATAGCACCTCAACACCCTACAATCCCTTGCCAAATGACCAGACCTCCCACACCTGAAGCATACATTCGATCCCCACCTGCACTCTCCAGTATGCTCCTTTCCACATTTGCCACACTTCTTCATCCCCGAGCTTGATGACATAACCCTTCGGTCATCCACCCTCGTCCTCTTGTTGTTTGGAGTGAAACCACCACGTCCCAACCGCTTTCCACTCTAGTTCCTGTCACCGCCACCCGCCTTTCTCACCTCTACCACAACCGTTTCCCTCTCATTATACAGTCTCCCTGCCAGATCCACTGCTGATCTAAAGGTACTCGGCCGGGTAACAATCAAGTGCCTACGGATATCCACTGGCAATCCTTGAATATACCCTTTGATCTTTCTCGACACCGGCGTCACCTGATCCGGCACCAGCCTTGCCATCTCATTGAACTTGGTGGTGTATTGTTGATGGGTCATGGTTCCCGCCTCTATCTACAGGAACTCCCTCTCAATCTTATTGAGTTCTCGGTGAGGACAGAATTCCTCAATCACCATTTTCTTCAACTCTCCCCACCTCATCCTCCCGATGGCCCTGCTGCCCACGGCTTGGACAATATTGTCCCACCAACACAGAGCCGAGTCAATGAACGAGTGAGTGGCGAACTTTACCTTCTGGTCCTCCCTGCACTCATTAATCTCTAACACTGCCTCCATCTCTCTTACCCAGCGGTGAGCAGCGGTAGCATTACCGTTGCCATCGAAAGTCGGGGGCTTGCATCTCTGAAATGCCCCATAGCTACACCCCTTGGTGGTTTCCCGCACTACTTCCTCTTCCTCATCACTGGAGGCCGCCATTCCAGCGTTCAGATCCTCCTCATCATGATCTTCCTCATTCCCTCTTCTCCCAACTGTGGTCCTTCCCTCCTCCTCCTTCTCCTTTCTCTCATCCTCCCGCACAGTACGGATGACTTCAGTCACTACAAACGGTAGGATCGTCTGCGTGACCTGATGCACTTCCTCCACAACTACCTCCTTTACTAAGGCTCTTAAGTTAGCACTTTCATCCACACCCTACGGATGATGAAGGCTCAGCAGGAGCTGTTTCTGCAGTCCTTGTCTTGTTCCTTGTAACACGTGGCCCAGCACCACAACCACCTCGTACTCCTCCTCGGGAAGCTTTCGATGATCTACCACCAGCCATCCTCTAACACTATAAGATTCAAACACTAACACGATCATTCAAGGTAATAGTTCAGTTTATGTTAAGTATAGTAAGTCCTTAATTACAGTGGCCAGTTGTGATTAACCACTTACTGTACTCTTCATCTCCCGAGCATTTCCTATCCTGACTACATTAGTATTTAAATCTATTAAAAGCACATAAATCAAATAGCACACGCACATAACACCGGTTAACATTAAGAAAAGAAAGACCTGATGGCACGTAGCTACTCGGGCTGGCATCCCTCCATTCGGTCCCATTCTCATTTTAAGTTTAGGTTTTGAAAATATTTACCCATTTCACTTAAACTTTGGCTCTGATACCAACTTGTAAGGCCTCGTTCCCGAAGACCTCACAGTTGGTCAATCATAGCATTATACAAATAAAACATTATACATTTCATAAGATTAAGCAGGAGATTAAGTTAATAAAAAAACCATTCATGCTTATAATTATTGATGCCAAATAATACATCGTTGTAAGTTAGGGTTACAAAACAATTAATTAGTTGCATTACAACACAACAAAATCATTTTCACGAATGGATGCCAGTCTTGTCCTGACGAGTAGCTTCCCCCGCGTGCCACCCTCAGCAACATTTACCCACTGAAAAATGCATAAAAGTCAGCGTTGCTGAGTGAGTCCTCGCTTTAAAACATTTACAACACCTTTATTTATATACGAATATATCATTTATCTTAAAATACTTCCTTTTCATAAAATTCATTACTTTCGTACGTGTTAACACGACATACATACAGCAAAATAATATTCCTCATTATCTTTCATCGTTCATTTCGTACCTTCGTTATTATCTTTCACTTTCTACCAGACCAATGTGCAATACCCTAAACATTGTACACAAAGCGGGTAGTGGGTCGGAGTCTATAAATAGACCCCTAACATTGCGCACGAAGCGGGTACTGGGTCGGAGTCTATAAATAGACCCCTAACATTCCGCACGAAGCCTGACCCAGTACCAGGGCATGCCACAAGGGTCCCGTCAATCTCAAATATTGACCCTATGTGCATCCTTCGGGTTAGCTAAACCGCACACAGTTGAGCTAACGACAACATGGTCGTGCACCTCTATTCAATTTGCTTGCAAGACTTTCATTCATTCGTTATGTTTCAATTTTCATTATCATTAATCTTTCACTTTCATTATGATAATACTTTACGTATACGAACATAAACACACCACGTAAAGCCACTCAATAATACATAATATGGAACATAAGAACAGGCCATAAACGAGCATGGAATAAACAAATACAACCATCAAAACATCCCAGGGCAATTCCTTAAATTTCCTTTTTCCCAAAATTTCAGAATATTTTCTAAGTGTTCTAGGCGTATGAGCACTATGCAGGCGCATGAGTACTGCTTGGGAGCATGAACACATTGTGGGTGCATAAACCAACACTTAGGCGCCTGAGAACTAATCCTGGGTGCATGGGGTACTGTTCAGGCGCATGACTAACACTGAGGCGCCTGAGAACCAATCCTGGGCGCATGACTACTATATGGGCGCATGGGCTGGTACTTTGGCTATTTTGGCAAAAATTCCAGGCGCATGGGAACTATTGGGGCCCATGAGCTTCACTTAAGTTTTCTAAGTCAAAATTTCCGGCGCATGAGCCCTATTTGGGCGCATGACCAACAGTTATGCATATTTCAGACTTATTTTCAAACCCAATCTGCATATTAACCTGTTCGAAGCTTATTCCTATCATTCTAAGCATCAACAACACATAATCAACCATAAAACACAAACATAAACACACATATACATACGGGTAAACATAAAACAGTTGTAAAACCTTTTTAAACATGCATTTTCAGCCCCAAGAAGTTTAAAACACATAAAAACCGGGGTCTAGAACTCACCTATGCAGCCAACAAGTAAAACTCCTCCAAACTTGAGTGCACAAGAGTTCAAACACCTAAAAACACACCAAAATAAACAACCAAACACATAGAACATATAAAAATCGGTTTCATGGTCAAGTACCCAACAAAACCGAGCCAATTATACAAAGAAACACATACCGAAGGCAAACACAGCTTCTTATTCTCCTTGAAACCGAGAGAAAAGTTTTTGCTTCTTCCTTCTTCTTCTTTTGGTCAAAAAGCAGAAGTTAGAACTCCAAATGGGCGGCCATACCCTTTTACTTAATAAAATATTGGATTTTGTACTCTTTTACACTTTGGCTCCTTATCCTTTCTTTCAAGAACCTTTTTATTTTCCTTCTTATTGCTTTCTTCTCTTTAACTTGACAAAAATTTCAGGTGTTACAAGTCTACCCCCCTTAAAGAGGTTTCGTCCCCGAAACCTTTCACTCTTCGAACAACTGTGGGTAATGCTGTCTCATTTCTTCCTCAGTCTCCCACGTAGACTCAGAACCCTTTTGGTGTTTCCACTGCACACGCACAAGTGGAACCACTTTATTTCGCAGTCTCTTCTCCTTCCAGTCGATGATTGCCACTGGTTGCTCTACATAATTAATCCGTTCATCCACCTCCATGTCCTCCAGTGGTATAATCATATCCTCATCGGCTAAGCACTCTCTCATATGAGATACATGGAATGTCGGATGAATTCCACTTAACTCATCAGGCAATTCTAATCGATAGGCCACCTCTCCTACTCGTGCGATAAGTCGGAAAGGCCCTATGTATCTTGGACTGAGCTTACCCCTCTTTCTAAACCGGATGATCCCTTTCCAAGGTGAGACCTTCAACATGAATCTATCGCCCACGTTAAACTCAATCGGTCTACGCCTTTTGTCGGCATACGACTTTTGTCTATCCTTTGCCGCCTTCATAAAGGCTTTGATCTTCTCCAACTTCTCCATAGTAGCCTCGATCACCTCAATACTTCCCAACTCCTTCTGCCCGATATCACCCCAACACGCGGGCGTCCTACAACTTCTACCATATGGCATCTCATATGGTGGCATGCCAATGCTGGCATGATAGCTATTGTTGTATGAGAACTCCGCTAACGGTAGGTGATCATCCCAACTTCCTCCAAAATCAATCACACATGCTCGGCCAGGCAATGGCAAATTCTTTACCATGGGATGAGTTTAAAGCGATGATGATGGAGGAATATTGTTCTCGCAATGAAGTCTAGAAGTTGGAAGCTGAGTTCTAGCAATTGAAGATGGAAGGATCTGAGATCGAGGCTTACACTATAAGGTCTCACGAGTTGGCGACACTTTGCCCTGGCATGATTGACCCGCCGATCAAACGGATTGAGCTTTATCTACGTGGCTTGGTTCCAAAGATACAAAGTATGGTGACTGCTGCGAACCTCACCAATATCCAGCAGGTTATTCGATTGGCTCACAAGCTTACTGACCAAGCGGTGGAGCAGGGAGAGCTACCCAAACAGGGCCGCAGTGGCAAGCATGCCTGACAATAAACGCAAGTGGGATAACTCTGGCTGCAAGGGATCTTCATCAAACATCCAATCTCAACAACATCAGCAGCAACAATAGCACACTTAGCAACATCAGCATCAACAGCAGAAAAGGAGGTTTGACAACAACCGTAGTTTCAATCAGTCATCTTCTTCATCTCAGGGACAAGGTGGATACGTGGGGAAGTATCCCAAATGTAATCGATGCAACTACCATCACACCAGTAGGTGTGACAATTTTTTATGCCAGCGTTGTGGTAAGGCTGGACACGTGGCAAAGGATTGCCGTGGTGAATTGATGAAGAAGCCTCAGCAACCCCAAGAAACACCAAAAGGTTGCTTTTAGTGTGGAAAGGAAGGACACTACAAGAGGAATTTTCCTCAGTTGAAGAAGAACATGAATGGTGCTGGAAATGGTGGAAACAACAACAATAATAATGGCAATGGTGACAATAACAGAGGCAACAACGGTGGAGCTAAAGAGAGAGCCTTCGTCATGGGTTCAGGTGAGGCTCTAAACGACCCTACTACTGTTACTGGTAAATTCCCCGTTAATGGTTGTTTTGCTACTGTATTGTTTGAAACTGGAGCCGATAGGAGTTTTATCTCTACTAAGTTTAGTAGTCTCTTAAGAGATATGCCTTCTCCGTTGGAATCTAAATATACGGTAGAATTAGCTGACGGTAAGCAAATCCACGTGACACACATCCTTAAGGGTTGCAAGATAGAACTTGCTGGTCATACTTTTGACATCGACCTTATGCCTGTTACGTTTGGGAGTTTCGATGTGGTCGTGGGCTAGGATTGGCTTTCCGAGAAGTAGGCGGAAGTCATATGCCACGAGAAGGTTATCCGCATTCCTCTCCTGGATGGGGAAATTCTCTCGGTTAAGGGCGAGAAAGGTGGTGCTGTGATAGGTATCATATCCTTTATGAAAGCACGGAAGTTGTTACGCAAAGGTCGCTTAGCCATATTAGCCCTTGTGACTGACAAGCAACCGGAGGAAAAGAAGATAGAGAATATTACGGTAGTTCGTAACTTTCCAGAGGTGTTTCCAAAGGATCTGCCTGGACTACCACCTCATCATCAAGTTTAGTTCTAGATTGATTTGACTCCTGGAGCCGCTCCGATTGCGAGAGCACCTTACCGGTTAGCCCCGAACGAACTACAGGAACTATCTGCACAACTACAGGAGCTGTTGGATAAAGGGTTTATTCGATCGAGCTCATCACCTTGGGGAGCACCTGTTCTCTTCATCAAGAAAAAGGATGGCACATTTCGAATGTGTATCGACTATAGAGAATTGAACACGGTTACAGTCAAGAACCGATATCCTTTACCTCGTATAGATGATTTGTTTGATCAACCTTAAGGATCAAGCTACTACTCTAAGATTGATTTGAGGTCTGGGAATCATCAACTGAGAGTCCAAGAGGAAGACATCTCAAAGACTGCATTCCGTACGCGTTATGGTCATTATGAGTTCTTGGTCATGCCATTTGGGTTGAAAAATGCACCAGCAGTGTTCATGGATCTCATGAATCGTGTGTGCAAACCCTATCTTGATCAGTTTGTTATCATGTTTATCAATGACATATTGATCTATTCGAGGACCAAGGAAGAATATGAAGAGCACCTACGTCTAATCTTGGAATTACTTAAAAGGGAACAACTGTACGCCAAGTTTTCCAAGTATGATTTCTGGATACGTGAAGTACAATTTTTGGGTCATATTGTTAACGAGAAAAGTATATATGTTGATCCTGCAAAGATTGAAGCGATAAAGAATTGGCCAGTTCCCAAAACGCCTACTGAGATACGGCAATTTCTTGGACTGGTAGGATATTATCGGCGATTCATTGAGGGATTCTATAAGATCACACAACCTCTCATAGCTTTGACTCACAAAGGAACAATGTATAAATAGGGTGATAGTCAAGAGTCTGCTTTTCAGTTGTTGAAACAGAAACTGTGTAGCGCACCGATATTGGCATTACCGGAGGGAAGTGATGATTTCATGGTTTATTGTGAAACTTCTATCCAAGGACTTGGTTGTGTCTTGATGCAACATGATAAGGTGATAGCCTACGCCTCGAGACAACTAAAAGTACACGAGAAGAACTACACCACTCATGACTTGGCACTGGGTGCGGTAGTTTTTGCCTTGAAGATTTGGAGACATTACTTGTATGGTACCAAGTGCACTATCTACACCGATCATAAGAGTCTTCAGCATATCCTCGATCAGAAGGAGTTGAATATGAGGCAGCGACGCTGGCTGGAATTGTTGAATGATTATGATTGCGCTATCAAGTATCACCTAGGAAAGGCAAATGTAGTCGCTGATGCATTGAGTAGAAAGGAAACTGCTAAGCCCCGATGAATGCGAGCTTTGCAGCTTACGATTAGCACTCACTTGCCTGAACAAATCCGAGAAGCTCAGACAGAAGCCTTGAAAGCGGAAAACATTGGGTCTGAATCTTTACGGGGAATGGACAAATAGTTTGAAGTGAAAGAGGATGGAATTCGTTACTTCATGGACAGACTCTGGGTGCCTTTGTATGGAAATCTAAGGGACTTGGTTATGAGTGAGGCTCACAAGTCTAAGTACTCTATACATTCTGGTTCAGACAAGATGTATCATGCCCTGAAGGCGCACTATTGGTGGCCTAATATAAAGGCGGATGTAGCTACGTATGTGAGCAAGTGCTTAACCTGTTCGAAGGTTAAAGTTGAATACCAAAAGCCATCTGGATTACTACAAAAACCTAAGATTCCTATGTGGAAGTGGGAACAAATTTCTATGGATTTCATTACCAAATTACCAAGGACTCCTACCGGTTGTGACACGATATGGGTTATTGTAGATCTGTTAACTAAGTCTGCTCACTTCTTGGCAATCAAGGAAACGGATAAAATTGACAGGTTAACTCAAATTTATCTAAAGGAGATAATTTCGAGACATGGTGTACCGATCTCAATTATTTCTGACCGTGATGCTCGTTTCACATCATATTTCTCGCAGCCATTACAGAAATCTTTAGGTACGCGTCTAGATATGAGTACTGCTTATCATCCGTAGATGGATGGGCAAAGTGAACATACTATTCAAACATTAGAGGACATGTTACGTGCTTATGTGATTAATTTCAGGAATAACTGGGAAGTTCACCTACCATTGGTGGAATTTTCTTACAACAATAGTTATCACACCAGCATTAAGGCAGCACCATTTTTGTATGCGCAAAAGTGTAGATCACCAGTTTGCTGGGCGGAAATTGGTGACAGTCAACTAACAGGCCCTGAGTTGGTGCACGAGACTACTGAGAAGATCGTATAGATAAGGAACCGTATGGCTGCAGCACGTGACAGACAGAAAAGCTATGAAGACAAGCGACAGAAACCTTTAGAGTTTCAGGTCGGCGACAAAGTTTTACTGAAAGTCTCATCGTGGAAAGGTGTGATTCGATTCGATAAAAGAGGTAAGCTTAACCCGAGATACGTTGGACCCTTTGCGATTCTGGAAAGAATAGGTCCAGTGGCGTATCGATTAGACCTACCTGATTCGTTGAGTGGAATTCACAATGTATTTCATGTCTCAAATTTGAAAAAGTGCTTATCAGACGAGACGATGGTTGTACCACTGGAGGAAGTACAAGTAGATGAACAACTACTGTTCATTGAGGAACCAGTTAAGGTGATGGACGGTGAGGTCAAAACTCTTTAGCAAAGCAAGATACCCATAGTCAAAGTTTGTTGGAACTTGAAACGTGGACCGGAATTCACATGGGAACGTGAGGATCAGATGAAGCTTGAGTATCCTCATCTGTTCGAAATGACGATGTCAACCGGTGGAGGTAATGGTTAAATTTCGGGATGAAATTTCTTTCAACATGGGGATAATGTGACAACCAACCCGAAACTCAACCGATATCTTTGTGCTAATGCAGTAGACCAGTGATGTAACACAACCATGTAACGTAATTTTCGGGACGAAAATTCTTTCAACATGGGATAATGTGACATCCGGTAATTTTCCGTTACCAAACTCCGTTAGTTCCGTTAGGTCTTGCATACACATGTCGTGAGCACACACTAGTTGTCGTTGAACATTGGTGACTTAATAATAATTAACAATGGTTATCTGATAATAACTTGATTAATAAAGTAGTTATGTGATTTGTGAATTAAAATATTATTTGTGAATTTTACCTTGTAACGTGCCAACGTGTTAGATTTGATTCATGTGTTTTATTGCTAGTTGAAACATATGATTATTATTGTTAATTAGTAATACTTGTATTTTGTAGTTAAAGATTGTTAAAAATTGCTAAAAAGATTAACTTTTACAAAATATAATTAAGGAGGGTTTAATGGTGAAAATAATAATTACCAAATATTAACAAAAATCAAACCCTAACCCCCCCCCCCCCACCCTCCCCTTTTCGGCCGCGACTTCCCCACACCCACACACACTTTGATTTTGATCAACAACAACAATCAAGCATTGATTTTGATTAGTTCCAAGTGATTCCAACATGTAGCAAGCATCAATTCTTAATTTCTATGTGATTAAAGGTTAGATTTTGATTGGTTTTCATGGTTTTTGATTCTTGAAGAACCCTAGTTCGATTTTCATAGAAGAAGTTGAAATTTATGATGATTTGATGATGATATGATGTTAGTTATGTTGTATGAATGTTAATCTATGTAGATTATGCAAGAAATCCATGGTTTTTGTCATCTAGTTCATACATTGCCAAAAGTGGAAACTTTTATTCATGTGAATTCCTGTTTTGATGAATTGTTGACGTTAAATGGATGATTATGAATGCTATGAACTAGATTAGGTGTAATATTGATGAATCTATGATTGAAATTGAGTGGTTGTTCATATCTTACTATTAATAGTAACTTTTATGCCTGAGATTGATGAATTATGGTGAATTGATGATGTTAGTCATGTCTAGATGATTGTTATGGACTTGATTAGGCATAAAGTTGGTGAATTTTTGAATGAATAAGATGTTAGATTTGGTTTTGGGTGTTACTTTCCTGAAAGGGAAACTTTATTTATGTGGATCATTGGATATTGTTAATTGAGCATGTTTATGATGTTAGGATCATGTTAGAATGTTTGTTGATGATGTCTAAGGTGGTAGATTGTGTTATTTGGGTTGTATGAATGCTTGATGCACAACTTTGGAAATTTAGGCTCTTATGGAATATACATGATAATGGATGATGTATGATGAGCTTTATAGCACTTAAGGGTTTGTAATGTGGCATACGTGAATAACTTGTGTGATAACCATGTATGATGGATTGCTATACTTGATTAAACAAGAATTTAACTTGACATGTCACCAATGGGTCAAACGGGTCAACTTGGTCAAATGAGTCTTGTTTTCCAAAACCTTGGGTCAATGTGGTTATTGAGCACATAAGATTGTTAAGTTTTCTGTGTACACGTACTTATGTACTTGTGTGTTCTAGGTAACCTTTGAAGGGTTGTCTTTCCACTCATCATTAGCTTTTACAATCATTCGTTTGCGCACCAGGTGAGTTCAATGCCCTACTTTTACTACTTCTATCATTAATATTTTTAAAAATAGTCAACCAAATTTATGTATAATATCTTATTTAATCAAGTTGTATAGATTAGATTACACTATTTTATTTACAACTATTTTGCTAAACCCAAATCCCAATTGAAACCCTAATTTATATCCAGACTTTAATCATCATATTATTTTAACCCAAGACACCTTTCCTTAGGTTAAACTGTGAGAAAACCTTTGGTGTATAATCAAGCATATTATTCAAACCATATTATAGTACCATGTGAGTATTCATTGCCCTTTTTATATGTGCTATATTTTGAGGAAATCATGCGATTCAATATTCAGAAATTGATATTCATTGTTATTCTATTTTATTCTAAATTCAATTAAAGACATGCTATGTTATTACTTGCAATTATGTATTCATAGTTAGATAAACTTGATAATAACATAATCATTAATTCGTGCAACCATGGTAACAAATGATTGATCTATTGATTTGACAAAACCAACCCATTTGTTTAGTCGCATGGTGTGTGCCTAAATCAAATTGTTTTCAAATTTTGAGCTTTGAATTGTTATTCATGATTTTCAAATCCCATCAAAGTCTATGTCACATGACTGAAAACATACAATGCTAGAAGAGTGTGATACCTGTATCTCAAGGTGTTCTGTCTTGGCAAGCTATTCATAAATCCAAATCAACCGATTGATCCGTTTACCTTACCTGGGAACCCTTGAGGTGAGTGCCCGCTTATAGGTACGCATGTCCTCCTTAAGGTTATGGTTGACCTAATACTTTGATAAGTCACCATATTTGCTTTGGTTTGTGTACCGAACGTTTACACTCGAAACATCTCTTTGTTATTTTGAAGCATCTTATCATCAATTTTATCTTTCTAAAATTATAAAATCCATTATCCGATTCTCGTAAAGGTTTTCCATAATCTTTTAGCATGTCTTCTCGTCAAAACCGATCCCAATCTGGAACTCCGACAGTAAGATTTCTGCCATTGTGGCATGTGAAGTTGCTACAGTCATCCCAACATTGTTTACCCATTTGAACCAAGGAAACAATGTTGTTCAAAATCAAGTTGCACCAAATCCTCCATGAGCTTATACTTACAAGCACTTCAGTTCTTGCAATACCACCAAGTTTAGCAGGACCAAAGGAGCCACTGGTCTTTTACAGTGGTTCAAGAGTATGGAGAACACTTTTCTCAATAGTGAGTGTTCTAAGAATCTTAAGGTTCGCTATGCTACAAGTGTTCTTCAAAAGAGAGCACTCGGTGGAACGAGAAGAAACAAACCCGTGGAATTGATGCTGCTATGGCATTGACTTGGAATGAAGTTAAAGAACTCATGACACGGGAATTCAATCCCAGAAATAAAATCGAGAAACTGGAAGCCGAGTTCTGGGATTTATCCCAGGAAAGTGGAGAAAACCTAGCCTATATCAACAGATTTCATGAACTGAGTCTGTTTGTCCCTCATCTAGTTACCACCATATCTCGAGCCATTGAGAAATACATCGGTGGTCTTTCTATGCAGATTCAAGATACCTTCTAGGGTAGAAATCCTGCAACCCTGGAAGACACTATTCGATTGGCTACCCACTTAACGGACAATCATGTCAAAGCTGGAACATTAACAAGGAAGGGAAGTAAGAAGGAAAATGAGAAGCCTTCCACTGAAATGACCAAGGAAGTCAAGCCTGAAACTTCTAATAATAAGAGGAGGAAGGTTAAGTCTCAAATACTCGCTGTTGTTACCTATACCGTTCCAGTCAATCAAGTCGCACCAACTCATCCACCAGTTTTTGTTAATCAAGCCTTGACAAAGAAACCATATATTGGACCTTTTTCGCAGTGGTATCACCATCCTGCTCCCGCACAGTGCCGTCAATGCACCAGTTGTGGTTATTTTGGTCATCTTTTCAACACGTGCAAGAATGTTGCTAAGGCTCCGGTTAATGCCCCTATCAATCAACATCCAATTATAATTACGTAAGGTCGTGCATGCTACCAATGTGGCGATCCAAATCATTTTCGCAACCAATGCCCTCAACTTGTCAACACTGTTCCTGCGGCTCAAGGGTTGCTTTTAACATCAATGCCCATCAAGCTCAAAACAGTAATGACGTAGTGAACATTACGTTCCCAACTAATACCTAATAAGATTTAGTCTTAATTGATACCAATACCAATAAAAGTTTGTATCTTTGGAGTTTAAGTCATTTCTGTTAATGTCCGAATTATATTTTTTCTTATGCTTTCACATGTTCATCAAGTCGAGTTTGTATTGATTTTGTGTCTCGTACTAATACGTGACAAAACCTTCCTATGGTCTTGCATCGTTTGAAATGCAAAAGCTTGTCGTCAAAATTCTAATCAAATTAATGCCCCTATCAATCAACATCCAATTGTAATTACTTAAGGTCGTGCATGCTACCAATGCGGCGATCCAAATCATTTTCGCAACCAATGCCCTCAACTTGTCAACACTGTTCCTGCGGCTCAAGGGTGTGCTTTTAACATCAATGCCCATCAAGCTCAAAACAGTAATGATGTAGTGAACATTATGTTCCCAACTAATACCTAATAAGATTTAGTCTTAATTGACACCAATACCAATAAAAGTTTGTATCTTTGGAGTTTAAGTCATTTCTGTTAATGTCCGAATTATATTTTTTCTTATGCTTTCACATGTTCATCAAGTCGAGTTTGTATTGATTTTGTGTCTCGTACTAATACGTGACAAAACCTTCCTATGGTCTTGCATCGTTTGAAATGCAAAAGCTTGTCGTCAAAATTCTAATCAAATTAATGATTCCATGTAGTTTGTTAAGAAACCCGTGGAAATCATTGATTGGGAAGTCAAACAACTCAATCAAAGTCGTACACCGATAGATAAAACACATTGAAAGTCTAAACGTGCCCAGAGTTCACTTGGTAATGTAAAGACCAAATGAAATCCAAGTTCCCCATATTTTTGAATTAGTCTTCTTGTAATTAAATTTCGGGACAAAATATCCTAAAGTAG
Source organism: Flaveria sonorensis (assembly GCA_025506505.1). Lineage (NCBI taxonomy): Eukaryota > Viridiplantae > Streptophyta > Magnoliopsida > Asterales > Asteraceae > Flaveria > Flaveria sonorensis. The sequence continues at coordinate 18,489,990 of CM046423.1, read as the reverse complement.
GGGAGACTGTAATATTTAACCCGTTTTAAATATCTAAAACCCAAACCCGAACCCATTTTGAACTTTCATGCAATGAAAAATTCATTATTAAATTTATTTTATTGATTTTAAAGAATCAATTGCATTAAATGTGTAACTTAATATTTATTGTGAAATGTTTTATTCAATTTTCATTTATTAAATCATTTAAATAATTTATAATAATTTTATGATTTATTAAATAAATTTTTATAAAGTTGTAAAGTTTTATTTGTCATTTATGTGTTTTAGTTATTTAAAACAATAAATAATTAAATTGAAAAGTCTTATTAAAATTTATAATGTTTTATAAAGATTTTATAAAATAAATTGATTTATTATTTAAATTAGATTTATGAAGTTCAAGGTGAAATATGTAATTTTCAAAACCTATTTTAAATACTTTTTACATAAAATCAAAAACATATGAAACCACAGGGACTAAATTGTAAATTCTTTTTAAACCCAACCCATTTCACCCTCCCCGTCGGCTGCTTCCACCGGCCACCCTCCGACGGGTCTCCAGCGACCCAATCACACCCAAAGCAATCGATTAAAATGCAATTAAACCGGCCCTTGACCTTCGCGAACTCGATTTGAACCTGTAAACACCCTCGATTCAAAACATTCCAACACGTTCACCTCATTCAAACCCAAAACCGATTACACATTCAAGGCTAAAACTGTTATAGCTTAATTTGAATCAAAATAACCAAATTAAACAAGCTTTAGCATCCCTGCGATCATTATGAAATCAAACTACCCATTAATGTGCTTAAAAAGGTGTTAATAATAGTGAATCAAAACCAAAATCCCAACTCAAAATCTTTAACTTGATCGATTAGAAACGGAACAAATTGGACCTATTTAAGCAGACACAAACACTCTATTCGATCCCTTCAAGCTATTCGAACCCTCAAGTACATCTAAATTACACACGCGCACAACACAACCAATCACCACATCCATCGCGACCTGCAACTCATTCAAGTGACCTCTTCTGAGTAATCTTCATTACAATTGATTGAGGGTTATTTATCCTTGTCACTCCTAGAAGCTTTTGCACTCATCAATTTGGGTTACATCATCATCATCCTTTGAATTAGATTCTCCCCCTGTCGAGACCTTCATCCTTTTTGTTTTCTTCAAATCGATCTTCAATCAGGTGATTAAACTCACACACGTACATGATTAAACATTGGGAATCAAAGCCCCATGTTAATTGCAGTTAACAACATCATTTGGGGGTTCAATTTTGTGCAAATCGAATTAGGGTTTATAATGATTTGGGGGAAATTGCTAATAATGGTGTAAGGTTATATTAGAAGACTGATGCAACCAAAGAAGCTAAAACAACCAAGGAGCTTCCTGCATGCATGCACTGATATACAAAGTAGAAGTTACTTCAGAAGTTTTACACTTATCACAGAAATTATTCCAAGTGTAAAATCTTTCGAAGCCAAAGACCAAATCTTCCGAAGCCAAAGATGAAGTCTTCCAAAGCTTCAAAGAAAAAGTCTTTTGAAGCCAATGAAGTAAAGACTGGTTTCTTCCGAAGACAGAGAGGACATGCTTTCTCTGATCTACTTTTTCATAAAGCTGACGTACTTTCCGCTGCAACTCTGATGACTCACCAACTTATACAAGTTGGTGAAAAGGTCCATGCTTTAGTAAACTATAGATTATGGTCTTGAGTTTGTAACTTCCTACTTTGTACCTTTTATCCTTTTTTATAATATATTAGGATGTGAGCTATGGCATGTCATAATCACTAGTCAAAAGGCAATCTGCCATTTGACTTTACATTGATCTTGTTGTCTAGATTAATGTTTCCAGCTGGCCATCAAAGTATGGACGGCTGTAAGATGTATTATAAAGTATCTCAGGTCCTTGTATTTATTTTTATGCTTTGTAATACTTGTAAAAGAACTTGAGAGCAATATACAGCATCCTTGAAAACTATATTACTCTGTTCTTGTTCTTAGTTCTGTCTCATTATTTACTTGTGTTCTTAGTATCATTTACATAAACCCAGTTCCCCATTTGATCTGTTAAGTGTTCTAACACTCGCCATATTGTAAGACTGATTGTATTGACCATCCCTTAACCGGTCCTGCAAATGGTTTAATAAAATTTTAAATCGAAGTCCCAACAGAATATGGGCCTTGGCCCGCTGGTAACACACATCATACACACGCAGGGGACCCGGATTTAAACCCAGACACCGCCTGGCTTTATTAAAAACACTTATGCTTTTGTATTTTAAAATCCAGAAAATTTTAATATATTATATAAAAATTAATTTTGCTATTTCAGAAATTATTAATTAATTTCTAAAAAAATCCTAAACAATTAAACTTCATATTTATATTACTTTTAAAGGTTTAAAGGTTATAAAAACATTTTAAATTCAATTGTAAGTTTTAAGATTCATAAAAATTATTTTAAATCAAACATATAACATTCCAAATCTTTTTAAATCAATATTTTATAACATTTAAATAATTAAATATTCACTTAATTAGTTTGACCAAGTCATTATATAATTAATTATTAGATTTTAATTTCCATATATTAATATTCATTCAAATAATATAAATTAAATGTTTTAATTATATTTAACTATTTTATCATTATTATTTTAAAAAACAGTCACCTAATCAATGAATAATATCTTATTTAATAAAGTTGTATAGATTAGATTACACTATTTTATTTAAAACTATTTTGCTAAACCCAAATCCCAATTGAAACCCTAATTTATATCTAGACTTTAATCATCATATTATTTTAACCCAAGACACCTTTCCTTAGGTTAAAGCGTGAGAAAATCGTTGGTGTATAATCAAGCATATTATTCAACCCATATTATAATGCCATGTGAGTATTCATTGCCCTTTTTATGCGTGTTATATTTGGGAAAATCATGTGATTCAATATTCAATCAATGATATTCATTGTTATTTTATTTCATTCTAAATTCAATTAAAGACATGCTATGTTATTACTTACAATTATGTGTTCATAGTTAGATAAACTTGATTATAACACAATCATTAATTCGTGTAATCACGGTACCAATGATATATCTATTGATTTGACAAACCCACCCCATTTGTTTAGTCTCATGGTGATTGGAACCTGAATCATACATTCTATAAGGTTTCGTCTGCGGACCAAGTTAATTCAGTCATTAGGTTTGATTGTGTTGGTTTTTCTTTTATGTTACACTATTACATTATAAGTCTTGACATTGCCATGTGAATTGAATTGTTTTCAATCATTTTAATCAATATATATATATATATATATATATATATATATATATATATATATATATATATATATATATATATATATATATATATATATATATATATATATATATATATATATATATATATATATATATATATATATATGTATGCAAACCTATGTTTACTCATTGGCTAATTCATTAGCTGACTCGTTACTTTTTCACATGATTTCAGGAATGCAGATTAGTAGACTTCTATATGTACATTTAGGGCTTGGACTTGGTAAAAAATTAAAGACAATATCATTATGTTTATTAGAGTTTTTTATTTGATTGTAATGTATTGTTTGATTAGTATTATTCAATGAAAATGGCATTTAATATTATTTCAATGCAATTACTACCATGTGTGATGAGCAACTGATTCACATTCGTCCACCCCGATGATTCCATCATCGGTCGGGGTCTGACAAAGAGTGGTGAGCTTCAAGACTTGCATTCTCCACCAAGTCAAGCTACACCTGAAGCTGAGGTCAAGATTGAACCCCAATAGACAATTGAACCTCGGCCAGGGACCTTTGGTCAGCTTCATCTTCTGACCAACAGTAGGGTCCTGAACCTTCTTCTAAACATGTGAAGGGGAAGGACGAAACTAAGAAGGAAAAAAGAAGACAAGATGATCAAGACAACCTTCTCAGTTGAAGTATAGAAAGAGTAAAAGGATGGCCATTAAAAGAGATTTGAAGTCAAAGAAGAAGAAAAAGTCTAAGGCATCCACCTCTGCACCTCGGGATGAGTTAGAACATCCTGAGGGTGAACTAAAAGAGGCTGCTCAACCAACTCCCTTATTAGTAGAGCCTCTAACTACTAAGAGATCCATTTTGTCTTGGGCGTACTCTCCAAACCCAGATAGATGGTATGTCATAAGAGATCAAGGAGGTCAATAAGTATACTTCTAGCAGAACATATTTAATATGCCTGAGCATGATCTCTTGGATATAAGGAGATACTATAAAAGCTAGAAGAATCTAGACCAGTTGATAAAGAGAGGAATGGCTCTGATTCTGATGATGGTTGTAAACAAGTAGAAGATCAACATTCACAGTATTCTTCAAGTTTTGGTAGCATCTGCCTAGGAGGAGTTTGTAAGAGCTTATCTTAGAGGCTGATGCAAACCAAAGATCTCTCAGCATGCACTGAAGTACAAGGAAGTTAATTCGAAAGATTTGAGAAAGTACAAAAGAAAATAACTAAGTGTCAAATCTTCTGAAGCCAAAGACAAAAATCTTCCAAAGCCAAAAGCAAAGTCTTCCAAAGCCTAAAGACAAAGTCTTCCAAAGCTTGAAGCCAAAGACAATAACTAAGTTTCAAATCTTCCGAAGCCAAAGACACACTTTTGACAAAAGTTGACCACCTTTCCACTGCCAGCTCTAAAGGCTCACCAACTTATATAAGTTCACCAACTTATATAAGTTGGTGATTATCTCCTTACTTTTGTCAAATGTACATAATGGAGTCTTTGCAAGTGAGGGTGGTGAATCCTCAAAGTCCATACTTTGAGATGAACTCCCAGGTTCTGTGACTGTTCGGACTTTCTCCCCCTTTTTGGTAGCATCACTTTCGTGCATAAGTGAGCTAGGGGTTGAGTCTGTCATATTCACAGGTTCTTATGGACCTGGTTGAGTTCTCCTAAATGGTACTTGAGATCAGTGATCTCAAGTTTCTGGTCATTGACCCTCCTTTGTAAGATAGTCACCTAAGATTCCAGGTGACTTATCTTTGAGACTAAATAGGTGCATGTTTTAGTCAGTTTGTGCACCTTTAGTTTCAGACTCCCCTCATCTTCATCAGAAGAATCACGAGAGGATGAAAGAATAGGACCAAGGTCTTCTTCCACATCACCAGCACTGTGTTCTTGGCTGCTGGATTTCCCCTGCATCATAACAACTTTAAGAGAAGTGTCAAGAGGCTGGGTTGCCATGGTTGAGGTCTGAATAATGTAATCACTTGCTAAAGTGAGAGCCTCTTCCATGTGGATCTCCTGAACAGGTTCAGGGAGATCCACCTCAGTAGTGGGTGGATGATGTGGGCTAGACATGGGTGAGACAGGAGTACTCATCTCTCCTTGAGTAAGGGTGGAGAAAAGAGACTCATGATACTCACTAAAGCCCATGTCCATCACAGAATTCAAGGCTAGGAATTAGTTGGTTTAGATCAAGCGGCTGAGAATGGTAACTGTCCCCTGAAGGTTGTTCACTAGAGTGTTGAGACTCTGAGTGAAGGCTTAAGGCTGTCGGGGTTATGAGCTCATCAGGCTGAGCATGAGGAACCTCAGCACTGATCATTTGAGAGATGGGAGTGGTTTGCTCCTCAGGGGAATGGGAGCTCGAGTTTCCACTTCCTCCTGTATGGGTGAGGATATAGGGGCCCGCACAAACTGAGTAGCATGTGCAGGAGTTCGTTTGGTTTTTCTCTGGTAGGTGATGGTTATTGTAGGTTGTATTTATGGTTGGGAAGTATAAGGTGTGGGTTCAACACTAGCTGGTGCTGCTAGGTTGTCACCTTGAGCAATGAACTCTAACATTTTTGGGACTAGGGCTGTTTCTACCCCTGAGAAGCCAACAGTTGGCTTCCTCATGGTTTTGAAGATATCGGGCTTTATCTGTCCCAGTTTTAGAATATTACTTGTTCCCCTCAACTGTGCGCCCAGTTCACAGTTGAGAATGTGCTGGACATATCTAGGAAACATGTAATACTCTAGGGAGTCTAAGTTTGCAAGTAAATTGGTATAGACAAATTATGAATACCTAAACTTGACCCCCTGAACCAACCCATGGACTATAAAGGAAAGGTCTTCTGGAATCTGGTCCCAACCTCCATGCTTGTTGGATAAACTATGTATAACGTCATGGAGGAGGTACTTCCATTGAGAGGAGACCTTCCCCTTTCTGAAGGTCCTGACTGAGAAGTCACCTTCATAGCCCATCTGCTCAAAGGAGTGGTTTATAACAGCTTTGGGAAAGGACAAATTACCTTCTACATCATCCAGCTGAAGATGAGTGTTTATGGAGGTCCTCCCCATCCATAGTGACCTCTTGTGTGTACCCTTGAACAACTAGTCTGGCCTTGCTCTTGATGACAAGTCCTCTATCATACTTCTTGTTTCTAAAAACCCACTTGGTTCCTATGGTAGTCTTCCCATGAGGAAGAGGACATAGGTTCTAAACCTTTTGTCTTTTGAATTAAAGCAGCTCCTCTTGCATTGCTTCAACCCAACTTCCATCCTTCAAAGCCTCATCAACTTTTTTTGGCTCTATTTGGGACAGGAAGCAAGAGTATAGACAAACATTTTTTGTCATGGGTTTGTCCTATTTTTCTCACCCCTGTATCAATATTTCCAATGATGTTTGTGGTGGAGTGTGACTGGTGGATCCTGAGTTAAGGGATCATAGCAAGTTGATTGAAAAGATCTAAATTAGAGAAATTCAGATCTGGCAGTGAAGTATCACCCACCACATCAGTACACTTATCAAGAGAGACTTGATACAATGAGTATGTGACATTATTTATGTTGTCTTCTATGGAGTGGTTATCAGCATCAAGAAATTCTTGATCAATGTCACCACCTCTATTTCCTCCTACATTTGAAGCTCCTACACCTGAGTTTTGAACCTCTGAGCTGGAATTTAAAGGCATATCAGATGTATCGGCTAAATTTGTCATGTTTGTGCTGATAGGATCTTCACTTGTAGGGTTAGTTACCACTGGAGCTGAAGTAGTATTCTTGCTTGGTCTTCTCAGCTCAAATCTTGGGTCAGGATCTCCTGTTGATAAGTTACCTGTAGATCCTGAAACATTCTCACAAGACTTGTTAAAATAGTTGGTAACTAAATCAAGATCAAATAGCCAATCCGGACCAAAACCTTTCACACTGGGAGTGTGCTCATTGAAGGTGGCATTGGCTGACTCCTCAACTACTATAGTTCTGAGATTGTATACTCTATAAGCCTTAGCTTGGGAAGAGTATCCAATAAAGTTTCCATCATCTGATTTCTCATCAAACTTGGCTACCTGATCTTTGGTATTCAAGATGGTGCAGGGACATCCAAATGACCTAAGAAAATCAATGAATGGTCTCCTTTTGTGCCACAGCTCATAAGGAGTCTTACCATGAGTCTTAACTACTAAAACTCTGTTCTGCACAGTTTGGAGGGCGGTCATAGCCTTCTGATCAATATCAATCTTCTTCCAGTCTTCATCAGAATAATCAGCCACTTCCTTTGGTATCATGAGGTCCAAAGACAACTGATCCCCACATCTTGGAGTCCTGAGACTTGATGAAGCCTTCCATTCTTTGGCACCAAGTGTCAAAGTCTTCAGGAGTGATCAGTGGAGACTTAGTCATAGTACCAGTTTCTATGTCAGCCTTGGTGATAGCTGCCATTTGAGATGTTAAGTATTTTGTGAGTCTGAAAGGATTAAAGATGGTGAGATCTTACAATCAAGAGCCTAAAATGCTCTGATACCATTTGTAGGACTATGTGAAGGATGGTCAATACAATCAGTCTCACAATTAGGAGAGTTTTAGAATACTTAAAAGATCAAATGGGGAACCGGGTTTGTTTAAGATGATACTAAAAACACAAGTAAGTAATGAGACAGAACTAAGAACACAAACAGAGAAGTATGGTTTTCAAGGATGTTGTATATTGCTCTCAAGTTCTATTACAAGTGTTACAAAGCAAAAGAAATACAAGGACCTGAGATACTTCATACTATATCCAACAACTGTTAATACTTAGAAAGACAGTTGAAAACACTAATCTAGACAACACGATCAATATAGAGTCAAAAGGCAGATTGTCTTTTAACTAGTGACTATGACATGCCATAGCTCATATCCTTTTCTAATATAAAAAAGGTTTACAGGTACAATAGTAGGAAGTTACAGACAAAAGCCTTAATCTACAGTTTACTAAAACATGGACTTTTCACCAACTTGTATAAGTTGGTTAGTCTTCAGAGTTGTAGCGGAAAGTGTGTCAGCTTTATGAAAAAGTAGATCAGAGAAAGCATGTCTTCTCTGTCTTTGGAAGAAATCAGTCTTCACAGCAAATTGGCTTTGGAAGACTTTGTCTCTGAAGTTTCGGAAGACTTCATCTTTGGCTTTGGAAGATTTGGACTTTGGCTTCGGAAAATTTTACACTTAGAGTATTTTTTCTGTGAAGAATGTAAAACTTTCGAAACAACTTCTACCTTGTACGTTCAGTGCATGCATGCATGAAGACCCTTGGTTGTTTTGGCTTCTTTGGTTGCACCAGCCTTATAATCTTCTAATATTACCTTACAATATATATATATATATATATATATATATATATATATATATATATTAAAATTCATTATTTTAGAAAAAACATAATATTATTCAGAAAAGCACAATAACAAACAAAAAGACACAATGAATTGCACTAAAGACAAAATGACGAGATATAAGCTTAAAAACGTAAAAAAAATTATCCTTTTATATAAGACTACTGTACTCGTTTTAAAGATTAAAAAACGCTCATTTTTATGGTGTAATTTTTATAAAAAAAATCATGTCGTATATAAAAGTTATGAATGTTTATAAAATAAGGGAACTTGAAAAGTCAATAAAAGTGATTATTCTTAAGATACCCCTCTAATAAATTTTATCCCATAATTAGATCTTAGCCATTTACACTTTTTAGTTTTGGAAGGCTTTATATTTAGACATTTCCCTAGTTTATGACGTAATAAATATTTAATACTACGAAAATTATATAATTGTTTTTGAAACTCTAACAAAACAGGACTAGGTTAAAATTTATTCTTTCTTACGTTGATCACAAATATAGAATGTTTATGACAATGAATATTATGTAATTACAATTACAATAACCATTTATATATAAAGTTTAGCTTAGAAAATTGAGTTTTCAGTAACATTTATTTACTTTACTTTGAATACAATGTTTTATTTTGCAAAATGTTAACTCAAGATAGATTCGATTATTAAGGGGATGTTTGGTAGCTTCTTAATAAAAACTAATAAGAAACTACCTCTGAATCAGTAAGAGGTGAGGGTGTTTGTTTTAATAAAACATAAGCCCTTAACCATTTCATTTAACCCTGAATGGTTAAGCTTCACACTAATGCTAAATGAAAATCCTTACCACTTTGCCCCTTAAAATTAAAAAGTCCCGCCAACAGCCATCGACTCCCACCCCCACCCATCAACTCCCATAGCCTTCCTGCCGCACGCAGCTTCGCCGACCCGTCATCGCCGCCTCACCGTCATCGCCCCGCCCTCGCGCTTCCTCATCGCCGCGTAGGAAAAAGATATAGCCCTAATGTGTGCAACCCCCATCGACCTCCACTTCTTCCTCCCTTGTGTCGACCATTTTTGCTCCCCGTCTCACCGTCACCTGCGCCTACCACTTAAACCCCTTTTGTGACACTTTAGGCGAATCTCATATCGGCCGTGGACAGGAGAGATTTCTGGTTCATAAGGAATGTCCTACTACTATTATCATCAACACGTTTTGGGCGTATTGACTGTGGATGAGAGGAGAACTCTACAGTTTAGCGTGCTCAGGTGGCAGCAATCCAGGGATGGGTGACCTCCCTGGGAAGTTGTAACACCCAAAAATTTATTGAGAAAAGAATAAAGTCAAAAGAAGAAGTTGCAAAAGTGGAGGGGCTAAAGTGTACAAAAGGACAAACATTACTATTTTATGTTTAAAGTGGGCATGGCCGCCCACTACACTGTTGCACCACCTGTTTCGACTGCTAGAAAGAAGAAAAGCAGAATTTCCATCGTTTCTATAGAGAAGAAGAAGATTCGGCTTGAAGGTGAGTTTTCGTGTGTTTTGTTCGGTTTCAGCTGAGTTTTCAGCTTTGGGACCGATTCTTATGTGATCTTTTGTGTTTGGTTTTGGTGTTTTGGTGTGTTTAGGCGTTTGAACTCCAGGTTGCTCTCGGGTTTGGAGGAGTTTTACTCGAAAGCTGTAGAGGTGAGTTCTAGATCCCCTCTTTTAAATGTTTTCTGCTTATTTGGGGCTGGTTTGCATATTTGACTGATGTTTTCGAAACAAGTTATGATTTTTCATGTATGGTGCGAACGGTTATGATGATATGGTTATGTTGTGTGATTCTCTTGTTGATCGTTTAAAGTTTATGATGTCCTAAGCGTTAGACTGATATATCTAAGCTGTGTTCATGTTAGAATGATGATTGGGACTGGTAATGGGATAAGTTGTATTTCAGGTTAGTTTTTATGTTTATCCCCATTTAACAAAAAGTCTTTTGTTCATGCGCATTTGTTGTCTTTTCTTCATGCACATTTGTTAAGTCTTCATGCGCATTTGCTAAGTCTTCATGCGTATTTGCTAAGTGTTCATCCGCATTTGTTTTGCCCATGCGCATTTGCAACAGTGTCCATGTATATTGCTTTAGTCATCCGCATTCGGTTCATGCGCATGTCCTGACACTTAGAAAATTTCTGAGAATGTTCATCCGCATTTGTTCATCCGCATTTGTTCATCTGCATTTGTTGTGCTCATCCGCATTTGTCTAAGTTCATCCGCATTTGTCTAAAGACTTGGGATTTTTTGAACATTTTGGGAATAGAATTTAAGTATAGAGAACTTTTGTATAAGGAAAGATTATGCTTGTCTAAGGATTATTATGCTTGGTTCTTTCTTATGTGCTGCTTTTTCTATGTCAATAATATTTTCATGTTATGTGATTATGTAATGTGCATCATAATAAGTATTATCCATAACAAGTGGACACGAAGGAATAAAAGAAGAACAGTGAAACTTAATGAATGTTACCCCTGGCCCTTACGATGAATGAAAAGCCTTGCAAACAAAATTAATGCAGGTGCACGACCTTGATGTCGTTAGCTCAACTGATGTGCGGCTTTATAGCCCATGAGGATGCACATCTGGGGTCTAATCCTGGGGATTAACCAATGAATGAATGGGATCCTAGTTCATGAGCAGGCTTCGTGCCTTGCAGTGTGGATCAACTGTCGATAGGTTAGCTACCATGATAAACGTTTGCCGACAGGGGTTCGGCATTTGTTGCCAACCAACAATGTAGGCTCTTGCTTTGTGCAATCCTAATTAATCAAGAGAAAGTTAAAGAAAGAAAGATAATGAATCACTTTATGATTGACTATGTATAGTGATGAATGATCAACAAATGAAGTTACGAAGTGTATTTTTCTATATTATTAAACTAGAACTCACTTAGCAACGCTGACTTTTTTATATGCATATCAGTTGGCAGGTAAGAATATTGCTGAGGATGGCACTCGGGTGAGGCTACTTGGCGGGCAAGGACTGGCATCCATTCGTGCATGATGATTTTGTTGTTTTGTAATATAACTGAATGATTCTTTTTGTAACTGTTAATATATAATGATGTATTATTTAGCAACATCAAATATTAATGCATGAATGGTTTTTGATAACTTAATCCGCTGCGATGTTTTCACGAAATGTATTTATCTTATATGAAAAATGCTGTGATTGTCCAACTGTGAGGTCTCCGGAAACGAGGCCTTACAAGTTGGTATCAGAGCCAAAGTTTAAAAGAAATGGGTAAATATTTTCAAAACCTAAACTTAAACTGAGAATGGGACCGAATGGAAGGATGCCAGCCCAAGTAGCTACGTACCATCAGGTAATCTTTCATAAGTAACCGGTATTACGTGCGTGTACTATTTGATTTATGTTCTTAGTAGATTTGGACATTGATGTGGTCTGGATAGGGAATGCTTGGGGGATGAAGAGTAAGGTAAGTGGCTAATCACAACTGGCCACTGTAATTAAGGACTTACTATACTTGACATAATCTAAGCTATTACCTTGAATGACCTTGTTAGTGCTTGAATATTATAGGAGGTAGATCTTATGGCGGGTAGGAAACCTAGGAAGGCAACCCGAGGCGGTGCTCGTGGCGGGCGTACTACTAGGCCACGTGTCACCCGAAGCAAAGCTAAGGCACTCGAGACAGTTCATGAGGACGCAGATATTCATAACCACTAAGAGGGTGAAGGATCAGCCCCCCTCAAGTCTATGGTAAAAGAAGCTATTGCTGACGAAGTCTACAACGTCATGCAAACTGTGTTATCTTCAGTGGTGACCGAGGTGCTGAGGGCTGTAAAGGATGGTGAAAAGACCAAAGATACAGGGGAGAAGGAGAAAGCTGATGAAGAGCCATCTAGTCCCAAGGTGGTAATCCATGATGATGATAGCGAGGGGGAGAAGGAGACCGCTAAGGGGTGGACCTATGGGGTGTTTCAGAGGTGCAAACCCCTGACCTTTGATGGTAACAGCAATGCTACTGCTGCTCATCGTTGGGTTCAAGAGATGGAGGCAGTCCTAGACATCAGTGAGTGCCGGGAGGATCAAAAGGTGAAGTTTGCCTCCCATTCTTTCGTTGACTCGGCATTATGCTGGTGGGACAACATTGTCCAAGCCGAGGGAAAACGGTCTGTTGCAAGGATGAGGTGGTCGGATTTGAAGGAACTGGTACTTGAGGAGTATTGTCCACATCGGGAGTTGAACAAGATTGAGAAGGAGTTCTTGCATTTGGAGGCTGGAAACATGACTCATCAAGAGTATACTTCCAAGTTCAATGAGCTTGCAAGACTCGTGCCTGATCTAATAACCCAAGAGTCCAAGAAGATTAAGAGATACATGCAGGGTCTACCCGTGGATATCAGGAGGAACATGATAGCTGCTAGACTGAGCACTTTTAGGTCTGCAGTAGATTTGGCAGAAGGTTGTATTATGAGAGGGATCTGGTGCCAATTCAGAGGAAAGTTGAGAAGAGTTGGAACAAGAACGGTAATAGGAAGCGATTCAGGGGTGACCACTATGGGATCAGAGAAAAGAAGATGAGGATTGACGATCGCCGCCTAGGATCGAGTAAAGGGGGTAACAGGAGGGAATGTAAGAAGTGTTGGAAGGTTCACATGGGTGAGTGTAGAGTGGGGACGAACTGGTGTTTTAAGTGTGGAGGCGAAGGCCACTATGCTAGAGAGTGCGGGGTACCACGATGTTATCAGTGTGGGGAGGTAGGCCACTAGAGCCGAGATTGCAAGAAGGGTGGAGTAGGGAGCTCAGGGACTCAGACTATGGGCGAGAAAGGGAGGAGTGAGAGCACCAAAGCCAAGGCAAGGGCATTCAACATGACCCGGGAAGAAGCCAGAGTGGACCCTGAAGTAGTTTCAGGTATGTTCCTGGTAAACTAATTGTATGCCTCTATGCTCTTCGATTTGGGAGCTAGTCGAAGTTTTGTATCTGCTACCTTTTGTCGTGAAATGCATGGTAAGAATAAGAAGATAGACGTGCCCTTCTATGTAGAGACAGCGATAGGAAAGTCTACCAAAGTGACTGATGTGATAGACGATTGCCTCGTAGAGTTGGACGGTCGTAAGTTTCCTGCTAGATTGTACATGATGGCCCTAGGATGTTTTGATGTGGCGTTAGGGATGGATTGGTTGGTGGCCTACGAAGCGAATATCGTGTGCCGAAAGAAGACGATTTGTCTGACTGCGCCCGATGGCAGTTTGGTAACGATACATGGAGACAAGGAGTGCATTACACTGCGGGTAATCTTGATGATCATGGCCGAGAAGTTTATGAGACACGGGTGTGGTGCTTACTTGGCCTATGTGAAAGATGTGGATGCTACCGTGCCTCAACTGTCAGGCGTGCCGGTAGTATGCGATTTCCCTGATATGTTTCCTGAAGACCTACCAGGGGTACCACTTGACCGCGAGATCGAGTTCCAGATTCATCTGATACCTGGTGCCCAACCTGTTGCAAAGGTGTCATATCGTCTCGCTCCCTTCGAGATGAAGGAATTGATGACCTAGTTGCGAGAGTGGTTAGATAAGGGGTTCATTCGACCGAGTATCTCTCCCTGGGGTGCTCCGGTCTTGTTTGTAAAGAAGAAGGACGGTAGCATGAGGATGTACATCGACTATCGTGAGTTGAACAAGTTGACGGTGAAGAACAGATACCCACTACCGAGGATTGATGACTTGTTTGATCAACTCCAAGGCGCCAACTGGTTCTCAAGGATAGATCTCCGATCTGGTTACCATCAGCTAAAGGTCAAAGAACAGGTTATCCCGAAGACCGCATTTCAAACTCGATATGGGCATTACGAATTCCTCGTTATATCTTTCGGTCTAACTAACACGCCAGCTGCTTTTATGGATCTGATGAATCGGGTGTGTCGGCCGATGTTGGATAAATTAGTGATTGTGTTTATTGATGATATCTTGATTTATTCGAAGAGTAAAGAAGAGCATGCCGGTCATATTCGTGAGGTATTGGAGACGCTTAGAAGGGAGAAGTTGTATGCTAAGTTCTCTAAATGCGCGTTCTGATTGCGGGAAGTTCAGTTTTTAGGTCATGTGGTTAATTCTGAAGGGATTATGGTGGACCCGACAAAGGTGGAGGTGGTTATGCAATGGAAGACCCCAAAGACGCCATCCAAGATCCATAGTTTCTTGGGTTTGGCGGGCTACTACAGACGGTTCATCCAAGACTTCTCCAAGATAGCTTCACCATTGACCAAATTGACCCTTAAGGATGTGAAGTTCGTATGGGGTCCAGTGCAGAAAAATGATTTTGAAGAATTGAAGACAAGGTTGACTCAAGCTCCTGTCTTGACGTTACCTGAAGGGAATGAAGACTTGGTGGTCTATTCCGATGCTTCTTATTCAGGATTGGGTTGTGTGCTGATGCAACGGGAAAGGGTTATAGCCTATGCGTCCCGACAATTGAAAATCCATGAGGCTAACTATCCCACTCATGACCTGGAGTTGGCGGCTGTGGTTTTTGCATTGAAGATTTGGAGGCACTACCTGTACAGGACTAGGTGCACCATCTTCACTAATCATAAAAGTTTGAAGTACTTCTTCGAGCAGAAGGATCTTAACATGAGACAAAGAAGATGGTTGGAGTTGATCAAGGATTACGACTGTGAAATCCACTATCATCCAGGTAAGGCGAACGTGGTAGCCGATGCCCTCAGTCGAAAGGAGAGGCCGGAGCCGATTCGGGTGAAGGCTTGCCAGCTGGTTGCGACACTGGACGTTATGGGTCAAATCAGGGAATTCCAAGATGAGGCATTAAGGGATGATAGGATCGACTCCGAATGAATGAAGGGGCAGGCAACGGATTTGGGGGAAAACACCCTTGGCGTTAAAACCCGTTTCGGTCGGATGTGGAACCTCATTATGGGGAGCTGAGGGGAAGGATCATGGATGAGGCTCACAAAACACAGTATTCCATCCATCCTGGTGCTACAAAAATGTATCATGATCTAAAGAAGGATTATTGGTGGCCAGGGATTAAGCGTGACATGATGGAGTACGTGAGTAAGTGCCTGACCTGTTTACAAGTGAAGGCGGAACATCAGAAACCATATGGGAAGATCCAACCTTTGGATATACCCGAATGGAAGTGGGAACACATCACCATGGATTTCATCACAAAGTTTCCTCGCACTATGAGAGGATGTGATACCATTTGGGTGATCGTAGACCGCCTGACGAAGAGTGCACACTTTTTGCCAATCCGAGAGACTTACTCGTCGGAAAGGTTGGCAGAGCTGTTCATCAAGGAGATCGTAACTCGTCATGGTGTGCCGGTGTCTATTGTTTCTGATAGGGACACCCGGTTCACGTCCAAGTTCAGGAAGAGATTTCATGATGCCATGGGGACGAGGTTACACATTAGCACAGCTTATCACCCTCAGACAGACGGTCAATCAGAACGGACCATTCAGACCTTGGAGGATATGCTCCGGGCATGCATTATTGACTTTGGTGGAAGTTGGGATGAACACCTACCGTTGGCATAGTTCTCCTACAATAAGAGTTATCATGCCAGTATAGGCATGCCACCATTCAAAATGTTGTATAGGAGGAGATGCAGAACCCCGGTGTGTTGGGGTGACATCGGGCAGAAAGAATTGGGAAGCATCGAGATCATTGAAGCCACGTCAGAAAAGCTAGAAAAGATCAAGGCTTTTATGAAGGCGGCCAAAGATAGGCAAAAGTCGTATGCTGACAAGAGGCGTAGGCCGATTGAATTCCAGGTGGGTGATAAAGTGATGCTGAAGGTTTCACCTTGGAAGGGGATCATTCGTTTTAGAAAGAGGGGTAAGCTGAGCCCGAGGTATATAGGACCTTTCTGAATCATTGCACGAGTAGGAGAGGTGGCCTATAGGTTGGAGCTACCCGATGAGTTAAGTGGAATTCATCCAACTTTCCATGTATCTCATCTGAGAAAATGCCTAGCTAATGAAGATATGATTGTACCACTAGAAGACATTGAAGTGGATGAACGGCTCAATTATATAGAGCAACCAGTGGCAATCATTAACCGAAAGGTGAAGAGATTACGGAATAAAGTGGTTCTACTAGTGCGAGTACAGTGGAGGCACAGGAAGGGATCTGAGACTACGTGGGAGACTCAGGAGGAGATCAGACAACATTACCCACGACTATTTGAAGAATGACAGGTTTCGGGGACGAAACCTCTATAAGGGGGGTGGACTTGTAACACCCGAAAATTTATTAAGAAAAGAATAAAGACAGAAGGAGAAGTTGCAAAAGTGGAGGGGCTAAAGTGTACAAAAGGACAAACATTATTATTTTATGTTTAAAGTGGGCATGGCCACCCACTACACTGCTGCACCACCTGTTTCGACTGCTAGAAAGAAGAAAAGCAGAATTTCCATCGGTTCTAGAGAGAAGAAGAAGAAGAAGAAGAAGAAGATTCGGCTTGAAGGTGAGTTTTCGTGTGTTTTGTTCGGTTTCAGCTGAGTTTTCAGCTTCGGGACCAATTCTTATGTGATCTATTATGTTCGGTTTTGGTGTTTTGGTGTTTTGGTGTGTTTAGGCGTTTGAACTCCAGGTTGCTCTCGGGTTTGGAGGAGTTTTACTTGAAATCAGTAGAGGTGAGTTCTAGATCCCCTCTTTTAAATGTTTTCTGCTTATTTGGGGCTGGTTTGCATATTTGACTGATGTTTTCGAAACAAGTTATGATTTTTCATGTATGATGCGGACGGTTATGATGATATGGTTATGTTGTGTGATTCTCTTGTTGATCGTTTAAAGTTTATGATGTCCTAAGTGTTAGACTGATAGATCTAAGTTGTGTTCATGTTAGAATGATGATTGGGACTGGTAATGGCATAAGTTGAATTTCAGGTTAGTTTTTATGTTCATCCTCATTTAACAAAAAGTCTTTTGTTCATGCGCATTTGTTGTCTTTTCTTCATACGCATTTGTTAAGTCTTTATGCTCATTTTCTAAGTCTTCATGCGCGTTTGTTTTGTCCATGCGCATTTGCTACAGTGTCCATGTATATTGCTTTAGTCATCCGCATTCAGTTCATGCGCATTTCCTGACACTTGAAAATTTTCCTGAGAATGTTCATCCGCATTTGTTCATCCGCATTTGTTGTGCTCATCCACATTTGTCTAAGTTCATCCGCATTTGTCCAAAGACTTGGGATTTTCTGGAAATTTTGGGAATAGAATTTAAGTATGGAGAACTTCTGTATAAGGAAAGATTATGCTTGTCTAAGGATTATTATGCTTGGTTCTTTCTTATATGCTGCTTTTTCTATGTCAATAATATTTATATGTTATGTGATTATGTAATGTGTATCATGATAAGTATTATCCATAACAAGTGGACATGAAGGAATAAAAGAAGAACAGTAAAACTTAATGAATGTTACCCCAGACCCTTACGATGAATAAAAAGCTTTGCAAGCAAAATGAATGTAGGTGCACGACCTTGATGTCGTTAGCTCAACTGATGTGCGGATGTATAGCCCATGAGGATGCACATCTGGGGTCTAATCCTGGGGATTGACCAATGAATGAATGGGATCCTAGTTCATGAGCAGGCTCGTGCCTAGTAGTGTGGATCAACTGTCGATGGGTTATCTACCATGATAAATGTTTGCCGACAGGGGTTCGGCATTTGTTGTCAACCAACAATGTAGGCTCTTGCTTTGTGCAATCATAGTTAATGAAGAGAAAGTTAAAGAAAAAAAGATAATGAATCACTTTATGATTGACTATGTATAGTGATGAATGATCACCAAATGAAGTTACAAAGTGTATTTTTCTATATTATTAAACTAAAACTCACTCAGCAACATTGACTTTTTATATGCATATCAGTTGGCAGGTAAGGATGTTGCTGAGGATGGCACTCGGGTGAGGCTACTTGGCGGGCAAGGACCGGCATCCATTCGTGCATGATGATTTTGTAGTTTTGTAATACAACTAAATGATTCTTTTTGTAACTGTTAAAATACAATGATGTATTATTTAGCAACATCAAATATTAATGCATGAATGGTTTTTGATAACTTAATCCGCTGTGATGTTTTCACGAAATGTATTTATCTTATATGAAAAATGTTGTGATTGTCCAACTGTGAGGTCTCCGGGAACGAGGCCTTACTAAAGTTTTCACACGGGCAACCAAAAGCAAATCCGTGAGCTCCTCGTGGGCAAAGCACACAATATTGATGGTACAAGGGGCCGAGTGTTACAAATGGTATCAGAGCCACTCCTATGCCGTTGGAGATGGTGGGGCAAACCTCATCAATAATCATGAGTCCTCGGGGGTGTTCAAAGGGGCGCCTTAGGCAAATCCCACATCCATAGATAGGATGGTGGAGCAAACCTCATCGAGGACGATAGGTCCAAAAGGGGGGGTGTTGTAACACTCTAGGCAAATCCCACATCGTCTGTGGAGAGAAGAGATTCCTGGTTCATAAGGAATGTCATGCCTCTAATATCAACAAAGCGTTTTAGGCGTATTGGTTGTGGATGAGAGGAGAAATCCATAGTTAAGCATGCTCAGGTGGCAGCAATCCATGGATGGGTGACGTCCCTGGAAAGTTTTCACACGGGCAACCAAAAGCAAATCCATGAGCTCCTTGTGGGCAGAGAGAATAATATTGATGGTACGAGGGGCCGGGTGTTACACCTTTATTCAACTCATGACCTGCAGGTCAATAAGCTTCAAATTGTATATCAGTCTTAATAACCTTCAAAGAATCTTCATAAGAAGACCTCCCAAGTGGGTAATACATCATCTCTATCCTTTATGATTTCTTCAAGTTTTTTTCAACAATTTGGGGAGAAATGGTGTGAATAAAACAAAGTGTGTGAATTAAACTTTGTATTCTTGCTTTGATCCTTTGTAGAATTTAAGATTATCGACTTTAATCAAAGAGGGGAAAAAGGTTGTGAGAAAAGGCAAAGAACGGGGGTTCAGAAACATTTTAAAAAAAAAACCGTGGGATAGTAGGAGGGGTGCAGATTAAACTTGGGACTTAGGTAAAACCACATATGCCTCTGGACACTCTAACTTTGATTTTAAGTTGGGTTTGCATTCAAAATAATATATATATATATATATATATATATATATATATATATATATATATATATATATATATATATATATATATATATATATATATATATATATATGAAAAGTTTATGGTACAAAATGATTAATTTGTGTGAAGTGTACGAAATGATAACAACAGTTGATTTAATAGATGAATGGTTCAGATTTAAGATGACATAATCACGCAAAGAATGTGTCTGGATGAGTAGATTTGGAAATAACAAGCCTACAATTGTTGACTTTTTTCAACTTCTCCTCATTTTTTAAAAGCGTATAACTTTTTTATATGATATTATTTTTTTGAAAAAGTACACCATAAAATCAAACATTTTATACTCTTTAATATGAATATAGTATTGCTATACTTTTTTTAATTCAACACCTTTTATAAAAACGTTTATGTATTGTGTATATAACTTGTGTGATTACTAACTGCGTAATTATGAACGTAGCTTGCGTAATTATCATGTAACTCGCATAATTATAAATATAACTTACGTAATTATTTTTATAATGTGAGTAGTTAGACTTTGTGTAATAATAGATATAACTTTTATAATTATGAATAAACTTGCGTAATTATATACCTTTTATGCGTAATTCTGGCGCGGATGAAACTACCCCTCAGCCAAAAAACACGTGTCACGCCCTGGTGACTTCGTATACTTCGTACGAAAATTACACTTTGTATAGTAACTGGCCCCTATATACATACATATATAAAGAAAATTTGAAAATCATTATTCATCAACGTTTACAATCATATGTGTATAATACAATTATCCTGGACCTAAAGGTCAACCAAACAGATAAATTTCATTCAGCACAAAATAATTCAGAAGGGTAAAATAATTATCCTGCATAATTTCAAAGATTCAACCAAACAACACTTACTGGTTCAAAGTCTCTTATCCGGTCAGAGCTCTTACCGGTTTAGCACTTACTGGTTTAGATTTTGCCAAACATCCCCTAAGTAGGCATAATGGATCTCATTTTATAAGTTAAAATGACACAAGTGAGTTACGAAACTATTGAATACAATATAAATGTCTGCTTATATTTGATGATGATGATAATAATATTAACTAGCGATTAAACCGACGCGCGTTGCCGCGTGTTTTTTTATAATTTCTAACGCACGCAAGTGTTAAGTTATTCTATGTGATAAACTTCATATATTTTTAAAAACACAAGTAAAAACATTTTATACCTTCTTTTTTAAGATTAAAGAAATAATATATACGTTATAATTTTAAAAAGAACCACCAACACACTCTCTTGTTCTAAAAAAATCCCTAAACTAAAGCGCAAAAAAATAAAAATTAAAACATATTAGTATATGTATTAAAGTTGAAGAACGATAAACAATAACTTCATACTTTTTATAAAAAAAAATTAATTCTAGACATAAGATAAGACTACAATATTTATAGTAAATGTATTAACCCAAAAAACCCTTTGAATTTTGCTACACAGGTCTGATGCCCAGATGACAAGCTCAAAAAAAGACTAAAAATAGATCATATGACTCATATTATAGTACAACCTACAATGCATATGATACATCCTTATATTTGCAGGTATTGTTCTTTTTCTTCCACCAATGTATAAAATCACAAATGGTGAGTATAGTCACCGACCTAATGGTTTTATATATACTATAATAATAATAATAATAATAATAATAATAATAATAATAATAATAATAATAATAATAATAATAATAATTATTATTATATTATTATATTATATTATTATTATTATTATTATTAATATTAATAATAATAATAATAATATAATAATAGTTGTTTTTTTAAACGTCTTTTAATCTACTCCTAAAAAAAATAAATACCAACAATTATAATAACAAACAATAGGGTCAAATTGTAATATTTTAAAGATTTAAGTAGTAAAGAGGATAAAATATAAATTTGAAAATGGTAACATAGTAAGCTTACTTGACTCAGGGACCATTCATGAAAACAAACTAGGTGTTTGGGGACTATATCCGTAAATTTTAGACTTTACGGACCAAACCCATAATTTGAGTCCACAGAGACCATCTGTGCAATTTAATCTATTTTCTAAAATATTAAGAAAATCTCTTACAGAATCAACAGTGATGTCTTCTAAGAAGTGAGACTTTTAATAACTTCTTACACAAAAATAATTGACTTGTATCGTTATTTGCAATTCCTTTTCCTCTGTACCTTGTTATCTTGTTCAAACTGAGCGTATCCGTTTTCTAATTGAGATTCAGGTTCATGACATCTTCAATTTGAATCCAAGTAGACATATTTGATTCATTTTATGATATGTGGTTTGAATCCTCCTATTCATTTCTCTAACCTCACATTTCTCATCGCCGATTGTTGGATATTACCGGTGATAATGATATTGATCTTGATTCTTGCTGAATATCAGCGTGTGCAATGTAGTTTTGGTTAGAAATTTATGTGTAGGAAATGAGAACGTATTGCACCTATGAATATGCCTTATACATTACATATTTATGGGTATCCAAGAGGTGTGATAAACAAACACACCCTTTCACATGGCGGTTATATAACTACCAACCATAACTACTTTTAACTAAACTAATAATGAAACTTAGCACATAGAATACGTAGGATAATACTGTTAATAATAGTCTAGGCTAACAGTCTTGATTGTTCAACTATAATTTTGCAATGATTACAAGAGCAATGGTATCTCAATAAATTTAGATCTTTGAAAACAAATGATGGGTCAATATGTCCAATATGGATTACATCACCAACCAGTTCGACCCATTTATAAGTAGATGGGTCAATATGTCCAATATGGATTACAGCTTATAAGTAACACTTGAATATTTGCCTCAATTATAAGGCTAAAAATGGGAGTGATAAAGACGATAGGAGTTGGTTATTTATGGTCATTTCTGTGAAGATTGTGAAGAATATACAAGGAAGCGGAAGAAAGGAATATACATACAGAATAACTTAACAGATCCAAACCCGTCACTATGGTCACCATTTTGCTCTTTTCAAACATCTTCACCAAAAGAATCATCACAATCACATGTCCAACTTTTGTCTCCAGTTCATCAAGCGAGCTGATCTTCATCCATTTAGGTCGCTCCTACAAGTCCACAAGATTATATTAATTAAGCAAAAACTCATCACACATCTGCCATTATATGTGCAGGCGCACAATATAGAGATCTTACTCTCAAAGCAAACATTCCAAACAAGGAAGAACCCTTGAGAGCATGATCATCTGCTGGGACTATATTATCAGGGGCATTACTGATGAATAATCCGTACAAATATAAGCATGACGGTCCCAGCAAGATAGACATCTGCATTATGGTTTTTAAAAAAGTAATAATTCATGGACACAATTACTTGGAAATGCACCAAGGTTTTTATTAGTAGACATGATATGAAAATTCTACCGATTGCTTCAACCAACCGCAACACCATTCTCCCTGAAAAAACTCCTCTCAAACAGCCTGTCCAGTAGATTTTAAACGCATCGATAACGTAAACACAACCCTACGAATATCTAAACAAGTCAGCATCATCTAGGTTGTCCATTCATAACAATTTAAACTCAGAAAAGGGTTAAAATATAGTCTCTCTCAATCGTTCATATTATGCTCCAAGTGCAAGTATATAAACTGCTAATAGTTTATTAGGGTATTTATTGCTAAGAAAATGATACTAGCTAGGAACCAGAACAGTCACAAGTTATATTTGAAGTTGATCAATAACTTATTCGTAGTTAAAAGAAACAACACAATTTTCAGTGACACTTTTTTAAGTCTTAATATCGCAATCCATAATTTGACGGATAATGTTGCACCTCTCCACTACTAGCCGCCATAAAAACAAATAGAGAGAGTGAACCCATTTTGATACTTCTGTCTAAAATGACCCATTTCAACCAGAGTCCATTTTGGGCAGGTTTCTAAACCACCAGTTTAGACTCAAACCTACTATAACCCGATCCACCCATTTTGCCAGGCTTAGTTGTGAGTTAAACTTGAGGATGAGCAACAACTTAGTAGTAGTTAAAAGAAACGACACAAAATTCAGTAATAAATTTTTCGTCCAAATGTTGCAACCAATAATCTGACAAATCAGTGATTTCCACCAGGACTTTTAGGCCCATTTCTAAATTACTCTGCTAGCTTTAATCAAGGAGGAGAAATTATACTGATGTTAACATCATGCAATCAACAGCATCACCCACACATAGATGTACATAATGGTAATGTCTCAGAATTACAGCAATAAGATTAAAGAGACATGCATCTACAAAGCACAGCAGGGAGCCAGCTAATGAGCCTGCAACAGCCAGAAGTGCCAAAAACCGGAAGTCAAATATCACCTGATCGACATGGACACAAAAAACTTGTATCAAGAGACTGTAATGTAGCCAAAAGTTTTGATGATTCACATCAAGCAAGCAGTAGGCAGACTTAATAACAACGTTGATTCGCATCCATGGGCGGAGCTTTACCCCGTTTTTCGCTCATAACTGGAAATCTATGCGTATTTTATCCAAAAGTTCTATATTTATTGAATCTTCCCCTTGATATAACGATAGAGAAAAAAAATTGTGATTATGGGCCACTTTCGCCTCGTGTATATTTGTTATTTGTTAAAGCTCCGCCACTGTTGGCATTGAACATTCACATTAACCAAGCAATAACTATGAATTCAACCACAAACACCTAAACGAATACTCATTCTCCCCCAAATTTCAGTGAAATCCTGAGATTGAAAAGCAGAAACACACCTTACCTTTTCGATGTCAGATTCTGCAGACGTGGATGTCGGATTGGTTCCGTTAGGGTTTGCAATTTCGTAACTGAAGGTGGTGCCATTGGAGTCGAGGGCTAAAGAGGTTTTTGAAGGAGGAGCGTTTGAGTTGGGATAGGATACAAGAATTAAACGAAACAAGAAAGAGGAACAGAGAACTTTATCAAGAGAACTGAAATTTATTAAGAATAGATTGCAATACATTACATGAACTATAAATCTTGAACTTTTGAAAGAAAAACGGAACTAACCTAAAGACTAGATAGTGCTAACAAACTGGCTGTTACACTTTATTCAAAATAATAGAAATAGTCAAAACCACTGCATGCATGCAACCGTTGAACCGCCAAATAGTTTGAATCATTTTTCTTCACCCTCCCTTGATTCAAACTCTTAAACTCCCAACAGCAACCTAAACATCCGCTTCTCCCTGGCAAGCGCTTTGGTCAACACATCAGCAAGTTGAGTATGAGTACTACAATAATCCAACATCACCTTCTTTGCAGCACCATCTCTCTAAGGAAGTGATACTTTAGTTTAATATGCTTTGATCGACTGTGCAAGACAGGATTCTTCGATAGATTAATGGCGGATTTGTTGTCTCACATAATCACAGTAGGATTATTTTGTACAAATCCAAGGTCTTCAAGTATCCGCCTTAACCAAATAGCTTCACATGTTGCACCAGCAGCTGAAATGTACTCTGCCTCTGTACTCGACAGAGCAACTGTTTGTTGTTTCTTGGATTGCCAAGCAATCGCACCACTTCCAAGCATAAACAAATAAGCAGATATACTCTTTCGATCATCAATGCTACTAGCCCAATCACTATCACTATATCCCACCAGTTCAACAGCTTCACCCCTTTTATACCATATTCCAAATTTTGTAGTGTAAGCAACATACCTCAAAATCCTCTTAACTGCCCCAAGGTGATTCTTTGATGGTTGTTGCATAAAGCGAGACACCAAACTCACAGCATAGGCCAAGTCAGGCCTTGAATAAGTTAGATATATGAGACCTCCCACCAGACTCCTGAACATCTCTTCATCAACATGATCAGCCTCATTATTTAGATGAAGTTTTTCATTGATATTCATCAGGGTAAACTCTTTCTTGCAGTCCTTCATTCCAAATCGATCAAGAAGAGTTTTAGCATACTTTTCTTGACATAGAAAAATTCCATCTTTAGCTTGCTTCACCTCCAAGCCCAAAAAATATTTAAGTTGCCCCATATCTGTCATTTCAAATACTTTCTTCATGCCATCCTTAAACTCATTCACCATATTAATACATAAAGAAGTATAGATGATGTCATCTACATACAGACAAACATAAATAACATCACCAGTGCCACTGCAAGATTAACACGAATTGTCTCAAAGCGAGCCACAGGTGCAAATGTCTTTTGATAGTCTATGCCTGGCTGCTGGGAGTAGCCCTTAGCTACTAATCTAGCTTTATGCTTGAGAATGGTTCCATCAGAGCCCACTTTTGTTTTATACAGCCATTTTAGCCTAATGATATTCTTCTCAGGTGGAGGAGTGACTAACTCCCATGTGTTATTCTTCTCAATAGCTTTTAGTTCTGTAAGCATGGCCTCCTGCCATTCTTTATGTTGAGCAGCTTGTTTGTAACAGGTGGGATCAGTAATGGTAAGGGCAAATTGGCAAGTTGTGACATCATCTTCTTCAGGCAACCCTTCTCCAGAATAGTAATCTTGAAGTCATATAGGAGATTTAGTGACTCTTCTAGAGCTTCTAGAGCTCTCAGCTGGTGTGGTGAATGGGAGGCTTGTGTTTTGTGGTAATTGGGTGATAGGTTTAATTGATGGTGAATGGTTCATAGGTGTAGGGCTAGAGGTAGTGTTTGATGGTGACTCAAGGGAGGTAGGTAAAGTAAAAGTACTTGTACCTACACTTTCACTAGTAACTGATGGGTTTATGGAAGAGTCACTTGGGAATGGGTCAATATAGAAGGGAGTATTACTTGTCTTGTCTGTGTTGTCTTTTCTCCATTCCCATTTGGTTTCTTCAAGAAAGTGGACATCTCTGCTCACACTAAACTTTCCTGTTTCAAGGTTAAAAAGTCGGTACCCTTTGCTTTGAGGTGAATATCCAATAAAGATATTCTTCTCAGACTTGGGGTCTAACTTCTTTCGAAGCTGAGAGGGAATCAAGGCATAGGCAATGTAGCCAAATATCTTAAAATGGTGAACAGTAGGTTTTTTACCTGTCCATGCTTCCATAGGGGTTTGTAAGATCAATGCCTTGGTAGGTGACCGATTGATGTTATATACAGCCGTGGCCACAGCTTCAGCCCAAAGGTAGCTAGGTAACTCTTTCTCTTGTAGCATACTTCACACAAGATTCATAATAGTCTAATTTTTTCTTTCACCCACCCTATTGTGTTGGGGTGTATATGGTGGAGTGAGTTCATGTTTAATACCTGATTGAGCACAGTAAGCATCAAATTCTTTTGAACAAAATTCGCCCCCACGGTCAGAGCGTAGCACTTTAATGGACCTGCCACTTTCTTTTTCAACTAAAGCTTTAAACACTTTGAATTTAGAAAAAGCTTCATGCTTGTTAGACAAGAAATATACCCTACACATACTAGTTAAATCGTCTATAAGTAGAAGATAGTACATGCTTTTACCTAGGCTCGGAACATGCATGGGTCCGTAGAGATCCACGTGCACCAGTTCCAACTTCGTCATAGCACGGTATGAAGTTAATTGGAAGGAGTTTCTTGCATGTTTTCCTTTGATGCATGCTTCACAGGTCAATGGGCTTTGAAGTTTGGGTAAACCAATTACCATACTCTTATCATGTAGAAGCTTGAGACCTTCTAAATGTAGATGGCCATATCGATAGTGCCATTGCAATACATCTTTTTCATTTGGTTATGGTTCTTGATGAGTGATAAGGCTATAAGCATCGAAGACAAACATGTTGTTTTTAGCAACCGTAACCTCGAGCAGCTGTCTTCCAGTGGCTTTGTGAGTGATCATGCACTTGTCATCATCGAATTTGAGTGAGTATCCTTTTCTCATAAGCTGACCCACACTCAATAGGTTGTATTCAAGTTTTGGTGCATAGTAGACATTCTCCAAAAGCTTAAATGTGTTGTCACCCGTCATAATCTTTACCGTGCCCTTGCCTTTCACCGTGAGCTTTTTCTTGTCTCCCAATCGGACGTCTAGTTTGAATAATTCATCAAGATTTTCAAAGCTACCTTTGTCACCTATCATGTGGTCAGAACATCCTGAATCTAAAAACTACAAATGAGAAGTAGAAGTACCACTGATGGAAGAGTTGGACATTAGTAGGTAATCAACAACATCATGCTCCTGTAATGCAGTAGTAGCAATCAAGAGATGTTGGTCATCAGGTTCAATAGCTTCATTAGCTTCTTCATCTTCCACCATATTGACTTGATTTTCATTGTTGTACCAACAGTCTCATTTAAGATGGCCAAACTTCTTACAGCAGTGTCATTGAGGGACCTTACTACGATCAAATACCCCTCTGCCACATCCGAAGCCTCTCCCTCTGGCTGATGACCTGCCACGACTCCATCCACGAATACCTCTTGGTTCTTGAATCACCTGCAACGCTTGTTCATCTTGTTTTTCTGTTGTTT
This sequence comes from Flaveria sonorensis, assembly GCA_025506505.1. Classification (NCBI taxonomy): domain Eukaryota; kingdom Viridiplantae; phylum Streptophyta; class Magnoliopsida; order Asterales; family Asteraceae; genus Flaveria; species Flaveria sonorensis. The sequence goes on along the minus strand of CM046423.1, from coordinate 18,461,756 downwards.
TTGGTAACTTTTTCTGTAGAGGATCTGCTATTCATTCTTTCCTCTTGGGATTGCAACAATCCCATGAACTTCACATGTGTAGTTTCAGACTAGTCATAAACCACCTCAATTGATGGAATGACATAGTCGAACTTAGGAGCCAAGCTCCTAAGAACTTTTTCAACCACCTTCTGATCGGACAACTCTTCACCATAAGATCTTTGTTGTCCAACATTATTCATGACACGTGAGAAATAATCTCCCACAGTTTCATCATCTTTCATGTTCAAATTTTCGAATGTTTTGCGTAGTCCTTGAAGTTTAACAGACTGAACTTGAGAATCCCCTTGAAATTCAACTCGTAGGGTATCCTAAGCTCCCTTTGCAGACTCAGCAGAAGCAATTCGAGAAAAAAATGAGTCATGAATACCTTGTTGGATGATTCTGAGCGTCCTTCTTCTTCGCCTTCCTGTATTATTCGAACCATCCCCGGTTGCTGTTATGCCTAGAAACACAACATCCCAAAGTTCCTTCGATCTGAGGATAGTTTTCATACGTAAACTCTAGTGTTCATATCCTTCACCTTTGAACACTGGTATGAGCGCGGTGTTTGAGACAGCAGTTGTAGTTGTGTCAGCCATGGAAGAAGATTAGAGCAAGGTTTGGGGTTTCGTCAACCTAGCTCTGATACCAAATCTGTTGGTAAAAGAGATAGGATACAAGAATTAAACGAAACAAGAAAGAGGATCAGAGAACTTTATCGAGAGAATTGAAATTTATTGAGAATAGATTGCAATACATTACATGGTGAACAATGGACTATAAATACTTGAACTTTTGAAAGAAAAACGGAACTAAACTAAAGACTAGGTAGTACTAACAAACTAGCTGTTACACTTTATTCAAAATAATAGAAATAGTCAAAACCACATGTATGCATGCAACCGTCAAACCGCCAAATAGTTTGAATCATTTTTCTTCAGTGGTGAGGTTAGAGAAGCAAATGGAGTGGTCGAAAAGCGCTGAGCAGGGGTGGCGATTGGTGGTGTGGCGGAGAGTATGATCGGAAGTCTTCCTCCGCCGGAGATGATGGATGGTAATTTGGACATTATCAGGTGGAGAAGACGACCTATGTATGTATGTATGTATGTATGTATGTATGTATGTATGTATGTATGTATGTATGTATGTATGTATGTATGTATGTATGCATGTATGTATACATGTATGTATGTATGTATGTATGTATGTATGTATGTATGCATGTATGCATGTATGTATGTATGCATGTATGCATGCATGTATGTATGTATGTATGTATGTATGTATGTATGTATGTATGTATGTATGTATGTATGTATGTATGTATGTATGTATGTATGTATGTATGTATGCATTTATGCATGTATGTATGCATGTATGCATGTATGTATGCATGTATGCATGTATGCATGTATGCATGTATGCATGTATGCATGTATGCATGTATGCATGTATGCATGTATGCATGTATGCGTGTATGCATGTATGCGTGTATGCGTGTATGCATGTATGCGTGTATGCATGTATGTGTGTATGTCTGTATGTGTGTATGTCTGTATGTGTGTATGTGTGTATGTGTGTCTGTGTGTATGTATGTGTGTATGTGTGTATGTGTGTATGTGTGTATGTGTGTATGTGTGTATGTAAGTATGTATGTATGTATGTATGTATGTATGTATGTATGTATGTGTTAATGTGTTATGTGTAGGGATTGAGTTGTGGCTTTCGTGGTGGGTAGCGGGTTGAAAGAAACGGTAATATAATGTCACGTCGGTAAATCATAAATGGCATTGTCCGAATATACAATAGCATCTCCTTTTAAATATTTTATTAATATATGACCAATCATATATTTGTTTAAAGTGATGATTATAAAACCGAAAATAAGTAGTGTAGCACATTGATAGAGATATGAGAAACGCCGAGCGTTAAATAAAATCTTCATTGCATTATAAATCTAACTTTGTTTTAATTAAACCTTCATGTTTACTCTATATATAAGTATGGGTGTTTAAAGTTAGATACCTGAAATTTATTGATAGTAGATTTTAATATTCGAATCAGATATATCTGACTCTTTGAAATTTTGAATTCGGATATCCGAACGGATATTCAAATTCTAAAAAATATGTATTATTTAATAATTTTTTTTAAAAAACTAATAATTTTTGTTAAAAACATTTTATATATACTGTATATTTTAAAAAAGATTCAAAATATTAGAAATTTCTAATTAAAATTTATTATTTAATAATTTTTATAAACATATTTCTAATAATTCAGATATTTGAATATTCGAAAATTTTTAAAATCATTATCCCATTCCGAAAACTCCAGATACTAGGATTTTTTGATATTTCGGATTCTGATATTTTTGCACATCCCTGTTTATAAGTAGACACTAACAACAATTTATGTTAAAGACAATGTTGGTGGTCAACATCCTCATCTTCTGGTAAGTTAAAGAACGCCTGGAAGTCTCATTCACCTTAATAATTCAACCACCAATCTTAATAAGAAGCTTCCACTTTTACAACAAATACTTTCGTTTATTGTATGTTTTATTAAAAGAAAGAGATACATGCAAGTTGACACGTGCTTACTGCTTCATGTAATTGTACGAATCATCACTGTCATGTTACAAGTTATATATGCAGGCTAGTAGTTTTGATCTCATGTTTACCAAGTAGTGGATCTGTTAGTTTATTTTAAATATGCATGATCTAGATAGTGGTAATAGTTATGTGGTCATGAAGTCTTGTATGCTATATTAATAGTCTTTTGCCTCCATATTAAGTAGGAAGATTATGTAATGAATTTCTAGTATACCTCTCTCGATTCTTATGCTACTATTGCTTTAAATCTTGGTTAATACCCAAGAGCCACATCACAAGTATACATGTTACTCAAGTAAGGGGTTGTTTGACAGCATCTGAATCAGCCTTTTAATGGTTTAGATGTCTGAATGGTTCAACACTTAATGGTTCAGACTATTTGTTTCCCGAGCAAATGTCGGAATATATTGGGAATAGATCGAGCTAATAAAGAATTTATATTTTATATACAAATTCAAATAGAAAAAAGGAAACACATGTGATAGCTCATAACAAGAGTTTTACAGTTCTAAAGAGTTATTATTGACGAGCTACAACAATTGCGCCGATTAACGCAACTAAAAGAATTATTGAAATGAATTCAAACGAAAGAAAAAAATTTGTTGATAAATGAATACCAATTTGTTGACTATTACTTATCAGATCTTGCTCTACAATCTGGTGTTAAGAGGTCTAATGCTGAATGGTTAAAACCTCTTATCTAAATTGGTCAGAGATTTGCCTTTGAATAGTTAAGCGATATACTAGCTCTTAATGGTTCAGGCCTCTTAATGGTTCAACACTTAATGGTTCAGACCTCTTATTGGTTAAGCACTTAGGGGCTATTTGGCAATTTCTGAATGATTAAGTGTAACATCAATAAAAGGTCTAAACCATTACGTACTGAACCATTAAGAGGTCTGAACCATTAAGAGCTAGTATACCGCTTAACTATTCAAAGGCAAATATTTGACCAATTCAGATAAGAGATCTTAACCATTCAGTATTAGACCTCTTAACCATTCAGTATTAGTATAATGCTTAACCATTCAGATGCAAATGTCTAAACCATTCAGACATTTTCTTGCGAAACAAATAGTCTGAACCATTAAGTGTTGAACCATTCAGACATCTGAATCATTAAGAGGCTGATTCAGATACTGTCAAACAACCCTTTAATCATTCAAAAATTATCAAACAGCCTCTAAAACATAATGACTCTTAGGTATCCTCCCAACCCTAACACTGTACTCTCCCTACGAATGTAAACATGAAATGGGCTGAAGCGCTTAGGTGTGTGTGGTTGCAAAGCATGTAGCATTTCATGGTGGTCAAGAGACGTCTAGATATAACTTGGTTTATGATTTGTAGCACTTGATCAATTGTTTATGTAGAATTGAATCATTACAAAATATAAAACATACTTGTCTTAAAGTTCAACACTAATAATGTCTTATTTATGTTAGAAAAAACCTTTTTTGTTATCAACTAATAATATTTGAAGTGAAAAAAAGTATATTATTATTTCGTAATATTATAAGAAAAATAAGTCACATACCAAATTTTATTACTTAAAAATAAAAAAATAACCTTAATTGTTTTTCTACTTATAAGAACATGTTTAATCTACTTATTATTCTAATAAAAGAGTAAGTAGAGATGCCACATTACAACACTATATTCATTCTTAACAAAATTTTCCACTTCTCTCTTATTAAATAACTTTATTAATTACTAATTATATTATTTAATTCTTTTTTTGATCAAAAATTATTTTTTTTAAATTAACAAATAGATATTTTTAATGATTATTTCTAGAGAAACAAGTTTTTATAAAAAGAAATTTTTCTAAACCATCATACCTTTTTTTAGAACACACAATATTTTAAAAATGATATTTTTTTAACATGTTTTGTTTTGAAACAAATGTTTAATTTATTTTTTAGGAAAAACAAAAAAAGTTTAAATTCAAAAATTTTAAAAAGTTGATATCATTATTTTATTACTCATAATTTTTACTTATACATAATTTAAATCATATATTATTTTATAATTAATAAAATTTTATTATATTTAATATTTATTCAACCCGTGTAATACACGGGTTTATTAAAACTACTTAGTCATAATAGTTTAATCGCATTTCTTAAATACACATCAACTTATAGAAATACAAGTTCACAACTATACTTTGCTTTCTTTTTTTTAGAATGAATTGTTACTTTTCTCCATGTGGTTTACTCACATTATTTTCATTCTTTTTTTTTTAATATTTTGCTCCCTAAGGTTTTAAAAAATTATTATTTTTATCCAAAAATATTAACATCATTAATTTAACATGTTAAACCATCTATCACTAAAAGGGTAATTATGTAATATTACATATAAAGACAAAATCCTAATTTATGTTACCATTCTATTCACGTATTGTTGTTTCATTCATGAAACCTAAATCGGACATTTCATATTCAAACCTTTCATTATGATTGAATAAAGAGATTGTTGGCTTCATTGGTGGTGGTGGAGGAGAACGGACCTTATTGTTGGTGGCGGTTAGAAACACATTGTGAAGGTGTTGTATAATACAGACCACCGCCTTTAGTCGTCATATCTCTTATATCATAATTCAATTCCACTCGATTATGATTATATAATTGAGGGATTTTGTTTGTAGTTTAAGGATGATTTTGACAATTTACATGTTTAATAATTTAATAAACAAAGTCAATTTTTTTGGATGAAAATGACAATGATTTAAGACCTTAGAGATCCAAATACAAAAAAAAAAAAAAAAAAAAAAAAAAAAAAAAAAAGAATGACAAATTTAACCAAACTATAGGAAGAAAAACGGTAATTCACGATTTTTTAAAGGGTGTTTATTGCCCGGTACTCCAAGTCTCCAATATAGTGAACATATGTTCTTTCTAGACTTAGCTCTTTTAAGGGAATTGAATATTAAATTGACTCACGCTTAGGTTCTTTTATTATATGGCTGAATTAACTCACACACCATGCCTTTGCAGAATATAGTCTAATCATCAAGGTTTTGAACTAACTAAATTCAGATTTTCGAATTTCATATATCCATTTTAAACGCCCTAACCAAATCAGACCTTAAACACCCTTAGTCTGGACCCCGATGTTAAAGGTCTTGAACTCTTGATGAATAGACAGATGGCCCGGACATAAAATGACGTAGGGCCCTGCACCCCTGCTCAAGTACGCAAGGCCGCTGGTTATTAACATTTTAGTCCATTTGATATTACTACAACATTGAAACGCACTACCTCATACTAAGCTTAGAAAACGGGCATGTCAGGTTGAGCAACGTGTCAACAAGAGTTCAGATTAACAAGCTAATTTAAAAAAAAAAATTATCAACTTGGTCTGAATTCCTGTTTAAACAGCTAGTGGCAACAACTAGCAGAGGGGGTGGGGATGGCAGCATTGATGGTGGCCGGAGGGTATGACAGTTGTGGTGATGTTGGTGACCGTCGTGGCAGTAGTGGCGATACTTTCCAGGTGTACCTCACACTCTAGCTCTAAAAGCATGAAGCTTCATGAATGCCTACTAGACTCTAAACAACTTGTATTTTGCAGCATCACATGACACATAATTCTAATCATCGTATAATTGTGCATGATACAAAATGTACTTCTAACACATGCAAGGCGAATTAAGTATTTGCAAACAAGATATCTGAGTTGAAATGGATGCTCTGAGGACTCAAGGATGGTGAGCAAAAAGATCTAGTCACAATATTGTAAGTCCATAATTAAGACAATCTGACTGAAACTAACATGTAGCTAGCAATGCCCCAATTTAATGTCGATAGCTCCCAAAATACCAACAACCAACACCTCACATATTTTGTTATCGTATCGTTGTATACTTGTATATACATATCTTCTTCCTTGACATTTATACTAAATTATTTAAGATCATCTTTGTGAAGATTGTGAAGAATGTACAAGGAAGCAGAAGACAGGAATATACATACAGAATAGCTCAACAGATCCAAACCTGTTGCTATGGTCACCATTTTGCTCCTCTCAAACATTTTCACCAGAAGAATCATCACAATAACATGTCCCACTTTTGTCTTCAGTTCATCAAGTGAGCTGATCTTCATCCATTTAGGTCTTTCCTGCAAGTCAAACAAATTATGATATCATCATGAATCTGAAACTATGTGTTTGTATGTGTGCGCGCGCGCGAGCTATAGAAAATCTTACTCTCAAAGCAAACATCCCAAACAGTGTAGATCCTTTAAGGGCACGATCATCTGCTGGGGCTACATTATCAGGGGCATTACTGATGAATAATCCATACAAACCCATAGCAAATATAAGCATGACGGTCCCAGCAAGGTAAACATCTGCATCACTCCTTTTAATCAGCTATAACTCCTTGAATGGAATAAGAGATATAACAAGCTAAAGTTTTGAAAAAACTCACCAATTGCTTCGACTAACCTCAGTACCATCTTTCCGGTATGGACACCTTTTGCACAGCTCGTCCAGTAGACTTTATATGCATCAACAATATAAACACAACCCTATGAAGAGCTAAACATGTCACATATCAAATACATAAGAGGTGGTTAATGTAGCATAACACGCTCAAATTGTTAGAAACACACAAAAAAAATGAATAAAAGTTCACTGATCTATTTACTACCCACAAAATTATGTAAGCTAGGAACATGAATCACATCTGCACATTATAAGTTTTAGGATGATCAACATCTTATTAGTTTCAACATGTCCCATGGTCTTTGATATTGAGCTGATCTAAACTGGTAGAGTAGTAATTAGTCTAATGAGGTAAAATCAAATAAGCTAGAAAATGGCTAGATTTAAAACCGATAGTGTAACAGCCTGGACGTTGAGACAAAAGCAGTTGGTGGTTTCCCTGACTTTCAGACCTAAATGGCTAAATTTCATCGTCTAGAGCCCTACTTTTGACTAATGACTTCCTCCTAAATTTCGTAATTCTAGTCGATTCTGTTTCGATTGTAAACACGCGTGAATAGTAGATTTCATTGATTAAGGTGTTTACTTAGCCATCTAACTACCTCAATCTATTATGTGCTTAAAACCTACAGGAATATGAAAATCATGCAATCATCAGCCTAATGTGCAGTTTTTCACATGCAACTTGAAGCAAAAAAGTTGAAATCAAAGAGCGTTACATTTAAGAAGCATAACAAGGAGCCTGCTAATGAACCTCCAACAGCCAGAAGCGCCAAAAACCGAAAATCAAAGATCACCTGATCAGCAGCAGATAACGAATCAAAACAACAGTAACCAAAAAAACACATGTATCACAAAAATTTCAAACATAGCACCTAACAGAAGACAAAACGTACCTTTTCAATTTCAGATTCGGTGGAGTTGACGAGCTGCAAAGCAGGATTCGTTCCGTTAGGGTTTGCAAGGGCGTAATTGAAGGTGGTATCGGGCGTTTTTGAGGCCGATGGATTTGACTTTGACTTGGGCTGCGGCGGCGGCGGCGGCGGTGGAGATGGTGGTGATGCGAGAGAGGCGATTGGGGAGAAAAGGCGTCGGTGACGGGAGGCTGCAGTTGGATTGACGGAAAATATAGTCGGAAGTGGCCGTACGCCGGAGATGGAGACCAACGGTAACATTTTCAGGGGAGATGAAGAAGCCGGGGTTGATTGATGACTAATGAGCGGTTCGTGGGTATGTGAGTTTGGTGTGTGGGGCCTCGGGTTTTTGGCGGGTAGTGGTTTCAAAAGAAATATCTTGTTCTACTTGATGTTTGGAATTTCAATTTTGCCATGTGATATTGATATGACTTTGATAAGATCAAGTGGGCCTTCATCAAAAGGAATTGATACAGGGGACGTTATTTCCTACGCCCCTAGTTTAGCATTTTACACCAAACATACTAAACGATTGCTAACGATGATATGACTGCACATAATAAACGATCGCATTGAAGTAAATAAACGGCTGCATATGTCAGCCCTAAAGAAGCGTTTAGGGTTTTTATATTGTTTTCCTCTTTTAATATATATATTTACATTATATAAATTTAAGAAAATATTATATATAAATTTAAAACTTTTTGAATGTACATGCATTATATTATATAAGTCAAAATTTATATATATATATATATATATATATATATATATATATATATATATTGTAGATTTTTTAGTTATATGGTTTATATTATATATTTTTATTAAATTTATATATGTATATAACTATATAAGTTAACATATTTGATTTATATTATTAGAAATAAAATAGATAAATAAATCAAAAAATGACTAATTTTGAACTTTATAATATGAATACTTAGAAATACAAATAAAACGTATATAGTTCATATTTTTATAATATAATTTAAAATAATTTATATATGTATATAACTATATAACTTAAAATATTTGATTTGTATTATTAGAAACCAAAATAATAAATAAATGAATAACTTTAGAACTTTATAATATGAATACTAAAAATTACAAATGAGACTGTAAGGCCCCGTTCCCGGAACGCTTACAGCTGGTCAATCATTACACACAAAGCATAAAACATACATTAACTTTACTAAAATATTGCTGTGGAATTCTTTTAAACAAACCATTTCATATATATATAATTGCTTTTGCAAAATAATACATCGTTGACAGATTACAAAATATTACTCGTTGCATTACATCACAAAAACATCATAATTTAAACAACGGATGCCATCCAAAAATGCCAAGTAGCTGCCCCGTGCCATCCTCAGCAACCTTACCTGCCAACTGGAAACACATAAAAGTCAGCGTTGCTGAGTGAGTTCTAGTTTTATAAAATAAAATATTTTTCTTTCGTTTAAACCATTCTTTACTTCCATACGCGATCATACAACATACGTACACATAGATAATAATTTATTATTATCTTTCGTCATCATTCGTTAACTTCGTTCATTCATCATCGTACGTCATCTTAATCATTCGTTATCTTTCTTACCGTACCTTACGTACATTCATTAACTTCCGATGACATGTAATGTACCCCGAACATTGTGCACGAAGCTGGTTACTGGGCCTGAGGTCTATCATAGACCTCGAACATTATGCACGAAGCTGACTCCAGTACCTAGGGCAAGTACACTCATCATTATCATTCATCTTTCATTCCGGACCAATGCCATGTGCTATACCCCGAACATTGTGCACGAAGCTGGTTACTGGGCTTGAGGTCTATCATAGACCTCGAACATTGTGCACGAAGCCGACTCCAGTACCTAGGGAAAGCGGCAAGGGTCCCACACATATGGTCAATCACAAAGATTAGACCCCAGTGTGCATACTTCCGGGGTAGCTAACCCGCACACAGTTGAGCTAACACCCTTCATTGGGTGTGAACCTCCATACATTGTTTGCAAGACTTTTCATTACATCATTCATTCATTAATGCATGCATTCTTTCATTCTTTACGTTCCCTTTTCATTATCTTCCGCTTTACGTTACATACTACATTCCATTTACATTCATAATCATACCACGTAAAGCTACGGAAATAATATACATAATAAGAAACATAACATAAGCATAACCATACCATTCATAGCATCATCATCACATCACATATGACATCATAAAGTCAACTTACATTACCCCCGGGAACATCCCAAGTCAAAGCCTACACTTTACATTTTCCCCAAAATTTCAGAAAATATTCTAAGGCATAGTGAGCACTATGTAGGAGCATGGCCTTTCAGGCGCATGGGAACACTTAGGCGCATGGGGAACTTTCAGGCGCACGGGCACTATTTGGGCGCATGACCCAACACTTAGTCTCCTGGGCAAATTTCTAGGCGCATGGGCACTATGCATGCGCATGAGTGCCTAGGCACATGGGCAGTTTTGGACGCATGGAACACTTAGTCAAATTCAGCCTATTCTAAGCGCATGGATACTATTCAGGCGCATGGGTTTTGGGCGCATGGGGGACAGGCAAATTCAACCGTTGGGCGCATGGGCCAAATCCAGGCGCATGGGCAACCAACACGTACTAATAACATCATAACCAGTCCCAAATCATCAATTCATCATGTTCTAACTCAGTTCTAGCATTCTAAGCATAATAACATGAACATGGCATCATCATAACATCATAAATCACCCAAATCATAACCCACCCACATTCACACATACACATTTATATGGGTATAAAACCCACATTCATAAAAACATATATACATACATTTCTAGCCCTAAAATCAGTTAAAACATGTAAAAAAGGGGTTTTAGAACTCACCTTAGCAGCCTTCGAGTATGATTTCCTTCAAACCCGTTTGCAAATGAGTTCAAACACCTAGAAACCCACCAAAAACACACACCCGAACACAACAAAACACAGATAAGCATATAACCGAGGCATAGGCCGGCCAAGAACAACTTAAAACCAAGAATTCTTACCTTGAATTCGAATTCTTCTTCTTCCTTCTTCACAATCCGAGATCTTTCTCTACTCTTTCTCTCTCTAAAATCCGATGAAAAGAAAATATGCAGAAAGGTGTGGGCGGCCATGCCCACTTTTGTACCAACTTTTTATACTTTTTGTCTTTTTGACACATTTAGCCCCTCAACTTGGGTTAAATTGTATTTCTTCCTTTTTCTGCACGTTTATTCTTTCTTTCTCGTCTTTTAAAATTTTTCGGGTGTTACAAGTCCACCCCCCTTATATATTTCATCCCCGAAACCTGTTACTCCTCAAATAAATGTGGGTAATGCTGCCTCATCTCTTCTTCAGTCTCCCACGTAGACTCGGATCCCTTCCTGTGCTTCCACTGTAGACGCACTAGGGGAACCACTTTAATCTTTAACCTTTTCTCCTTACGGTCAATGATTGCCACTGGTTGCTCCACATAATTAAGTCTTTCATCAACTTCAATATCCTCCAGTGGTACAACCATATCCTCGTCAGCTAAACACTTCCGCAGATGAGATACATGGAATGTCGGGTGAATTCCACTTAACTCATCGGGTCTAACCTATAGGCCACCTCTCCTACTCGAGCAATAATTCGGAAAGGCCCTATGTATCTCGGGCTCAACTTGCCCCGCTTCCTGAACCGAATGATACCTTTCCAAGGCGAGACTTTCAACATAACTTTATCGCCTATCTGGAATTCAATCGGTCTACGTCTCTTATCGGCATACAACTTCTGCCTATCTTATAAAGGCTTTGACCTTTTCGAGCTTCTCAGTCATAGCCTCAATCACCTCAATACTTCCCAACTCCTTCTGACCAATATCACCCCAACAAACGGGTGTTCTATATCTCCTACTGTATAGCATCTCATAAGGGGGCATACCAATACTGGCATGATAACTACTATTATATGAGAACTCAGCTAAAGGTAAGTGGTCATCCCAACTTCCTCCAAAGTCAATGACACATGCCCGAAGCATATCTTCTAGCGTCAGAATAGTCCTTTCCGACTGACCATCCATCTGAGGATGATAAGCCATGCTAATGTGTAACCTCGTCCCCATCGCATCATGGAACTTTTTCCAAAATTTAGATGTAAACCAAGTGTCACGATCAAAAACAATAGACACCGACACACCATGACGAGTTACAATCTCTTTGATGAATAGATCCGCTAATCTTTTAGAGGGGTACGTCTCGCGGATCGGTAGAAAGTGGGCACTCTCTGTTAAACGATCAACTATCACCCATATGGCATCATACCCTCTCACGGTACGTGGTAACTTCGTGATAAAGTCCATGGTGATATGCTCCCACTTCCCTCCGGTATATCCAACGGTTGGATCTTCCCGTACGGCTTCTGATGCTCGGCCTTCACTTGCAAGCAAGTAAGACACTTACTCACATACTCTGCTACATCGCGCTTCATACCCAGCCACCAATAATCTTTCTTCATATCTTGATACATCTTTGTAGCACAGGGATGAATGGAGTATCGAGTCTTATGAGCTTCGTCCATTATCTTCCTACGTAGGTCCCCATAACGAGGAATCCACGTCCTTCCGAATTGGGTTCTAATACCAAGAGTGTTTTCACCCAATTTCGCAACCATGCCTCTCATCCTTTCGTAAGTTAAGACAATCTTCTTTCAATGCCTCGTCTTGAAACTCCTTGACATGCTTCATCACATCAGAGGTCATAATCAACTGATAAGCCTTCACCTGAATCGGCTCGGGGCTCTCTTTTCGGCTGAGGGCATCCGCCACTACGTTGGCCTTGCCCGGATGGTAATGGATATCGCAATCATAATCCTTTATGAGCTCCAACCATCTCTTTTGCCTCATGTTCAGGTCCTTTTGCTTGAAGAAGTACTTCAAGCTCTTGTGGTCCGTGAAGATTGTGCACTTCGTTCCGTATAGGTAGTGCCTCCAAATCTTTAGTGCAAAGACCACAGCTGCTAACTCCAAGTCATGAGTAGGGTAATTCACCTCATGAACTTTCAACTGTCGGGATGCATAAGCTATAACCTTTCCTCGCTGCATCAACACGCAACCCAACCCCGAGTAAGAAGCATCCGAATAGACCACTAAGTCCTTGCTTCCTTCGGGTAATGATAAAACTGGAGCTTGAGTCAACCTTGCCTTTAACTCCTCAGAAGCACTCTCTTGATCTTCACCCCATACAAACTTCACATCCTTACGGGTCAACTTAGTCAACGGAGAAGCTATCTTCGAGAAGTCTTGGATGAATCTTCTATAATATCCCGCCAACCCCAAGAAACTACAAATCTCGGATGGTGTCTTTGGAGACTTCTATTGCATCACCGCTTCCACCTTTGCCGGGTCCACCATGATCCCTTCCGGATTCACCACATGACCCAAAAACTGAACTTCGCGCAACCAGAACACGTACTTGGAGAACTTGGCATACAACTTCTCTTTTCTCAACATCTCTAGCACTTTTCGAATGTGACCGGCATGCTCCACCTCATTCTTCGAATAAATCAGGATATCATCAATAAACACAATCACTGATTTATCCAACATCGGCCGACACACTCGATTCATCAGGTCCATAAAAGCAGCTGGCGCGTTGGTCAAACCAAAGGACATAACGAGAAACTCGTAGTGTCCATAACGTGTGCGAAAAGCTGTTTTAGGAATATCTTGCTCCTTCACCTTCAGCTGATGGTAGCCAGATCGAAGATCTATCCTCAAGAACCAACTGGCACCTTGGAGCTAATCAAACAGGTCATCAATCCTCGGCAATGGATACCGATTCTTCACCGTCAACTTGTTCAGCTCCCGGTAGTCTATGCACATCCTCATACTACCGTCTTTCTTCTTCACAAATAAGACCGGAGCACCCCAAGGAGAGATACTCGGTCTAATGAACCCCTTATCAAGCAACTCCTGCAGTTGCTCCATCAATTCCTTCATCTCAGTCGGAGCCAACCGATACGGTGCCTTAGCAACAGGTTGAGCACCGGGTATCAAGTCAATCTGGAACTCAATCTCACGGTCCGGTGGCACACCTGGTAAATCTTCAGGAAACACATCTGGGAACTCACACACAACCGGTACATCCGACAGTTGTGGTGTTGGCGTATCTACATCCTTCACGTAGGCCAAGTAGGCACTACATCCACGCCTCATGCACTTTCCCGCCACCGCCATTGAAATCACCTTCGGGATAGTCATAACTCGATCACCATAGATCGTCACCAAACTACCGTCGGGCGCTGTCAGTCGAATCATCTTCTTACGACATATGATATTCGCCTCGTAATCCTCCAACCAATCCATTCCTAGGACTACGTCAAATCCGCCTAAGGTCATCACGAACAGTCTAGCAGGAAAATTATGACCCTCTAATTCTATATCACAGCCTTCTATCAGGTCAACAATCCTGGTAGACTTACCTATGGCAGTTTCTACATCGAAGAGCTCATCAATACTTCTACTACTAACAGGCAACTTAGCACAGAAAGCAGTAGAAATAAAACTCTTACTAGCACCTGAATCAAATAACACAGAAGCAAGAGTTTGGTTTACTAGAAACGTACCTGACACGACATCAGGGTCCGTCCTAGCCTCCTCCCGAGTCATCGTTAATGCCCTGACGCTCGCCCTCTGCCCTCAGTCCCGATCTTCTTCCCTGCCCCGGAACTCTCAACCATTGGCTTCTTGCATTCTAGACTCATGTGGCCCTTTCCACCACATATAAAACACCTTGCCACCTTACACTCTCACCATGTGGCCATGCTTTCCACACTTGAAGCACACGTTGAATCCCCACCTACACTCCCCTGTGTGCTCCTTCCCGCACTTGCCACACCTCTTCGACTCCACACCGGATGTGACCACACGTCGGTCATCCACCCATGTATTCTTGTTGTTTGTTGGGGCACTATCCCGACCAAACTTCTTCCCATTCCAGTTTCGGTCACCACCGCCTTTCTTACTCACCTCAGCCACCACAACCACCCTTTCATCGTACATCCTACCCGCCAAATCAACCACCGACCTGAACATGCTTGGCCGGGCGGCGATCATATACCTGCGGATATCCGCTGGCAAGCCCTGAATATACCTCTTGATCTTTCGTGACAGAGGCGTCACCTGATCCGGCACCAGTCGTGCCATCTCGTTAAACTTGGTGGTGTATTGCTGATGCGTCATGGTTCCCGCCTCCAGCTGCAGGAACTCCCTCTCAACCTTGTTGAGCTCCCTATAAGGACAGAACTCCTCGATCACCAGCTTCTTCAACTCTGGCCACCTCATTCTTCCAATTGCCCTACTACCCTCGGGTTGGACGATATTGTCCCACCAGCACAGAGCCGAGTCCACAAATGAATGAGTGGCAAACTTCACCTTCTGATCCTCCCGGCACTCGCTGATATCAAGTACAACTTCCATCTCTCTCACCCACCGGTGAGCAACAGCAGCAGTGCCGTTGCCATCGAAATTCGGGGGCTTGCATCTTTGAAATGCCCCGTAGTTACAGCCTCGTGCTGCCTCAGGCATAGGCTTTTCTTCCTCCTCCTCGTCAGTTGAGACAACCGTCTCAGTCCCCAATTGCTCTCTTACCCCCGAGGACCGGTTCCTCTCCTTTCTTTCCCCTTCTCTTACAGCCTTTATTACTTCGGTCACCACAGACGGAAGATCGTCTGCATGACCTGATGAACCTCCTCTACAACAGCCTCCTTCACCGAGGCCCTTAAGTTAGCACTTTCATCACCACCCTCCGGATGAGGGGTCTCGGGCTCTTCATGAGCCGCCTCTTCAGCTCGGGGCCTTCCTCTTGTGACCCGCGGTCCAGCACCACGTCCACCACGACCTCCACCTCGAGAACCCTTCGAAGATCAACCACCGGCCATCCTCTAACATGCTATAAGATTCAAACACTAACATGGTCATTCAAGGAATAGCTCAGTTTATGTCAAGTATAGTAAGTCCCTAATTACAGTGGCCAGTTATGATTAGCCACTTACTTTACTCTTCATACCCCAATCATTTCCTATCCTGACTTCATCAGTATCTAAATCTACCAAGAAGCACATAAACCACATAACATGCACACATAATACCGGTTAACATCAAGAAGATACCTGATGGCACGTAGGTACTCGGACTGGCATCCCTTCCCTTTTTCCCATTTTCAGTTTAAGTTTAGGTTTCTTTTGAAAATATTTACCCAATTAACTTAAACTTTGGCTCTGATACCAACTTGTAAGGCCCTGTTCCCGGAACGCTTACAGCTGGTCAATCATTGCACACAAAGCATAAAACATACATTAACTTTACTAAAATATTGCAGCGGAATTCTTTTAAACAAACCATTTCATATATATATAATTTCTTTTGCAAAATAATTCATCGTTGACAGATTACAAATATTACTCGTTGCATTACATCACAAAAACATTATAATTTAAACAACGGATGCCATCCAAAAATGCCAAGTAGCTGCCCCGTGCCATCCTCAGCAACCTTACTTGCCAACTGGAAACACATAAAAGTCAGCGTTGCTGAGTGAGTTCTAGTTTTATAAAATAAAATATTTTTCTTTCGTTTAAACCATTCTTTACTTCCATACGCGATCATACAACATACGTACACATAGATAATAATTTATTATTATCTTTCATCATCATTCGTTAACTTCGTTCATTCATCATCGTACGTCATCTTAATCATTGGTTATCTTTCTTACCGTACCTTACGTACATTCATTAACTTCCGATGACATGTAATGTACCCCGAACATTGTGCATAAAGCTGGTTACTGGGCCTGAGGTCTATCATAGACCTCGAACATTATGCACGAAGCTGACTCCAGTACCTAGGGCAAGTACACTCATCATTATCATTCATCTTTCATTCCGGACCAATGCCATGTGCTATACCCCGAACATTGTGCACGAAGCTGGTTACTGGGCCTGAGGTCTATCATAGACCTCGAACATTGTGCACAAAGCCGACTCCAGTACCTAGGGCAAGCGGCAAGGTTCCCATACATATGGTCAATCACAAAGATTAGACCCCAGTGTGCATACTTCCAGGGTAGCTAACCCGCACACAGTTGAGCTAACACCCTTCATTGGGTGTGAACCTCCATACATTGCTTGCAAGACTTTTCATTACATCATTCATTCATTAATGCATGCATTCTTTCATTCTTTACATTCCCTTTTCATTATCTTTCGCTTTATGTTACATACTACATTCCATTTACATTCATAATCATACCACGTAAAGCCACGGAAATAATATACATAATAAGGAACATAACATAAGCATAACCATACCATTCATAACATCATCATCACATCACATATGACATCATAAAGTCAACTTACATTACCCCCGGGAACATCCCAAGTCAAAGTCTACACTTTACATTTTCCCCAAAATTTCAGAAAATATTCTAAGGCATAGTGAGCACTATGCAGGAGCATGGCCTTTCAGGCGCATGGGAACACTTAGGCGCATGGGGAACTTTCAGGCGTATGGGCACTATTTGGGTGCATGACCCAACACTTAGTCTCTTGGGCAAATTTCTAGGCGCATGGGCACTATGCATGCACATGAGTGCCTAGGCGCATGGGCAGTTTTGGACGCATGGAACACTTAGTCAAATTCAGCCTATTCTAGGCGCATGGATACTATTCAAGCGCATGGGTTTTGGGCGCATGGGGGATAGGCAAATTCAACCGTTGGGCGCATGGGCCAAATCCAGGCGCATGGGCAACCAACACGTACTAATAACATCATAATCAGTCCCAAATCATCAATTCATCATGTTCTAACTTAGTTCTAGCATTCTAAGCATCATAACATGAGCATGGCATCATCATAACATCATAAATCACCCAAATCATAACCCATCCACATTCACACAAACACATTTATATGGGTATAAAACCCATATTCATAAAAACATATATACATGCATTTCTAGCCCCAAAATCAGTTAAAACATGTAAAAAGGGGGTTCTAGAACTCACCTTAGCAGCCTTCGAGTATGACTTCCTTCAAACCCATTTGCAAATGAGTTCAAACACCTAGAAACCCACCAAAAACACACACCCGAACACAACAAAACACACATAAGCATATAACCGAGGCATAGGCCGGCCAAGAACAACTTAAAACCAAGAATTCTTACCTTGAATTCGAATTCTTCTTCTTCCTTCTTCACAATCCGAGATCTTTCTCTGCTCTTTCTCTCTCTAAAATCCGGTGAAAAGAAAATATGCAGAAAGGTGTGGGCGGCCATGCCCATTTTTGTACCAACTTTTTATACTTTTTGTCTTTATGACACATTTAGCCCCTCAACTTGGGTTAAATTATGTTTCTTCTTTTTTCTGCATGTTTATTCTTTCTTTCTCGTCTTTTAAAATTTTCCGGGTGTTACAAGACTAATCTAATCTGTATTGAAATGAGTAACAGGCAACCACATTATTACTTTTGTGAAAATTCTACAACGGGGTTATGAAAAGCAATGGATATTCACCCTCTAAGCGCACAGAGACGTAGTGGCATCCATACAAATGTGCAATACTAATGAATTGGTGGTACATGAGTTCATGTGTACCTGTCTAGAGCGAAAAATAAGTCGCGGTTTTAGTGGGAAATAAGCATTGAAGAATTACATAAAAACTGTTGGTGATCAATATTCTTGTGTAAGGCATGATCATTCAGTGTTGATTAGGAATCGGATCTGGTTATAGCCATGATAAAATACGTTATGTCTTATCATATGAGCTAAAGAAAACAATTTTGTAAAAATTAGAATTGTTATGTAACACGTTTAAAAGCCTATACCTCCTGCTCAGTCAATATTCTTCACCAAATACCAACGAAAAGAAAACTACACGAAACCCACAGTTACCATCACTCTTTACATTCTCTATATGTGTTATATATGGATGGATAAATTTTTGGAATATGTGTCAGTAAAGGTTGGTTATATAGAGGATTGAGTTGTGTTATCTACGTATGAACTGTGTCTCGGGGGCTCAACCCCATAAAATCATAGCTGACAAAATCATCTATTATGTAGCTATGACCTAGGATAGGCTCAGCAAGTGAAGGGTCTGGTTTGTTTTTGTTTTTGAGATTTGATTGTTGGCCTTTCACAAGTATTTTTTTGAATTGTAGTCTCGTTAAAATTTATGCTGCTAGGATCCCTTATGCCTTTCATCCTTTATAACCAATTCATTTTCACCGTTGGGTTTTTTTGTTTTTGGTAAAGCTTCTTTGAACCTTCAAGTTCGCCATCACATTAAATATCTTCTTCAACTTGGTTCAATGATAACGGTGAAAAGTCAAGCCTTCTCCAAAATATATCTATCTAATGTAATGGAATTGGTTCTCCTGTATTTTAATACTGTGAGATTTCACAAGCACATGGTAAACCGCAACTACTATGAATATAGCAGCCAAGTTTTCTGATTGGTTTTGAATCTCATTGACTCACCTCAGTTCCCCAATCAATATATCTAGAGTTTCATGAGAAACATTAGATATCAATAAAACAAATAAATTATTTTTGTGTTGATGTTTTATTTTAATCCAATTTTACTTGAAGCTTGCCTTTATTTGTGTTTTCTGTAAACGGACTATGTTATTTACAATTCCTATACATTTATCTAAATTTGATTTTGTTAGAATTCAAATGTTTTTGAACAAAGCATGTTGGCTCTCTACTCTATTTGTTGTTCATTCACCAAAATTTAGATGTTGATTAATCCATGCAGACACGAACATCTATTTATAATTTTACAACCAGTTGACATTCAAGTAATTAAATACAACTAAAAAATTAAAATCAAATATGTTAGTTTCAATATATAAAATAAAAAATTTGAATAGATCAGGAAAATACTTTGATGCTTGTTCATCAACTTTGGCGGCAATCGCGTTTGATTTTCATAGTATGACTCAATTGTTGGAAACTGAAGTAGAAATCTCTAGTAATATATAAATAAATCCGAGCCAGTCTGAGACTTGAAAGATGGCCTGCAATGCTTTCTGATGTTCTCCTGTATGTGATATCTGCAAAGTAATCGGGTTGCTTCTGGGAAAATTACTTGTCATGCATCTATTAGAGCCAACTCTGTATCTGTGACTATGACACGTGATAACATATAGCCATCCAGTGTCTTTCTCAAACAATTTAAAACCTGGTTGAAGTTCTCTTTTTTCTCATTTCGTATGAACGCGAAAGCAATACAAAATGTCTTGTTTGTTGAAGTTAAGCCAACAATGTGAAAAAAGGAGCCGATACCGATTCGTCTCGTACGCTCATCTAAAATAATCACATGCAGGAACACACACCATATTTTTAATGACATGGGATTGATAAAAAATAAATCATCTAATTGATTCGACTCGTCATTTGTAGTAAAATCATAGATGTATCCACCAATCTACAAAGATTTGAGAAGTTCTTGCATAGGGGTGCTTCCAACTTTCGTATCCTTGTCTATGCATCATACACGGTTTCAATTGTGGACACATTTTTATCATTATTTTATTTTAAAGTCGTAAGAATATCACATGCCTGCATATTCTTTCTTGTAAGGTCTTCCACCAATGTGTACTCCTCTTTAGACAATCTTTTTGCATAAGCATGACCCTCCAAAAATTTAGAAGGTTCATGGTTATGTTCGTCACACACAACATGTATTTTCCAACATCCATCTACTTCGTGATATTTTGCTATAAGTTGAAATGGACATCCTGTTTTCTTTGTGCCTGAATGCGTGGTTGAATATGATGTTGACTTGTACACACCACCACAATCGCACATAAGGAATGCCTTGTTGACGAAGCTGTATACAGTCTTCTCCGTTTTTTATGTGACAATAACATATCCAATGGCGCGTGTTGTGTTTTGCACCCAATCCATCAACTCTTCTCTTATTTGGTACACCCAATCGTTATGAAATTGAGACATTATAGAGCTGAATTATGAAGAAATTATGAATGAATTGTGAATAAATGTGAATAATTGTGAATTATGAATTGTGGTATCGTTAATTGTGAATTTATAGACATATTGGCAGTCACTTTATATCAAATCAGCCAACGAGTTGTAAATTGTGAAAATTACCATTCTTCCTTGTCGAGAATTATTGTCATCCTCTATTGTGAATTATTGTCTGCCATTATTGTGAATGAATTATGAATAAATGTGAATATTATTTTTTTATGTTGTAAATTTTTAATATATTTTTGTTTCATATACAAAGAAAAAGTAAATTACAATTTTATATAACTAAAATAAAATTACATTATTATACAAATAAAAACAAAATTACATTTTCATATACAAAAATATATATTTCTATCGATACAGGTTTTCATGAGGGTCTTGATATGGAGATACCCACATTTGATTATTGTGTTTAAACCTTCACCTAACTTGTGGATAATCTGCAATCATGTCTATCCGTATCACATGTTCATGATCAACAAACTAGACTTAAGAACCGGCCCATTTAACATTGCCACGTTCTCAGGGGTGAGATCCTATAAAGACTCAGCGAGACGAGTAACATATGTACCACCATAAATATGTCTGATCTTCTTTATCCTCGTGCAACTAGTAAAATAATTAGCAAACATATATGCTAGGTTGCACGGTCTCCTGTTAATCAAACAAAATAAATAAAAAAATCCTTTTTAGTCACCCTACCACTGGTCATCCAACATCCAACTATAGTATGACCAATAACGCAATGAAGACATCTATACAACGGAGCGTGCATTCTGGTAGCTTTCGTTTTATTATTAGGCACATATTGACCCTTACTAATTTTTTGTCAAAACATTGCATCATTATAATCTTCAGGAAATTGCATTAAGAAAAAAATATAAGTTCAATGACATTAATATATATAATCTAATTAGATTAGCATACCTATAGTTATGGTTGTTCGAATCAAAATTAAACGTATAGAATAAACCAAACAAAGCTCTTTATGTTGCGGACTGCTAATGGCAAAAAACTTTCTCCACGGCTCGTTCATAATGTTACAAGCATGGATAAATTCCCTGACGTCCCGTAACAAGATCCAAGATATCAAACGTGAATGCTTGAGTTATTTATCTAAAAGCTTTTGAAGCTTTTTATATCCATCTGATCCTCAACGAAACTGAACCCAAGGGTGATTCGAAACACAAACCGAAGCCGTATATTGACGCTTGACGTGAGCTTGAAGCCTTTACCTAGAAATAATTACTATTAATAACAAAAGAAAATATATTTAACTTGAATTTATACTAGTGATAACAATCTAACATTAGTTAATACAAAGTGAAGGACCAGTTAATGGTGATGCAACAGTTTCACAAGGCTAGAGAGATCAAACACTTAACAGATCAAATAGGGAACCGACAAATAAAACAAAGAACAAGAGTAAAGAACATAAGCAGAATACAAGTAATGGTTTTCAAGAATGATGTATATTGCTCTCAAGTGTTTTTTACAATTGTTACAAAGCTTAGTCCTAAGGACTGGTACATGAGATACTTTATACTACATCCAACAGCCAGTCATACTTTGAAGGCCAGCTAGAACACTAATCTAGACAACAAGATCAATGTAAAGTCAAAAGACAGATTGCCTTTTGACTAGTGACTATGACATGCCATAGCTCATATCCTAATCTATGACATGCCATAGTTACAAACTCTAAGACATTAATCTACAGTTGACAAAAGTATGAAGATATCACCAACTTGTATAAGATGGTAAGTCTTCAGAGATGGCAGTGAAAAGTGGTTCAGCTTTTGTCAAAAGCATGTCAGAGAAAGCATGTCTTCTCTGTCTTCGGAAGAAATCAGTCTCTTGGCTTCAAAAGACTTTGTCTTGAAGCTTCGGAAAACTTCATCTTTGGTTTCGGAAGAATTGGTCTTTGGCTTCAAAAGAATTGGTCTTTGACTTCGGAAGATTTGACACTGAGTGAATTTTTTTGTGCTTTGCCAAATCTTCTAAAGTATCTTCCTTTGTAGTTCAGAATGCTTGATGAGAGAACTTTGGCTTGCATCAGCCTCTAAGGTAGCTCTTACAAACTTCCCCTAGGCTGATGCTACCAAAACTTGAGGATGACTTTGAGTCTTGTTCTTTATTTGTTTACATTCCTCATCAGAATCAAAACCACACCCTTCTTTATCAGTTTGTTTGGATTCTTCAAACTCTCAAAGTATTTCCCCATGTCAAAAAGATCATGTAGAGGAAGGTCAAGCATATTTTGCTAGAAGTATATGTCTTGACCTTCTTTATCTCTTGTGACATACCATCTGTCTGGGTTTGTAGAGAAAGCCCAGGACAAGATGGTATGAATCCAAAGACCAAAATAGGAATTTATCAGTTTGATTAAACAATTAATGATTGCGGAATTATCACAACTCGTTGTTTAATTAATTGTTTAAGAAATTATAATTGTAACGTAAATCAACAAAGAACAGATAAGAGAAATGGAAAACAAGTTAAAGTAATATGATAAATAAATTTACTTCAAATGATTTCCATTAATACTGAATTGGTTTCAATCGGTTTTGATTTTTGCTGATATGATAATTGCTAGGTGATGTTCTTGGTGTTCTAATTGCTATTCTGGTGTAATCAGAATTGTTGTATTGTTTTTCTGTGTATTGTTAGTGTATTGTTAGTCTCTGAAAAGAGTGCACCCATGCCTTCTATTTATAGGTAGAGGGATTCACTTTTACATGGGTAAAAGTAACTTTCTTATTGTGGTAAGAAAGTTACACAAATAAAATTTTTGACGTGACATGCAATATTCATTTTTGACAGAACTGCAGTCTTTCGCAGATTTTGACTTGATGACATCACTTCAGAGAGTTTGACTTGTTGACTTCATGTGGCTTCCTTGATGAATGGAGTTCATGCAAGTACTTTGTTCTTCCGTAGGAGATAGCCTTCCATAGGAGTTAGCCTTCCGTAGGAGTTGGTTCTTTGATCTTTATATTAAACTTCATCCGTAGGAGCAAGCTTTCTTTTTCCGTAGGAGCAGCAGTAACTTGATCTCACGAGCAGACTTGTTCTTCCGTAGATGTTACAATGATTCTGCAGGAGATCCACGGATGTATATTCCTTGACTTGTTCTTCTGTAGATGTCCTTGTACTTGGTCAATTTTCAAAATTGACCAAGTATGATGTTTTCTTGCAATTACACATATAATCAACACAAATAATTATTTGGGTTAACATATATATATATATATATATATATCTTGCATACAAAAAGATAAAGATTTACAAGAGTTAATTACAAGTGATGAATAATCTTCTAAACATATACAATCAATCTAGACCTAACAATACTCCCCCTTAGGTTTAAAAACTTGTAATCAGTTGTTCAATGTTTTCAACTCCTGAACTCTTTCCAAAATCTTTTTGTTAAAGTATGCAACAACATCCTTTTATTTAATATTGTGGGACCTTTAAACCTTATTACCCTTCTGTGGTTGTTTGGATACACAATCAAGTTTATTCGTAAGTTAATTATTCCACAGAACCACAAGTTAATTCTTCCGCAGAACATCTACGGAAGGCAAACTTGTTATGTTTTTGATGTATGATCCTAACATGTTGTTAGATCATTTGTTGATTGCTGTTGGACCTTGTGGACTTTGCTTCATGGCAAATGCACAAGAGATTGATTTGGTTAAAAACTTCAGATATCCTGCAGCCAAGTTAGTGCTCAAGCTCCAATTTTCTTCATTTAAAAGTGATAAACTCATTTTTCATGCTGATGACTACTCCCCCTAAATTTGTGATTAATCATGAACTTATGCATTTAGCAGAAATTTATGAAGAGAATAGAATGAAAAGAAATTATTTGTCCATCATATTAGCAAAGAAAAGAACATAAACAAAATCTTTTTGTATTTTTGTTTATAAGCAGACACTATACATAACATATTTACAAGCAATCTAACCATAACATAGGATCATACTATGACACTAAACAACTTCCTGAAGCATTTTGTATGAGGATAATAGACATAGATCTAGTGCTGATTGCAAGTATTATGATCAACATAAATTCAAGCAAGAGTATACATTCAACTTGTCATGCTATTTATCATGTTTTGGTATTGATTAAAGATAGACAAATATGGACTCCACATTCAATTCACACTAGAGTTTGTCCTCCGTTTATGAGTCAATTCATCACTTTTTCATACTTGAAAACTATGTTCCTTAAATCATAAGCTCTATCTTAAGATTTCTTTAAAATTTTATTAATTCTGTTGATATGATTTTTATGCTCTTTAAGATAATATACAATTGATCACATTGGATTCTTTTGATCACATGTGAGCTAGACATGGGTGAAGCAGGAGTACTCATCTCCCCTTGAGTGTGGGTAGAGAGGGGAGAGTCATGATACTCACTGAAACCCAAATCTTCATCAGAGTAGAAGTCAAGGTTGGGAATGGGGTGGTTAAGATCAAGAGGCAGGGGATGGTAGCTTTCCCTTGAAGGTTGATCACTCGAGTGTTGAAACTCAGAGTGATGGCTTAAGGCTGTTTGTGGAGCTGTGAGCTCATCAGGCAGAGCATGAGGAACCTCAGCATTGATTGTTTGAAAGATGGGAGTGGTCTGTTCGTCAGGGAAAGTGGGAGCTCTGGATTCCACTTCCTCCTATATGGGTTGTGATATGGGGGCCTGCACATGCTCAGTAGCAAGTGCAGGGGTTCATTTGTGTTTTCTTTTATAGGTGAGGGTAATTGTTGGCCTTGATGGTGGTTGAGAGGTGGAGGGTGTTGGTTCATCACTAGATGGTGCAGCTAGGATGTCACCCTAAGCAATGAGCTCAAACATTTTTGGGACAAGGGCTGTTTTGACCCTGAGAACCCAACAGTTGGCTTTTTCAATATCTTGAAAATGCCGGGCCTCATGTGTGCAAGTTTAAGAACATTACCTGTTCCCCTCAACTGTGGTCCCAATTCACAATTGAGAATGTGTTGAACATACCTGGGGAACATGTAATATTCTAAGGAATCCAAACTCGCTAGTAAATTTGTAAAAACAAACTGAGAGTACCTGAATTTGACCCCTTGAACCATCCCATGGACAATGAAGGAGAGGTCTTCTGGAATCTGGTCCCATCCTCCATGTTTGTTGGATAAGCTGTGGATGACGACATGGAGGAGGTATTTCCATTGGAATGAGACCTTCCCCTTCCTGAAGGTCTTGATTGAAAAGTCACCTTCATATCCCATCTGCTCAAAGGATTAGTTGACAGCAACTTTTGGGAAAGACAGTTCACCTGCTTCATCATCCAGCTGTAAATGGGTGTTGATGATGGCTGGAGTGATGAAAACCATCCTCCCCTACACTATGGCAGACAGTGCCTTCTCCCCATCCATGGTGACCTCTTGACAGGTCCGCCAGAAGTCAAGCAACTAATCCTCATAGAGAGGAGGATCGATTGTAAGGGAGGTGAAGTAGTGAGACAAAGAAAGATACCTACACACGTCTGAGAAGCTTGGATCCTTCTCAGAGTTTAACAGAGCAACTTGATTGTATTGCCTGTGTAGGTGCATGGTGAAATCAGTGTCGTTACGAAGATCAAGATTGGCCATTTGAAGAAGCTTTGTAGTGATGGAAAGAAGAAGAAGATGAAATTTGGGGGTAATTTTAGGTTAAGGAACAATGAGAGAAGTGAGATGAAATAGAACCGTTTAGAAAGATATACTCTAGATTTGAGACAAAGTTATGACAAAAAGATAAACTTTGAAATCCGTAAGTGGGTCCTACTTCTGAAAAAGACGCCTAAAAAGTTAGTTTTCTTGGAAGTAGTAAAAGTTCTAAAGGCAA
Source organism: Flaveria sonorensis (assembly GCA_025506505.1). Lineage (NCBI taxonomy): Eukaryota > Viridiplantae > Streptophyta > Magnoliopsida > Asterales > Asteraceae > Flaveria > Flaveria sonorensis. Next base: position 18,434,808 of record CM046423.1, on the reverse strand, counting down.
TTTTGGTTTCGGAAGCTTTGCAATCAAAACTTTTGAAGGCAATTTTGCTTCGGAAGATATTTCAAAGAGTTTTGAAAATTTTGGCTTCGGAAGAAATAAATGAGTCTTCCGAGACTAAATTGCTTTCGGAAGAAATTTGTTCCTAAAATGCATTTAAGTACTTATACCAAGATTTAAGCTTTGGAAGATACTTCAAGAATTTATTCCGAAGGTAAATCTTAGATAAGCTGTTTAAATGATTTAGTCATAAATTTCTTCCGAAGGCAACTTTTGCTTCTTCTGAAGGTAAATTTTCATCATTCTAAGAGATATCATTTTAAAAGTTTGTTTTTCTTCCAAAGAGAACTGGGCTTATGAAGTGATCTAATAGACAACCTAGGACACACAGTTTTAAGAAATAATGTTGATTAAGTTATTAAGAAAAATCTATTCAAAGTTAATCATCCCAATAGCTGATACAAGATATTTAAACCTCTGTTCATTAAAAGCTTTTATGAACAGATCAGCATATTGTTCATTTGTGTTAACTTTGATTAATTTTATCAATCTTTTTTCAAAATTATCCCTAATCAAATGATACCTGATGTTGATGTGTTTGGTCCTTGAGTGCTACACAAGATTCTCTGTAATAGAGATGGCACTGTTGTTGTCTATGTGGATGGGAGTCTCTTTGAAATTGAACCCATAGTCTAGCATATGATTCTGAATCTAAAGCACTTGAGCATAGCAGCTGGCAGCAGCAATGTATTCAGCTTCAGTAGTTGATGCAGACACACAGGATTGCTTCTTGCATTGCCAAGAGACTATCCTTCCACCTAGGAACTAACACCCCCCAGATGTAGACTTTGCAGTCATGTTGCAGCCACCATAGTCACTATCTGTATAAGCATACAGATTAAAGTTTGAATTCTTTGGATACCAAAGGCCTAGATTTGGAGCACCTTTGAGATATCTAAGAATCCTTTTGACAGTGATTAGGTTTGACATCTTGGGGTTGGCTTGATATCTTGTAGATATGCATATGGCAAACATGATATCAGGCCTATTAGCAGTAAGATACATAAGTGACCCAATCATAGCCCTGTAAAGATGTTCATCAACACACTCCCTCTTAAGATTAGGACCAAGGGAGTGGTTTCTGGCTATGGGTATCTTTGCAACCTTACAGTCAGTCATCTTGAATCTTGTAAGTATGTCCTGTACATACTTTGACTAACTGATGAAGATGCCATCTTCAACCTGCTTCACTTGAATTCCTAGAAAGAAATCGAGTTCCCCTATGGCACTCATTTCAAATCTATTCTTCATTAGCATCTCAAAGTCTTTGCAGAGCTTTGGATTTGTTGAATCAAAGATGATGTCATCCATATATATCTGAACTAGCAATGTGTCATTTCCTGTTTCTTTGATGAAGAGAGTCCCATCAATAGTACCTCTTTTGTATCCATGTAGACAGAGATATGTTGATAGTGTCTCATACCACTTTCTTAGAGCTTGATGCAGTCCATAAAGGGCTTTATCAAGCTTGCAGACATAATCATGATGATCTGGGTCTGTAAAGCCAGGTGGTTGTTTAATATAAACTTCTTCATCAATCACCCCATAGAGAACGACACACTTCACATCAAGCTGGTAGACCTTGAAATCCTTGGATGCAGTATAAGCCAGAAATATTCTTACAGCTTCAAGTCTTGCAACTGGAACAAAGACATCAGTGTAATCAATCCCTTCTTCTTGAGTGTATCCTTGGACAACCAGTCTAGCCTTGTTCTTGATGATGATCCCTCTATCATCTTTCTTGTTCTTGAATACCCATTTGGTTCCTATGACACTCTTCTCTTGAGGAAGAGGGCATAAGTTCCAAACCTTCTGTCTTCTGATTTGAAGCAGCTCATCTTGCATAGCTTCAATCCAGCTTCCATCCTTCAAAGCCTCATCAACCTTCTTCGGCTCTATCTGGGATAAGAAACAAGAATGTAGACAAACATGGTTGTCATGAGCTTGTCCTCTTGTTCTTACCCTTGATTCAACATTTCCAATGATGTTTGTGGTGGGATCTAACTTGTGGATCCAAAGTTGAGGGATCACAGCAAGTTGGTTAGACAGATCTAAATTTGAGAAATTCTGATATGGTAATGAGGTGTCTCCCATCACATCAGCACACTTATCAAGAGAGACTTGATCCAATGAGTGTGTGAGATCATTCATGTTGTCTTCAATGAAGTGGTTATCAGCATCAAGAAATTCTTGATCACTGTCACCACCTCCAGTTCCTCCTCCTACATTTGAAGTTCCTACTCCTGAATTCTGAGCCTCTAAGCTGGAATTTGAAGGCAGTTCATTTGAATCAGCAGTATTTGTCATGCTAGTGCTGATAGGAGCTTCAATTGCAGGGTTAGTCACCACTGGAGCTGAAGTAGTCTTCTTGTTTGGTCTTCTCAGCTCAAATCTTGGATCAGGATCTTCTGTTGACCTGTTATCTGTAGATCCTGAAACATTCTCACAAGATTTGTTAAAATAGTTGGTAACTACTAGAACCTTTTACACAAGGTGTGTGTTCATTGAAAGTCACATTGGCTGACTCCTCAATGATTCTAGTTCTGAGATTGTATACTCTATAAGCCATAGCTTGAGAAGAGTACCCAACAAAATGTCCATCATCTGATTTCTCAGCAAACTTAGCTATTTGATCTTTGGAATTCAAGATGGTGCAAGGACATCCAAATGTTCTGAGAAAACCAATGAATGGTCTCCTTTTGTGCCACAGTTCATAAAGAGTCTTACCATGTGTCTTAACTACCAAAACTCTATTTTGCACATAGCAGGCTGTGTTGACAGCCTCTACCCAGAAGGTGATGGGTAGTTTAGAGTCAGACAACATGGTTCTTGTAGCTTCAATAAGTGTCCTGTTTCTCCTCTCAGCAACACCATTTTGCTGAGGAGTCCTGGGAGCACTGATTGTTTTGAAATACCCTTTTTATCACAAAATGTATCAAGGATTTGGTTTTTGAATTCGGTTCCTTGATCACATCTTATGATTTTGACCTTGTGATCAGATTGATTCTCAATTTTCAGAATGAAATTCTTTAAGATTTCAGGAGTTTCATCCTTAGTTCTAAGGAAAAACACTTAAGTGAATCTTGTGAAATCATCTGTGATCACCAAATAGTATGAGGTCCTTCTTAAACTCATTAAACTGGTGGGGCCAAACAGATCCATATGTAACAAGTGTAGGGGAGTAGTGATGGAGTTCATTTCCTTTGGCTTGTGAGACACTTTGTGTTGTTTCCCCTTCAGGCATGCAACATAATGGTCATCACTTGTAAACTCTTTCTTTGGTATTCCAGTTACCAAATCATTCTTAATCAATTTATTCATGTTTTTAAAGTTTACATGGCATATTCTTTTATGCTAAAGGAAAGACTCATCACTATTTGCTTTAGATAGAAAGCAAGAGATCTCTCCAGAGGGAGATGTTTCCTGTAAGTCCATCTTGTACATGTTCCCTTTCTTGGGGGCTCTGAGCAGAATATGCTCTTGAGGAATGTCAACCCCAAGCTTAAGAACAATGCACTCATGCTCAGTAAAGAGCATGTGATGTTTTTGGTCACAAAATTAGGACACACTCAAAAGATTGTATCCAAGCTCCTTGACAAAATTTACCTTCTTGATGCTGAGCTTACCATTTGAGACCATGCCCCTACCAGTGATGTAACCTCCTGCATCTCCTCCAAAAGCAACTGGTCCTCCATCAATTCTTTCAAAGTTTTAAAGTAGGGACTCATTACCTGTCATGTGCCTGGAGCAGCCACTATCAATGATCCACACATTTCTGTTTGCCTTTGGCTGTCCCTGCACAAAAGAGATGATTTAGTTACATTTGGAAACCCAAGCCTCATTGGTCTTGGGCTTATAAAATCTAGATGAAGGCAATGAAACAGTAAGTGATCCTATGTTTAGGATTTGAGGATCATTTGCTGTTGCTGAAGAGGAGGTTTCAGTCTTAAGGTCTTCCTTCATCTTCCACACCACCTTTGGAAGATTGGGCTTGACCTTCAATACTTTGGAAGCTTTTGTAGCTTTGGAGATGGATCCTTCGGAAGATCTTACTTTCACTGCAGTAAGCTTCAGTGCTTCAGAATAATTCCTTTCTTCCGAGACCAACTTTCTTCCGAAAGCAATTTCCTACTTGCCTTTTCTTCATTTTGGAGCTTCCGAAGGAAACAGATTTTCCTTCTGAAGCTGTTTGTTTCTTCTTCTTCTCAGAAGTTTTCTTCTTAATCATGTGGATAGTACTCTTGGGATTGTATTGACAATCCTTAGCCATATGTGAAGTACTACCACACATAACACAATCCAAATCTTTCCTTTTGAGAGTCTTCTTTCCCAAAGGAGACTAAGCTTGAACACTTTCCTTTTTTTCTCCACCTTTTTAGATGGTGCAGCAGGCTTCTTAGGGTGAAGCTTGCTCTTTGAAGTGGATGGCTCAGGCTGTGTTGTAGTGACACACAGCTGATCAGTCTTCTTGTTGTTACTGGAGTGAGTTGAAGCTGAAGTAGAACTCTTGGTACTAGAATTCTTGACAGGATCTTCAGCTTTCATCACTTTGAACCCTGCAGAGATAAATACTTGTTTCTGTTTGGGATCAAAGGTGGTCTTGATCTCTTGAGCTTTTTCGGATCTTCTATTTGCTCTTCTAATCAAGTTCTTTCTTTTGGTTTTGCTCAAACCAGCTTCTTTTTCCTCCTTAGGAGCATGGTGACCCTTTTTGGATTGACTCTCTTCACTCATCTCAGAGTCATCCCTCACCTTCTCCTCTTCATCCTCTTCATCACTGGGGTTTATAGATGGCAGCTCATCTTGACCAGTTCCACACCAAGGAGATCTGACTGATAGTAGAGTGTGTGGAGGAGCTATCTCACTAGATCCCAGTCCCTGCTTATTCTGATAACACACTTTTGCATGCAGAGATGAGGATATCATGTTCTTGAAGGTCTCTTCTTCAAGAACACATTTTTCTGCCATGGCTTTCCTGATCACAAGCTCAGCCTGGCATTCAGTCAACTTGGTAATGAGATCCTTAATTTGAGTCTTGTAGTTTATTTACTCATGTTTAAGAGTTGAAACTGTTTTCTCTAGATCTTCTATCTTAAGTTTATAGTCATTTTCAGCTCTTTTAAAATCAGCTTTTAAAATATTTAAAGACTCAATGTCATATCTCATTTCCAAGTTGTAGGACCTGTATCTATTTACTTTAGCAATACATTCAGGAGAGCAAAGATGTTCAAGTACCTTGGCTTCATCATGATTAGCCATGAGTGCTTGGTTTGGAGATGCATCTTCAGCTTGAATGCTCCAGTTAAAGCCTCCTTCTTCAACAGCAACTGCAGCTTGCTGTCTTGGCTTCTCATTCTGGTGCCCTCCTTCAATGTAGTTCAGACTGGATGAAGCTTGGCCACCATTTGACTTAGGTGCCTTACATTCTCTAGAAAAGTGACCCATCTGGTTATAGTTGTAACACTTGACTTTGCTCTTGTCCAGCCCAAACTTGCCACTGGCAGCATTGCTAGGAAACCTTCTTCCAGTCCTTTTGTAAAACTTTAGAAACTATCTCTTGGAAGGGACTTCCTTGGATGTAGCTCTCTCTGGGTGTCTCTGGGAAGGTGATGAAAGGACTCTTTTGTGAGGTTTCAAGGTAGCAGATGAGATAATGCTATGGTTCTCTGCTATCCCTTTTAACCACATGAAGGGCTGAACTCTGGTGAGTGTTGGAGTTACCAGATGAATTTTGCATGTTCATCTTCATCTGGTATCCACTGAGTATCCCATACAACTCAGTGAGAGTAAGGGTCTTGAGGTTTTCAGTCCTCTTAATGACCATACAGTAGTGTGTCCATTGTCTTGGAAGAGAGGACATGAACTTCCTAACAATATCCCTATTCTCAATAGTTACCCCAACTTCAGCCAGAGTATCCACAATCTCAACATACTTGAAGTATTGTTGAGTCATGGTTTCACTTGTCTTGAAGGTGAAATTTTCAAACTGCTGCTTCAGGGGATCCTTCTTGTTCTCCTTGGCTTCATTTGAACCCTCATACATCAGTTTTAGTGCATCCCATAGCTGTTTAGCGGTCTTGCACTTCTTGAAACCTCTGTAGATGGAGTTTGGAAGAGCAGTTTGGAGGGCTGTCATGGCTTTCTGATCAATGTCAATTCTTTTACAGTCTTCATCATAAAAGTCAGCCCTCTCCTTTGGTATCATGCCACCACCAACAGCAACTGAAGAGGTGCATGGTACATGAGGTCCATTGACAACAGACTCCCATATCCTGGAATCTTGAGACTTGATAAATCCTTCCATTCTTTGACACCAAGTGTCAAAATCCTTAGGAGTCATCAGTGGGGACTTTGTCATAGTTCTAGTTTCCATCTCTCTGGGTGTCCTAGTCCTCTTATAGAACTTCTGGGATCTATAGGTGAGAAGAGCCATTTGCTGGACTATCTCCATGTACTCCAGATCATCTGGATGGATACAGTCCAGGTCTTCAAGAGTGAAAAGAAAGTTGCCTGAACTTTCATCAGTGGAGACAAAAGCTTGAGAAGAACCTGTCTCTTGGAAGGGACTTCCTTGGATGTAGCTCTCTCTGGGTGTCTCTGGGAAGGTGATGAAAGGACTCTTTTGTGAGGTTTCAAGGTAGCAGATGAGATGATGCTATGGTTCTCTACTATCCCTTTTAACCACATGAAGGGCTGAACTCTGGTGAGTGTTGGAGTTACCAGATGAATTTTGCATGTTCATCTTCATCTGGTATCCACTGAGTATCCCATACAACTCAGTGAGAGTAAGGGTCTTGAGGTTTTCAGTCCTCTTAATGACCATACAGTAGTGTGTCCATTGTCTTGGAGGAGAGGACATGAACTTCCTTACAATATCCCTATTCTCAATAGTTACCCTAACTTCAGCCAGAGTATCCATAATCTCAACATACTTGAAGTATTGTTGAGTCATGGTTTCACTTGTCTTGAAGGTGAAATTTTCAAACTCCTGCTTCAGGGGATCCTTCTTGTTCTCCTTGGCTTCATTTGAACCCTCATACATCAGTTTCAGTGCATCCCATAGCTGTTTAGCCGTCTTGCACTTCTTAAAACCTCTGTAGATGGAGTTTGGAAGAGCAGTTTGGAGGGCTGTCATGGCTTTCTGATCAATGTCAATTCTTTTACAGTCTTCATCAGAAAAGTCAGCCCTCTCCTTTGGTATCATGCCACCACCAACAGCAGCTGAAGAGGTGCATGGTACATGAGGTCCATTGACAACAAACTCCCATATCCTGGAATCTTGAGACTTGATAAAGCCTTCCATTCTTTGACACCAAGTGTCAAAATCCTCAGGAGTGATCAGTGGGGACTTTGTTATAGTTCTAGTTTCCATATTATCTTTGGAGATAGCTGCCATTTGAAGAGTTAAGTGATGTGTGTAACTAAGAGGATTTGAAGATGGTGAGATCTTACAATCAAGAGCCTGGAATGCTCTAATACCAAATGCAGGACTGTTAAAGAGAACTTAAGCTTGCACTTAGTTAACACACTTTGGAGGATCTTAAGATCACTTAACAATTCAAATAAAGAACTGAGAACTTTTCTGAAGATACAAGACAAATAAAAGTAAAAGTAAGAGCAAGAACACAAGATAAAATTTTCAAGGAAGTTGTATATTGATTCTCTAGTTCTATTACAAGTGTTGTACAAGTATATGTTGAATACAAGAACCGGAGACTACTTATACTACAACCTACAACCGTCAATATGCAAAAAGATAGTTGGAAGTGACTAATCTTGACAACAAGATCAGCCTAAAGTCAAAAGGCAGATTGCCTTTTGACTAGTGACTATGACATGCCATAGCTCACTGACTTTCCTATTACAAAAAGCCAAGAAGGAACAAAAATAGAAACTTGCAGGCGAAGACCTTATCTACTTGATCATAAAGTATGGAAGTTTCACCAACTAGTGATAGCAGGAGAACTACCAGAACATGCAGCGGAAAGTAGGTTGCTTTATGATAAAGTTGATGGAAAATGTATCTTTTCTCTCTCTTCGGAAGAAAATTAGTCTTGTCTTTAAACAGCTTCGGAAGGCTTTGTCTTGAGAGCTTCGAAAGACTTCATCTTTTACCTTCGGAATAGTTGAGTCTTTGGCTTCGGAAGACTTTACACTTGAATATTTTCCAAGTTAAGTGTAAAGCTTCCGCAGTAGTTTCTTCTAAACTTTGGCTTTGAAAGATTTTACACTTAGCATTTTTCTTGAGTGTGTAAAACTTCCGAAGCTATTTCACCTTTGTTCCGAAGTGCATGTTGGAAGACTTGGTTGTTTTGGTATCTTTTGGTTGCATCAGCCTCTTAACTTCAGAAGTTCCTACATTATTTCTTCAAGATTTGGTGCACAAACTTCTCCTGATTGATGAAAATTCCATTTGATTTCTGATTAACTTGTAAACTAAGGAAGAATGTTATTTCTCACATGGAACTCATTTGGAACTCAAATTTCATCAAAGATTCAAAGTCTTCACACAATCTCTTGTTTATTGACCCAAAAATGATATCATCCACATAGATTTGGACAACCAAGAGGTCTTGATGATCATGTTTGAAGAAGAGAGTTTGATTAATGGTTCCCCTTTTGTAACCATGCTTGAGCAAGAAAGAAGACAATGTTTCATACCACTTTCTAGGTTCCTGATAAAGACCATACAAAGCTTTGTCAAGCTTGTATACCCTGTGTGGGTAATCAGGATCTTCAAAGCCTGGTGGTTGGGCAACATAGACTTCTTCATCAATTTTACCATATAAGAAGGCACATTTTACATCCATCTGGTAAACTGTGAACTTCTTATGTGAAGCATAGGCTAGGAAGACTCTAATAGCTTCAATCCTTACAACTGGAGAAAAGACTTCATCGTAGTCTATCCGTTCTTCTTGAGTATACCCTTGTGCTATCAGCCTTGCTTTGTTTCTGACAATGATACCTCTGTCATCTAGTTTTTTCTTGAAAAGCCACCTTGTACCAATTGGATATTGACCTTCAGGAAGATCAACTAGATTCCAAACTTTTTCTTTCTGAATTGCTAAAGTTCTTCTTGTATTGCTCCAATCCAACTGTTATCTTTTAATGCAGCGATGATGTTGGGAGGAACCACTTATGAAAGAAAACAAGAGAAAAGACAAATATTGACAGCTCCCCCTTGGCTTCTTGTGGTTCTTTCATTAAGATCACCAATGATGTTTTCTATTGGATGATACTTATGAATTCTTAATGTTAGAATTGATTCAACTGGAATGAATGATTCCAAGTTAGTGATATTGGTTAATGACAATGGAGATGGATCCAGCTAAGATGGAGAATCAACAAAGTATTCAAAATCCTCATTATTTTGTTCTTCTGATGCTGAATGAAAACCATCTTCATGAGTTTGTGTTTCCTTAGTTGTAGGAATAACTTCCGCTGGAGTTACAGGAACAACTACAGATGTTGTAGTTTGTTGATCTGTAGATGTTGTGAATGTAGTTGGAATATCTTCCGATGGATTGGGAACTTCAGTTGAAGGCAATGAATCATCTCCGGAAGTAGATGGGACATCTACGGATGTAGAAGTAACTTCTGCTGATGCATTATTCACTACTCTGGATGCATTAGTAACTGCTGCGGATTCATGGTTAACTTTTGCTGATGTATTAGTTACTTATTTGGAAATTGGACTTTCATTTCCATCAGAATTTCCATAACTTGTTTGAGATGAAGGGCCAAGATCAGCAACACTTGAAGTGTTTGAATGTGATGATCTTCGGGGATCAGCAGTCAATGGCACTTCACTCATACTTGGAGGTACATAAGGATAGCATGTATCCAAAGGACCTGTAATATTCAAATAACCAGTGTTAAATGAATTTGTTAATGCATCTCTATCAAACAGCCAAGATGATCCTTTTATAGATTTTGGAAATAAGGATTCATCAAATGATACATTAGGAGTTTCCTCCATAATGTTTTGATATAGAATGTAGACTCTATATGATTTAGATGTTGATGAGTAACCAACAAAGAAACCATCATAGGCTTTTTCAGCAAACTTTCCTAATTGATCTTTGGTGTTCAAAATAGACACATGACACCCAAATGCTCTAAGAAATCCTATAAAAGGTTTTCTTTTAAACAAAAGTTCATAGGGTGTTTTATTATGTTCTTTGACAATTAAGGTCCTGTTTTGAACATTACATGTTGTGTTCACTGCTTCAGCCCAGAATGTGATTGGCAAATGTGAGTCAACTAGCATTGTTCTTGTTGCTTCAATTAGAGTTCTGTTTCTTCTTTCAGCAACTCCATTTTGTTGTGGAGTTCTTGGTGCACTGAATTGTCTGGCTATGCCTTTGTTCCTGCAAAAGAAGTCTAAAACATGGTTAACAAATTCAGATCCATTATCACTTCTTAAGATTTTGACTTTTAAATCAAGTTGATTTTCAATCTTAGTGATAAACTCAATTAATGTTTCTGATGTTTCACTTTTATGTTTTAAGAAAAAGACCCAAGTGAATCTAGTGAAATCATCAACAATCACCAAACAATATTGCCTTTTTCCAATGCTCATCACATTGGTTGGACCAAAAAGATCCATGTGTAGCATTTTGAGTGGAGTTGTGTTTGTGTTGATTGTTTTGGACTTATGTGACACCCTATGTTGTTTTCCTTTATAACGTGATGAATGGGAAGGCCAATGACTAAGTCATTTTTGACCAGCTTATTCATGTTCTTCATGTTTGAATGAACCATCCTTCTATGTCAAAGTTGAGCTTCATCTTCTGATGAGTTAAAAATCTGGCAGGTTTCATTGCTTGTCATTGAGGTGTTGTTCATGTCCAAGACATATGTGTTTCCTTTTCTTGGTGCTTTAAGAAGGATCCAATCTGCTGGGATTTGAAAACCTGACTTAAGAATGTAACAGTAAGTGTTATCAAATAGAGTGGTATGATATTGATCACAAATTTGAGATACACTCAGCAATTTGTATTGTAAATTTTCATAAAAATTTACTTTCTCAAATTTGAGCACACCATTTGCTACCACTCCTTCACAACAATTTTACCTCCCTTCTTATCCCCACCAAATGCCACATATGAAGCATTTTTGTGTTTGAAATCATGGAGGAGAGAACAGTTTCCTGTCATATGCCTGGAACAACCATTGTCAACATACCACTTGTTGTCAGTCCTCCATGGATGTTCCTGCATAAATAATGAAATCAATTAGAGCGTGGAACCCAAGCCTTAATGGTCTTGGGCTTGCCATTGGTATCTAAGATTGTTACTCCCTCATGGATGAGCCTAGATGTCTTAGGGTTGCTTTTAGACTCATTTGATTCATTATGGTTTGTTTGGGGTAAGGATGACTTTATTGAAGATGAACTTGAATCGCGTTGTTCTTGGTCCACAAGCACTTCCTCTGTAACCTCTTCTTTGAGTATCTTGTTCTTTGAACTTGATGATGATACTTGATTAGAGAAAGTTTCTGCATCTTTTGTCTTTGATTGTGGTACTTGATTACCCTTTTCAAAGTGGTCATAGAAGGCTTCATCTTCCTGCAAATCTACCTTCTTATGAGGAGTCTTGCTTTGAGAGTGTTGCTTCTCCTTCTTCCTCTTTGTTTGATCATCAACAGATGTTGGCTTCTTTGCCTTTGGAACCTTTTGTTTTGGTTGCTGCTTCTTTTGCTTTGAACTTTCCTTACTTTCAGTGGATTGTGAGTCTGATTCAACATTCTCAGACTGTTGCTCCTTTGGAACTTTTGATTGTTCTTCTTGTTGAAGTAGCATTCTTGAGTAGAATGGCTATTCTTGTTGCAAATAGCACAGTGTTTGTTGAAGTAACAATCAGCAATCATATGATTGTTCATGTTGCATATGGAGCAATAGCTGCTGAAGTAACAATCATTTGTGTTGTGGTTATACATGTCACACCACTTACAGTATTTTTCTTCAACTTCACTTCCAGACTCCATCACTATCTTCTTCTGCTTCTTCAATTCTCTCTCAAACTTTGCAGTTGAAGAATCTTTACCTCTACCAGACATGATGTCAAATGCTTCTTGTTGCTGAGGATTCACAACTCTCTGTTGTTTCTTAGCTTTCTTGTTGGCATTATGTGATTCAGCAGATGATTGCTTCTTCCGTAGATCTTTTACGGATGTTGACTATTTTGAAAGAGCAACATTTTTCTTCTTCTGTGGATTTTCTACGGATGGTTCTGAAACGGTCTTCTTCTTCTGCAGGTGTTCTATGGAAGTGATTTTCTCTTCTTTAATGGATCCAACAGTTCTTTTAGATGAATGAGTTTTGTGCTTCTTTTTAAGCTCATGAATTCCTTCATTTAATTGAGCAACTCATGTGTAGATGGTCTTTAACATATTTCTTTGTTTGGAAGGATAAGGTAGCTTAATCTCCTCAAGAACTTTGGGAACTATAGGTTCAATTAACACATTCTTCCCCTTACCCAAACAAGCATTTTTGCTTATTAGGCTCATCAAACTCATCCAGGTCATCACAATCATCAAGGTCAAATTCTGATTCAATTTGTTTTAAACATTTTGATTCAGATGAATCAGTTTCACTGACCTCAGTATCTTCACCATTTATCAATTCATTAATTTCAATTTTTGGTTCAGTTTTTGTACTTGATACAAAATGGTTTGACAAACTATTGGTCATTGACTTAGGTAATGTCGTGTAGTTATCATTCAATGGAGGTGTAACACCATGAAATCCCAACCCATACCTGTTCTTTGTTTCAATATGAGTATTCAAAAGTTTCTCATATTACTGAGATGATAATTGAAACTTCTGAAGTTTCACTTCAGTGGATGCATGATCAGACATTGATTTTGTTAAAGAGGTTGTCAGATGCTCAACTTGTGCTTTCAAATTATATTTTTCAGACAAGAGTTTATCCAAATCCTTTTGTAAAGAAGTGATTTTTACCTGATATAATTTGTGTTCTCTCACATGAGATTCATTCAAAATCATAGTTTCTTTGATTTTGCTAATTGTTGAGCATGGACTCTATATCTTTCAACCTCTTCAACACATCTTGATGAACATAATCTATCCCTTACCTCTCTGGCCATAGGTGGAGTTTTGTTCGCCATGTTAGCCATCAATGTTTGATTCTCCTCCAGAACTTCTTTCTCATACATGCTCCAATCACAAGTACCATCCTGCAAGATAATTAACCCAGTTTCTTTAGTGTTACTTGTACCTGCTGAAGAGCTTGTTGCTAGTGGAGATGAGTTTGTAAGTTGAGGTTGCTTGAAGTTTCTTGGGTTTGCTTGTCTCAAGTCACTTGTTGATTGCTGATTGATTCTCTTGAAAAATGACCTTACAAATTGCACTTGTAGCATCTCACTTTGGATTTATCAACACCAATCTTTGTAGTTCTCCCTGCAACTGCCAATCCCTTATTCCTTCTTAAATACATCTAAGCTCTGTATGCAATCATGGCCATTTACCATTGTAAATCCATTTCCTCCACTTTATCAAGATGAAGTTCTTCAAGGTCTTGTTGACAAATGTGAGCAGGGGTCAAAGTACTACCCAGATAAGCTTGAAAGCTTGAAGAGAAGGTTGCAAAGGTTGCCTTTTGCTCTTCTGATTCTAGTACCATAGTAATTGGTTCAGATTGAGTGTTTCTTTTGTTGGTTGTGGATCCCTTTATGGCTGTAGCATTTGAGGTTATTGTATCATCAAGTTTCCCTTTCACTTTCTTGTTTTAACTGCTTTAAGAGTTTGATTTAGATGACTTTGCTGCATAGAAAGCTACTTCATCTTCATCGTCACTTACAACATAAGAGCTTCCATCATCATCATTGGAAATAAATGCACTTCCAGCACCCTTTGTTTCTTTAAATTGATATGGTGCAATTGGTGCTTTTATACTTTTGTTTCTTGTTTTCTCATCAAATTCTAGAGCTTCCACCTTTGCAACCAAAGTATCTAGCCCAATTGCTTTTTAGATCAATGGTATTCATGAACATAGACATAGTTTGAGTCCAACTTTCTGAAAAAGTATGGAGCATCTTTTTGTTCAACTCCTCATTACTATACTTCAACTCAAAGATGTTCATTTCAGTAACAAGTTGCATGTATCTATGGAGTTGTTGAGGAACAGATTCACCCTTAATATGATGAAAGGACTCATATTGTGAACGAAGGGTATCCTTCCTAATGCTTCTTATCTCATCACTTCCTTCACACAAAGTGTGAAGAATCTTCCATAAAGAGTGGGCTGTTTTGTAAGCTTCACATCTGATCAAGAGGTCTTCAGGTAAATCCATAGTAAGCATACTATAGGCCTTAATATCAATTTTGACCCTCTTAGCATATTCAGGAGACAGATCTTTCAAACTTATGGGCTGATTGTTGTCATTATAATCAAGTCCAAGAGCAGGTGGAATGTCAGGACCTTCAGTCATAGACACCCATAAGTCAGAATCAGTGTAATTAACATGGTTCCTGAATCTAATTTTCCATGTTTTAAAATTAGCTTTGTTTTCCAATTTTAGGGGTTGATAAGCTGAGCCAACAATTGAATTACTCATTTTAGTTAACTTGGTAATTATCAAACTATCAACTGATCTAATACCCTATGAATTTGTAAAGTAAATGTAATGCAAACACACTCACACAGCAAAAACAAATCACTGATAATACTAATATTAAATCAGCTAAACAGAAATTCCTTTGAATTAATGGCTTTTGTTGAGAATAAGCTAATTAATGACAAACTTTTAATTATCAGTCAATTAAAAAGTTGTGGTCAAACTTAGTCAAACCTCTCAATAAATTCTCAGTTGATTTGGAATTTGAGATGTTAGATGATGGGACATGTTCAAATTTGTTTGAACAACCTTTAAATATCGAACAACAACACAAATCCACGAATCAAAATGATTTTGATGTAGATCGGAGTTAATCGAGCAATGGAACAGTACTCGATGATCGTTGAGTAAAATACCTTCGTTAGCTATTGATTAGCTAAACTCAACTTGCGTTTTGATTAAATTGTTCAACAACACGCTTAAATTTGAGTTATGAACTCTCAAGCTGCGACGAACACTCAAAAGCAATTTTAAGCTAAATTATCATATCTAATCAAAAACTAATAGAACTAATGAAATTAACAACCAATTAGACTAATCAAAACTGATAGATCAATTAATTGAAATCAATGAGCACGAGGCTCTGATACCACCTGTGAATCCAAGGATCGAAACAGGAATTTATAAGTTTGATTGAACAAATAATGATCGCGGAATTATCATAACTCTTTGTTTAATTAATTGTTTAAGAAATTGTAATTTTAACGTAAATCAGCGAAGAACAGATGAGAGAAATGGAAAACAAGTTAAAGTAATATGATAAACAAATTTTCTTCAAATGATTTCCATTAATACTGAATTGGTTACAATCGGTTTTGATTTTTGCTGAAATGATAATTGCTAGGTGATGTTCTTGGTGTTCTAATTACTATTCTGGTATAATCAGAATTGTTGTCTTGTTTTTCTATGTATTGTTAGTGTATTGTTAGTCTCTAAAAAGAGTGCACCCATGCCTTCTATTGATAGGCGCAGGGATTCACTTTTATATGGGTAAAAGTAACTTTTTATTGTGGTAAGAAAGTTACACAAATAAAATTCTTGACGTGACATGCAATATTCATTTCTGACAGAAGTGCAGTCTTCCGTAGATATTGACTTGATGACATCACTCTAGAGAGTTTGACTTGTTGACTTCTTGTGGCTTCCTTGATGAATGGAGTTCATGCAAGCACTTTGTTCTTCTGTAGGAGATAGCCTTCCATAGGATTTAGCCTTCTGTAGGAGTTGGTTCTTTGATCTTCATATTGAACTTCATCTGCAGGAGCAAGCTTTCTTCTTCCGCAGGAGCAGCAGTAACTTGATCTCATGAGCAGACTTGTTCTTCCGTAGATGTAACAATGCTTCCACAGGAGATCCATGGATGCATATTCCTTGACTTGTTCTTCCATAGATGTTCTTGTACTTGGTCAATTTTCAAAATTGACCAAGTATGATGTTTTCCTGTAGTTACACATATAATCAATAGAAATAATTATTTGGGTTATCATATATATATCTTGCATACAAAAAGATAAAGATTTACAGGAGTTCATTACAAGTGATGAATAATCTTCTAAACCTATACAATCAATCTAGACCTAACAGATAGGTCTCTCAGCAGCAAGAGGCTCTACTTGAAGTGGATTTGGTTGAGCACCCTCTTCTTGTTCTCCCTCAGGATATTCTGACTTAACCTGGGGTGTAGAGATGGATGCCTTGGACTTATTCTTTTTCTTCTTCTTGTCCTTTCTTTTGGCCATCCTCTTCCTCTTTCTATACTTCAACTGAGAAGGTTGGTCTTGAGTACCAGTTGTTCCTTCTTTATCCTTCTTAGTTGAGTCCTTCCCCTTCACATGTTCAGAAGAAAAAGGTTCAGGACACTACTATGGGTCAGAAGATGAAGCTAGCTATGATTCAGCACTAGGCCCAGGTTGTGTTGTCTCGTGGGGCTCAACCTTGACCTCTGCTTCAGTGCAACCTGACTTGGTGGAGAATGCAAGTCTACCAGTTCACCCATTTTAATTTTCTGCTTGATCACTCTAATGTGCTCATCCATTGTGGATAGAGATATTAGACCAAGTCTCCTTCTGAAGAACCCATACAGCTTCAAGAATCTCACCATCTTTATTCTATCAGCAGACTTCTTCTGATTGGCTCTTATGGTGGCTCTTGACTTAGCAACCTCCTCCCTCATCTTCCTCTTAACAGCTTTCTTTTCTTTTAGAACTTCTTGCTCTAGCTGCTTGAGGTACTCAAACTCAATATACTCATATGATAGAGGGAGCAGGGTTGCTGCCTGATAGAGGCCTGTGGCACTCAAGTAGGTTATCATCTTTTGTCTATCTTGTTCCTTACCTACCTGAGTTTCTTGTTCAACTACCATAGTCTCCACTTTAGGACATTCTTTAACTGGAGAGAGGATAGGGGCTTTATACATTCTTTTTCTTTTCTTTTCTTCTTTGATCATGAGGAGCAATTTTGCAGCTTCAGCCTCCTTCCTCTCTTTTGACATTTCAGTGTCAGCCAGCTTATTTAATTTCTCCAAAGGAAGATAGATTATTTCATCAATGTTATAATTCCTAGACCCTAGATAATTCAATTTGGCTGCCCTTAACCCATCCTCCTGAGTATTTGGTCTAAGGGCAGCCCTGATTGTAGCTTGCATGAAGCTGGGGGGTCTTTCTTATTCTCTCTCCCCTTGCCTTTCTCTTCCTCACCCTCTTCTCCTCCTTAATCTACTCAGAGGTCAGGATCCTCTTCTCTTTGTCAATCACTGGTCTATGTGACTCATGATGGAGAGAGCTTTTGCCTTCTTGACTTGATGCTGCACTTGAGCTCTAGCCAGGGAGAGGCTGTGAGACACCTTCACCAGCCGGTGTCTCACTGAAGGTACTAGGTGCTGAAGCAGTTCTAGTCTCAAGCTTCACATGTTCTTCTACTGGGCCTTCAACTGAGGTTTCCCCTTTGAAGCTAATCTTAGGGTCTGCCTCAGTATCAAGTGGACCAACAATTTTCCATGCTAGCCTCTATCTATATAAATAGGATCTTCTCTTGAACTCTTCAAGCACCCTCAGTTATATCCTCTCAGCTAACCTGTCAGCTTGCCTATTATGACTTGGGTTTGCAAGTGGCAAGTCGACCAGGGGAAAAACTTTCATAGAATTTTAGGGTCTGAAAATTAAACACTTCTTGCTAACCCTGATATCTAGAGAGTACCAGGGCTCTTCTATCATTGTACTTCAACCCTACTATAGGATTTTCAACAAGGTAGGATGGGGTAGACATAGCCCTTGGTATACCCTTATCAAATAGACTTTGAATTAAGGCATCCACATTGATGTGGGCCTAAGGAGGTTGTTGAGTATGGACAATTACAAGTGAGGATATTGAGGCCTCAATGTCCATACTCTAGGCAGTGCTCTTAGGTTCTGTGATTGTAGTTAAGACTTTCTCTCCATTTTTGGTATCATCACCCACTTGCATAGGTGAGCTAGAGGTTAGGTCCACCACATTCATAGGTTCTTGTGGACTTGATTGAACACGCCTGGCAGGTCTCTCAGCTAATTTGCCCTTGAAATCGGTGACCTCAAGTTGATGATTAAGGAGCTGCCTTTGTAAGGTAGCCACTTCAGATTCCAGGTGACTAATCTTAGATACCAAATAGGTGCAAGTTTTTGACAGTGTTTGCACCCTTTGTTGTTAACTCCCCTCATCTTTATAAGAAGAATCATGGGGGGATGAGAGAACATAACTGAAGCCAACTCCTCACCACTAGATATTGTTTCTTGTACTCTAGATTTCCCTTGCTCCATGATAGCTTCATGAGAAGTGTCAATGGATTGGGTTGCCATGGTTGAGGTCTTAATGATGTAATCACTTTCTAAAGTGAGTGCCTCTTCCATATGGACCTCCTAACTATGTTCAGGAAGATCCACCTTAGTTTTGATTGGATGATGTGGGCTAGATATGGGGGTTTCGGGATCATTCATCTCTCCTTGAGCAGGGGATGAGAAAAGAGAATCATGGTACTCACTGAATCTCATATCCTCGTCATCATAGAACTAGAGGTCAGGTATTGGTTGATTTAAGTCTAAAGGCTAGGGATGGTAACTTTCCCTTGAAGGTTGTTCACTTGAGTTTTGAGACTTAGAGTGAAGGCTTGCAGCTTGGGTAATGAGCTCATCAGGCTGAGCATGAGGAACCTCAGCATTGATTAATGAAATAATGGGAGTGGTTTGCTCCTCAGGGGAAGTGGGAGCTCTTGGTTTCACTTCCTCCTGCATAGGTGAGTATATAAGGGCCTGCTCAATCTTAATAGACTGAGTAGTGTGTCGTTTGAATTCTCACTAGTAGGTGATGGTTATTTGAGGATGTTAGGGTTGTGAAGATGAAGAAGGTGTGGGTTCAATATTGGCTGGTACTACCAAGTTTTCACCTTGAGCAGGGAGCTCTAACATTTTTAGGATAAGGGCTGTTTCTACCCCTGAGAAACCAACAGTGGTTTTTCTTATGATTTTGAAGATGTCAGGCTTCATCTATCCTAATTTAAGAGTGTTACCAATTCCCCTTAACTATAAGCCCAGTTCATAGTTGAGAATGTGCTGCATATATCTAGGGAACATGTAATACTCTAAGGAGTCTAAGTTAGCAAGCAAGTTTGTGTAAACAAACTGAAACTACTTGAACTTGACCCCCTGGACCATCCTATGGACTATATAGGATAACTCCTTTGGAATTTGATCCCATCCTCCATGTTTGATTGATAAAGAGTGGATTATAACATGGAGGAGGTACTTTCATCGAAAAGAGACCTTACTCTTTTAGAAGGTCCTGACTAAGTAGTCCCCTTCATAGCCCATCTACTTGAATCATCCATTGACAACTTCTTTAGGGAAGGAAAGTTCGTCTTCTTTATCATCCAGCCTGAGATGAGTGTTGATGGTGGTTGGGATGATGAAAATAGTCTTCCCCTGCACTGATGCATACAATGTCTTTTCACCGTCCAAGATGACCTCTTGGCAGGTCCTCTAGAACTCTAGTAGTTGTTCTTCATATAGTGGAGGGTCTATTATGAGTATGGTCCTCCAGAACTCCAGCAATTGTTCTTCATATAGTGGAGGGTCTATTGTGAGTGCGGTGAGGTATGATGATTGAGATAGAAAGCGGCAAACATCTGAGAAATCATGATCTTTCTCAGACGACAACAAGACAACCTGGTTATGTTGCATGTGTAGGTGCATGAAGAAATCTGGTTGGTTTTGGGGTTCAGGATTGGCCATTTAAGAAAGCTTTAGCAAGAAGAAAATACAATAAGGGCTTGTAGGTGATTTAGGGCTAGAAGTTTTACAGATGAAGAGGAAGAAATGAGAGGGAGACTCGTTGAAAAATATATTTATATGCTTGGATTTGAGACAAAGTTATTACAAAAGATAAAATTTGAAATCCAGATGTCGGTCCCACCCCTAAAAAAGTGGCCAAAAAAAGTAGTTATCTTGGAAGTAGAAAATCTTCAGAAGGTAATTTGTTTTTAGAAATTTTGAGAAAAACTTCCGAAGCCAATTTGACTTTGAAAGATATTCCTTAGTTCGATACAAGATATTTAAATCTCTGTTCACTAAAAGCTTTTGTGAACAGATCAGCATATTTTTCATTTGTGTTAAACTTTAACTAGTTTTATCAATCCTTTTTCTCTTATCAAATGACACATGATGTTGATGTGATTTTTCTTTGAGTGCTGCATTGGATTCTCTATGATAGAGATAGCAATGTTGTTGTCTATATGGATAGGAGTCTCCTTGAAGTTGAATCCATAGTCTAACATCTGATTCTAAATCCAAAGCACTTAAGCACAATAGCTTACAAAAGCAAATGTATTTAGCTTCAACAGTTGAGGCAGACATACATGATTGTTTCTTGCATTGCCATGAGACTATCATCCCACCAAGGAATTGACATCCCCCTGATGTAGACTTTGCAGTCATATTGTAGCCACTATAGTCACTATCTGTATATGCATACAGATTGAAGTCAAAATTCTTTGGATATCAAAGTCCCAGTTTGGGAGCTCCTTTTAGATATCTAAGAATCCTTTTGATAGCAACCAGGTGTGAAATCTTGGGGTTGGCTTGATATCTTGTACATATGCATGTGGCAAACATGATATCAGGCCTGCTGGCTGTAAGGTACATAAGAGACCCAATCATAGCCTTGTAAAGATATTCCTTAACACGCTCCCCCTCAAGATCAGGTCCTAAGAAGTGGTTTCTGGCTATAGGAGTCTTAGCAACCTTGCGCTCAGTCAAATGAAATCTGATTAGTATGTCTTGCACATACTTTGATTGATTTATGAAGATGCCATTATCAACCTGCTTCACTTGAATTCCTAGAAAGAAATTGAGTTCCCCCATGGCACTCATTTCAAATCTATTATTCATCAGCTTCTCAAACTCTTTGTAAAGCTTTTGATTAGTTGACCCAAAGATGATGTCATCTACATAAACTTAAACCAACATCAAGTTATTAAATGTTCCTTTGATAAAGAGTGTGCTATCAATAATACCTCCCTTGTAACCATATTGGACTAGGTACTATGATAATGTCTCATACCACTTTCGTGGAGCTTGATGCAGCCCATAAAGAGCTTTGTCAAGCTTTCAGACATAATCAGAACGATCTGGGTCCGCAAAGCCAGGTGATTGCTTGACATACACTTCCTCATCTATCACCCCATATAAAAATGCACACTTGACATCAAGTTGATAGACTTTGAAATCCTTAGATGCAATAAAAGTGAGGAATATCCTTACAGCTTCAAGTCTTGTCACAGGAGCAAAAACATCTGTGTAGTCAATCCCTTCTTCTTAAGTGTGTCCTTAAACAACTAGTCTTGCCTTGTTCTTGATGACAAGTCATCTATCATCCTTCTTATTCCTAAAAACCCACTTGGTACCTATGTCCTCTTCCTCATAGGAAGAGAACATAGATTCCAAACCTTTTGTTTTTTGAATTGAAGCAGCTCCTCCTGCATTGCTACAACCCAGCTTCCATCTTTCAAAGCCTCATCAACTTTCTTTGGCTCAATCTGGGACAAGAAGCAAGAGTGTAGATAAATATTTTTATCGTTTGTCTTCTTTTTCTCACCCCATTCTCAACATCTCCAATGATGTTTGTGGTGGGATGGTGTAACACCCGAAAATTTCAAAGGAGAAAAGTAAAGGAGCAAATGGGATATTTATTTTAAAAGCAAAGGGTAAAAGTGTGCAACGGCCAAACCGGCCAATAAAGGGGTATAAAAGAGAGATGGTCGCCCATACTCTCTCCCATCCATCTCAAATCATACGGCTTGAGAGAGAGAAAGAGCTCCCATCGGTTCTAGAGTGAGAAAGTGGAAGATTCTTCAAAAAGGTGTTAGAACTCCAGGTTGCTCTCGGGTTTTTGAGGTTTGCTTGAAAGCTGGTTAAGGTGAGTTTTAGATCCCCTCTTTTACATGTTTTCTACTTGTTTGGGCCTAATATGTGTATTAAAATGATGTTTCTTGACAAAACTATGTTTTCCATAGTTAAAGGTGACTTTTACAAATGTATGTTTTTAAGGAAATCTATGATGATAATTGATGGATATTATATGCTAAGAGTGAATTTGGTAGAGTTATGCTAACTATACGTTTAAAGGTGTTGTATGGAACTAGAACTTGCATAAATTGGACCATAAGTATTAAACAGTTGTCCGTTGTGGGCATGGGTTGTCTGTTGTGGACACTTGGGAGAATTTAGTGTTGTCTGCTGTGGACATTGACTGTCCGCTGTGGACACTTAAGTATTTAAGTCATCCGCTGTTGACCTCGGTCGTCCACTGTGGACTTTGTTCGTCTGCTGTGGACTTTGGTTGTCCGCTACGGATATTTATGCATTCATTGTAGGAATTGTAAATCCGTTGTAGGACTTGTTCATCCGATGTGGACCTTATTCATGCGCTATGAACACTTAGGCTTTATCCTAAATTTTTGTGAAATGAATTTAAGAAATCAGTACTCATGTTTTAATGGAAGAATATGTTTGCTTATGTTTTATTGTTATAATCCTTATATGGGTTACAGTTATGAATAATAATTAAAATTTCATGTTATGTGATTATAAAGACAATGGATATCTTATATGTATTATTCATAATCAAGTGGACATAAAGGAATAAAAAAAAGACAGTGGAACCTAATGAATGTTACCCCAGGCCCTTATGATGAATGAAAAGCCTTGCAAGCAAAAAGAATGGAGGTGCACGACCATGTTGTCGTTAGCTCAACAGATGTGCGGTTCTTTTAGCCTATGAGGATGCGCATTTGGAATCTAATCCTTGTGATTGACCAATGAATGAATGAATGGACCTGTATTCATGAGCAGGCCTCGTGCCTAGCAGTGTGGATCAACTGTCAGGGGTTAGCTACCATTATAAACGTGTACTGGCAGGGGTCCGGCATTTGTTGCCAACCATATGATGTAGGCTCTTGATTTATGCAATCCTAGTTAATGAAAGAAAGAAAGATAAAGAACGTCTTAATGAATTTTATCAGTCAATTTGACTATTAAATATTATGGATGGGTGATCATTTAAGGAAGCTTTCAAAATGTATATTTTTATATGTTAACAAAACTAGAACTCACTCAGCAACGCTGACTTTATATGCATATCAGTGGCAGGTAATGAGGTTGCTGGGGATGGCACGAGGATGGAGCTACTTGGCAAATAAAGACGGGCATCCATGTTTATGCAGAAAAAATGTTTTTCTCTTGTAATACAACTGAGATGACATTTTGAACTTAGTGACAATGATGTATTTCTTGGTAAAAATTATTATTAATGCATAAAATGGATTTGTTAAATTATTCCGCCACAATGTTTTCATATTTCAATGTATTTTAATATATATTGTGCTATGAATGACCAACTGTGGGGTTTCCCGGGATCGGGGCCTTACAAGTTGGTATCAAAGCCAAAGTTTAAGAGAATTGGGTAAATTATTTTCAAAACCTAAACTTAAACTAAAAATGGGAGCGAATGAAAGGATGCCAGCCCAAGTAGCTATGTGCTATCGGGTAAAATTTTCTTAAAGTTAACCAATATTACATGCGTGTGCTATCTTAATTTATGTGTTTAGTAGATTTGAATACTGATGGGTGTCAGGATAGTGAGTGTTTAGGACATGGGGGTAAGGTAAGTAGTTAATCACACTTGGCCATTATAATTAAGGACTTACCATACTCATCATGATCAGAGCAATTACCTTGAATGACCTTGTTGGTGTTTGAATCTTATAGGAGGTAGAATTTATGGCGGGTAGAAAATCTGGGAAGGCAGCCCAAGGAGGTGCTTGTGGTAGGCGTACTACTAGGCCACGTGTTACAAGGAGCAAAACTTAGGCTCCAACACAATTCATGAGGAGTCGGATCTCCATAGCCACCATGAGGGTGAAAGGTCAGCTACCCTTAAGTCTACTGTGAAAAAGGCTATTGCTGATCACGTCTACGATGTTATGAAAAATGTCTTACCTTAAGTGGTGACTGAAGTGATTAGAGCTGTTAAGGATGGGGAAAGAGCTGAGAATAAGAGGAAGAAAGAGAAGAAGAAATCAAGAAAGTCCACTAAACGAACTGAGGAATCTGAAGAGGAACCATCTAACCCAAAGGTGGTAGTTCATGATGATGACAACGAGGATGAATCAGAGAAGGGACTGCTAAGAGGTGCAACTATGGGGCATTTCAAAGATGCAAGCCCCCAACCTTCAACGGTAATGGTAAAGCTACTGCCTCTCATCGTTGGGTTCAAGAGATGGAAGCAGTTCTGGACATCAGTGAGTGTCGAGAAGATCAGAAGGTGAAGTTTGCCACCCATTCTTTCATTGACTCATCACTATAGTGGTGGGATAACACTGTCCAAGCCGAGGAAAAACGATCAATAGCAAAAACCAAGTGGTCGGAGTTGAAGGAGTTGGTGCCGGTGGAGTACTGTCCACATCGAGAGTTGGACAAAATTGAGAAGGAGTTCTTGTATTTAGAGGCCGGGAACATGAATCATCAAGAGTGCACCTTTAAGTTCAATGAACTTACAAGACTTGTGCCAGATATGGTAACACCTATGTCTAAAAAGATCAAGAGATACATTCAAGGTTTGCCAGTGGATATTAGGAGGAACATGATCGATGCTAGACCGATGATATTTAGGTCAATGGTGGATTAGGCGGGAAGGTTATATGATGAGAGAGAACAGGCACCAGTTCAGAAAAAGACTAAGAAGTAGACCTGGAATAGGAATGTGAATGGGAAGAGGTTTAGGAATGACAACTACGAGATTGGGGAAAAGAAGATGAGGGTCCGCGACCGTCGCACAGAACAAAGAAAAGGGAATGGCCGAAAGGAGTGTAAAAAGTCTGGGAAAAGTCATATGGGTGAATGCAGAGTGGGAACGAATAGGTGTTTCAAATATGGGGGAGAGGGCCATTATGCTAAGGAGTGTAGGGTATTGAGGTGTTACCAATACGGTAAGATAGGCCACTCGGGCTAGGATTGCAAGAAGGGTGGAGCAAGAAGCTCAGGAATCAGGATGATGGGGGAAAAAGGGAAGAGTGATAGCACCAAAGCAAAGGCAAGGGCATTCAACAATTAGGGAGGAAGCCAGAGTGGACCCTGAGGTAGTCTCAGGTACATTTTTGGTAAACCAATTGTATGCTTCTGTGCTCTTCGATTCTGGTGCTAGTAGGAGCTTTGTATCTACTGCCTTTTGTCATTTGATGCATGGTAAGAGTAGGAAGATAGATGTGCCCTTCCATGTTGAGATTGCGATAGGAAAATCCACCAAAGTGACTGATATGATTGATGATTGCCTCATAGAATTGGATGATCATAGGTTTCCTACTAGATTGTATGTGATGGCCCTTGGAGGTTTTGATGTGGTGTTAGGAATGGATTGGTTGATGACTTACGAAGCGAATATCGTGTGTCGAAAGAAGATGATTCGTCTGATTGCGCCCGACGGCAGTTTGGTTACGGTTCACGGAGACAAGGAAAGCATCATTCCATGAGTGATATCTATGATGACGGCAGAATAGTTTATGAGGTGAGGGTGTGGTGCTTACCAGGCTTATGTGAAGGATGTGGATGCGATAGTGCTTCAATTATCAGAAGTGTCGGTGGTATGTGATTTTCCCAATATGTTTCCGGAAGATCTGCCAGGGGTCCCACCCGATAGAGAAATCGAATTTCAGATGGACTTGATACCAGGAACTCAACTCAACGCCAAGTCACCATACCGGTTGGTTCCATCCTAGCTCAAGGAACTGATGTCGCAACTGCAAGATCTTTTGGATAAAGGCTTTATTCAACCAAGCATCTTTCCATGGGGTGCTCCAGTTTTATTGTGAAGAAGAACGATGGTAGTATGAGGATGTGCATCGACTACCGTGAGCTGAATAAGTAGACTATGAAGAACTGGTATCTGTTACCAAGGATTGACGACTTGTTCGATCTGCTCCAGGGTACCAGTTGGTTCTTAAGGATAGACCTTCGATCGGGTTACTATCAACTGAAGGTGAAGGAGAAGGATGTTCCTAAGACAGCCTTCTGCACGTGTTATAGACACTACGAGTTTCTCGTGATGTCTTTTGGTTTAACCAACGTGTCGGTTGCCTTTATGGACCTTATGAATCGGGTATGTCGATCGATGTTAGACAAATCAGTGATCATATTCATTGATGATATTCTGATCTACTCCAAGAGAGAAGAGGAGCATGCCTGTCATCTCAAGGAAGTACTAGAGACACTTAGAAATGAGAAGTTGTATGCGAAGTTCTCTAAGGGTGCATTTTGGCTACGAGAGGTCCAATTTCTTGGCCATGTAATTAATCCTGAAGGAATAATGGTGGACCCTACAAAAGTCAAAGCTGTAATGGAATGGGAATCCCCAATAACACCATCCTAGATCCATAGTTTCCTGGGTTTGGCAGGTTACTAAAGAAAGTTTATTCAAGACTTCTCTAAGGTGGCGTCCCTGTTGACTAAGTTGACTCGAAAGGATGTTAAGTTTGAATGGGATTCAGACCAGGAGGGTGCCTTTCAAGAGTTGGAGACGAGGTTAACCAGGCCCCAGTCTTGACGTTGCCTGAAGGGAATGAGGACTTGGTGGTATATTCGGATGCTTCGCGTTCGGGCTTAGGTTGTGTGTTGACGCAACGAGGGGAGGTTATAGCCTATGCATCTCGGCAGTTGAAGATCCAAGAGGTTAACTACCCTACTGATGATTTGGAGTTGGCGGCAGTGGTCTTTGAGTTGAAGATTTCGAGGCACTACTTGAACAGGACGAAGTGTACCATCTTCACAGATCACAAGAGCCTAAAGTATTTCTTCGAACAAAAGGATCTTAACATGAGGCAAAGAAGGTGGTTAGAGCTAATCAAGGACTACGATTATGAGATTCACTATTATCAGGGCAAGGCGAACGTGGTTGCTGATGCCCTTAGTCGAAAGGAACGGCCTGAACTGATTCGGGTCAAGGCTTGTCAGCTGGTTGTGACGCCCTATATCATGAGTCAGATCAGAAAGTTTTAAGATGAGGCACTAAAGTATATAGGATCAACTCAAAGCAGATGAAAGGACAAATATCAGATTTAGGGGAGAACACTCTTGGTGTTAGAACCCGATTCGAGCGGATGTGGATTCCTCACTACGAGGATCTGAGGGAAGGATTATGGATAACGCTCACAAAACTTGGTATTCCATTTATCCTGGTGGCACAAAGATGTATCATGACCTGAAGAAGGATTATTGGTGGCCGAGGATGAAGTGTGACATGGTGGAGTATATGAGTAAGTGCCTGACTTGTTTGCAAGTGAAGGTAGAACATCAGAAACCATACGGGAAGATCCAACCTTTGGATATACCCGAATAGAAGAGGGAACACATCACAATGGACATCATCACGAAATTGCCTCGTATGGAGAGAGGATGTGATACCATTTGGGTGATCGTAGACCCCTTGACGAAAAGTGTCCACTTTTTGCCAATCCGGGAGACTTACTCATCGGAAAGGCTGGCGGATCTGTTCATCAAGGAGATTGTAACTCGTCATGGTGTGTTGGTATCCATTGTTTCTGATAGGGACACTCGTTTCACATACAAGTTTTGAAAGTAATTCCACAATGCGATGGGAACGCGGTTACACATTAGCACAACTTACCACCCTCAGACAGACGGTCAATTAGAAAGAACCATTTAGACTTTAGAGGACATGCTCCGTGCATACATTATTGATTTCAATGGAAGTTGGGATGAGCACCTACCGTTGGCAGAGTTCTCTTACAACAATATTTATCACGCAAGTATAGGCATGCCACCATTAGAAATGTTATATGGGAGATGGTGTAGAACCCCAACGTGTTGGTGATATCAGGCAGAAGGAGTTGGGAAGTATCGAGATCATCGAGGCCACGACAGAAAAGTTGGAAAAGATCATTGCCTTTATGAAAGCAGAAAAGGATCAGCAGAAGTCCTACGCTGATAAAAGAAGAAGGCCGATTGAGTTCCAAGTAGGAGATAAGATGATGTTGAAGGTATCTCCATAGAAAGGAATCATCCATTTCTGAAAAAGAGAGAAATTGAGCCCAAGGTACATTGGGCCATTTAAAATCATTGCTAGAGTTGGTGAGGTGGCATATAGGTTGCAAACTTCCTGATGAGCTGCATGGGATTCATCCTACATTCCATGTATCTCGTTTATGGAAGTGCTTAGCAGAAGGTGATGTTGTTATCCCTCTCATGGACATTGAGGTTGATGAAAGGTTGAATTAGGTGTAGCAACCAGTAGCTATTCTGGATCGAAAGGAGAAACAGTTAAGGAAAAAAGTGATTAGAGGCCACTTGGGAATCGGAGGAAGAAATGAGATGACACTACCCCGATCTCTTTAAGGAGTGACAGGTTTCGGGGACGAAACCTATATAAGGGGGGTGGACTTGTAACACTCAAAAACTTCAAAGGAGAAAAGTAAAGGAGCAAATAGAATATTTATCTTAAAAGCAAAGGGTAAAAGTGTGCAAGGGCCAAACCAGCCTATAAAGGGGTATAAAAGAGGGATGATCGCCCATACTCTCTCCCATGCACCTCAATTCATACGACTTGAGAGAGAGAAAGAGCTCCTACCTGTTCTAGAGTGAGAAAGTGGAAGATTTCTTTA
Organism: Flaveria sonorensis; assembly: GCA_025506505.1. NCBI lineage: Eukaryota > Viridiplantae > Streptophyta > Magnoliopsida > Asterales > Asteraceae > Flaveria > Flaveria sonorensis. The sequence continues at coordinate 18,405,917 of CM046423.1, read as the reverse complement.
AAAAGGTGTTAGAACTCTAGGTTGCTTCGGGTTTTTGAGTTTGCTCGAAGGCTGGTTAAGGTGAGTTCTAGATCCCCTCTTTTACATGTTTTCTACTCGTTTGGGATGATGTGTATTAGAACAATGTTTCTTGACAAAACTATGTTTTCCATAGTTAAAGATGATTTTTACAAAAAATGTATGTTTTTAAAGAATTTTGTGATGATAATTGATGTTTATTATGTGCTAAGTGTGAATCTGGTAGAGTTATTGTAAGTATACATTTAAAGGTGTTGTATGGAACTAGAACTTGCATAAGTTGGACCGTAAGTATTAAACAGTTGTCCGCTGTGGGCATGGGTTATCCGTTGTGGACTCTTGGGAGAATTTAGTGTTGTCCGCTGTGGACATTGACTGTTCGTTATGGACATTTAAGTATTTAAGTCATCCGATGTTGGTCGTCTGATGTGGACTTTGGTCATCCACTGTGGATAAATAAGCATTCGCTGTAGGACTTGTACATCCGCTGTAGGACTTGTTCATCCGTTGTGGACCTTAATCATGCACTGTTAACACTTAGGCTTTATTCTAAATTTTTGTGAAAGGATTTTAAGCAATTAGTACTCATGTTTTAATGGGAGAATATGTTTGCTTATGTTTTAATGTTATATTCTTTATATGGGTTACTGTTAAGAATAATAATTAACATTTCATGTTATGTGATTATAAAGACAATGGATATCTTATAAGTATTATTCATAATCAAGTGGACATAAAGGAATAAAAGAAAGACAGTGGAACCTAATGAATGTTACCCCCGGGCCCTTATGATGAATCAAAACCCTTGCAAGCAAAACAAATGGAGGTGCACGACCATGTTGTAGTTAGCTCAACTAATGTGCGGTTGTTTCAGCCCATGAGGATGCACATTTGGGGTCTAATCCTTGTGATTGACCAATGAATGAATGAATGGGACCTGTATTTATGAGCAGGCTTCGTGCCTAGCAGTGTGGGTCAACTGTCAGGGGTTAGCTACCATTATAAATGTGTACTGGCAGGGGTTCGGCATTTGTTGCCAACCATATCATATAGGCTCTTGCTTTGTGCAATCCTAGTTAATGAAAGAGAAAGATAATGAAATAAAGAAAGATAAAGAACATCTTAATGAATTTTATCAGTCAATTTGAGTGTTATGTATTATGGATGGGTGATCAATAAAGGAAGCTTTCAAAATGTATATTTTTATATATTAACAAAACTAGAACTCACTCAGCAACGCTGACTTTATATGCATATCAGTTGACAGGTAATGAGGTTGTTGGGGATGGCACAAGGATGGAACTACTAGGCAAATAAAGACTGGCATCCATGTTTATGCAGAAAAAATGTTTTTGTCTTGTAATACAACTAAGATGTCTTTTTGAACTTAGTGACAATGATGTATTTCTTGGCAAAAATTATTATTAATGCATGAAATGGATTTGTTAAATTATCCCGCTGTAATGTTTTCATATTTCAATGTATTTTAATATGTATTGTGCTATGAATGACCAACTATGGGGTTTCTCGGGATCGGGGCCTTATTGATGGGACCTGTGGATTCTCAGTTGAGGAATCACAGCAAGTTGATTTGACAGATCCAAATTAGTGAAATTTAGATCTGGTGATTGAGTATCACCCACCTCATCAGCACACTTATCAAAAAAGTGTATGACATCAATTATGTTGTCTTCAGTGGAGTGGTTGTCAGCATCATGAGATTCTTGATCACTTTCACTATCTCCACCTCCTCTTATATTGAAAATCACTTCATTTGAGTTTTATGCCTCATTGTTGGAATTGGTTGGCAACTCAGAAGTATCAGCTGAAAAGTTTGTCATGGTTGTCCTGACATGATTTCCAAATACAGGGTTTATTACCACTGGAGCTGAAGGGATTCTATCATTTGGTCTTCTCAGCTCAAATCTTAGATTAGGATCTCCTATTGATGTATTACCTGTAGATCCTGAAACATCATTATAAGATTTTTAAAAATATTTGGTAACTAAATCAAGATCAAATAGCCAATTAGGACCAAAACCTTTCACACTAGGAGTGTGCTCATTGAAGGTCACATTGGCTGACTCCTCAACTACTCTGGTTTTGAGATTGTATACTCTATAAGCCTTAGCTTGGGAAGAGTATCCAATAAAGTGTCCATCATCTGATTTCTCAGCAAATTTGGCTATATGATCTTTGGTATTCAAGATGGTGCATGGATATCCAAATGACCTGAGGAAACCAATAAAAGGTCTCGTTTTGTGCCACAGTTCATAAGGAGTCTTACCATTAGTTTTGACTACTAAAACTCTGTTCTGCACATAGCAGGCAGTGTTGACTGCCTCTGCCCAGAAGGTGATGGGCAGTTTAAAGTCAGAGAACATGGTCCTTGCAGCCTCAATAAGTGTCTTGTTTCTCCTTTCAGCAACACCATTCTATTAAGAAGTTCTAGGAGCACTATATTGTCTTGTAATACTCTTTTTATCATAAAATGTATCAAGAATTTGGTTCTTGAATTTAGTTTCTTGATCACATCTTATGATTTTGATCTTGTGATCACATAGATTCTCATTTTTCAGAATGAAGTTCTTCAAGATTTCAGGGGTCTCATCCTTACTTCTAAGAAAAAAGACGTAAGTATATCTTGTGAAGTCATCTTTGATCATAAGACAATATGAAGTTCTTCCTAGACTCATTACACTGGTGGGACCAAAGAGATCCATATGTAATAAGTGTTGGAGAGTAGTGATGGAGTTCATTTTCTTTGGCTTGTGAGACACCTTGTGTTGCTTTCCTTTCAGACATGCAACACAATGGTCATCACTTGTAAACTCTTCTTTGGCATTCCAGTTATGAAATCATCTTTAATAAATTTATTCATTTTCTTAAAGTTTACATGACACATTCTTTTATGCTAAAGGAAAAACTCATCACTATTGGCTTAAGATAGAAAGCAAGAAATTTCTCCTGATGGAACGGTTTCCTTTAAATCCATCTTGCACATGTTCCCTTTCTTGGGGACTCTGAGCAAGATATGCTCTTGAGGAATGACCACCCCGGGCTTGAGAACAATGCACTCATTCTCAATGAAGAGCATGTTATGTCTCTGGTCACAAAATTGAAATACACCCAAGAGATTCTATCCAAGCTCTTTGACAAAGTTTACCTTCTTAATGCTGAGCTTACCATTTATGACCCTGCCCCTTCCTATGATGTAACCACCTGATTCACCTCCAAAAGCAACTGTCCCTCCACCAATTTTCTCAAAGTTCTAAAGCAAATAGCCATTGCCTGTCATGTGCCTTGAATAGCCACTATCAATGATCCAAACATTTTCTTTTGGTCTTCAGTTATTCCTACACATGAAAAAGAGATGGTTAGTTACATTTAGAAACCCAAGCTTTGCTGCTCTTGGGCTTATCAAGATAAACTGAAAATAGTTCAATAGTTATTAATCCTATATGCAAGCTTTGAGGATCCTTGGCTGTTGTTGATAAAGAAACTTCAGTCATATGGCCTTCCTTCATCTTCCACACCATCTTTGGAAGATTATACTTGGCCTTCAAAACTTTGGAAGTTTTGATGACTTCGGAAGTTACGGATATTGAACCTTCAGAAGCTTTAACATCCACTACGGCAGACTTCAGTGCTTAGGAAGCATTCCTTTCTTCCGAGACCAAATTTGCTTCTGAAGATAGTTTTCCAACTATCTTTTTCTTATTCACTTTGGAGCTTTTGATGGGAAGTGATCTTCCTTCCGAAGCTATATTCTTCTTCCTCTCAGAAGTCTTCTTTTTGTTCATGTGATGGTACTATTAGAATTGTAGATGCAATCCTTAGCAAAGTGAGTAGTATCACCACACATAATGCATTCAACAGGCATACTTCTGAGGGTCTTCTTTTGAGGAGAAGGTTGAGCTCGATCTCTTTCCACTTCCTTCTTCATCTTTATAGATGATATAGCAGGCTTCTGAGGGTGAAGCTTGCTCTTGGAGCTGGATGGTTCAGGCTGTGCAGCAATGGTGTGCATTTTTCAACCTTCTTCTCTTGACCAGGATGGTTTGAACTTGAACTAGGACTCCTGGTACTAGAGTCCATAGTTGAGTTTCAGTCTTCACCACTTCAAATCAAGCAGAGATAAAGACTTGTTTTGGCTTAGGATTGAAAATGGGCTTGATCTCTTGGGCTTTTTTGATTTTCTTTTAACAGCCCTGATCAGATTCTTACAAGCTGACTTAGCCAACTTTGGTTCTTTCTTCTCTCCAGGAGTATAGTGACCCTTCTTAGGATGAACCGCCTCACTCACTTCTGGTTCATCCTTCACTATCTCCTCTTTATCTTCATCCTTTTCTTGGATAGGGTCAATGAGGGGCGGCTCATCTTCACTAGTTTTACACCTTGGAGATCTTACTGATAATAACATCTGAGGAAGAGCTATCTCACTTGATCCCAGTCCCTGTCTGTTTTGATAACAAATCTTTGTATGCAAGGATGAAGATATGATGTTCTTGAAGGTTTCCTCTTCAAGAACACACTTTTCTGCCATGGCTTTGCTAATGATGTGCTCTAAATTATACATTAAAATCCTATAAAAAGCATATCAATTATTCCTTAATATCTTCCTTAAATGGTGATTATGTACTTAAAAATGTTAAATTATGTTTTCAGGTGCTCAAAAGGGCACGATGGATAAAAGAAACATATTTAACAAGAATTTGAAGAAAACGGAGCTTTAAAGTCCAAGCATGGGGTCGTGCCTCATTAAGCACGCCCCTATGACTTGCCTGAAACACACCCCCATTCTTAAATTGGCACACCCCTGTGTTTGGACATCTAACAAGACAAAAACTACTATTCCCTAAAAGTAAACACGGAGTCGTGCCCCATGAGTCATGGGGTCGTGCCCCACCTCCAACATGGGGTCATGCCCCATTTAACACGGGGCCATGCCCGACACCTCCTGCACATACGAACCGTCCAACTTTCGTAAGCATTGTACTAGCACGGAGCCATGCCTTTTAGGCACGGGACCGTGCTTAAACACTCCAGAAAGCCTATAAATAGAGGCCTAAGTCCATCATTTGGGCAAGCTTTTGGAGGGGAGTTACTCTGCTAAATTCTCTCAGGAATCAAGTCTTAAAGACAATTTTGAGGCTCGGGAGGTGCATATAACACTTGGAAGAAGCTCGGGATTGTCTAAACATCATACATTGTGGATCACCGGTTTGATTGTTCCATTTCACCAATGATTTCATATCTATCTTCTATGTTACTTGTTGTTATGTTCAAGTTCATTATAAGCTAAACTCTCATTATCATCCTAATTGGATTAAACTTACGTAATTTGTGATGAACGAATGGTATGATTTATGTTATGTTAATGTTATGGTAATCTTGGGTAAGCTTTTGATGGGTAGCATCTATATTTGAACGGAAAGTTATGAACTTATGATTTGTAATTTTGAATGTCATATAATGCTGAAAAATGTATGAACTAACTTTTATTCACGAAACCAGTCTTCATAACAAATCTATGGTTAATGAACTAGAAATGGTTATTAGAAATCATATAACTTTAGCTTTCTAATGATTTGTAGGTTCCCTTGTATTAGTCTGAGAAATCTACAGTAATTGTTATGCTTTCCTAAAATTAATGTTATGTTAAAAAGGAACCTGATCAACTCTCTTTCGAACATTAAGTTATGTTTTCAGAAATCGTATGTTAAAAGATTACACTAGATTTACCTACATTACTAGTGGCTTTGATTTATCAGTATTGTAATTTAATTATGTTGGTGTCCTTGTCACTACGGAGCTGGCAGGTGAGAAATCCGCGTTGGCTCATGTTTATAAACATTAACATAACTACTTAAACTTATATATTTACTCACACCATGATATTCATCACAAGTTACATAAGTATAATCTAATTAGGATGATAGCCTTGATTCCCTATTTTAAAACCCAAAAGTTTCAATCTTACTTTTACTTTAATTTTAATTATTGTTTCTAAACCCTAAAACATTCTTGGTTACATCAATGCAACTTCTCATTTTCCAAAAACAAAATCAAATCTGGTAGTCAATCATAAAGGTTGTTGAGTAGGCTCGGTGTGTCCACGGATTGATACTCGGTTCTGACCATCACTATATTACCACACGACAGGTACACTTGCCTTTTGTGTGTGTAGTTTAGTATTAGTAATAACTAATTAAAACTGAATCTGTATGAAAATCTTTATCAAAAATATATATACCTTTCACACGCATCAAGTTTTTGGTACCGTTGCTGGGGACACACGACAGTTTTAAAAGACAATCTAAATTTTTTACTATCTTGTTTATATCCTATTAATATATCTTTATTCAACTTGTTTTATTTTATTAATTAGATTAGGTTTTTTCATTAGTTAGTTAGATTAGTTTTGCCTGATTCATTTTAAGCCTTAGTTAGTTTATGCTTCCTTAAGTTAGTGTATGTCCGACTCGTCTAGTCCTAAACTTGTTTCGCCTCATTCGGAACCCGAACGACTTTTCTATCAAAGGTTATGCGAAAGACCACGACAAACAACAACAATTATCGAAGAAGACATTTTGGAAGGTACACCATTCGAAGAAGACATGGCTAACCAAAACCAGGAAATGAAAATGACACACTATGCCACACCGTCAATAGATGGTTATGAGTCTAGCGTTGTCCAACCAGCAATAGCGGCCAACAATTTCGAGTTAAGTCTAGTATTATCCAACTCGTAGAAAACTTTGTTCAGTTCTACGGATTGCAAGACAAAGATCCTAATGCTCGTATCTCACGATTCCTTTGTATCTGTGCAACCTTCAAAATCAACAACTGTTCAGATGATGCAATTAGACTCAGACTTTTCTATTTTCACTTCTAGGCCGAGCCATTGACTGGCTTGATTCGCTTTTTCCTAGTTCCATCACCACATAGGAAGAAATGGCTAAACAATTCCTTTTGAAATACTTTCCACCCGATCGCACTGCCAAACTAAGAAGCAACATCACAAGCTTTTGCCATGACGACGATGAATGATTACACGTAGCATGGGAGAGATACAAAGGTCCCCTTCGGAGATGCCCACATCATGGACTTGATCTGTCGCTACAGTGTCAAACCTTTTATGATGCAATCAGCGGAGCACACAAACAAGCTGTCGATCAAAGTGTGGGAGGAGATTTCAGAAGTGTCACGCCAACCGAAGCGTACCAAGCCTTAGAAAGAGCAGCTAAGAAGAGCTTTGCATACAATCCCTTAAGAAACAAACCCAGTTCTAAAGGCATTTATCAAGTAGGCTCCAAAACACCATAGTTGCAGCCCAATTAGAAGCCCTGACCAAACGATTCGAACAATTGCAAACCAAACTGAATAAGACTCCAACATGATGCAACACATGCGGAAATTCACACAAGACCAGCGAATGCCCACAAAGCATGATGATGGTTAAAGATGTTTATTCCGTAGGGGGCCAAGAAATTCATATACCAACAACTCAAATTGGAGAAGCAACTCAAATTATAAAGAATCTGGCAACAACCAATCATCATCTGGATTCAACCGAAGGCCACCCTACCAACAACAAAAAACACCATACCAAGGTCCAAGCAGTAGTAACCAAGACCGTGGAGCATCATCAATGGAAGACTTATAGCAGCAATTGTTGATAACCACACAAGCCACATATGAATACATCTGGAAATCTGATCAAAGAAATAAGGAGAGGTTCCAACGAAACGAAGCTAACATCAAAAGCAACAAAACATCATTACAAACCATTGAACATCAAGTAGGTCAGATAGCATAACAACTATCTGAAACACCCTAAGGTGCTTTGCCTAGCAACACTATCACAAACCCTAATACACAAGTGAAAGCCATGACCACAAGTAGTGGCAAAACCACTCAAGATGATACACCTGCATTACAACCCATCCTAGAAGAAATAGAAATCAAAAATCCAAGTAATCCAAGTGATAAGCAAAAGCAACCTATTGCTGCTGAAGAACTAGCCAAAAAATACATACCGCCACCACCTTATGTTCCACATCCTTCATATCCAGGACGTTTGAGGCAACAACGAATGGAGGCACAATATGGCAAATTTCTAGGGTTTCTCAAGCTACTTCACATCAATCTGCCATTGGTGGAAGCCTTAGCCCAAATGCCAAACTATGCTAAGTTCTTGAAGGGTGTGTTATCAAACAAAAACAAACTGGAAGAGTTATAGCATGTAGTTTTGAATGAGGAGTGCTTTGCAGTTCTTCAAAACAAACTACCTCAAAAGATGACTGAACCAGGGAGTTTTACCATACCTTGCCTAATAGGAAATCTTTCTATTAGTAACGCGCTAGCTGAATTTGGTGCTAGCATTAACCTTATGCCTTATGCGGTCTTTGAAAAGTTAAACTTAGGTGAACCTAGACCTACCCGTTTGAGCATCCAGTTAGCTGATCGTTCCATCAAATATCTGAGGGGCATCACTGAAAACCTTTTAGTTAAAATCAACAAATTCATATTTCCCGTTGATTTTGTGATCCTTGACATGGATGAGGACAAGAATGTTCCTCTTATCCTAGGTCGACCTTTCTTAGCAACCGCTCGAGCTCTCGTTGATGTTTGCACTGGCAGACTAAAGCTTCGAGTGGATAAGGAGGAAGTGACATTTGACATAGGACGATTAATGAAGCATCCTCAACATCATGATGACTCACTCTATTACATTGATGTATGCGATTCGATCATAAGTTGTCATTTAAGGGAATCCCTTGAAACTGAAGCTTGCAACACTCAATTAATAGAAGTTTGAACAACCAAACCCATCTATGTAAATCAAATCATTCTAGAACTAGAAGTGGATGAAGCATCATCTCATCAAGAAGCATTCGAGATCATCGAACAAGAAGTAAAACCTAAATCTAAACCATCTATTAAAGATCCTCTGGTATTAGAACTCAAAGAACTTCCATCTCATCTCGAATATGCCTTTCTTGAAAACACATCTCAACTTCTCGTCATCATCTCATCCACCTTATCGAATTATGAGAAGAACAAGTTGCTCAATGTGCTTAAGGCACATAAATGAGAAAGTGCATGGAAAATCATAGACATCAAGGGAATCAATCCATCCTTTTACACTCACAAAATACTGATGGAGGAAAACTTCAAATCCTTCATTCAACCTCAAAGATGTTTAAATCCAAGCAAGCAAGAGGTTGTGAAGAAAGAAGTAATCAAACTGCTAGATGCCGGTTTGATTTACCCTATTTCTGATTCACCTTGGGTCAGTCCCGCCCAAGTTGTTCTAAAGAAAGGAGGAATGACTGTTGTAACTAACGAGAAGAATGAGATTATTCTAACTCGTATGGTTACAGGATGGAGAGTTTGCATCGACTATCACAAACTAAATGATGCCACAAGGAAAGATCACTTCCTTCTTCCCTTCATTGACCAAATGCTTGAGAGATTATCTAGAAAAATGTTCTATTGTTTCCTCGATGGTTTCTCAGGGCATTTCCAAATTTCTATTGCACCCGAAGATCAAGAGAAAATGACATTCACATGTCCACATGACATATTTTTTATCGGCGAATGCCTTTTGGATTATGTAATGCCCCTGCCACGTTTCAAAGATGCATGGTAGCAATCTTTCACGACATGATCGAACATTCAATGGAAGTTTTCATGGATGACTTCTCCATCTTTGGGAACTTATTTGAACAATGTCTTGAAAACTGGAAAAGATGTTGGTTAGATATGAAGATTCTAACCTTGTCTTGAATTGAGAAAAATGCTACTTCATGGTTAATGAAGGACTAGTGTTAGGACATAAAATCTCCCGAGCAAGACTTGAGGTCGATCAAGCCAAAGTCTACATTATTGCCAAACTTTCACATCCCACAACCGTGAAAGCAATCAGAAGCTTCCTAGGTCATGCCGGATTCTACCAACATTTCATCAAAGATTTCACAAAAATCGCACGACCAATGACTTAACTCCTTGAGAAAGACGCACAATTCGTATTTTTCGATGAATGCATTAGTGCATTGAATTTGCTGAAGGAAAGATTGGTAATAGCTTCGATCATGGTTTCCCTTGATTGAACACTAAAATTTGAACTCATGTGTGACACAAAGGAGCCGAGTTAGGCCAACGAAAGGACAAGCAATTCCACCCAATTTACTATGTGAGAAATACCCTAAACAATGCATAAGAAAACTACACCACCACTGAGAAAGAGCTTCTTATGGTAGTTTTTGTGTTTGACAAATTCCGCTCGTATCTAATCCTTTCAAAAACAATTGTTTCCACCCGATCATGCATCCCTTCATTATCTGTTCAACAAACAATATGCAAAACCGAGACTGATTCATTGGATACTTTTGCTTCAAGAATTTGACATTGAAATTCACGATAAGAAAGGAGCAGAAAATCTAGTGGCCGATCATCTCTCACGTCTTGAAGATTCAAATCCTTCATAATCTGAGGAATCCAAGATAAACAACAACTTTCCTCATGAATTCCTTATGCACATCCAATCCGCAATCGATGAACATCCTTGGTTTGTCGATTTCTCGAATTACTTGGCAAGCGGAATTCTACTCAAAGGAATGACTTATCAGCAAAAAAAAATTATTTGCTGACATTCAGCATTACTATTAGGAAGTCTGTATCTGTTCAGAATCAATACAGACCAGCTTATCCGAAGATGTGTATACGGAAGTAAAGCACAACAAATTCTAAGGCACTATCATGAAGGACCCACAGGGGGACACCATGGAGAAATGGCCCACGATCTAAGGATGCTCACAACATGGTACGAACCTGTGATGCATGTCAAAGAGCAAGCAATATCTCAACACTGGATGAGATGCCTTAGAAACCCATTCAAGTATGCAAGGTATCTGATATATGGGGTATTGATTTCATGGGGCCATTCCCGGAGTCCTTTGGTAATCGTTACATCTTGGTAGTAGTCGATTATGTCTCAAAATGGGCCGAAGCTCAAGCCCTACATACCAATGATGCAAGAAACATTGTTAGATTCCTCAAGAAACTATTCTTTCAATTTGGTGCTCCCAAAGCTTTAATTAGTGACTGCGAAATGTCTTTTTGTAACAACCGGCTCGAAAGAGTAATGGCTTATTCTGGCGTGCACCATCGCTTTACAACTACTTATCATCCACAAGCAAATGTGCAACTTGAAGTCGCTAACCAAGGAATCAAATGAATCCTCAAGAAAACCATAGGTCAAAATCATAAGAATTGGTTTACCAAGCTAGATGATGCATTATGGGCTTTTCGAACAGCCTATAAGACTCCCATCGGCACAACACCGTTCAAATTGGTTTATGGGAAGTCATGTCATCTACCTATGGAACTCGAACACAAGACCTATTAGGCACTTAAAGCAGCAAACCTAAACCAAAACATTGTGGGTAAATATCGATTTCTACAAATCCATGAACTCGAGGACCTGAGAGAACAAGCGTATGAGAATGCTAGGGTTTACAAAGAAAAGACAAGAAATTCCACGATTCTCAACTAAAGGATTTCATGTGGGAGAACGTGTCTTACTGTATAACTCTCGTATATGTTTGTTTCCTGGAAAGCTGAAATCGCGCTGGTCCAGACCTTACACGATTAAACACATTTTTCCAAACGGTGCCATTGAAATTGAAAACCATGACGGTTTAAGTTTCAAGTTAAATGGTCAATGTTTGAAACGGTATACTGATGGACCAACCAAGATCTTCTCAAAGGAATTACACCTCCGCCCCAACGAAGACTAAGTGTAGGGAATGGTCGTGTCGAAGACCCGAAACTGAAACATGGCACCTGTACATAGGTTTCTTGTAAGGCCCCGTTCCCGTAAACCTCATAGTTGGTCAACCACAGTATTATTTAAATAAATTTCATACATTTAATTAAAACATCGCAGTGGATTAGATTACCAAAAACTATTCATTGCATTAATATTTAATGTTGCCAAATAATACATCAATGTATAATAGGAGTTACAAAAAAACGTTTAGTTGTATTACAAAACAACATAATTTTCATGCACGAATGGATGCCATTCTTGCCCACCAAGTAGTTTTCCCCTGTGTGTCATCCTCATCGATAAGTTACCTACCAACTGAAAATGCATAAAAGTCAGCGTTGCTGAGTGAGTTCTAGTTTTACAAAAAAAATTAAAGTCCTTTAATTATATATATTAAAAAAATATCATTTTCTTAAAATGCTTCCTTTTTGTGAAATCCATTGCTTCCGTACGTGATCACACATCATACATACAACAAGATAATATTCATTATTATCTTTCATCATTCTTCTCATTCATTTCGTATTTTCATTTCACTTTCTAACGGACCGGTGTTCAATACCCCGAACATTGTGCACGAAGCGGGTACTGGGTCGAAGTCTATAAATAGACCCCTAACATTGCGCAGGAAGCCTGACCCAGTACCTAGGGCATGCCACAAGGGTCCCGTCAATCTCAAAGATTGACCCTGTGTGTATCCTTCGGGTTAGCTAAACCGCACACAGTTGAGCTAACGATAACATGGTCGTGCACCTCAATTCAATTTGCTTGCCAGACTTTCATTCAATCGTTATATTCCACTTTTCATTATCATTAATCTTTTGCTTCATTTATGATAATACTTTACATATACGAGCGTAAACACACCACGTAAAGTCACGTAATAATACGTAATATGGAACATAAAAACAGGCCATAAACAAGCATAAAACCAACAAACATAACCACCAATACATCCCAGGATTAAACCCCAAAATTTCTATTTCCCAAAATTTCAGAAATTTTTCTAAGTCTTTTAGGCGCATGAGCACTATGTAACACTTAGGCGCATGAGAAAACTTAGGCGCATGAGCACTGCTTGGGTGCATGAGCCTTACTTAGGCGCATGAGCACTTAGGCGTCTGAGCAGGAGGGGCATGAGCTGGTACTATTTGGGTGCATGAACAACACTTAGACTACTGGGCAAAATTTCTAGGCGCATGAGGTACTGTTTGGGCGCATAAGAAAGGACTTAGGCGTTTGAGCTAAATTTCAGGCGCATGAGCCCTATTTGGGCGCATGAGCAGCAGACATACGTGTTTCAAAATTATTTCCAGTCCCAAACATCATTCTAACATTCTCATAACTTAAATCTATCATTCTAAGCACCTAAAACAAGCATAAATCCAAGAAATACAACCAACCAAACACAACATACATACGGTTATCATACATACAAGTTGTAAAACATTTTTACATGCATTTTCAGCCCCAAAGAAGTTTAAAAACACAAAACCAGGGATCTAAAACTCACCAATTGCAGCCTTCAAGCAAAACTCCACCAAACTTGAGGGCACAAAGAGTTCAAACAACCTAAACACACCAAAACACACAACCAAGCACAAAGAACACATAAAAATCGGTCCCCAAGCTGAAAACTCAGCTGAAACCGAACCAAATACACAAGAAAATACTCACCTTAGCAAAATCAGCTTCTTTCTCTCTCTAGAACTGAGAGAACTTCTGTTCTTCTTCTTCTTTCTTGTTCCCAGCCGAAAGCAGATGAAAAAAAGCAGTAGCATGGGCGGCCATGCCCTTTTAAATAATAGAATAATAGTGTTTTGTACTTTGTACACTTTACCGCCTCCACTTGTTCCATTATCTTTTCTTTCAAGATACTTTTCTTTTCCTTTCTTTTTATTAAAATTTTCTGGTGTTACAAGTCCACCCCCCTTATAGAGGTTTCGTTCCCGAAACCTATTATTCTTCGAACAGTTGTGGGTAATGCTATCTCATCTCTTCCTCAGTCTCCCACGTAGACTCAGATCCCTTCCTGTGCTTCCACTACACTCGCACCAGTGGAACCACTTTATTTCATAACCTCTTCTCTTTTCGGTCAATGATTGCCACTGGTTGCTCTACATAGTTGAGCCGTTCATCCACTTTAATGTCTTCCAGTGGTACAATCATGTCTTCATTAGCTAGGCATTTTCTCAGATGAGATACATGGAATTTTAGATGAATTCAACTTAACTCATCAGGTAGCTCCAATCGATAGGCCACCTCTCCTACTCGTGCAACAATTCGAAAAGGTCCTATGTACCTCGGACTAAGCTTACCCTGCCTCCTAAACCGGATGATTCCTTTCCAAGGAGAGACCTTCAACATGACCATATCGCCCACATTGAATTCAATCGGTCTACGTCTCTTGTCGGCATACGACTTTTGCCTATCTTTCGCCACCTTTATGAAGGCCTTGATCTTCTCCAATTTCTCAGTCGTAGCCTCAATCACTTCAATACTGCCCAGCTCTTTCTGCCCATTGTCGCCCCAACACATAGGCATTCTACACCTTCTACCATATAGCATCTCATATGGTGGCATGCCATTGCTAGCATGCCATTGCTGGCATGATAACCGTTGTTATATGAGAATTCAGCTAACGGTAAGTGTTCATCCCAACTTCCTCCAAAGTCGATCACGCATGCACGGAGCATATCCTCAAGTGTCTAGATCGTCATCTCAGACTGATCATCTGTCTAGGGATGGTAAGTTGTACTGATATGCAACCTCATGCCCATTGCATCATGAAACCTCTTCCAAAACTTGGATGTAAACCAAGTATCCCGGTCCGACATGATAGACACCGATACACCATGACGAGCTACAATCTCCTTAATGAATAGATCCGCCAACCTCTCAGATGAATACGTCTCACGGATCGGCAAAAAATGAGCACTCTTCGTCAAACGGTCTACTATCACACATATGGCATCATACCCTCTTGCCGTACGCGGTAACTTCGTAATGAAGTCCATGGTGAGGTTCTCCCATTTCCACTAGGGTATATCCAGAGGTTGGATCTTCCCATATGGCTTCTGATGCTCTGCCTTCACCTGCTAACAAGTAAGGCACTTACTAACATACTCCGCCACATCATGCTTCATACCCGGCCACCAGTAATCTTTCTTCATATCATGATACATCTTGGTAGCACTAGGATGAATGGAGTATCGTGTCTTATGAGCTTCATTCATGATCCGCTCCCGTAAGCCTCCATAACGAGGGATCCACATCAGCCCGAAGCAGGTTCTAACTCCATGAGTATTTTCACCCAACTCCGTGACTAGACCTCTCATCCTTTTAGATTTAAGGTGATCTTTTTTCAATGCCTCATCTTGGAACTCTTTGATCTGTGTCATCACATCGGAGGTCATAATCAACTGGTAAGCTTTCACCCGGATTGGCTCGGGTCTCTCTTTTCGGCTAAGGGCATCTGCCACTATGTTGACCTTGCCTGGATGATAGTGGATCTCACAATCATAATCATTGATCAATTCTAGCCACCTTCTTTGCCTCATATTGAGGTTCTTCTACTCAAAGAAGTATTTCAAGCACTTATGGTCAGTGAAAATAGTGCACTTCATCCCGTACAAATAGTGTCTCCAAATCTTTAATGCAAAGACCACAGCCGCTAGCTCCAAATCATGAGTAGGGTAATTAGCCTCATGAATTTTCAACTGTCAGGATGCATAGGCTATAACTCTTCCATGTTGCATTAGCACGCAACCCAATCCCGAATAAGAAGCATCCGAATAAACCACTAAGTCCTCACTCCCTTTGGATAATGTCAAGACAGGAGCCTGAGTCAATCTCGCCTTTAATTCTTAGGAAGCATTCTCCTGTTCTTGACCCCACACATACTTCACATCCTTACGAGTTAGCTTGGTCAATGGTGAGGCTATCTTGGAAAAGTCTTGGATAAATCTCCGGTAGTAACCCGCCAAACCCAAGAAACTGCGAATCTCGGATGGCGTCTTTGGAGACTTCCATTGCATCACTGCCTCAACCTTTGCTGGGTCTACCATGATTCCTTTAGAATTTACCACATGGCCCAAAAATTGAACTTCGCGTAACCAGAAAGCGCACTTAGAGAATTTAGCATACAGCTTCTCTCTTCTAAGCGTCTCCAATACTTCGCGTATGTGGCCAGCATGTTCTTCTTTGCTCTTTGAATAAATCAGGATATCATCAATAAACACAATCATTGGTTTATCCAACATTGTCTGACACACTCGGTTAATCAAATCCATAAAAGCAGCTGGCGCGTTAGTTAGACCAAAAGATATAACGAGAAACTTGTAGTGTTCATAACGTGTGAGAAAAGCTGTATTAGGAATATCTTGCTCCTTCACCTTCAACTGATGGTAACTAGATCGGAGGTCTATTCTTGAGAAGCAACTGGCACCTTGGAGCTGGTCAAACAAGTCATCAATTCTAGGTAGTGGATATTGGTTCTTCACCGTTAACTTTTTTAACTCACGGTAGTCAATGCACATCCTCATACTACCGTCTTTCTTCTTTACAAACAAGACCGGAGCACCCTAGGGAGAGATGCTCAGCTGGATGAACCCTTTGTCCAATAACTCCTGTAGCTGCACCATCAGTTCCTTCATCTTGGATGGAGCAAATCGATATGGTGCTTTGGCAACGGGCTGAGCACCAGGTATCAAATCGATCTGAAACTCGATTTCGCGGTCCGGTGGCACACCTGGTAAATCTTCTGGGAACACGTCTGGAAAGTCACGCACAACTGGTACGTCAGACAATTAGGGTACTGACACATCCACGTCCTTCACGTAAGCCAGGTAGGCACTACATCCCCGTTTCATGCACTTTTCGGCCACCACCATCGAAATCACCTTCGGGACTTAGTAACTCGGTCACCATAGACCGTTACCGAACTTCCATCGGATGCAGTTAATCGAATCATCTTCTAGTGACACATAATATTTGCCTCATAGGCTGCTAACCAATCCATCCCTAGAACTACATCAAATCCGCCTATGGGCATCACAAATAGTTTAGCAGAGAACCTATGGCCTTCTAGTTCTATGTCACAATCCTCTATCATTTCAGAAAATCTGGTAGACTTACCAATAGCAGTTTCTACATCGAAGGGTTCATCAATACTTCTACTACTAACAGACAACTTAGCATAGAAAGCAGCAGAAATAAAACTCCTACTAGCACAAGAATCAAATAATACAGAGGCACAAGTTTGGTTTACTAGAAACATACCTGACATGACATCGGGGTCCACCCTGGCCTCCTCCCGGGTCATCGTGAATGCTCTAGCGCTTTCCCTCTATCCTTCATTCTCCGTCCTCTTCTTCGCCCCAGAACTCTCCGCCTCGGCTTCTTGCAATCCCCACTCACATGACCTTCTTCACCACAGTTATAGCACCTCAACACCCTACAATCCCTTGCCAAATGACTAGACCTCCCATACTTGAAGCATATATTCGATCCCCACCTGCACTCTCCAGTGTGCTCCTTTCCACATTTGCCACACTTCTTCATCCCAAAGCTTGATGACACCACCCTTCGGTCATCCACCCTCATCCTCTTGTTGTTTGGAGTGAAACCACCAAGTCCAAACCGCTTTCCACTCCAGTTCCTGTCATCGCCACCCGCCTTTCTCACCTCTACCACAACCGTTTCCCTCTCATCATAGAGGCCCCCTGCCAGATCCACTGCCTATCTAAAGGTACTCGGCCAGGCAACAATCATGTGCCTACGGATATCCACTGACAATCCTTGAATATACCTCTTGATCTTTCTTAACACAGGCATCACCTGATCCGGCACCAGCCTTGCCATCTCATTTAACTTGGTGGTGTATTGCTGATGGGTCATGGTTCCCGCTTCTAACTGCAGGAACTCCCTCTCTATCTTGTCAAGCTCCCAGTGAGGATAGAATTCCTCTATCACCAGCTTCTTTAGTTCCCCCCCACCTCATTTTCCTAATAGTCCTGCTACCCTCTGCCTGGATAATGTTGTCCCACCAACACAAGGCCGAGTCAATGAATGAGTGGGTGGCAAACTTCACTTTTTGGTCCTCCCTACACTCAGTGATCTCCAACACTGCCTCCATTTCTCTCACCCAGCGGTGAGCAGTAGCAGCATTACCATTGCCATCGAAAGTCGGGGGTTAGCATCTTTGGAAAGCCCTATAGCTGCACCCCTTCACGGTCTCCCGCACTACCACCTCCTCCTGATCATTGGAGGCTGCCATCTTAGTGTTTAGTTGCTCCCCTTCACCATGATCTCTATTATCCTCTCTTCTCCTAGTAGTTTTCCTTCGCTCCTCCTCCCTCTCCTTCTTGTCATCCTCCCTCACAGCACAGATGACCTCGGTCACCACAGACGGTAGGATCGACTGCATGACCTGATGTACTTCCTCCACAACTGCCTCCTTTACTGACGCTCTCAAGTTAGCACTCTCATCACTGCCCTCCTGGTGATGAAGCTCGAGCTCAGCAGGAGCCGTCTCAACAGTCTTCGTCTTGTTCCTTGTGACACATGGTCCAGCACCATGACCACCCCGTGCTCCACCTCGGGAAGCTTTCGACGATCTACCACCAGCCATCCTTTAAACACTATAAGATTCAAACACCAACACGGTCATTCAAGGTAATAGCGCAGTTTATGTCAAGTATAGCAAGTCCTTAATTATAGTGGCCAGTTGTGATTAACCACTAACTTTACTCTTCATCCCCTAAGCATTTCCTATCCTGACTACATTAGTATCCAAATCTACTAAGAGCACATAAATCAGATAGCACACGCACATAATACCGGTTAATATTTAAGAAAAGAAATACCTGATGGCACGTAGCTACTTGGGCTGGCATCCCTCCATTCGGTCCCATTCTCAGTTTAAGTTTAGGTTTTGAAAATATTTTTACCCATTTCTCTTAAACTTTGGCTCTGATACCAACTTGTAAGGCCCCGTTCCCGGAAACCTCACAGTTGGTCAACCACAGCATTATTTACATAAAATTTCGTACATCTAATTAAAACATCGCAGCGGATTAGATTACCAAAAACCATTCATTGCATTAATATTTAATGTTGCCAAATAATACATTAATGTATAATACGAGTTACAAAAGAAACATTTAGTTGCATTACAAAACAACATAATTATCATGCACGAATGGATGCCAGTCTTGCCTGCCAAGTAGCTTTGCCCCACGTGCCATCCTCAGCGATAAGTTACCTGCCAACTGAAAATGCATAAAAGTCAGCGTTGCTGAGTGAGTTCTAGTTTTACAAAAAAAATTTAAAGTCCTTTAATTATATATATAAAAAAAATCATTTTCTTAAAATGCTTCCTTTTCATGAAATCCATTGCTTCCGTACGTGATCACACATCATACGTACAACAAGATAATATTCATTATTATCTTTCATCATTCTTCTCATTCATTTTGTATTTTCATTATTATCTTTCACTTTCTACCGGACCGGTGTGCAATACCCCGAACATTGTGCACGAAGCGGGTACTGGGCCGAAGACTATATATAGACCCCTAACATTGCGCACAAAGCCTGACCCAATACCTAGGGCATGCCACAAGGGTCCCGTCAATCTCAAAGGTTGACCCTGTGTGCATCCTTTGGGTTAGCTAAACCGCACACAGTTGAGCTAACGACAACATGGTCATGCACCTCCATTCAATTTGCTTGCAAGACTTTCATTCATTCGTTATGTTCCACTTTTCATTATCATTAATCTTTCGCTTCATTTATGATAATACTTTACGTATACGAGCTTAAACACACCACGTAAAGTCACGTAATAATACGTAATATGGAACATAAAAACAGGCCATAAACAAGCTTAAAACCAATAAACATAACCACCAAAACATCCCAGGGTTAAACCCTAAAATTTCTATTTCCCAAAATTTCAGAAATTTTTCTAAGTCTTTTAGGCACATGAGTACTATGTAGGCGCATGAGTACTATGCAGGCGCACCAACACTTAGGCGCATGAGAAAACTTAGGCGCATGAGCACTGCTTGGATGCATGAGCCTTACTTAGGTGCGTGAGCACTTAGGCGTTTGAGCAGTGGGCGCATGAGCTGGTACTATTTGGGCGCATGAACAACACTTAGACTACTGGGCAAAATTTTTAGGCGCATGAGGTACTGTTTGGGCGCACAAGAAAGGACTTAGGTGTCTAAGCTAAATTTCAGGCGTATGAGCCCTATTTGGGCGCATGGACAGCAGACATACGTGTTTCAAAATTATTTCCAGTCCCAAACATCATTGTAACATGCTCATAACTTAAATCTATCATTCAAAGCACCTAAAACAAGCATAAATCCAAGAAATACAACCAACCAAACATAACATACATACGGTTATCATACATACAAGTTGTAAAACATTTTTACATACATTTTCAGCCCTAAAGAAGTTTAAAAACACAAAACCGGGGATCTAGAACTCACCAATTGCAGCCTTCAAGCAAAACTCCACCGAACTTGAGGGCACAAAGAGTTCAAACAACCTAAGCACACCAAAACACACAACCAAGCACAAAGAACACATAAAAATCGGTCCCCAAGCTGAAAACTCAGCTGAAACTGAACCAAATACACAAGAAAATACTCACCTTAGCAAAATTAGCTTCTTTCTCCCTCTAGAACTGAGAGAACTTCTGTTCTTCTTCTTCTTTCTTGTTTCCAACCGAAAGCAGATGAAAAAAGCAGTAGCATGGGCGGCCATGCCTTTTTAAATAATAGAATAATAGTGTTTTGTACTTTGTACACTTTATCCCCTCCACTTGTGTCCATTGTCTTTTCTTTCAAGATACTTTTCTTTCCTTTCTTTTTATTAAAATTTTCGTGTGTTACATTTTTCTTTAAATTTTTTTTAACTTTTTGTAGGACCTCACAAACCCAACATGGGTCCATGCCCCATGAAGCACGCCTCCGTGCCTCTGACACAAATTTTCCACGATCTCCGCTGATGACTCTAGAACGTTGTAAGATGAATTTAAGACGAAATTTGACAAACACGGGGCTGTGCCAGGCCAAGCATGCCCGCATGATCAACTTTCCTGAGTTGTATATTAGCACCACACTTGTTCAAGGCTTTAAACACCCCAATTCCTGCTTAAAAATGTAACAAAATGAAAGAATCAAGTCACGGAAGTTCGAGCTGGAACCCTGCGAAGAAACCGCATTTTGAAACGCGAGAGCCGACAACGCAAGAGTATTTCTTCAAGTTACATGAACTAATCAAACAATTGATGGAAATGAACCTAGTCCCATCCCAACGCCTAGCTGAACTCATCCAAAAAGTTCAAAAGATGTGCAAAGAACTTCTTTCCTTTAATCGTCAGCTTGCAAAAATTAAGCAACTGCACTTCACACTATCCCATCCCGAACCTTCCACATGAAATGTGCGGAGGGTTCTTCTAGAAGCACTTCGTGATGTATTATGTGCGTTGGCGCGCGTTAAAGAGTCTAATTTTGTAGTCTTAGACTCTCGGCTTTAACGTATCGTGTAACTGTAGGATCTTAGGAAATGTAATTACCATTTGGCTTGTTTTAATTAACTCTAGGACTATTTTCATACCTTTTTTGGTGATTTGGAAATGGTAACACTTAACCGAGTAAATAATGTAACGCGCAACGCGGAAAAATGGAACAACAAAAACTGAAACCCGATAGCACAATGGGAGCATGCCCCTGTGACCGACACACCATGACACAATCTGACTTGTTTCATCAATTTGTCTTGTTCCCCATCAATTCTACATGTTAAAAACTGAATGCATGCAAGTTATCTTCCGTATTCACTTCTATTTTCATCACCTTTTTCATTTTCCTTTCCTACATTCAAGTATTCTTCCACTTCCTTTCAAGTTAGATTGTCCAAGAGGTTAGTGTTGTTAATTCCTAGTTATAATGATGGTCATTTACATGTAGTTAGGTGATTAGGTCTCTAAACAACTGAAATCCTAGCCATTATATGTAAAGCCATGTAATCAATGTTATATGGAAGGATAAATACTATAAGCCTTCTTGTTCATGTTTATAATAGTAGCTAATTAGTATGTTAATGATTGTGTTTATTTAGTTTATTTTTGTTTATGCTTTTCCTTGGGTTGTTAACATGACTATCGTCATAAATCGTGGTTGAATCATTGTTAAGTACATTCAAGTTACAAGGGTTTAATTTGTCAAACAAGTGGTGTTATCACTTTATATATTTTGAGTAACTTGAATTAGTAACAAGTGATTAAAATGATACAGGTGTAATCTTTGATTTTTCAAGCAAGAAAACGTTAAACCTATGTTTAATCAAAGGTTTACAAACAAAACCATGTGTGCTCGAGTTAAAATTTCACCTCTCAAAATGTTAACCGCACCCCCATGTTTCACAAGGCAGACCCCCATGTTTATCAGTTTTTCTTGAATGTTAAAATTTTTTCTGTTTTTAAACATGAACTTAACAAATATGGTGTAATGTCTTGTTAAACCCGTGTTTGTTTACTAACATAATGAAACTATTCCAGAAATTTGTTTTGTATGGGTTAACTTATTTGTTTAAAATTTCAGAATCATGAATCATCCCTATCTACAATTTGAGGGGAGCCGTGAAAGGTGGTGTCGTGACAGGTTGCAAAGACTGTTACAGAGAGCCGAAAGATCACATCTACAAGTCGATGAAGAAACCTTGGCAGCTGTTGGACAGCTAGAAAGATATAAAAATTTATTGAGAATTCGGTGGAAACATCTGTTTTCACAAAACAAACCTTTTGTTTGTGAACTAACTCTTGAATTATTAGCATCTTTTAGATTCAGCACTAAAGACTCTGACCCGTGGGATGATCATGCAGTTTTATTTAGACTTGGGGGATGTTGGCTAAAAACATCCATCGCTTTGTTCGGTGTGTATCTAGGTATCTATACAAAACAAGAAATGGAGGAGGAAGCAATATCAGGAATGCCAGCATACCGTACCTTTCCAGACGAGAAAAGTAAAGACGTGAAGAGTGGTGCCATGCGAAAGGCATTCTAGGAGAAAACTGGAACAGGGTGTTCAACTCGAGTAACCAAAAGCAGTCAGATATGGGACCGCTGCTACGTTACATACACTGTCTCTTTACCCATTCAATAACAGCTCGTGGTCAAAGCGAGGGAGTTGTTAGTTTGAGAGACTTATTCATTTTATATTGTATGGTGAATCATCTGCCATGCAATGTTGGATATTTGTTTTGTAATTTGTTTGCCAGGAATGCAACTGCAGGTGCTCCGACACCCATGTTTGGAGGAAGCTGGATTCTGAACTTGTACGAGAGCTATGGGTGTAACTCGAAAGGAACTGAAGGAGTGATGCAAGGATTGTTGGAGTTGATGACCTGAGCAACGATGTCACGTATATCAGGAACCGGATGGATCACGAGTGGGGATATCCCACCGCAAAGCCCATGAAAACCGTATCACGTTTGGGGGCCGGGGCACAGCTATTTCGTGCCAATCTATCTTTTTACTTATGTCATTTTTTTATTTTGTATGCTTAGGATTTTAATGTTTTCAATAAATTGATGATATTTTAGGTGATCCCGAGCATTCTTCCAATTTAAGGCGACTATGGGTACCGAGCACAAGTTTCCAATTTATCATTTTTAGAGGAGTTATTTCGTTACTATTTCATATTTTAAATTATTAATCACATTGAGGAGAATGTGAATTTTAAGTGTGGGAATGGGGTATTTTACATATTTGTCACTTTGCTAAAAAAGGTCCAAATTTAAAATTTTTATAAAATCACTTAACCACTAATTTTTTTGACAAAAAACCAAAACTTTAAATAATTTTTGATAAATCAAATTAAAAATTTACATTTTCAGGAAATAAATAAGTAAATAAATGAAATCCAAATAAACTTGGAAAATGTTTTTTGTGATATCCTTAAAAGCAATAAATTAGCAAAAATATTTAAACATGTAAAATGAAATATTTTTACCCAATTCCATCTGTATGTGAGTTTATTTTTTAGCCTTAAACAGCTTTTGTATTTATGTAATTCTACTTTCATTCTTGACTATAATTAGAACTTGCTTTAGTTATACATTTCAAGACCTTAATTAGTATTTATTGCATAAAAATGATTTAGGCATTAGGAAACCTTAACCGTTCAAGCCCCAACCATTTTTCTTTTAATTTTCCTTACCCAAACGTTAACCCTAGTCAGCCCCGTTGAGCTTAAACGTTTTTATTTCTCGATCACCCGAACTACTAAGTCACTTAACCAAAAAGCCTTCAACAAAACCCGTTTTTCGTTAAAGACACGTTTTTAGCTTATTATTATAAAAAAGAAAGAAAAGAAAAGAGAAATTTGGTCTTTTACCGGCAGACCTAAAAGAACTAGAATACATTCCTTTGATTTTAATTTGCTTTGTTGTCTTCACCATGCAAAACCAGGACTTCCCCCGGGAATCCGCGAACAAATTTTCAACCTCACATTCGATGCAAGAAAGAAATGGCGAGAAAAGGAACAAGTTCCGCCATTTTGTGAAATTTCAAAAAGCGCTATAAAAAGGCGGGCAAAAAGATACGAAAGATGCTCGAACTATGGGAACTGGTCCCACGATGGAAAATGCAAAAAGAACCAAACCGAATCCCAATACGAATACACAGAATTCATTCGATTGGGTGATATTAAGCTTTAAGCTGAACGATCCTTACAAAAGGAGAGTTTCATGTATCTTCAGGTGAAAGACGAAGTAAGGTTTTTTAAATCAAAATACTGTCTTGACAATCTGACCTTAAACGAGTCCTCAAGTTAGCATATCCCTTCTAGCTTGAAGTATTGTATAGGGAACCTTTTATTGCTTTTCTTGTAGTTTATGTTAGAAAAATAATCCAAGACCATCGTCTTTAGCATTTAGCCACTTTTTCCAAATAATCCATACCCGAGCCCAAGCCCGAGCCAAGTTACAACTCATCAAAGACCTAATGATTTATGCAAGTAAATATCTAAGTAGGTGGAGATTTGATCCCTTAACTAGCATATTGATTTCACACGTATTCATACTAGGCAATTGAGCGTATTAGTCATACTTAACCTTGATTATGACTCCATATATTTAGCCTAGTGTGAGTGCATCTTGTGAGAAGTGTGGATTTTTATATGTTAACAATCTTTAACAACTAACCTATTGCTTGCTAGGATATCAGTCTACATATGCTTAAAATGTTTACATTTTGATAAAA
Source organism: Flaveria sonorensis (assembly GCA_025506505.1). Lineage (NCBI taxonomy): Eukaryota > Viridiplantae > Streptophyta > Magnoliopsida > Asterales > Asteraceae > Flaveria > Flaveria sonorensis. The sequence continues at coordinate 18,380,777 of CM046423.1, read as the reverse complement.
TACGTTTACTTGCGTATTTCCCGAAAGACATATTTATCATTTGATTTATTTGGTTTTTGGTGGAATTTTCATTTTAAGTGATTTTTGCTTGAGGACAAGCAAAGTTCAAGTGTGGGGATGTTTGATGCGCTCTAAATTATACAAAAAAATTCTATCAAATGCACATCAATTATTCCTTAATATCTTCCTTAAAATGATGATTATGTACTTAAAAATGTTAAATTATGTTTTCAAGTGGTCAAAATGGCAAGATAGACAAAAGAAGCATATTTAACAAGAACTTGAAGAAAACAGAGCTTTGAAGTCCAAGCATGGGGTCGTGCCTCATTAAGCACACCCCCATGACTTGCCTAAAACACACCCTCGTGCTTAAATTGGCACATCCCCGTGTTTTGACATCTGAAAGGACAAAAAGTATTGTTCCCCAAAAGCAGACACGGGGCCATGCCCCATGAGTCACGGGTCGTGCCCCACCTCTAACACGGGGTCGTGCCCCATTTAACACGGGGTCGTGCCCAACACCTCCCGCACGTATGAGCCGACCAACTTTCGTAAGTATTGTACTAGCACGGGGTTGTGCCTTTTAGGCACGGGGTTGTGCTTAAACACTACAGAAAGCCTATAAATAGAGGCCTAAGTCCATCTTTTGGGCAAACTTTTGGAGAGGAGTTACTCTGCTGAATTCTCTTGGGAATCAAGTCTTGAAGACCATTTGGAGGCTCGAGAGGAGCATAACACTTAGAAGAAGCTCGAGATTGCCTAAACATCATCCATTATGGATCACCGGTTTGATTGTTCCATTTCACCGATGATTTAATATCTATCTTCTATGTTACTTGTTGTTATGTTCAAGCTCATTATGAGCTAAACTCTCATTATCATCCTAATTAGATGAAACTTATGTAATTTGTGATAAACTAATAGTGATATTTATATTATGTTAATGTTGTGGTAATCTTGGGTAAGCTTTTGATGGGTAGCATCTACATTTAAACGAGAAGCTATAAACTTATGATTTGTAATTGTGAATGTCATACAATGTTGAAAAACGTACAAACTAACTTTTATTCGCGAAACCAGTCTTCATAACAAATCTATGGCTAATAAACTAGAAATAGTTATTAGAAATCATATTAACTTTAGCTTTCTAATCATTTGCAGGTTCCCTTACATTAGTCTGAGAAATCTACAGTAATTGTTATGGTTTTCTAAAATTAATGGTATGTTAAAAAGGAACCTGATCAACTCTCTTTCAAACATTAAGTTATGTTTTCATAAATCATATGTTAAAAAATTACACTAGATTTACCTGCATTACTAGCGGCTTTGATTGATCAGTATTGTATTTAATCATGCTGGTGTTCTTGCCACTACGGAGCTGGCAGACAAGAAATCCGCGTTGGCTCACATTTATAAACATTAACATAACTACTTAAACTTATATCTTTACTCACACCATGATATTCATCCCAAGTTACATAAGTGTAATCTAATTAGGATGATAGCCTCGATTTCCTATTTTAAAACCCAAAAGTTTCAATCTTACTTTTAATTTTATTTTAATTATTGTTTCTAAACCCTAAAAAATTCTTGGTTACATCAATGCAACTTATCATTTTCCCAAAACAAAATCAAAACTTGTAGTCAATCATAAAGGTTATTTAGTAGGCTCGGTGTGTCCACGGATTGATACTCGGTTCTTACCCTCATTATATTACCACATGACAGGTACATTTGCCTTTTGTGTGTGTAGTTTAGTATTAGTAATAACCAATTAAAACTAAATATGTGCAAAAATCTTTATCAAAAATATATATACCTTTCATACTCATCAGCTAATCACAAGCTTAGCCTAGCATTCAGTTAACTTGGTAATGAGATCTTTGATTTAAGTCATGTAATTTATGTGCTCATGCTTAAGAGTAGAAATTGTTTTCTCTAAATCTTCTATTACAAGTTTATAGTCATTTTCAGCTCTTTTGAAATTAACTTTTAAAATATTCAAAAACTCAAGGTCAAATCTCACTTCCAAGTTATAGGACCTATACATGTTTACTTTAGCAATGCATTCAGGTGTACAGAGATATTTTAATACCTTGGCTTCATCATGGTCAGCCATCAGTGCTTGATTTGGAGAAACATCCTGTACCTGAAAGCTCTAGCCAAACCTCCCTCTTTAACAGCAATAATAGTTTGTTGTTTTGGTTAGCTTGGTTTCTCAGTTCTAGGAGTTGCATCAGTGTAGTTAGGCCTCGATTGTGCGTGGCCACCATTAGTCCTTGGTGCCTTACACTCCCTAGCAAAGTGTCCCATCTGGTTACAGTTGTAACACTTCACTTTGCTTTTATCCACTCCAAACTTTCCACTGGTTACATTGTTAGGAACTTTCTTTCGGTTCTCTTGTAAAACTTTTTGGCTCTATAAGTAAAAAGGCCGTTTGCTGGACTATCTCCATATACTCCAGGTCATATGGATTGATATAATCTAAGTCTTCAAGAGTGAAGAGAAAGTTGCCACAACTTTCATCAGAAGACACAAAGGCTTGAGATAAGCTTGTCTCTTAAAATGGGATTCCTTGGATGTAGCTCTCCCTTGGTGTTTCTAGAAAGGTGATGAAAGGGCCCTTTTGTGAGTTGTCAGGGTATCAAATGAGATGATGTTGTGGTTCCCTGCTATCCCTTTCAACCACATGAAGGGCTGAACTCTGTTGATTGCTTGAAGAGCTGATGGATGGATTCTGCATGTTCATCTCCATCTGGTAACCGGTTAGGATACCATACAGCTTTGTGAGAGTAAGGGTGGAGAGATTTTCAGTTCTCTTAATGGCCATATAGTAGTGTGTCCATTTTTTAGGAAGAGAGAACATGAACTTCCTCATAATGTCACTATTCTCAAGATTAACTCCAACATCCATCAGAGTATCTACAATCTCAACATACCTAAAGTATTGTTGAGCAATAGTTTCACCTATTTTGTAGGTGAAATTCTCAAACTACTGATTCATGAGATCCTTCTTGTTTTCCTTAGCTTCCTCAGACCCTTCATACATAAGCTTAGACCCTTTATACTTATGCTTCAGTGCATCCTAGAGATGCTTTGCAGTTTTGCACTTCTTGAAGCCTCTATAGATATAGTTGGGAAGAGCAGTTGGTAGATCGGTCATGGTATTTTGATCTATGTAAATCTTCTTCCAATCTTCCTCAGAGTAGTCAGCCACTTCCTTTGAAATCATTCCACCACTAGCAGTAGCTGAAGTGGTGCTTGGGGTGTGAGGTCCTGAGATAACAGATTTCCACTGGAACACTAATCTGGACAACAAGATTAATATAAAATCAAAAGGCAGATTACCTTTTGACTAATGACTATGACATGTCATAGCTCACAACCTAATATATTATAAAAAGGATAAAAGTACAAAAGTAGAAAGTTACAGACTTTAAGACCTTCATCTACTGTTGACAAAAGTATGGAGATATCACCAACTTGTATAAGTTGGTGAGTCTTCAGAGATGGCAGCGAAAAGTACTTCAGCTTTTGTCAAAAGCATGTCAGAGAAAGCATGACTTCTCTGTCTTCGAAAGACTTTGTCTTGAAGCTTTGGAAGAATTCATCTTTGGCTTCGAAAGAATTGGTCTTTGGCTTTGAAAGATTTGACACTTAGTGAATTTCTTTGTGCTTTGTCAAATCTTTCAAAGTAACTTCCTTTGTACTTCAAAATGCTTGCTGAGAGAACTTCGATATGCATCAGCCTCTAAGGTTACTCTTACACTAAAAACTTTAAAATTTTTAACATGAAGAAGAAGGGGATGAATTGTTGATGAAATGTAGTGAATGGATGGTTGACTGTTTGATATGAAGATGAATTTGTTGGTGAAATATGGTGAATGGAATGGTAAAATTGGGTATGATAAGAGGATGGTGGGTAGGTGGTAAGTAAATGTGGTGGTGAGTGGATATGTTATTAATGGAATCTTGAAAAAAGAAAACGACCGTTTATAAAGCCACAAACGACCGTTTACCGAGAATAATCTGTAAAAGGAAACAACAAGATTCCAAATTTTGAAAAAGCTAAACTGCCATTTATGATGCTGTGAACGACCGTTTGTCATAAGCTAAACAACCGTTTGTCCATTGTTAAACGACTATTTACTACCACCTGTCACTTCAATGGTGTAAGAAACACAACACCCTTGATATATCTAATATGCACAACTAGAGAACAAACACTCATTAAATTGTTTAAAGGCTTTTCTGTGTAAAATTTAAGAAAAAGATCGAAACAATAATTATTACTCGTATTATGTTTACCCCTACTAAAGGATGGAAGGATATAAAAAAGTCACTAATTACATAAACTTTAAATAAAACAGAAGACTTAAACATGAAAAAGATAAAAGGAAATAAATATGCACATGCAAGTGCATGGAACAAGCTACTCAAGTTTATGATAATGAGTGTCTTGTGGCCATGAAGAACGGGTGTAGATTGTGTTTTGGAATTTTTATACCTCTTTACGTATTTGAGACCAAAAAATACGTAGTGATCATCGGTTGTGATTTAAGGAACTGAGATAAGGTTTTTCTATTTGTAGTAGTGAATACAATAACTTTCTACAACATCCTAGACTTCTTCTTGCTCAATAGTTTCTTGGTTTCCTTTATCATTCATCTGTATGCGACGGTTTCTTACTATCCACATTTATAAACTTGAATGTTGTTCACCTTCTGTTTACATACTGCTTCTTATCAATAGAATTTTTTCCTCGATCAGGTTTACTCAGCTTCCTCTCATAATGATTGTTATACTTATTCTTCTCATGATACTTATTTACGTTTCGATAGCCACCTACTTGTTTGGTTATCCCTTTGCTTTTCTCTGCATATTGAACTTCATCCTTGCCTTTAAACGAAGACCAATTGACAGGTCATTTAACTGGTTGGGCTAACAACTTTTTGCTAGAATTCTCCCAATGAATGTTGTGTGAGCCATCCTTGTACAACAACTACAAAGCTTTTGTGCTCGGGTCTTAATCCATGAATGATATTTCTCTTCATTATGCCTCCTCCAATCACTGACTACTGATTGAGATCACCGATCTCTCTACAAAAGGTTTTAACTTTGTGAAAAAAACTAGGCGACCGATAACTCCTGATGGGTTATACCTCACCAATTCATTCTCCAACAATTAAAGTCGTGCACTATTCTTCATTGACGTTCGTTATTTTTGAGTGAATTATTTTCAAGCAAGGATCAAGCGAATAGCGAGCTTTTTGAACAATCGTATATGCTACTCACAAGATGTTTCTTCTTATATAAACGGCTAACCAGAGAAGCAATTCCAATGGTGGTAACTCAAGTCTCTCAAACTCTGGTTCACCTAAGTGGTTGTGAAGTTTTTTTCTTATTGTCAACGTCAGCAATGCTGCAACAAATTAGAAGAGTCGATTATATTTTTTTTTTGTAATATTCACCATTGTAACTTGTCTCTTGGTCGATTAGCAAGTGTGTGTGAGAGAATAGTATGTGAAATTTCCAATAGTTGAGAGCTTTGTTTTTGAGGGAGATCCAAGAGCATTCTTCATTGTTCTTGTGATAAAAAGTGTTATAATATCAATAAATCGACATATTTGATTCATTTTTGTTTGTTAACTATTTCATTGTCATTGTTTGTTGTTGGAGATCACTAGTTTCTATAAAGTTTATTGATCTGAGTTGGATTATTTATCCAAACAAGTTTTGATCAAATGCATGACTGTTCAAGCAGAAATGAAACATAGATTTGATGTTGTAATGCATGGAGTTTCCTTAAGGTGCATACACGCCACATGAAGATATCTTGGGAATGATTTCAGAAACGTACGAAATCACATAAACAATTTTTACTCGTGGATAGTTCCCATCATTTGAGCAATGTTTATGTATATGGTAGTCGGTTCAGCTTTAAGAACTATCCCACTATTGGGAGAAGCGTGACAGTGATTGATAGTCAATTACTATCTACAATTGGAAATTGAACTATAGAACTGAATTTGTCTACAAGAAGTATGCTACCACTTAGAGATGTACTTAAATGTTTCCAATGTCTCAACAAGTTGAATGTATTTTATCAAGTTGTCTATAGACGGATACTCAGTTCACACAGACTTAAGAAATGAGTGAAAGATGTTTTAATCCTCTAAAGGCTTTCTCATTCATCGATGTTAGAAATATTACACAAGGGTCCATATTAGGTGAGGGTTGTATTAATTTAGGCAAGTTTGATGGTTGACAAGAGTTTTTATGGAATGATTGGGGAATGATTGTCATTATAAATTGAAACAAACCCAATAGCGAAAAAGAGTAACAAACCTATCTAAGTGATAGATCGTGTGGAACTAGTTTAACGTGAATCCGTGATCGAATGAAACCAGTTACTCGTTTGACAAAATAAATGGTCATCTAGTTCCTAAGAATGCAACACATGGCCTTGTCACTTAACATTAATCTTATTTGTATATTATTAATTATCAACTTTGCTATGCTTAGTGAGTTGTACAATATGTTTAATAGGTTGTACCCATCTTTTTTAATCCTTAACTTCTTTTTTATCTTAATTCAATACTTTTATACTTTTACATTTTGGCCCCTATATTTTTTTTACTTTCTAATTTAGTCTTCTGTACTTTTCATATTTTATAAATTTTTTGTTTTACGATTCAGTTTAAATTTTGCGAGTTCTCACCGGAGCGTACGTGTGTGGTTCAACGTTTTTACCCTAATATTTTTCCCGTTTAACGACCCCATCGCAACGCGCTGGTTCTAGATCGACTTACTTATTTTTTATATGTTTTACGTTCCGCCTACATGGTTTAACATTTTTACACCTATTTTTCTTTCGTTTTTATTTTTTTTACTACGAGCTTTTTGGATGTTAATGGTCGGTGGTGTGTCATTGGTACTGTTTGATACGGTTTTATGCCCCCGATGCAACACAGGAGGCTTAAGACCAGTTTAATCCAAATTTAATTTAAACATAGTCGATTTCAAACGACTTACATTGTGAGCCAAATAATATTCAAACACACGAAAAAAGGAAGCACTGAGCTTGGACCAATACCGAACACCTTATAGTTGCGGAGGTGGCAACTTGACAAAATGAGTGTCGTCATCCTGTACGAATGGGAAGCAGCCGACGTGTTGATGAGGTGGAGGATAAACCGATCAAACCCAATACAATATACCCCCATATGATATCCTTCATCCGATCTCCTTCTTCTCATCATGGAGACAATCAATCAAACCCTAATTTCTACTAATTTCACCTCCAGATCTCTTCTATCCGCTAACAATGGATTCTACCTTAAATCTCCACCGTTGCTCCGTCAACAACGGCGCTTTGTTAAAGCCTCACTTGCTGCCGTTGAGAAAAAGGTCGCTCTCGTCAGAATTGGCACCAGAGGGAGGTACACGTTCAATTGATGATAATCTGTTGTTTGTTTTTGAATTTCACGTGGAGTGATCGTTGATGAATGATCTCATGGTTTAGCGGTGTATGTTTGTGTTATGGTTTGTTTCAAGGTGTCATTTTTACATTGTTATACTGTGTTCATCTGCAATTAGAGCTGATTAGAACATGAATAGAGGGACTAATTAGCTTAAAGTGATGGTACATTGATGATTCTGTGTGGTTTAACCGCATTATAACTTGATTGCACTCTTTAACATAAATGCAGATTGTGATTATACTACACGTTATGAATTGCTTCATTTGCTGCTGTTACTTGCATCTTTGAAGTTTCACTGTACAAGTTGTGTTGGTGTTTTCATTTTTCATAAATTCATGCTGTTTTTCTTGATGCATCAGCGGTCTCATGAGAATGAATTTACATTTATTGCAGTCCATTAGCTCTTGCACAAGCTTATGAGACAAGAGATAAACTCATGGCCTCAAGCAGCGAGTTGGCAGAAGAAGGGGCGATTGAAATTGTGGTAATTAAAACAACTGGTGATAAAATATTGAGTCAGCCTCTTGCGGATATTGGTGGGAAGGGTTTGTTCACTAAAGAAATAGATGAGGCTCTTTTAAATAGTGAAATTGATATTGCTGTTCATTCAATGAAAGATGTTCCTACGTATCTCCCTGAGAAGACAATCTTGCCCTGCAATCTTCCACGTGAAGACGTTCGTGATGCATTTATTTCATTGAATGCGACTTCATTAGCCGATCTTCCAGCTGGAAGCGTTGTTGGTACTGCATCGCTTAGAAGAAAGTCTCAACTACTTCATAGATATCCGTCACTCTCTGTAAGAGCACCATAATACAATTCATCATCTAGAGTTGCAATAATTCATCTTTAGACAAACACATTTGCTTCTAAGTATTTGACTACTTTCTATTCGAATAATCATCTTTGGATAATCAGACTGGGCGCATAAATTACCTTGTTACCGATGTTTAACCCAACTTGAGATACTTTTGATACCATTTCACAATCTGTCTCTAATTTTTCACAAATACGTCATTTTTGGTCATTTTATCTATTAATGTCTTGAATAACTAGATGATTCTAACTAAATTAATTGTAGGTGCTGGAGAATTTTCGAGGCAATGTGCAGACCAGATTAAAGAAACTAAATGATGGTGTTGTTGTAGCAACATTATTAGCATTAGCTGGACTCAAACGTCTAAACATGACTGAGCATGTATCTTCTATTCTTCCTATTGATGACATGCTTCCGGCTGTTGCACAAGGTGCAATTGGAATCGCTTGTCGAAGTGATGATGATAAGATGGTATGTTGCTGTTTTCTTGTTTCTCTCCCTTTTTTTAATTTATAACAAATATCCAATGTATTGCTTATGATAATAAGAACAATATACTTACAATGTATCTAAACCTTCATATAGAGAATGATTCAGGAGGTTGTAGGGATCAAATTAGACTTTGGATGCATTTAACGAGTTTGACCCATTCTCCTTATAGGCTTTAGCTATTTTTTTATCTGCCCCGTATGAGACCAAACGGACCCATTCATAAGTAAATAGGTTGAAATTGTTACCTTAGTTTGATATATTTATGACAAATGTTATTTCACTTTGCAGGCTAATTACATAGCAAAGCTGAACCATGAAGAAACAAGATTAGCTGTTGCATGTGAAAGGGCCTTTCTATTGACACTTGATGGATCCTGTAGGACACCCATAGCTGGATATGCTTGTAGGGATGAAGATGGCAATTGCCTCTTTAGAGGGTTGGTGGCCTCCCCTGATGGAACTAAAGGTGATAAAAAAAATAAACAAACACACAAAATATATGTTGCATAATACTTGATAACTAACAATTCTTAGTTTTTTTCGCTGTTTATATATCCATTTCAGTACTAGAAACTTCTAGAAAAGGATTGTATGCTTATGAAGATATGGTTCTGATGGGTAAAGATGCTGGTGACGAACTACTCTCACGTGCGGGTCCTGGCTTTTTTGATAGTTGAGAGGTCTTCAAATGAGGATTTCTTTTGGCTTGCTTCTGGTGAGTTGTTTTGATTTGTGACATTAATCGAGTAATTTAGTAATTTAAGAATAGAATTTGATTCGTTGTATGAGCCATTTAATACGCACCGTAGAATGCAGGATTCTTGTATAATAGAATTTCCAGAATAGTTCCTTAGATTGCTGTTTTGTTATGTGCCTCCGGTTTGGGTTTATATTCTCTTCAGCGGATCAAACGGGTACACTCTTAACCTCTGCTATAATTGAAAGGGTCAAACATAGAAAAATACAAGAAAAAAAAAATATGTGTCCACGGGTTAGCTATCTCGTCTTGTTTCCGTTATAATAAAATTGGCATTCCTACCCAAACTTGTTTTGAGATGTTACCCAACCATGATCACTCATCTTGTCACGTTTACTAGAATCCAAGATGGTTGTATGCGACACCTTCTATTGACTTCCTTTGATTCACCTAACCTACTTTCGAAGTCTCTAATGAGGCTAACTTAATGATGTCGTAGTCGCGAAACATGGGGTACTAGATTCTACGACTACTTTAAACATATAGAAGGATGTTTTTGGTAGAAAATGAGGGAAAACATATAATATGTTCACTTATATGTATTGGACACTAGGTTAGTACCGGTGTATTACACGGGTTGAATAAATAAAATATTAAATAATTAGTAATCAAAATTAATGAATTATAGAACCATGTTTGGAGATAAAATATGCTTATAATTACGTATAAATGGTTACTTTAAGTAAATAAACAATAATTTATGTTTCTTAAACTTTTGTTTTATAAAAAAATTGTGGTTTTAAATATAAGAAAAATGAGTTTTCTTAAAAATGTTCGTTAATATTCTATATTTTATAAAACTTTTGTTTTTAAGAAGTGTGTTTTAATAAAAAAATATGTTTTTAAAATATTAAACAATACATTTTTAATTTGAAAATAGTATGAGTAATATTATTAGTATTTATATTATTATAGATAGACAGACAAACAGATAGACAGATATATAGATAGATATATAGGCTAGAAACTCATTCATTAAACGGATTATAATTAGTAATAAACATGAATAGTTGTAGTATGATATTATAATATAAGATATGATTAAAATTATGTATACGTAATAGTTCAAGAAATAAAACAATTATACTATTTTTTTTTAACTCTTATCTAAATAGTTTCATTCTTAAACATTCGTTTTAATATTTTTTATAAAAAAATATTTTTTATAAAAATCCTATTTATTAAAAATTGTGATTTGTAATTATCCTAGTTGTTTTAATAAGACTGTTTTTAAACAATTACACATTTCTTATAATTTTTTTAAAAAAAGGACAGATTTTAAAATATTTGTTTCAAAAAAAATGTTTAGTGTTTTAGAAAAATTCATATTATATAAATTTTTTATAATTTCTATTTTAACAAAAGATGTGTATTTTAATTTCCTTACTAAAATCTATTTTTAGAAAGATAGCTTGATTTTAAAAATTCTAGATGAGAGAGATAAATATAGCAATTAATAAAATTGATTTTTAATAAGAGAAAGAAATTAGTTTGAGTGTATAAGTTACTATAATACCATTTTGAAGGAAAAAATGGTTTTGAAAAATGACAAGTGACAAAAAGATAGGTCAAGAGAATGACAAATGACAAAAAAACTTGCTTTTATTAGATACAATAGATGTTTTTTTAGTTGTCAATAATAGTTATAACTTGAGTTTAGATGAGGTGTAACTTCTTTGTAAATAACCATTTGTTCATGGGCAAACTAACTTCTATTTAGTCATGAATGGACAAATGTCTATTATTCAATAACCTTATAAGAATAAACATGACTTGTTATTATTAGTATTGCTTATCAGTTATACAATGCCAGGGATTTGATTATGTTCTGGTCATTAATGCGTGTAATGTCTGATTGTCTGTTCATCAAAAAGAGGGAATAAAGGGGCATGTTGAGTAATGGACCAATATGTGTAATATGGGTAATTTCTGTGTAGTATAAAATTGGGTCGGGTGAGGTTGCGTTGGGCCACACTAGAGTCACTTTTTGTGGGTATGTGTGGAACTCTAGGATATTAATATTCAAGCTTGTACTTGCGAAAGAGTAGAGAAGGGTGTTGTAGTCCACTATGATCAAGTAACACATTAACAATATCAGATTGTATGATTTTATCGATGAATCAATATAATAGCAAGATGATTACAATCAAATATTTAAATCATATTTTAAAACATACATACACAGATACACTCGGTTAAAGCTCTAAATCCACTTAGGAGAGTTCTTTCTAGGATGGGGACTCGCACATAAAAACACACTTAAACCGAGCAAGTGAGTTCGTATTTATAGGAGTCATGGTCTTCACATAGTCGGCTCTCTTGATGAACCAACTTTACTTAAATCAACATGCTCTTTAAATTTGCGTAATGTGATCTTCCATTTCAAACTAATAATTTAATAAATTTGTTTAGTGTTAGTCTTTTTGAATAAGCCCAACAGTATGGGAGTGGGAGTAGGCAGGGCTAGACGAGACGAGGAGGTGTTAAGGTAAACAATAAGTGGTGGTGAGGCCAGAGGTGGAAGGTGATTGGGTCAACAACGAGGAAGTACATTCTAAATTGAAGAGGAAACAAAGAACAAAAAGGATGATTTTGTAACACCCGGAAATTTACCAAAAAAAAAAAAGAAAAAAAAAAGAAAAGTATAAAGAAAGAAAAGTGAAATAACCCAAGTTAAGGGGTTAAAGTTCTGCAAAAGGCAAACTTTATTATAATTATGTTTAAAAAGTGGGCATGGCCGCCCACACCTCTGCTCACCAACTGCTTCGACCGCAGAAACATAAAGAACAGAGTTTCAATCGGTTTTCTAGAGAGAAGAAGAAGAAGAAGATCGTCTTGAAGGTTTATTTTTGTGTGTTTTGTTCGGTTTCAGCTGGGTTTTCAGCTTGTAGACCGAGTCTTATGTGTTTCTCTGTTGGTTGTGTGTTTTTGGTGTGTTTAGGTGTTTGAACTCCAAGTGCTCTCGAGTTTGAAGGAGTTTTACTCGAAGGCTGCTGTAGGTGAGTTCTAGATCCCCGGTTTTTTTCTGTTTTAAACTTGTTTTGTGGCTGAAATGCATATAAATTATTATTTTTGCAACTTCCAGTATGTTGAAACCGTATGTGTTCCCCTGTTTTATGTGGGTATGTGTGTTTGTGAATGTTTGACTAAATCTTGTGGTTGTATGCTTATTTTATGTGCTTAATATGTTAGATTTGGGCTAAGAATATGTTAGAATGATGATCGGGAACTGAAATTAGTATAAGTTAGAACTGGCATAGTACCCATGCTCCCAAACTGCCCATGCGCCTAAGTTTTCCATGCGCTCAAGTACCCATGCGCTTGCATAGTACTCATACGCCTGCATAGTTCCCATGCGCCTAAGTTTTTTTGCCCATACGCTTAAGTGTTTGCCCATGTGCCTAAGTTTTCCCATGCGCCCAAGTACCCATGCGCCTGCATAGTACTCATACGCCTAAGTGTTTGCCCATGCACCTAAGTTTTTCCCCATGCGCCCAAGTGTTCCCATGCTCCCAACTGTTCGTGCGCCTGCATAGTGCTCATGCGCCCACATAGTGCTCATGCGCCTAAAACCGACTTAGATTTTTCTGAAATTTTGAGAAATAGAAATTAATGGTTAAGCTCTGAAATGTTTTGGTAGGTTATGTTTGTTCATGTTATGCATGTTTGTGGCAAGTTATTGATGTTCCTTATTACGTATTATTACGTGACTTTACGTGGTGTATTAATGCTCTTGTACGTAAAGTATTATATAATGAAAGTGAAAGACATCGTTAACGAAGTGGAACATAATGAAAGAATGTAAAGTCTTGCAAGCAACTGAAAGGAGGTTCACAACTCATTGAGGGGTTGTTAGCTCAACTGTGTGCGATTTAGCTAACCTATGAGGATGCACACAGGGGTCAATCTATGTGATTGACCAATAAGTACGAAACGGACCCTTGTCGCTTGCCCCGGTACTGGAGTCACCTTCGTACACAATGTTAGGGGTCTATTTATAGACTTCGGCCTAGTACCAGCTTCGTGCACAATGTTTGGGGTATAGCATATGACATTGGTCTAGATGAAAGTGAAAGATAATAATGAAAGTTCAAAACGTACGAAATGAATGAAAAGAATATTGAAAGATAATAATGATATTATCAAGTTGTACGTATGATGTGTGATCACGAACGAAACTAAAGGAAAGGTTTTTACTAAAGGTAAAGTATTTTAGTTATAAAATTAGAACTCACTCAGCAACGCTGACTTTTTATGCATTTTTAGTTGGCAGGTAGCTTGTTGCTGAGGATGGCACGAGGGTGAAGCTACTTGAAGGGCAAAGACTAGCATCCATCTCATGCAATAATAATGATGTTGTTTTGAAATACAACTAAGTGATATTTTGTAATCTTTTAAACGACGATGTATTACTTGGCAAATGTATTTATTAAAGCATGAAATGGTTTTTGATGAATTATTCCGCTGCAATATTTTATTTACTTAATAAATCTTAATATGTTTTGATATAAATGAGGTTGTGATTGACCAACTAAGGGGTTCCTAGGAACGGGGCCTTACAAGTTGGTATCAGAGCCAAAGTTTAAGAGAAATGGGTAAATATTTTCAAAACCTAAACTTAAACTGAGAATGGGACAATGGGGGGATGCCAGCCCAAGTAGCTACGTGCCATTTGGTAATTTACTTTCTTAAGGTTAACTGGTATTATGTGCACGTGCTATCTTATTTATGTGCTCTTAGTAGATTTGGATACTGATGTAGTAGGATAGCAAATGCTTGGGGGATATGTGCTATCTTATTCACAACTGGCCACTGTAATTAGAGACTTACTATACTTGACATAAACTGAGCTATTACCTTGAATGACCGTGTTGGTGTTTGAATCTTATAGTGTTTAGAGGATGGCGGGTAGTAGATCTTCAAAGGCTTCTCGAGGAGGTGTGAAGGGTGGTAGTGGTGCTAGGCCACGTTTCACCGGGAACAAGGCTAAGGCTGCTGAGACGGCTCCTGCAGAGCCCAAGCTTCATCACCAGGAAGGCGGTGATGAGAGTGCTAATTTGAGAGCCTCTGTGAAGGAGGCAGTTGTGGAGGAAGTTCATCAGGTCATGCAGACGATCCTACCGTCTGTGGTGACCGAGGTTATTAGTGTTGTGAGGGAGGATGAAAAGAAAGAAAAGGAGGAGAGGAGGAGGACCGTTGGGAGAGGAGGCGAGGATAGAGGTTCAGGTGAAGGGGAGCAACCAGAGACTGAGATGGTTGTCTCCAGTGATGATGAGGAGAAGGAAGTAGTGCAGGAAACGATTAAGGGGTGTAGTTATGGGCATTCCAGAGATGTAAGCCCCCAACTTTTGATGGGAATGGAAATGCTGCTGCTGCTCACCGATGGGTGAGGGAGATGGAGGCGGTGCTCGATATCAGTGAATGCCGAGAGGATCAGAAGGTGAAGTTTACTACCCACTCATTTATGGACTCGGCCTTATGCTGGTGGGACAACATTGTCCAGGCCGAGGGTAGCAAGGCAATTGGGAGGATGAGGTGGAGTGAGCTGAAGAAGTTGGTCATTGAGGAATTTTGTCCTTATAGGGAGCTCGATAAGATTGAGAGAGAGTTCTTACAGCTGGAGGCGAGAACCATGACACACCAGCAGTATACTACCAAGTTCAATAAGATGGCAAGGCTGGTGCCATATCAGGTGACGCCGGTGTCAAGGAAGATCAAGAGGTATATTCAAGGTTTGCCGACAGATATCCGCAGGCACATGATGGCCGCTCGGCCGAGTACTTTTAGGTCGGTGGTTGATGTGGTCGGGAGACTATATGATGAGAGAGAAGTGGCAGTGATGGAGGTGAACAAAAAGGGTGGTGGTGACAGGAACTGGAACGGGAAAAGATTTGGCAGTGGTGGTTTCACCCCGAAAAGCAAAAAGGCAAGAATGGATGACAGGAGGGTGGTGACGGCAGGTACAGGGTCAAGGATGTGTAATAGGTATGGGAAGGAGCATGCGGGGGAATGAAAGTGGGGATCAAATCTCTGCTTCAAGTGTGGGAAGCCCGGTCATATGGCAAGAGATTATGGGGTGACGAGGTGCTACAATTATGGCAAGGCTGGGCATATGAGTAGAGATTGCAGGAAGCCGAGGGCTGAAAGTTCTGGGGCAAAGAAGGGGACCGAGAAGGATGGGCAGAGAGCAAAAGCCAGAGCATTCACGATGACCCGGGAGGAGGCTAGGGTGGACCCCGATGTCGTGTCAGGTACGTTCCTAGTAAACCAAACTTGTGCCTCTGTATAATTTGATTCTGGTGCTAGTAAGAGTTTTATTCATGCTGCCTTCTATGCTAAGTTACCTGTTAGGAGTAGAAAAATTGATGAGTCCTTCAATGTAGAAACTGCCATTGGTAAGTCTATCGGGATTTCTGATCTGATAGAAAATTATGACATAGAGTTAGAAGGCCATAGGTTCTCTGTTAAATTATTCGTGATGCCCCTAGGCGGATTCGATGTGGTTCTAGGGATGGATTGGTTAGCAGCCTATGAGGCAAATATTGTGTGTCGCAAGAAGATGATCCGATTGACTGCGCCTGATAGGAGTTCAGTGACGATCTACGGTGATCGAGTTACTACGGTTCTGAAGGTGATTTCGATGGTGGTGGCAGAGAAGTGCATGAAACGTGGATGTAGTGCTTACCTGGCTTATGTGAAGGATGTGGATGCGTCAGTACCACAATTGTCCGACGTACCAGTTGTGTGTGACTTTCCAGACGTGTTCCCAGAAGATTTACCAGGTGTGCCACCGGACCGCGAGATCGAGTTCCAGATCGACTTGAAACCTGGTGCTCAACCTGTTGCCAAGGCATCGTATTGATTGGCTCCGTTTGAGATGAAGGAACTGATAGTTCAACTGCAAGAGTTGTTGGACAAAGGGTTCATTCGGCCGAGTATCTCTCCCTGGGGTGCTTCGGTCTTGTTTGTAAAGAAGAAGAACGGTAGTATGAGGATGTGCATCGACTACCGTAAGTTAAACAAGTTGACGGTGAAGAACCGATATCCACTACCCAGAATTGATGACTTATTTGATCAGCTCCAAGATGCCAGTTGGTTTTCGAGAATAGATCTTCGATCTGGTTACTATCAGTTGAAGGTGAAGGAGCAGGATATACCTAAAACAGCTTTTCGCACGCGTTTTGGACACTACGAGTTTCTCGTTATGTCTTTTGGTCTAAACAACGCGCCAGCTGCCTTTATGGATTTGATGAACCGGGTGTGTCGGTCGATATTGGATAAATCAGTGATTGTGTTTATCGATGATATCCTAATTTACTCGAAGCGCGAAGGAGAGCATGCCGGTCACATTCGTGAGGTATTGGAGACACTTAGAAAAAGGGAAGTTGTATGCTAAGTTCTCCAAGTGCGCTTTCTGGTTGCGCGAGGTTTAGTTTTTGGGTCATGTGGTAAATTCCGAAGGGATCATGGTAGACCCGGCAAAGGTGGAGGCGGTGATGCAATTGGAGACTCCAAAGACGCCATCCGAGATCCGTAATTTCTTGGGTTTAGCGGGCTACTATAGGAGATTCATTCAAGACTTTTCTAAGATAGCCTCACCATTGACCAAGCTGACCCGCAAGGATATGAAGTTTATATGGGGTCTGGAACAGGAGAATGCTTTTAAGGAGTTAAATACAAGATTGACTCAGGCTCCTGTTTTGACGTTGCCCGAGGGGAGCGAAGACTTAGTGGGCTATTCGGATGCTTCTTATTCGGGGTTGGGTTGCGTGCTGATGTAACAGGGAAGAGTAATTGCCTATGTGTCCCGACAGTTGAAAATCCATGAGGCTAATTACCCTACTCATGACTTAGAGCTAGCGGCTGTAGTCTTTGCATTGAAGATTTGGAGGCACTACTTGTACGGGACGAAGTGCACTATCTTCACTGACCACAAGAGCTTAAAGTATTTCTTTGAGAAAAAGGATCTCAATATGAGGTAGAGGAGGTGGTTAGAGTTGATCAAGGATTATGATTGTGAGATCCACTACCATCCGGGCAAGGCCAACATAGTGGCGGATGCCCTTAGCCGAAAGGAGAGACGTGAGCCAATCCGGGTGAAAGCTTACCAGTTGGTGATGACCTCCGATGTGATGACATGGGTCAAGGGTTACCAAGATGAGGAGTTATAAGAAGAGCGCCTTAAATCCGAAAGGATGAGAGGTTTAGTCACAGAGTTGGGTGAAAACACTCTCGGAGTTAGAACCCGCCTTGGGCGGATGTGGATCCCTTGTTATGGAGATATACGGGGGAAAATCATGGATGAAGCCCATAAGACTCGATACTCCATTCATCCCGATGCTACAAAAATGTATCATGATATAAAGAAAGATTACTGGTGGCCGTGTATGAAACGCGATGTAGCGGAATATGTGAGCAAGTGCCTTACTTGCTTGCAAGTGAAGGCTGAGCATCAGAAGCCATACGGGAAGATCCAACCTTTGGATATACCCGAGTGGAAATGGGAGCACATCACCATGGACTTCATTACGAAGTTACCACATACGGCAAGAGAGTACTATGTTATATGGGTGATAGTTGACCGTTTGAAAAAGAGTGCTTTTCTACCGATCCACGAGACATATTCATCTGAGAGGTTGGCGGATCTGTTCATCAAAGAGATTGTGACGCGTCATGGTGTACCAGTGTCTATCGTGTCTAACCGTGACACTCGGTTTACATCCAACTTTTGAAAGAGATTTCATGATGCTATGGGGACGAGGTTGCACATCAGTACGACTTATCATCCTCAAACGGATGGTCAGTCAGAGAGAACTATACAGACGCTTGAGGATATGCTCAGAGCATGCGTCATTGATTTCGGAGGATGTTGGGACGAACACTTACCGTTAGCTGAATTCTCATACAACAACAGTTATCATGCCAGCATTGGTATGCCACCATATGAGATGCTATACTGTAGGAAATGTAGAACGTCCGTATGTTGGGGTGACATCGGACAGAAGGAGTTGGGGAGCGTTGAAGTGATCGAGGCTACGACTGAAAAGTTGGAGAAGATCAAGGCCTTTATGAAGGCAGCAAAAGATAGGCAAAAGTCGTATGCCGACCAGAGGCATAGACCGATTGAATTCAAGGTGGGTGATGCTAAAGGTTTCACATTGGAAGGGCATCATTCGGTTCTGAAAGCGGGGTAAGCTGAGCCCGAGGTATATAGGACCTTTCCGAATCATTACTCGAGTAGGAGAGGTGGCCTATAGGTTAGAGCTACCCGATGAGTTAAGTGGGATTCATCCAACATTCCATGTATCTCATCTGAGAAAGTGCTTAGCCGACGAGGATATGATTGTGCCACTGGAGGATATTGAGGTAGATGAACAGGTTAATTATGTGGAGCAACTAGTGGCAATCATTGATCGAAAAGAGAAGAGATCACGGAATAAAGTGGTTCCACTGGTGCGAGTACAGTGGAGGCACAGGAAGGGATCCGAGTCTACGTGGGAGACGGAGGAAGAGATGAGACAGCATTATCCACAACTGTTCGATGAGTGACAGGTTTTGGGGACGAAACCTATATAAGGGGGGTAGACTTGTAACACCCGGAAATTTACCAAAAAAAAAAGAAAATAAAAGAAAAGAAAAGAGAAGTATAAAGAAAGAAAGGTGAAATAACCCAAGTTAAGGGGCTAAAGTTGTGCAAGAGGCAAACTTTATTATAATTATGTTTAAAAAATGGGCATGGCCGCCCACACCTCTGCTCACCAACTGCTTCGACCGCAGAAAGATAAAGAACAGAGTTTTCATCGGTTTTCTAGAGAGAAGAAGAAGAAGAAGATCGTCTTGAAGGTTAGTTTTTGTGTGTTTTGTTCGGTTTCAACTGGGTTTTCAGCTTGTAGACCGAGTCTTATGTGTTTCTCTGTGTTCGGTTGTGTGTTTTTGGTGTGTTTAGGTGTTTGAACTCTAAGTGCTCTAGAGTTTGGAGGAGTTTTACTCGAAGGCTGCTGTAGGTGAGTTCTAGATCCCTGGTTTTTTTCTGTTTTAAACTTGTTTTGGGGCTGAAATGCATATAAATTATTATTTTTGCAACTTCCAGTATGTTGAAAACGTATGTGTTCCCCTGTTATGTGGGTATGTGTGTTTGTGAAAGTTTGATTGAATCTTGTGGTTGTATGCTTGTTTATGTGCTTAATATGCTAGATTTGGGCTAAAAATATGTTAGGATGATGACCGGGAACTGAAATTAGTATAAGTTAGAACTGGCATACTACCCATATGCCCAAACTGCCCATGCGCCTAAGTTTCCCATGCGCCCAAGTACCCATGCGCCTGCATAGTACTCATGCGCCTGCATAGTTCCCATGCGCCTAAGTTTTTTTGCCCATAAACCTAAGTGTTTGCCCATACGCCTAAGTTTTCCCATGCGCCCAAGTACCCATGCGCCTGCATAGTACTCATGAGCCTAAGTGTATGCCCATGCGCCTAAGTTTTTCCCTATGCGCCCAAGTGTTCCCATGCGCCCAAGTGTTCCCATGCGCCTAACTGTCCATGCACCTGCATTGTGCCTAAAACTGACTTAGATTTTTCTAAAATTTTAGGAAATAGAAATTAACAGTTAAGCTCTGGAATGTTTTGGTAGGTTATGTTTGTTCATGTTATGCATGTTTGTGGCATGTTATTGATGTTCCTTATTACATATTATTACGTGACTTTACGTGGTGTGTTAATGCTCTTGTACATAAAGTATTATATAATGAAAGTGAAAGACATCGTTAACGAAGTAGAACATAATGAAAGAATGTAAAGTCTTGCAAGCAACTGAAAGGAGATTCACAACTCATTGAGGGGTTGTTAGCTCAACTGTGTGCGGTTTAGCTAACCCATGAGGATGCACACAGGGGTCAATCTTTTCGATTGACCAATAAGTACGAAACGGGACCCTTGTCGGTTGCCCCGGTACTGGATTCACCTTCGTGCATAATGTTAGGGGTCTATTTATAGACTTCGGCCCAGTACCAGCTTCGTGCACAATGTTTGGGGTATAGAAAATGACAATGGTCTAGATGAAAGTGAAAGATAATAATGAAAGTTCGAAATGTACGAAATGAATGAAAAGAATATTGAAAGATAATAATGATATTATCAAGTTGTACGTATGATGTGTGATCACGAACGAAAGCAAAGGAAAGGTTTTTACTAAAGGTAAAGTATTTTACTTATAAAACTAGAACTCACTCAACAACGCTGATTTTTTATGCATTTTCAGTTGGCAGGTAGCTTGTTGCTGAGGATGGCACGAGGGTGAAGCTACTTGACGGGCAAAGACTGACATCCATCTCATGCAATAATAATGATGTTGTTTTGTAATACAACTAAGTGATATTTTGTAATATTTTAAACGACGATGTATTACTTGGCAAATGTATTTATTAAATCATGAAATGATTTTTGATGAATTATTCAGCTGCAATATTTTATTTACTTAATAAATCTTAATATGTTTTGATATAAATGAGGTTGTGATTGACCAACTGAGAGGTTCCCGGGAACAGGGCCTTACAGATTTGGGAGAGGGAGAGAGTGAGAGAGGAACACCACCTCCAAATTGGTAGCGGAAGTGGGATGGAGCTACCATGCGGGGATGTGGAAAGGAAACCATGTGCCATTAATCTATGTATTAAATTTTATTACAATAATTAACAATCTATTGTATAATAATATAACTTGCCTGTTTACTATCTTGATCAGGTTACTGGTATTAAAGATGATAAAACACATTTTATTAGTATAAACATATAAAAGGTCAAATAAATAGTATAAAGTTGGTTGGTATATTTACCAATTACATATCCTAAAGTAAGGAGCAATACGAGAGGAAGTGTATGAGGAAAATTTTGCTTAATGAATTGACCATCTCTTTCATTCCGTGGTGTGTGTTGGGTTGGGGGGTTGGTCTAGTATCTTACAATCTTCCCAAGAGGAAATAAAGCCTATATTTTTGTTTTGTTTTGAAAAGAGTTAGAAAATAGATGAAAACAAATACTATCTTCTGCAAGATTTATTGTTTTAAGGTGTTAAAAATCACAAGAAAAACCAAAAAAAAAAATGTAGTTAGGGTCTTCGCTCAAATTTCTACCAGCCTAATTAGGGATGACAATAGGATGGATTCAAAAAATGTGTTGATGTGTTGATATGTTGAACGTCGATACCCAGGTAACAATATATGAAAAATCCGACGGCTGCGTATAATCCTAAAGGGTCACAAAATAATCAACGATAACAAAACAATATTGTTGGAAAGAGTGTAAATGATTCAACACAAATCAAGTTGTGCATGTAATTATTTAGATAAATAACTAACAAATAATGGTTCAATTGATTATTATAATTGAATATTTGTATATTGAAATTTGGGAATATATATAATAGAAATTGAAATATACATACTTACATTAATATTTATACTATATTATATTATAATACATATTAGAACAGAAATATAATATAATTTTAAGAGTTTAAATAGTTTTAGATTTTAAAACATACGATAAAATCATTAAAAACCAAATTATTACAAATATGCAACCAAATACTTGTAAATGGACTTTAAAACTAATTTGCCTCATGATTTTTAAACGAATATAACTTTTTCATACGTTAATATCTTTTTTAAATATACACAATAGAAACACATATTTTATTATCTTTAACTTGAGTATTATATTGCTATAAATTTTTTATTTCAAAAGTCGCAACGTCACATAGGGCATTGCATATATATATATATATACACACACACTAGTAATTTAACCATCACGTTGCAGGGGGTGAAAACGCGAAAACATTAATACTAACATTACATTCAAACATACGAATTCATTTATAGAATTAAAAAGGATTCAAAATAGTAGATTTGTACTTGCAACACACACCAAGCTTTTTAGGTCCAAAAATAAAATGATAATTGTAGAATTATTATTTTTTATAGTTGCTTTAATTGAAACACCTTAGGTTTGTTTTGCACATTGTTTCAATAGCTTCTTTTGAAAAAAGGTTGCAGTTGACTACATCTGTGGTTAATCTTATTCAACTTTTTAATTCAACTACAACAGAACCTCAACGCCACCTTTTGCAACCACTTTGATGGTAAATGTTGATTCATTTATGCTGTTGTTGTCTGCATCTTTCGATGATACCACTAACCATCAATTATAAGCCGTTCAACTCGGGAGTTCTAATCACATGCAACATCTTGTCAAAAGCTCACATCTTTGATGGATTATTTATTAAGTGAATAGCATTAAATATTGGTTCGATTTTCACATGACACTGCTCCACTGCCCTCCCCTACGAATAATGAATTAAAAGCTTATTACTTTAACTTTTTGAGTCAAACTCACTACCTTTAAATGCAAAATTGTGGTTTATTATAAATCTAAAACCACCATTCTTTATGTTACGCAAATTGTGGTTTATTATAAATCTAAAATCACCATTCTTTATGTTACGCACATATTGTATGCTATTGTATGCTCTAGTGGAGTTATCATGATTCACACATAAAATGCTAGTTTCATGTGAATTTTGAAGTTCGAAGTCTAAGCAATTTGACCAGCTTTTTATAAGCCCTCTTGCTAAATTCTCATAATCACTATTTTTTTTGCTGCATTTCTTTAATCATGGAAATATAATAGTAAACAAAGATGAAACCAAAAAGGATCAAAATACCAAAATTGATGAGTAAATAGCCTCTAGATAATTTGTGTTGTCTAGTATCTATGTTTTGATCAACCCATTTGGCCCACGTGAAAGGAGCCGTTGCACATATGCTATAAAGCCTTGAGTGTTATGCAAACATGGTTGCCTTCCAGCTAATAATTTTCCCTACTACCTCTAAAAAACTTCTGCACTGCATACATAACACAATAACATAGACATCTTAATTAAAAAAAACCAGCTCTTTGAGCATAAGTACCACATACAATTTTCCACAAAACCCTCTCCCACAATTGCATAACACTTTAAAAAAACTCATGCCTGCATTCACAGAATTTAAAAATCATCATGGAACCAAACAAATAGTGTATTATCATAGTATTTATAACTAATTACATCTCATTCAGTAAAATCCATTAAAAACTAAATTATAATAATTTGTGCATAAATATGTTGATATAAAAAATTATACACAATTTAAGAACAAAATCTCATGATTTTTTTCAAATCAGTGACTTTAATGGTAACCTACTTGTTGGTTTCCTTGTTAAACCTACAATCAGGAACAATCGTATCAACACTATGCATAATAAAACTTAGAATTAAGATCAAATTTCAAAATTTAACCCTTTCAACACATCACCACAAGATCCTTTTCCAATGAGAAGAATTGATCTTAATTGCATTTAAAAACCTGGTCATACTTATGTTGGTAATTGCAATAAAAAGTAAGACCAAGAAAACTTAAGAAGAAACTTACCAGTAACCAATCCGAAAATAAAAGTTAGGAGGAATTGTAGTGAGCAAGATCCGATACTACAAAACAAACGCTACATCCCATGAATAAAACTAAAACTAAAATGACAAAGGCACAACTAAACCTAGATAGATAGAAAGATTAATAAAACTAAAATAAAAGTTAGGAGGAATTGTAGTGAGCAAGATCCGATACTACAAAACAAACGCTACATCCCATGAATAAAACTAAAACCAAAATGACAAAGGCACAACTAAACCTAGATAGATAGAAAGATTAATAATCAAGAGTCTGGTTCGCCGACCAAATGTGATTCACAATAACTTTAATATGCACGTCTTTGTTGATTTACTTGTTAAACCTGCAAATCAAGAACAACCATATCAACGTTATGCATAATAAAAATCAGAACTAAGTAGTCAACGTATGCAGGAACTTTATATGCATTTTTAATTGTAGGTCCTTTTTTCAAGTAGAAAAACATTATTAATGTTCATAGAGTAATGATGTTAGTTATATTACATGCCTTAAGAAATTGACATTAAACTACAAACTACTTTGCTCTCAACTCATACTTAAACCACAAGTTTACTTATTATGAAACTATAATGTATTTCTTTAAACTTCTATCATCTTACACTTTTCCCATTCTACTTAATTATAAGCGATTCTCAAATAACAAGTTTTTCAAAAGTCAATGAATATAGTTAGTGATATTAGAGGCCCTTCAGGATATCTAATGTTACAAAAGATGTCAAATACTAAATAAGAGGAAATTCCACATTTCCAGTTCAATGCATTGTGGCAGGTTCAACAAAGAGCAGCATTCAACTAACTTATTTTAGATTTTAAACATGAACAATAAATATCTTGAGAGTAAAGCTTATCTTATTTTATTATCTTAAGAACCACCGAAATGACCAAAACCAAATAAATGATATAACCAAATCTAGACGTCTCGCTCTATTAGCATGGTGTTCTCCCTCGGCCCAGTTTATAGCAACGTCATGAAGTTGTTTATTTAATCTATGTGCAGCATCTGCTAGCAAGCAAGTGTACATGTATGCATAAAATCTGAATATCAACTTAAATATCCTTTAAGATGAAGCCTACCAATTGCTCCTCCAACATATATTCGGAAAAATTCAAACATGTCATCAAAGACAGGTCAATCTGCTCGTTGCTTAACTAATTATCATAAAAGTGTGCATAAAAAATAACAATAGGAAACGCTAAATACCCCTTAGATTGGGCATTATATATATATATCTCATTTGTAGCATGAAACAAATTTCTTACACTTTACCATTTCTTCTAGATATAGATGTGTGTCTGGGTTTATTCACTGCAAAAACTCCACGTAGTCAGCTAAATTGGATACTCCTTATGAGGCCTTTGTATGTTAATAATCACACATTAGCTATCATCCAGAAAATGTATGAAGTGTGTCTAACTAATTGTTCTTCTAGTCATGCCACTTTTTGATATATTTAAATCTTCCTTTTAGTCGGGTTATAAATTAAATGCAATTATTCAAGGGTTACATATTTAAGAACCCATATCTAAAATGAAAACAAACTTAAGAAAATAGTAGTATATCCCAATAGCATATGCAGGGAATGTGAGTTAACATTAAAAAAAGCCAGTATACCTGATGGTGGTTCTTCAATCATTACTACGGTCTCGTCATTCTGGTTTTCAATGTCCATATCACGGGGAATGCACGCTGATTCAGAACTTGTTCTACACTAAAATTTAATCATTAATGTTAGAACTCATATACAATTACCCAAACTAATAAATTTAAAATAATGTTGTTCAAGCTAAAGAAGCATGTAAAGCACTCATATGAACGGTCATGTTATCCAGCATACGTTACACATTTCATAGAAGGAAACATTATGAAAAGCCATAAGAAATTTAAAGCAAATCCATACCAGAGTTAGACTAAAAGAAACAATTTTAATGTATTTAGATATATATGAGACCATATTACAATTTGATTAAGTGAAAATCAATTGTTGATCAGTTGGTGTAAATGTTTTCAATAATAAAAATAAAAGAAACAATGAAAGTCAAAAGCAAGTGATGTGTTTTGCATTGTTGTGCTCCTAATCTTTGAAGCATTAGTGACCATTTTCAGCAGTTTTGTTTCTATTTAAAAACAGTTATATGTCTTTTAATGTATGGCCACCATATGGCCCAAAGTTATGATCTCACAGCCTTAGCGTTCTTGAGCAAGTTCATTTATTTTATAGTTGTATAATCAACAACATGAAAAGCTCCATAAACCATTCAAACACCCTCTTGCTAATGTGAATTCAACCTATGACTATGATCATAGACATCCTTTCTAATCCTCCTATTATGGAATCCATCATAATCATCTTACTCTATCCCATTACTTATCCTGTTTTTGGTTTTCTAACTCTCTATTTGACACAGAAACCCCACTACTAATTGCTAAACGATTATGATGTCTATCAGTATTTTAGGGGTAAGGCTCTATAAACTCACCACTTAACTCAGAATCACTCCTAGGCGGTCTAGGTCTTTTTTTCTCTTTAATGGGGTTGAATAAGTCCGTTGATGACGAATCACTAAACCCTTTAACACCCATGCGACCATCTACTACATTCCTTTTGATAATCAAACAACCAGAAGAGCTTTTCTTTTTTACCACTTCTGAAGACTGAAGAATGAATAAAATTTCCTTATGGCTTTCATCTTATCAATATATAAACCACATGCCCGCTATTATATTGAAGAAACACCATCAACCGGTATAAAAAAAATTAACAGATCTGAGCACACCAAATCGGAATAACACAACAAAACAAGAATAAAGAATATCAAAAGTGATAAGTAGAGGTGGCAAAATAATGGGTTGGGTTGGGTTGGTAGTTAGGTCAAAAGGTTTAGGTTAAAATGGGTTTGGGTTAGGATCGAACAATTATAAAAAAAGTCAGCATGGGTTTGGGTGAGGATGAGTTTGGATCAGAATGGATTTGGATCAGAATGGATTTGGATCAAGATGGGTCCATTTATAAAAAGTTAAATACAAGTAAATTAAATATGAAATTACAAATGTTAAATAATAAATAGTTAAAACTCCGAATAATTAACTACAATATCAATTAAAAACTACAAACGCCTCCAAACAAACATATTGTTTTTTACATCTTCTACCCTACCAAAAGAGAAATATGCTAAACACTTCGATATTGTACTAGTACGTCCATCAAAATCATCACCGGTTCATTACAACGTACAATGTTACAACCAAAAAAGTAGAAACAATATATGTAAATAACATTAACATTGACATTGCCAACTGTTGTAACATATTGTTTTTCAAGTGTAAATCTTAAAAAAAATTCAAAATTAAACGCGGCTGCTATCATATGTCGGATACAATGATTCAATATCTTCCATAAGTTCTTCCTCCATCTCGTTCTCATTTTCATCTGAATGTGTAAAAAAGTAAAAGTTGAATTAAAATTTATATATAAAATTAAGTGGCAAAGATTAAAAAAACTTATTACCTTCTAAACCAAACAACAATCACGTGTGCACAACAGAGCCTCTACATTTGATGATAGTAGTGATGTTCGATACTTACTTAGAACCCGACCTCCAATGCTAAATGATGATTCTGAAGCAACTATTGTAATTGGGATGCTCAATATGTCACGAGTCATGAGAGACAGTTGAGGATACCTCCCTTGATTTTTCTTCCAATATTATAACACGTCAATTTCTTCTTTTTTACTAAGTGGAGGCTCATCCAAATACATGTCTAATTGTGATTTTTCTCTTTCAACATTTCTAATTCACTTTGAAAGGATTCAAATCCATCCAAATCATCCAATGTGTCAACACTAATATTTGAACTCCGGCCATTAAAGAACTTGTCATTGAAAAACACCATACTCCTTATTATATAGATTATGCACACCTTTGAAAATAATCTCCAATTTCTTTTACGTTGTTCATTTGTCATGTTAAGTTTTCTAAAACAAAACTCACAACCTTAAACTTGTATCGTGGATCTAGAACAACCGCAAAAGACAATATCATGCTATAATTTTCTCAATATTTATCAAACTTCTTTTTCATTTCTTTTGCCATACCGCTTATCACATTATCAGGATTGTTGATCTCATCTTCAATACACTTCTGGATTTTCCATACATTATGAAAGTATAAGTTTGATGTAGGATAAGAGCAACTAGAAAACAAAGTTGTGATATTATAAAAAGGTTTCAAAAATTCTGTGATTATTTACACAACAGTGCACATCACACACACGAAAAAACAATAATCAAGAACACAAGAATTTTACATGATTCGAATTTAGTGAGAATCCTACATAACTATGGTTTTTTTATTAGCTAGTTGCAAAGATAACAGTACATGACATGGATATATATAAACTAGCTAGGGTTTTCAACTTAATGAACAAAAAAATTAATTCACGGGCCCAAGCCCAAAGCCTTCATTGCAAAGATAACAGTACATGACATGGATATATATAGACTAGCTATGTTTATTTTTGAACCCAACAATCATATTCATACAACAAAGTCAACGAAAAAACTCTTTTAAAAGTCAAAAATCACAGATAATTAGGATTTAGGAGGTTTGATAGACTGGAAGTTTAATGCCTTTGTAACTATATATCAGAAAACTAAAATGAAAAAGATAGGGACAAAGTTCAAATAAGAAATTTACTTACAAGAGCCTATTACAACAAAGATGAAAAACCCGAGCACTATAGGGCCCACAGGGTAGGAGTCTTTCTTCTTTATTGTTGTTTCAGGCACGGCGCCACGTTTCTTGATGTTCTTCTGAAACTTCTCCACCTTTCTATCTGACAAGCGCTTGGATGTTTTCTACAAACAAACAAGATATCAACTAACTAGAAAGCTAAGATGCTATAGATGGACTTTCCACACTTCTCAATTTAGTTAATCCATTTTTAAGAATAAATTGAGTAGTACACATGTACAACCACAAATAAGTGTTACAATAAGATGTAATGAGAAGTTGATACACATAAAGATGAATTTCAACACACTAGAACAAATAAATTACAAAGACATATAAACAAAAGAAATTTAACATGGAAAACAGATTGATAGCCAAATTTGTAGTTTCATTAGACAACATAAAGACCAATGTGTCCATTAGAGATCCAAAGCGATTAAATTAATGTGAAACAACCGAAAAGAAGCAAAATCGGAAAGCCATACTTATTATTGGCTGCAACCACTATCCCAAACCAATGATACGATAGCTTACACTTACGATAATATTCATATCCAGCAATTGAAAGTAGAAACTTGTGAACCAAACTAATCTCGATTTTTCAAAGTACCAAATTCAATTATATGAAGATATAATAACATGTTCAATAATCGACGATTATTGTAGGTGTTTGTTTTGGGGTTTCTCCAAATTGAAAGATTGTTACTTCGTTAGGGTATAAGAAGTGATAATCGACGATTATTGTAGGTGTTTGTTTTAGGGTTTCTGCAAATTGAGGTTAGGAATTGATGCCAAAAGAAGACGAACCTCATCGATTATAAAGAGTGATGATCGACGATGAACTTCTTCTCCGGATTGAGGAACTTCTTCTCCAGATTGAGGTCACCAAATGAACTAATGAACTAATAAAGAAAGGTAGATCTGCATAGTTGTGAATAGAAGAATGAAGATAACCATCGGCCCGTCCTAACCTATGTTTCTCTTTTTAAAAAAAACTTTCAACCCATCTTGACCCCCTTATGTTTTTTACTTGGTCCATTCTGACCCATCTTTGTTTTAAAAACGTCCATTTTAACCCAAAATCATATGTTTGGACTTCTTTTGCCACCTCTAGTGCTAAGAAATAAAGGAAATTTAGATTTTCTTGCCAGAAATTTAGTAAGAGATCAAGTCACCAACAGAAAATGTTGATTGGCGAAATTGAATTAGGGAAAACCCCAATTTTGATCAAAGAATTTAGGTTGAATGCGCGTGTGCTGAAAGATATGCCGGTGTCTCTATAGTATTCCGTTGATATAACCTTTAACAAGAAAAACACTCTATTTTCAATGTATTTGTACATGAACGTATCCTAATTGAATGACACTTTCATCCCACCCAGTCACTGAATGGCAGTTTACTCAACCGTTCAGTTGCTCCCCATCAGATGATTGAATATGGCTAGAAACAGACTCGTCTTACAGAATTTGTGAAATTGCCAAGTGGTTAATCGAATTTCAAACTAATATGGTGAATCTGGGTAAAAATTCATACCTCCTGGATGTCGATGCTGAAGTTGCAGTATATCTTAAAAAGATTGAATGCGACAGAGATTATAGGGGAGAGAAGCACCGAAGGGGCGAGCACTAAGCAGGTGAAGCAGTCAAACAGAAGGGATCGAAAACTCAGGCTTACCAGAATGTTAACGTCGAGGTACGATGGCACCGAAGGGACATTGGATTTGCAATAGCCGTTATATGTACATTTGCGTGGGAGAGGAATCGGCCAGGGGTTTGAATTGGGTTCTTCAATGCTCAGAAAAGAGGGGGGAGGGGGGGGGTGTTTGTGACGACGACAAGACTCGAAAGAGAAGACCATAGGGCGCGTCTTATAAAAACAATGGAAATTTCTATTTTGCCATTGGTTTTCCTATATATATATATATATATATATATATATATATATATATATATATATATATGTATATATATATATGTATATATCAATTAAGATTTACTTAAGAGTGATTTTGGAGCCATATCGCATGAATCTACACATCCATTGAATGCTTTTTCAACCCAAACCAATTAAATTAAATAGTTATATGAGTTAATGAAAGAAATAAACAAACTAATAAAAGTTATTTAACGATAATTAACAATAAATCAGTTATTTCAATTAAATTAATCTTATTTATCACATCCTTAACGTTCTTTCATCTGCGTAATACACAAGTTTTAAATCTAATTAAACTAATATATTTAATGAAACTTGGTGATTAAATTTCTAAACCCTAATCATATATGGGTTATGCAAACTTTTGCCACAAGTTTAAAGGATTATAACTAGAGGGGTTTGTATCTCATTTGATGTAATTCATTCCCGAGCTAAAAACCTAGTACACTAACACTACCATACTTTGTCACCCCTCCTCATCCTCTTCTCATTAATTTAAGCATATATTCACAAAAAAATCGCCAATATAGAGTGGGGTGTGTGTATGTGACTAATGTGTGAACTAATCATTAGTTGGTAAAGTGTTTTAATAACAGGTGTGGTTTAACAATAAAAAGGGTGGTTTGCTAAGGGTTGTGAACTATTTTAGACTGCTAATGGGAGATGTATTGGGCATTTTGTGTGATCACTCACTACTTGGTGTGTGGTATAAATGAGAAGTCTATTTTGGTGGTAAACAACGTGAGTGTTGACGAGAGGTTGGGCACAATACATTGTAAGTATTGTGTGCAACTACCACCTTAGCATGAAAAATGAGTGTCATTAAATAAGTGTCTTTTTATAAAGTGTGAGTTTTAAAGAGTGGATGATGAAAATTAGAACAATAGCGGGAAAGTGAGTGTACAAAGTATGTGTGATCAATGTGGTTTGTGTGTACATTATGTGGATGAACAACAGGTGTGCGCGCGTGTGTTATGGGTGTATTGAAATGAGTGAGTGGGGGCTATGGAGTGAGAAATTTTAATAAACATTTAATACGTTGTTGTAAAAAATAAATTTTATTTTTTCGATTACAATGGTGGTATAGACTATAAACTCATTAAGGAAGCTGGTCTGTTTTAATACATATATTAAAACGAGTCTAGTGTATCTTATGAAATGGATATAATCAAATTTCACCTTTATACAATTACTAAGGTAACGTTAAGTATGCAGGAATGAATGCAAAATAGAATAAACTACTGAGGGCGAATGAAAAAGACATGTCTGGTTGGTGAAGATAATGAAATGAATCATTATAAATTTGATTCTATTCCCTCAAATTCATTCTATCCACCCCTTTTTTTATCATTCATTCTTTCCTCCTTAGTTACCAACACCACTCACCCACCTACTACAACAACCATCACCAACCACCAAGATAGATCGTCATCGGCCACCACCACCGGGCACGACCACCACCAACCACTACCACCGACTACCATAGCCACCACCACCGACCGCCATAGCCACCACCACCGGCCACCAAGATCGGTCGCCACCGACCACCACCACCAATTACCACTGACTATGACTAGCGCGTACCACCAAAACCCCGACCACCACCACCACCACCACCACTGCTTACCACCATCACCACCAACGGACACCACCACTACAGCCACCGGCAACCACCATCACCACCACTAGCAATAACCACCACCACCACCACCAACCACCACTGACAACCACCACCCACCACCACCAATTACCACCAGCAACCCCCAACACCACAACCAGCACCACCACCGTCTCCACCACTACCAGCCACCACCATCCCTGCCAACATCATCACTGATAACTACCACCACCACGCCATGGCCACCACCACCACAACCACCGATTACGACTAGGAACCCCCAACACCACAACCACCATCGCCGTCATCATCACCGCCGCCGCCGCCGCCCACCACCATCGACAACCACCACTGGCTACCACCGGGCACTACCACCATTGGTCGTCACTATCACAGTCATTTTTGTATTTCATTTTTTCATATTTTTCTAACTAAAAAACAATATAAAGTAGTGATCTATTCCATTCCCACATGGTAACCGAATAAGATAATGAAATATAATTAATTCATTTCATTATTTCATCAATTCCATTTAGGAGCTGTTTGGTATTTTCTGAATGATTAAGTGGTGAACCAATAAGAGGTCTGAACCATTAAGTGCTAAACCATTAAGATGTCTGAACCATTAAGAGCTAGTTGTAAGAACCTCTGAAGTTAAGAGGCTGATGCAACCAAAAGATATCAAAACAACCAAGTCTTCCAACATGCACTTCGGAACAAATGTGAACTAGCTTCGGAAGTTTTACACACTCAAGAAAAATGCTAAGTGTAAAATCTTCCAAGGCAAAGCTCAGAAGAAACTGCTGCGGAAGCTTTACACTGAACTTGGAAAATATTCTAAGTGTAAAGTTTTCCAAAGCCAAAGACTCAACTCTTTCGAAGGTAAAAGATGAAGTCTTTCGAAGCTCTCAAGACAAAGTCTTCCGAAGCTGTTTAAAGACAAGACTGATTTTCTTCTAAAGAGAGAGAAAAGATACCTTTTCCATCAACTTTATCATAAAGCAACCTACTTTCCGTTGCATGCTCTGGTAGTTCACCTGCTATCACTAGTTGGTGAAACTTCCATACTTTATGATAAAGTAGATAAGGTCTTCGCCTGCAAGTTTCTGTTTTTGTTCCTTCTTGGCTTTTTGTAATAGGAAAGTCAGTGAGCTATGGCTTGTCATAGTACTAGTCAAAAGGCAATCTGCCTTTTGACTTTAGGCTGATCTTGTTGTCTAGATTAGTCACTTCCAACTGTCTTTTTGCATATTGACGGTTGTAGGATGTAGTATAAGTAGTCTCCGGTTCTTGTATTCATAGATACTTGTACAACACTTGTAATAGAACTAGAGAAGCAATATACAACTTCCTTGAAAACTTTATGTTGTGCTCTTGTTCTTGTTTTACTTGTGTTTATCTTGTATCTTTTGTAAAGGTTCACAGTTCCCTATTTGAATTGTTAAGTGATTTAAGATCCTCCTAAGTGTGTTAACTAAGTGCAAGCTTAAGTACCTTTTAACGGTCCTGCATTTGGTATCAAGCATTCCAGGCTCTTGATTGTAAGATCTCACCATCTTCAAATCCTCTTAGTTACACACATCACTTAACTCTTCAAATGGCAGCTATCTCCAAAGCTGATATGGAAACTGGAACTATGACAAAGTCCCCACTGATCACTCCTGAGGATTTTGACACTTGGTGTCAAAGAATGGAAGGCTTTATCAAGTCTCAAGATTCCAGGATGTGGGAGTCTGTTGTCAATGGACCTCATGTACCATGCACCTCTTCAGCTGCTGCTGGTGGTGGCATGATACCAAAGGAGAGGGTGACTTTTCTGATAAGACTGGAAAAGAATTGACATTGATCAGAAAGCCATGACAGCCCTCCAAACTGCTCTTCCAAACTCCATCTATAGAGGTTTCAAGAAGTGCAAGACCGCCAAACAGCTATGGGATGCACTGAAACTGATGTATGAGGGTTCAAATGAAGCCAAGGAGAACAAGAAGGATCTCCTGAAGCAGTAGTTTGAAAATTTCACCTTCAAGACAGGTGAAACCATGACTCAACAATACTTCAGGTATGTTGAGATCGTGTATACTCTGGCTGATGTTGGGGTAACAATTGAGAATAGGGATATTGTTAGGAAGTTCATGTCCTCTCTTCCAAGACAATGGACATACTATGTGTGGTCATTAAGAGGACTGAAAACCTCAAGACCCTTACTCTCACTGAGTTGTATGGGATACTCAGTGGATACCAGATGGAGATGAACATGCAAAATTCATCTGGTAACTCCAACACTCACCCGAGTTCAGCCCTTCATGTGGTTGAAAAGGATAGCAAAGAACCACAGCATCATCTCATCTGCTACCCTAAAACCTCACAAAAGGGTCCTTTCATCACTTTCCCAGAAACAGCCAGAGAAAGCTACATCCAAGGAAGTCCCTTCCAAGAGACAAGTTCTTCTCAAGCTTTTGTCTCCACTGATGAAAGTACAGGCAACTTTCTTTTCACTCTTGAAGACCTGGACTATATCCATCCAGATGATCTGGAGTACATAGAGATAGTCCAGCAAATAGCTCTTCTCACTCACAGAGCCTAGAAGTTCTACAAGAGGACTGGGAGAAGGTTTCCTAGCAATGCTGCCAGTGACAAGTTTGGACTGGACAAGAGCAAAGTCAAGTGTTACAACTATAACCAGATGGGACACTTTGCTAGAGAATGCAAGGCACCTAAGTCAAATGGTGTCCAAGCTTCATCCAGGCCAAACTACACTGAAGGAGGGAACCAGAATGAGAAGCCAAGACAGCAAGCTGCAGTTGCTGTTGAAGAAGGAGGCTTTGAGTGGAGCTTTCAAGCTGAAGATGCATCTCCAAACCAAGCACTCATGGCTGATCATGATGAAGCCAAGGTACTTGAACATCTTTGCTCTCCTGAATGTATTGCTAAAGTAAATAGATACAGGTCCTACAACTTGGAAATAGATCTGACATTGAGTCTTTAAATATTTTAAAAGCTGATTTTAAAAGAGCTGAAAATGACTATAAACTTAAGATAGAAGATCTAGAGAAAACAGTTTCAACTCTTAAACATAAGCAAACAAACTACAAGACTCAAATTAAGGATCTCATTACCAAGTTGACTGAATGCCTGGCTGAGCTTGTGATCAGCAAAGCCAGGGCAGAAAAATGTGTTCTTGAAGAAGAGACCTTCAAGAACATGATATCCTCATCTCTGCATGCAAAAGTGTGTTATCAGAATAAGCAGGGACTGGGATCTAGTGAGATAGCTCCTCCACACACTCTACTATCAGTCAGATCTCCTAGGTGTGGAACTGTTCAAGATGAGCTGCCATCCATAGACCCCAGTGATGAAGAGGATGAAGAGGAGAAGGTGAGGGATGACTCTGAGATGAGTGAAGAAAGTCAATCCAAAAAGGGTCACCATGCTCCTAAGGAGGAAAAAGAAGCTGGTTTGAGCAAAACCAAGAGAAAGAACTTGATCAGAAGAGCAAAGAGAAGATCCAGAAAACCTCAAGAGATCAAGACCACCTTTGATCCCAAACAGAAACAAGTATTTATCTCTGCAGGGTTCAAGGTGATGAAAGCTGAAGATCCTGTCAAGAATTCTAGTACCAAGAGTTCTACTTCAGCTTCAACTCACTCCAGCAACAACAAGAAGACTGATAAGCTGTGTGTCACTGCTACACAGCCTGAGCCATCCACTTCAAAGAGCAAGCTTCACCCTAAGAAGCCTGCTGCACCATCTGAAAAGGTGGAGAAAGAAAAGGAAAGTGTTCAAGCTCAGTCTCCTTTAGGAAAGAAGACTCTCAG
This sequence comes from Flaveria sonorensis, assembly GCA_025506505.1. Classification (NCBI taxonomy): domain Eukaryota; kingdom Viridiplantae; phylum Streptophyta; class Magnoliopsida; order Asterales; family Asteraceae; genus Flaveria; species Flaveria sonorensis. The sequence goes on along the minus strand of CM046423.1, from coordinate 18,344,622 downwards.
AAGTAAACATTTGGATTGTGTTATGTGGGGTAGTACTTCACATATGGCTAAGGATTGTCAATACAATCCCAAGAGTACTATCCACATGATTAAGAAGAAAACTTCTGAGAAGAAGAAGAAACAAACAGCTTCGGAAGGAAAATCTGTTTCCTTTGGAAGCTCCAAAATGAAGAAGAAGGCAAATAGGAAATTGCTTTCGGAAGAAAAGTTGGTCTCTGAAGAAAGGAATGCTTTCGAAGCACTGAAGCTTGCTGCAATGAAAGCAAGATCTTCTTAAGGATCCGTCTCCAAAGCTTCCTAAGCTACAAAAGCTTCCGAAGTAGTGAAGGTCAAGCCCAACCTTCCAAAGGTGGTGTGGAAGATGAAGGAAGACCTTGAGACTGAAAGCTCCTCTTCAGCAACAGCAAATGATCCTCAAAGCCTGAACATAGGATCTGTTTCATTGCCTTCATCTGAACTTTATAAGACCAAGACCAATGAGGCTTGGGTTTCCAAATGTAACTAAATCATCTCTTTTGTGCAGGGACAGCCAAAGGCAAGCAGAAATGTGTGGATCATTGATAGTGGCTGCTCCAGCCACATGACAGGCAATGAGTCCCTACTTTAAAACTTTGAAAGAATTGATGGAGGACCAATTACTTTTAGAGGAGATGTAGGAGGTTATATTACTGGTAGGGGCATGGTCTCAAATGGTAAGCTCAACATTGAGAAGGATCTACAGATAACAGGTCAACAGAAGATCCTGATCCAAGATTTGAGCTGAGAAGACCAAACAAGAAGACTACTTCAGCTCCAGTGGTGACTAACCCTGCAATTAAAGCTCCCATCAGCACTAGCATGACAAATACTACTGATTCAAATGAATCGCCTTCAAATTCCAGCTCAGAGGCTCAGAATTCAGGAGAAGGAACATCAAATGCAGGAGGAGGAACTGGAGGTGGTGACAGTGATCAAGAATTTCTTGATGCTGAAAACCACTCCATTGAAGACAAAATGAATGCTGTCACACACTCATTGGATCAAGTCTCTCTTGATAAGTGTGCTGATATGGTGGGAGACACCTCATTGCCAGATTAGAATTTCTCAAATTTAGATCTGTCTAACCAACTTACTGTGATCCCTCAACTTCGGATCCACAAGTCACATCCCTCCACAAACATCATTAGAAATGTTGACTCAGTGGTAAGAATAAGAGGACAAGCTCATGACAGCCATGTTTGTCTACATTCTTGTTTCTTATCCCAAATAGAGCCAAAGAAGGTTGATGAGGCTTTGAAGGATGGAAGCTGGATTGAAGCTATGCAAGATGAGCTGCTTCAAATCAGAAGGCAGAAGGTTTGGAACTTATGTCATCTTCCTCAAGGGAAGAGTGTCATAGGAACCAAATGGGTATTCAGGAACAAGAAAGATGATAGAGGGATCATCATCAAGAACAAGGCTAGACTGGTTGTCCAAGGATACACTCAAGAAGAAGGAATTGATTACATTGATGTCTTTGCTCCAGTTGTAAGACTTGAAGCTGTAAGAATATTTCTGGCTTATGCTGCATCCAAGGATTTCAAGGTCTACCAGCTTGATGTGAAGTGTGCCTTTCTCTATGGGGTGATTGATGAAGAAGTTTATATTAAACAACCACCTCGCTTTGCAGACCCAGATCATCCTGATTATGTCTGCAAGCTTGATAAAGCCCTTTATGGATTGTATCAAGCTCCAAGAAAGTGGTATGAGACACTATCAACATACCTCTGTTAACATGGATACAAAAGAGGTACTATTGATGGGACTCTCTTCATCAAAGAAACAGGAAATGACATATTGCTAGTTCAGATATATGTGGATGACATCATCTTTGGTTCAAATAATCTAAAGCTCTGCAAAGACTTTAAGATGCTGATGAAGAATATATTTGAAATGAGTGCCATGGAGGAACTCAATTTCTTTCTAGGAATTCAAGTGAAGCAGGTTGAAGATGGCATCTTCATCAGTCAGTCAAAGTATGTACAGGACATACTTACAAGATTCAAGATGACTGACTGTAAGGTTGCAAAGACACCCATAGCCAGAAACCACTCCCTTGGTCCTGATCTTGAGGGGGAGTGTGTTGATGAACATCTCTACAGGGCTATGATTGGGTCACTTATGTATCTTACTGCTAGCAGGCCTGATATCATGTTTGTCACATGCATATGTGCAAGATATCAAGCCAACCCCAAGATGTCACACCTAATCACTATCAAAAGGATTCTTAGATATCTCAAAGGTGCTCCAAATCTAGTCCTTTGGTATCCAAAGAATTTAGACTTCAATCTGTATGCTTATACAGATAGTGATTATGGTGGCTGCAACATGACTGCAAAGTCCACATCTGGGGGGTGTCAGTTCCTGGGTGGAAGGATAGTCTCTTGGCAATGCAAGAAGCAATCTTGTGTGTCTGCATCAACTGCTGAAGCTGAATACATCGCTGCTGCCAGCTGTTGTGCTCAAGTGCTTTGGATTCAGAATCAGATGCTAGACTATCGGTTCAATTTCAAAGAGACTCCCATCCACATAGACAACAACAGTGCCATCTCTATTACAGAGAATCCTGTGCAGCACTCAAGGACCAAACACATCAACATCAGGTATCATCTGATTAGGGATAATTTTGAAAAGGGATTGATAAAACTAATCAAAGTTAACACAAATAAACAATATGTCGATCTGTTCACCAAAGCGTTTGATGAACAGAGATTTAAATATCTTGTATCAGCTATTGGGATGATTAACTTTGAGTAGATTTTTCTTAATAACTTAATCAATATTATTTCTTAAAACTGTGTGTCGTAGGTTGTCTATGAGATCACTTCATAAGCCCAGTTCTCTTTGGAAGAAAAATGAACTTTTAAAATGATATCTCTTAGAATGATGAAAATTTACCTTCGGAAGAAGCAAAAGTTGCATTCGAAAGAAATTTATGTCTAAATCGTTTAAACAGCTTATCTGAGATTTACCTTCGGAATAAATTCTTGAAGTATCTTCCGAAGCTTAAATTTTGGTATAAGTACTTAAATGCATTTTAGGAACAAATTTCTTCCGAAAGCAATTTAGTCTCGGAAGACTCATTTATTTCTTCCGAAGACAAAATTTTCAAAACTCTTTGAAATATCTTCCGAAGCAAAATTGCTTTCGAAAGCTTTGATTGCAAAGCTTCCAAAACCAAAATTGCCTTCGGAAGCTTTTTCTACTTCCAAGAAAACTAACTTTTTGGGCGCCTTTTTCAGAAGTAGGACCTACTTGCGGATTTCAAAGTTTATCTTTTTGTCATAACTTTGTTTCAAATCCAGAGTATATCTTTCCAAACGGTTCTATTTCATCTCACTTCTCTCATTGTTCCCTAACCTAAAATTACCCCTAAATTTCATCTTCTTCTTCTTTTCTTCACTACAAAGCTTCATCAAATGGCAATCTTGATCGTCGTAACGACCCTGATTTCACCATGCACCTACACAGGCAACACAATCAAGTTGCTCTGTTAAACTCTGAGAAGGATCCAAGCTTCTCAGACGTGTGTAGGTATCTTTCTTCGTCTCACTACTTCACCTCCCTTACAATCGATCCTCCTCTCTATGAGGATCAGTTGCTTGAGTTCTGGTGGACCTGTCAAAAGGTCACCATGGACGGGGAGAAGGCACTGTCTGCCACAGTGCAGGGGAGGACGGTTTTCATCACTCCAGCCATTATAAACACCCATTCACAGCTGGATGATGAAGCAGGTGAGCTGTCCTTTCCAAAAGCTGCTGTCAACCAATCCTTTGTGCAGATGGGCTATGAAGGTGACTTTTCGGTCAAGACCTTCAGAAAGGGGAAGGTCTCATTCCAATGGAAATACCTCCTCCATGTCGTCATACATAGCCTATCCAACAAACATGGAGGATGGGACCAGATTCCAGAAGACCTCTCCTTCATTGTCCATGGGATGGTTCGAGGGGTCAAATTCAGGTACTCTTAGTTTGTATTTACAAATTTACTAGCGAGTTTGGATTCCTTAGAATATTACATGTTCCCCCGGTATGTTCAACACATTCTCAACTATGAATTGGGACCACAGTTGAGGAGAACAGGTAATATTTTAAACTTGCACATATAAGGTCCGGTATTTTCAAGATATTGAAAAAGCCAACTGTTGGGTTCTCAGGGGTAGAAACAGCCCTTGTCCCGAAAATGTTTGAGCTCATTGCTCAGGGTGACATCCTAGCAGCCCCAGCTAGTGGTGAACCAACACCCTCTACTTCTCACCCACCTCAAATACAACCTACCATCAAAATCACCTACCAAAGAAAATCCAAGCGAACCCCTGCACTTGCTACTAAGCATGTGCAGGCCCCCATATCATAACCCATACAGGAGGAGGTGGAATCTCGAGCTCCCACTTCCCCTAAGGAGCAGGCCACTCCCATCTTTCAAACAATCAGTGCTGAGGTTCCTCATGCTCAGCCTGATGAGCTTACAACTCCACAAATAGCCTTAAGCCATCACTCTAAGTCTCAACACTCTAGTGATCAACTTTTAGGGGAAAGCTACCATCCCCAGCCTCTTGATCTCAACCGCCCCATACCCAGCCTTGACTTCTACTCTGATGAAGATTTGGGTTTCAGTGAGTATCATGACTCTCCCCTCTCCGCCCATACTCAAAGGGAGATGAGTACTCCTGCTTCACCCCTTTCTAGCCCATATCAGACACCCCAAACTGAGGTGGATCTTCCTATGATTGTCCAGGAGATCCATGTGGAAGAGGCTATCACTGTTGCCAGTGATTACATCTTTAAAACCACAACCATGGCAACCCAGCCTCTTGACACTATCATTGGGCAGGGGAAATCTAGCAGCCAAGAACCCCATGCTGGTAGTGAAGGAACAGACCTCGGTTCACCTCCTTCATCCCCCAATGATTCTTTAACTGAAGATGAGGGGAGTCTGAAACTCAGTGTGCACCAACTCGAAGACATCTGCACCCAACTGGTTTCACAGATAGCTCACCTTGAATCACAGGTGACTATCTTGCAAAGGAGGGTCCATGACCAGCAACTTGAGATCACCGATCTCAAGGGCCAGTTAGCTGAGAGACCCATAGGACAAACTCATCCAGGTCCACAAGAACCTGTGGATGTTATGGATCACTTCCCCAGCTCACCTATGCATGAGGGTGATGCTACCAAAAACGGGGAGGAAGTTCTGACAGCCACAGAACCTGGGAGTTCTTCCTCAAGTATGGACATACAGGACTCACCATCCTATCTTGCAGTTGTCCATGCTCAGCAACCTCCTCTAGACAGTGATTTAGAACTACTCATTTAACAACTGTTTGAGGAGGGAGTACCAAGAGCAATGTCTGCCCCATCTGAGAACCCAATCTGGGGTTGGGGGTATGACAGTGATAGGAAAGCTCTTGTGATCTCTATAGCTCAGGGTCAACAAGAAACTCTCAACATCTCCACCCTGAGTTTCTATGAGGGTATAAATCTGGTAGATCTGGCACTTGTCAACCCAAGCAATAATAGACAAGCTGTCAGACTAGCCAATCAAATTCAAGAATGGGTGCTGGCAGAATTCAAAAGAAGAACAACATCATACAGACAGAGGCTAGCAGTTGAAGCCTTTGGTCAACTAGATGTTGAGGTAGACCCCAAGATTAGCTTTGAAGGGAAAGCCTTGATTGAAAGCCAGGAGGCTGAGACTGTGAACCTTGAGACAAGATCTCCTCTAGCACCCCATACCCTTAGTGAGGCACCGGCTGGCGATGGTGCTTCATAGACTCTCTCTGGCCAGAGCTTGACTGCTGAATCAAGCAATGAAGGCCAAAGCTCTTCTCAGACAGAGTCATCAAGATCTGCAGTTAACAAAGGCAAAAGGAAGATGACTTCTGAAGAGATTGAAAAAGAAAAAAAGAGAGTGGAAGAGGAAGCTGAGGGGAGAGAGTTCAAGTGGTTCCCCAAGATTCATGCAGGCTATAATTCTGGCTGCCCCTGTACCAAACACTCAAGAAGATGAATTAAGGGCAGCCAGGCTCAACTATCTGGGGACCAGGAACTACAACATGAATGAACTCATCTCTCTCCCCTTAGAGGAGTTAAATGAACTGGCTGATATTGAATTGTCAAAGGAGAGGAAGGAAGCAAAGGATTCAGCCTTGACCCTCAAACACAAGGAAGAAATAAGGAGAAAAAGGCTTTACAAGAACATTCCTGTCCTCTCCCCAGTTCAAGAAAGTCCTGAGTCAGAGACTGTGGTTGTTGAACAACCTCAGGTAGTTGATGAAGAAGAAAGATTAAAAATGATCAACTACTTGGGTGCCACAGGTCTCTATCAGGCACCTGCACTCCTTCCCTTGCCTTATGATTATATATTATTTGAATACGATAAGCAGCTGGAAGAGCAAGCCAAGAAAGAAACGCAAGCTGCAAAGAAGAGGCAAAGGGAAGAAGCTGCAAAATCAAGAGCCATCATCCAGAAAAGTCAGAAAAAGTCTGCAGATAGGCAGAGGATGATAGCTTCTTGAAGCTGTATGGGTTCTCCGGAAGGAGGCTTGGTCCCATGTCTCTATCCACAATGGATGAGCACATAAGGGTGATCAAGCAGAAGATAAAAAGGGGAGAGCTTACGGACCTTCATTCATCATCAAGTCAAGCTCAACCTGAAGTTAAGCTAAAGGTGGAACCTACAGAGACAACACCACCTGCACCTGAAGCTGCACAACAGCCAACTTCATCTTCTAACCCACAGTAGGGTTTTCCTCCCCCTCCTTCTGAAACTGGGAGAGAGGAGATCCCAACTAAGAGGGAATCCACTGAAGAACCTGGTACTAAAGACCAACCCTCTCAGTTAAAATCATCAGGGAGGAAAAAGATGATGGCCAAAAGAAGATCATCTTCAAAGAAGAAAAGAAGAAAGACATCCTCCTCCCAACCTCAGGATGAGTCAGAACATCCTGAGGAAGTGCATGAAGAGGACTCTCAACCAACTCCTATCATAGTAGAGCCTCTCTCTGTTAGAAGACAAATTATGTCCTGGACTTTTGCTGAAGATCCAGACAGATGGTATGTCACTAGAGATCAGGGAGAACAACATGTCTACTTCACAAGTGACATGCTTGAACTCCCTCTGCACGATCTCTATGACATGAGAAGGTACTTCATGAGTCTGAAGAATCCAGATCTGCTGATGAAGAAAAGAATTCTGAAGATCCTCATGTGGACCATCCCAGTCTGAAAAACCTTTCTGTTTTGGTAGCATCAGCCTAGGGGAAGTTTGTAGAAACCTCTGAAGTTAAGAGGCTGATGCAACCAAAAGATACCAAAACAACCAAGTCTTCCAACATGCACTTCGAAACAAAGGTGAACTAGCTTCGAAAGTTTTACACACTCAAGAAAAATGTTAAGTGTAAAATCTTTCGAAGCCAAAGCTCAGAAGAAACTGCTGCGGAAGCTTTACACTGAACTTGGAAAATATTCTAAGTGTAAAGTCTTTCGAAGCCAAAGACTCAACTCTTCCGAAGGTAAAAGATGAAGTCTTCCGAAGCTCTCAAGACAAAGTCTTCCGAAGCTGTTTAAAGACAAGGCTGATTTTCTTCTGAAGAGAGAGAAAAGATACCTTTTCCATCAACTTTATCATAAAGCAACCTACTTTCTGCTGCATGCTCTGGTAGTTCACCTGCTATCACTAGTTGGTGAAACTTCCATACTTTATGATAAAGTAGATAAGGTCTTCTCCTATAAGTTTCTGTTTTTGTTCCTTCTTGGCTTTTTGTAATAGGATAGTCAGTGAGCTATGGCTTGTCATAGTCACTAGTCAAAAGACAATCTGCCTTTTGACTTTAGGCTGATCTTGTTGTCTAGATTAGTCACTTCCAACTGTCTTTTTGCATATTGACGGTTGTAGGATGTAGTATAAGTAGTCTCTGGTTCTTGTATTCATAGATACTTGTACAACACTTGTAATAGAACTAGAGAAGCAATATACAACTTCCTTGAAAACTTTATGTTGTGCTCTTGTTCTTGTTTTACTTGTGTTTATCTTGTATCTTCTGTAAAGGTTCACAGTTTCCTATTTGAATTGTTAAGTGATCTTAAGATCCTCCTAAGTGTGTTAACTAAGTGCAAGCTTAAGTACCCTTTAACGGTCCTGTTCTAGTATATCGCTTAACCATTCAAAGACAAATGTTTGACCAATTCAGATAAGAGGTCTTAACAATTCAGCATTAGACCTCTTAACCATTCAAAATTAGTATAATGCTTAACAATTCAGAGGCAAATGTTTGAACCATTCAAACATTTGCTCGTGAAACAAACAGCCTGAACCATTAAGTGCTGAACTATTCAGACATCTGAACCATTAAGAGGCTGATTCAGATGCTGCCAAACAACCCCTTACTCATTTATTTTATTTACTCATTTATTCCATTATATTATATCGAACACACCCTAATTTGTCTATGCTAATATAAGAAGGTTTTGTAGGCCACTTGTTATAATTTCTAGAGCTTCTAAATATTATTTTTCCGCTTCTCTATCTAACTAAATATCACATTAACTATAAATGATATTATTTAATTTTTTCTCATATTAAAAATATTTTTTATTAAATTAAAAAAAGAGATCTTTCTACAAATGCTATTTGTAAAGAAATAATTTATTTATAAAATAATAAAATTTTTCAAAAAAATATTAAACTTTTAAAAAACACAATATATTTTAAAACATGTGGCTTTTAAAAAAATAAAACTCTTATGAAACAAAAGTAATTAAATTTTAAAGTTATAATAAAGAAATTATTAAAAAGGACAAAATTTCAAAAACGGTTTGTTTTGAAACAATTTGTTTAAAAATCAATTTTTTAATAAAAAAACAAAAAATAATAATATCGTACTTTTATTACTCGTACTTAATGTCAATCATATCTTAAAATAAAAAATCATTTTATAATTCATTAATTTTTATTAATAACTATTTAATATTTTATTTAATTAATTCGTACAATACACTATCTATAAACCTAGTATTCATAACATTCAAAGTGTTAATTAATAATAATATTTTAGCTTTATAAAAAACAAAAGAACAGACCATCAAACGACGTCGTGCGTATCTCCTCCTCCGTCCAATAAACCCCTAAACCGAAAGCAAACCTAAAACCCTAATCTTTCCTCCCCTCCCGCCCATCTATCAAGTGTTAGAGAACACACAACACACAACACACATCACAATGGGGATATTCGAACCCTTTCGTGCAATCGGATACATAACAACCAGTGTTCCTTTCTCTGTTCAAAGATTGGGCACCGAGACCTTCGTTACAGTCAGCGTCGGCAAATCATGGCAGATTTACAACGTAAGAAGCGCTAATTTCATCTTCATTCTGTTGCTTTTCATCATTACTTGCATCAAATTTGCTAAACGATGTGAACATGACATGTTTCAATTTCTCTGTTGACAGTGTGCCAAGCTCAGTCTCGTTCTCGTTGGTACGTTTGTTAATTCGTTTTGTTGCATGTTCTGGTGTTAATTAACTTCATAGTTTCTGTAAGTTTGAGGAAAGTATGTTAACTACAGTTGACATATTTCATTATTCTGGTGTCAAAACCATGTTAAGCAAAAATCCAGCTGATGTTGGAAAGTAGTAGATTTGATGTTTTCTCTTCTGGAATAGAGGAATAACTGCGGGCTTGATTTTGATGTTATCGACTTAAAACCGATGATAATTGTATAAAATGATACCCGTTTGGTTAAAAGACAATGCTATACTGCTCCACTTATTGAATGTACATGGTCTTATCTTGATGCTATAATGACTCTTTGTAGCACTTTAATCTTGAAGACATGGTTTAAAGGAGGATGGACAAAGTTGAAAAGATTCAGTTTTTAGTTTAGTTTTGTTGTCTCTGAGCCTGAACTATTTATTTTATTTTATAATGTTTGGTTTTTCTTTAAAGGTCCTCAACTTGCAAAGAAGATTCGGGCTCTCACATCGTATCGCGACTATACATTTGCTGCATATGGGAATGATATTGGGGTATTCAAACGTGCTCATCAGGTTCTTCATTCATAACCTTCTTACTTCTAAGACCATTTTCTTTTTTCGTTAGCTACTTGAGACAATTATATATAAGCAATTTTCGTTTTCATATCATCTACATGTTTGCCCCTTCAACTTGCATTCTATTCACATGTTATATAAAGTTCCTTATATTGTTATTTGAGTTTCAAATTTTTGTATTCAGTTCACGTGGTTCTACATCGCCATGCTATATCACCGCCATAGGTCCTTAGATGTTTTAATCTGTTGATATAGAAAGTCTGTTCAAGGATGTTTTATTGTCTCTATTTGTTCCCCTGTTTCACTCTGGGATCTCTTTTCTTTCAATGACCCACAGATTCTAATAAATAGCTTTGGTTGCTAAAAAGTAGAAATCTGCAAACTTGGGAAGATAATTAAGAATCAGTTATAAGATCAGCAGTATCATAAAAGTTCCACCTTTTTTTTATTATAATACTTATTGTTTGAAACATGAAATACAAAATTTTCATACAACAGGTGGCTACCTGGAGCAGGCATAATGCAAAGGTTAACTTGTTGCTTCTATTTGGAGAACACATCCTTAGTGTTGATGTAGAAGGAAACGTGTTCATATGGGCCTTCAAAGGAATTGAGGAAAATCTCTCTCCAATTGGACACATTTTGCTAGATAGTGAATTCACTCCAAGTTGTATCATGCATCCGGACACTTACTTAAACAAGGTATCCACTTAACTGAGTTTTGTGAACATTTGTTTCTGGTCCATTACTTATTTAAAGCCTATAAACAGGTGATTCTTGGAAGTCAAGATGGTTCACTTCAACTTTGGAATATCAGCACAAATAAAAAACTTTATGAATTCAAAGGCTGGAAATCATCTATACATTGTTGTGTTTCTTCTCCTGCTTTAGATGTTATTGCTGTTGGCTGTGCTGATGGAAAGATTCATGTGCACAATATCCGTTATGATGAAGAACTTGTTACTTTTAGTCAATCCACTCGAGGTGCTGTGACTGCTTTATCATTCAGAACAGGTAAGATCTCATGCTGATGATTGTTACAGAGTGTGCCACTATATATCTCATTAAAGCGTTCTCATGTTATGCATCCCGATAGGTTTTTGTTTAACTTTCTTGCGGACTATGCTGCAATTTGAATCTTTAGTTTCTTTTAGAGGTGACAATTGATGGATTGGGGAACTGGCCTGGGTGGCTGGGTTCGCTCAAAGTGTGTAATTGTGGAAATGGGTCAAGTGGGTTCTGTTGGTTAGGGATGGCTTAGTTCTCTCCCGCTCTCTCTTTTTTAATTTTCTTCAACAATCACTAAAATGCTAAATTTGTTAGGATCAAACCGCGCACAAACACACAAGTAGAAACACGCGAGAGAAAATAATAACAAAGATGAACACGTGAGATTTAACGTGGTTCGGTCGATATGACCTACGTTCACGGGCTGTAACCAGGATACTCTTTTATTACTTTCTGCCTCACTCGTGAGGAATTACAAGTACAATGATAGAATATAAATAGAGAAAGTTAGGGTTTACAACTTAATCCCCAAGAAAACCTTAATGGGCTAAAATTAAATAAAAACGGGCCAGGTCTTTAATTTAATTAATCTGCCACTGAGTTGTCTTTAACCCGAGCCCAAATCAAGACTCCACAAACCCAACAATCTCCCACTTGGAGGCTTGATCATCTTCAAACTACCTTCCGATGTGAACACTTGTACCTCTTGTAATCTTCCTCGTCTTCCTGGTTGCAGTGGCCTTCTCATTAGTTAACTTGAAGGCCCGTTGAAGCTCCCCCGAGCTTCAACATATCAGTCACGGCTGTATTTGCCCTTGACCTGTTCTCCTTCCCTACCGGCTCCCACTGAAACAAACTGCCAGATCCTGGAACACCCTGAGAACAAACACTCTTCATATTTAGCAAGTAATCATCTGGAGAGATTTTATTAGATGGAATATTAGTTCTTTTAACCCACTGTCGTCTAGGAACTATGACTGAAGCACAACCTGTGCGCCCACTGCCACGAAATCCTTTAACTGGTTTTCTTGAACTCTTCCATGCACATTCACTTTGAATCTTTCCTGTGACTCTAGGTTTCTTACTTGCAAAGCAAACCTTCTTCTGACCACAAGATTCTGTGAGCTGGATTTTAGTCTTCTTCTGAACTGGAACGTCACTTCCTTCAGGCGGTAAACTGACCATTTACAATGAACCCATTTTCTTTCCACGAGCAATGACAAGATTCCCTTTAAAAACTTTCCACTGCTTATTCCCGAACTTAACCTCATTTCCCTGTTCATCCAACTGACCGACAAAAATCAACAGTTTCTTCAAATCAGGAATCACCCTGACATCTTTCAAAGTCCATGAACCAGCTGAAGTAACTAAATCCATGTCACCCATGCCCGTAACATCAAGAACATCATTGTTCGCCAGTCTTACCTTACCAAAATCACCTTCTTTTAGATTCTGCAATGCTTTGCTGCTGTGGGTAGCATGAAACGAAGCTCCGGAATCCATGACCTAGGAATCCACACTGCTCTCCACGCTACAGATTAAAGCATCATCGTCTGAGTAGTCTGCTGCAGTGTTGACTTCGTTTTGATAATTTGGACACTGATTCTTGAAGTGTCCCACCTGTTTACAGTTCAAACAATTCACATCATTTCGAGCCCTAGACTGACTCCTTTTCCTGTTCTTGCTCCCACTACCTCTGTTATTCTTTCTTCCTCTGCCAACATTCAGTAATTCACTTGATGATTCACCTGAATTTCTTCGTCTGGTGTCTTCGCCCATAATAATATCCCGAACCCCATTTAAAGTGAACGCGTTGGTGGAACTAGTAATCGCTGTAACAGTACCAGCCCAACTATCAGGCAATGATGATAACAGTAGTAGAGCCTGAACCTCATCCTCGAATTTGATGCCAACTGACCCAAGTCTTGACAAAATCGAGTTCAAGTTGTTGATGTGCATTAAAACTGAACTTCTCTCTTTCATCTTTGTATTAACCAGCTCTTGAATTAAGAAAACTTTATTTGCTACCGAAGGCTTCTCATACATATTAGCTAACGCATCCATGATACCTTTTGCTGTAGTTTCCTTCAGAATGTTGAACGCAACATCCTTTGTCAGCGACAACCTAATAACCGCCTTGGCCTTTTTATCCAAAGTTTCCCATTCAGTTGGTTTCATATTTTCTGGTTTCTCACCCAAAACAATATCCAAGTCTTTTTGAACAAGCAAATCCTCTATTTGCATCTTCCACCACCCAAAATCGTGACCATCGAACTTTTCAATCTTTGTTCTCCCGTCCTCAGCCATTATTCCAAACCACAGATGCTTAACACTTGAGTCAGAATTGAGAATAGTGACAAACACAACAGTGGCCGGCTGCCTGAACTTGAGTGTTGTTCTATTGACCACTATTCTATGAAAACCAGTTCCAAAAAACCGAAAGCAAACGAGTTTGATAATGCACCTGAGTTTTGAAATGCAGCAGACAATCAAACTACCCAGTAAGTTCGACAGGAAACCCTAATTCGATAGAACAGGGTGGCGGCAGGAAACCCTAATTCGATAGAACAGGGTGGTGACAGCAGAGTGGAGGCGATGGACCGGCGGCGGCGGCTGATAGCAAAGTATACAAGAGCTTGAAGCTCTGATACCAGTTGTTAGGATCAAACCGCGCACAAACACACAAGCAGAAACACGCGAGAGAAAATAATAACAAAGATGAACACGCGCGATTTAACGTGGTTCGGTAGATGTGACCTACGTCCACGGGCTGCAACCAGGATACTCTTTTATTGCTTTCTGCCTCACTCGTGAGGAATTACAAGTACAATTATACAATATAAATAGAGAAAATTAGGGTTTACAACTTAATCTCCAAGAAAACCTTAATGGGCTAAAATTAAATAAAAACAGGTCAGGTCTTTAATTTAATTAATCTACCACTGAGTTGTCTTTAACCCGAGCCCAAATCAAGACTCCACAAACCCAACAAAATTATGTGGAAGATCTATGCGGCATGTCTTCATTATGGATTTGGTCTTTACTTTTAATAAATTACGGATTTTGTCTCAATTGTTTGCAACATTGCAACATATTTGGTCCTTAACACTAAAAGAAGCTAAAAATTGCTGTTAAAAGTTAAAACATATTTGAAATAACAAATTTACCATATACCATTTATATTAAAATGACAACAAAATCTGAATTATTATCCCCTCACCATGCTGCCTTCCTAAATGGTAACCTTTATTCTATGACGTTTGGGGTTGAAACACTCTGTTGACACTCTTTTCTAGCCACGGCGAAAACAAGTCCGATCATCTTAATCTAACTGTTGGAATTACAGTGTTCTATAGACTAACAAATAAGAGGAAGAAGTCTTCTGAAGAAAGTCAACATGGAAGGAAATTAGGGTAGAGAATGATTTAGAGAATGACATTGTAAAAATGTAAGATAAAGCATATGCAATTGTTGCGAGTCTGAAGTCAAACAGCACTCGATTTACACCAAAAACTATTGTTAGTTTTTTGATTAGTGGCGCTGGTTTGGAGCAAGAAATGACAAATACGAGACAAAAATAGAAGAAGAGTGCTGTGGGAGGAACCTTTAATTTTAACTTGCATTGCTGGCGGAGAAGTCGATTTCACGGCAACACATTGAAACAAAGTTGAAAATCGCCATTATGGATTTGGCCATAGATCCTGCAACATAAGCCCAAGGTTTTCTTTGGATGTGGTTCTGATTTTGTTTGTTGACACACTATATTTGTATGATGAGCCAATGTCTTCATAGAATGGGTATTTGATCGACCGGTCCCACCGGTTGAAGTGATGATCATTGAGCAATGATCAGAATGCCACCACCACCGCAGTTTCATTGCCAAAGTGTTGTAGGAGAAGAAAGAGGGTGGCGTTACTTATCTTTGTCATTTTTAATGTAATAGGGTATAAGCTGTTCAGAGGTCGGACCCAAATCTAATCTGTCAAAAGTAAGGATTGAATCCATCATGTGGACATACAACAAGTTTTATAAGACTTGCTATTTATTAATCAAAATTGAAATTTCAGATGAGTTTTTGGGCAACTTTGTGTTTCAGAATTGCTTGCAAATTCATTTAGCCATGTCATGCCATGTCATGTGTTATCTAACTTCCAACTCAATATGACCTGGTTGGTTTTTAATTGTATCAGCTTTCTTCTAGTTTCAACATATTGGGTACCTTTTACATTTTCCAAAGCTACTGAAAACACTTGCACCAAACGGGTCATTGGTTGCTTTTTATTGATGTTGGGCAGAAATTGGTGGTTGAGCTTATTGTTTGTATGGAACATCTCTTTTTGATTTTCTCATTCTAACTTTTTGTAATTTCTTGTTTGTTTTGGATCTTTTTAATTTCTTGTCAAGTAAGTGACAATTTGACCTCATTTTGTAGATGGTCAACCTCTTCTAGCATCTGGAGGTTCATCTGGGGTCATAAGCATATGGAATCTTGAAAAAAGAAGACTCCAATCTGTTATTAGAGATGCTCATGATAGCTCTGTGATTTCATTGCATTTCTTTGCTAATGAACCAGTGTTAATGAGTGCATCTGCAGACAACTCGATAAAGGTGTGCATGAAACACTACATGCTCTTTGATTTTTTGTTGTGTTGTATTTTTTATCACGAACATACCATTTTTCTTGTAGATGTGGATTTTTGATACAACTGATGGTGATCCACGTTTGCTGAGGTTTCGAAGTGGGCACAGTGCACCTCCTCTTTGTATAAGGTAATATTATGTAATGATTATTTAATTTCTGTATGTTTTTACATCTACAATGTGGGAGGATCTTTACTTTTTACTTAAGTAACCATCTTTGTTGTTTATTAAATTCGTGGAGGGACTTTACAGGTTCTATGCTAATGGGAGACACATTCTGTCTGCTGGTCAAGATCGTGCTTTCCGCCTCTTCTCTGTTATTCAGGTTAAATACCTATGTTACACACCCAGTATAATATGTATATGGATGCATGTGCTGTGTTTTATACACATGTACATATTATTGTATCTTGCATGTACTTATCAGTCTATCTTGAGACTGTTCTCCTTTGAATATAATTCTTATTTGTTAGAGATGGCACATGGTATATTGTTCACTTTAGTCATCTGACCATTTTACTTGGCAAAAAGATAACAAATAGTTATTGGAAACTTATGGTTTCCTAATAATTTGATTTTTCGGAAACTTATGGTTTTATTCTATTGAATCAGGATCAACAAAGTAGAGAGCTTTCTCAACGTCACGTGACAAAAAGAGCAAAGAAACTCAAACTAAAGGTATGATGGTTATCGGATAGTATTTTCGAAAACACTGTGTAACACCAACGCATTGTAGCAACGAAAGTGTGCGGACATCATCACATTTAAATTCTTGTACCTTGTAATTTTCTAACGAATATGTAAACCTATTTTTGGGATAGATGTTTTTTTTGACAAAAGTTTCTTTTCCTTGCATTTCATAATTGGCTTGCTTTTCAGGAAGAAGAAATAAAATTGAAGCCTGTGATTGCATTTGATGTTGGTATGCTGTCTATTAAACCACTTTATGTCCTGTGTCATTTATTATTGAAAAGAAGAGATAACTTCAATATGTTTTTGAATGTTTGCAAACATGTTTAGTTTTCCACAACCTTAATTCCTTGGATAAAGCCTAGTGAAGATCTGTGTTTCTCTGAAATTTCAATGTTAGTTTGTTACCAAAAGTTTACCTTTTTCACTCAAGTGAAGGAAGTTTTATTGTTATTTATTATAATTATTGGTAATAATATGGCAAAATTTGTAGCGCTTTTAATTTGAATTTGGTTTATGGAATACTCTACTACTCTATCTGATGTTTTATTTTGGGCTAATTTATTAGCTGAAATTAGGGAACGGGACTGGTCCAATGTAGTTACATGTCATATGGATACACCACATGCATATGTTTGGAGGCTACAGAACTTTGTTCTTGGTGAGCATATCTTGACACCTACTACAGATGTCCAAGCTCCAGTAAAGGTTATAATTCTATGTCACTTGTCATTACTTAAGTTATTACAATAATTTGCCACACAATCTATCCTTTTTGGTTGCATAAGATTATATGCAGCCTCCTAAAGTATTTTTTATTCATTGATTTAGATTATCCCTGTAATAATATTGTTTTCCGTAGTACAACATGACTTATTTATATGTTGTTTTAATAATGGACAAAGTTTGCTGGTCTACTCAACCCAATCAATTTATACCTGTTATCCACTCTGCCTCTCTTGTGATCTTAGGCCTCTCCACGTTAGTATTTTTCATGTTGATATATATTCTTGTATTTAAGAAAAATCGCTTGAGGCACATTATATCTACGTGCACTTTTATTATGAATTAATTTATTTTTAGCCAATATATGAAAGAAATGCATTTAGTCAAACATTTTATTATCTGATGACAGGCCTGCACTATCAGTTCATGTGGCAGCTTTGCTATAGTAGGCACTGCTGGTGGTTGGATTGAAAAATTCAATCTTCAATCAGGCATCAGCCGTGGATCTTATGTTGATGTTTTAGAGAAAGGAAAATCTGCTCATGATGGAGAGGTGGTAGGTGTTGCTTGTGATTCAACAAATTCGCTAATGATCAGTGCAGGATATAAAGGGGATATAAAAGTATGTTTACAATCGTTTTATGTTCTTGGATTACATGATTTAGTTTTTTTGTTGTGAAAATATTATAGTAATTTTATGTGTATCTACTTATGTTCTGTTTTAGGTTTGGAGTTTTAAAGGACGCGAGCTGAAATCCAAGTGGGAAATTGGTTGCACTGTTGTTAAGATCCTTTACCACCGTTCCAATGGTATGCTTGTTCTAACTTCTGTTTGCCCTTTCTTGTCATGTCCTACACATACCAGCCCGTCCACATGTACTCGATTGGTAGAAGGTAAAAAATGAGTAGGTCAGTCGGGCTGGAAAAGGCTAAAAATGGATTTGGGTTAAAAGAGCTAATTATTAGTATGGCTTCACACATGCGGGTCGCCTTGTGCAGTTGTGTCATCCACACTTTCGTTTTCCTTTTTTGAATTTTATATAAATTAAGTGCATTATATAACTCTATAAAAACTAAAATTTCAAAATAATATTGTAACTTTTTTAGTAGAGCAAATGCAAAGTAGTAAGCATTTGAGTTTTGACCCATTTGCCCTTTCTCATCCTAGCTAAGTTTTTTTTTTTACCAGTTTGACCCAATGGAGATTTATCACATTTCAATTTCGCATTTTAAGTGAACATGCTCAAATTGCCACCATAATGATGACCAATTTTCAAATTTCAGGGCTTCTGGCTACTGTAACGGATGATTTAGTTATCTGTATGTTTGATGTTGTGGCATTAAAGCTGGTTAGAAAGTTTGAAGGTCATACCGATAGAATCACAGACATTTGTTTTAGTGAGGATGGAAAATGGCTGATGTCGTCAAGTATGGATGGCACCCTCAGGATTTGGGATGTCATTTTAGCAAGACAGATTGATGCAATACATGTTGATGTATCTATTACGGCTTTATCTTTGTCACCTAACATGGATGTTTTGGCAACTACTCATGTTGACCAGAATGGTGTCTATCTATGGTAAGCCACCGCTTCTGTTTAACAATTGACCTGTTTGATAATTTTAAATTGTGACAGTAAAATTGTGGATATTAAATTGTTAATTTTCTTTCACATGATTTCTTTATATGTCATTATTCATGGATTGCTTATATAGTTAATAAGTGACCAAACATTCACAAAAGTATTTGCGAATTCGAACGTTATAATTTTCATTGGATGGTAGAAACAATAATTCGTGCAGCCTCTTATTTTTTATGGAATGCTTGGGTCAATTTAGTAGAATGGTAATCTAAAGAAGTCTAAATATTCAGAATAAAACGATTTATGCTGCAACGTCATAATCTGTCTCAGTACCTTTAATGCTACAAAATGTTATTTTTGTAACGTTTAAGTTTGCATTTAGTATATTAGTTATTATGAGAAAAAAAAACCCTGAAATAGACAGCAGGTCAATGTGACCAGATCTGCTTGAACTCATTTATGAGTAGATTTTACCAATTTTGACCTGTTATCGACCCACCTATATTGCCACTGCTTGTAAAACAAGTTAAAATCTGAATGTTTTTTTGGGTCCTATTAGGGTAAACCAGACAATGTTTTCTGGAGCTGCACATATCGGTTCTTTTGGAAGTGGAAAGGAAGTTGTGAATGTAAAGTTGCCTTCCATCTCTTCTGGCGGAGAGACTTCAAAAGATGACATTGATATAGAGAAGCCTATTTTAACCGAATCTCAGCCTCAGGCCCAGCCCATAACTCACACGCCACTGCTCGATCAACAAATCCCGGATCTGGTCACACTTTCATTGCTCCCTAAGAGCCAGTGGCAAAGTTTGATCAACCTGGATATCATAAAGGTTTCCATCTCTTAACACATGCATATTTCATGCACAAGTTTAAGATATCCTTTTTGATGTGATGATATTATTTTGCAATTTTCAGGCGCGTAACAAGCCCATTGAGCCTCCAAAAAAGCCTGAAAAAGCACCTTTCTTTTTACCTTCTATACCATCCCTCTCCGGAGAGATAGTATTCAAGGCGAGTGAACCAACTAATGAAGAAAAGCCGACACAAGATGATAGAACTACCAGAATTGCAGATTTGCCCTCATCACCCTTTGTACAGTTTCTGCACTCATCTGTTGAGATGAAAAACTGTGAGTGAGAATGGGTCCAACAACATTTTATAATGATAATACTATTTGCTTGTTCCATAATATGACTTTCTTATGATCCTCTTAATGATACAGTTGAGGCGTTCACTGATTATCTCAAAAGTCTATCATCTTCAACATTGGACGTGGAACTAAGGATGCTTCAGATTATTGATGATGATGATGAACAAGAACCTGAAAAGAGACCAGAGTTGATTGTCCTCGAACTTTTACTCGACTATTTTGTACATGAAATCTCACACAGAAACAACTTCGAGTTCATTCAGGCTCTGATTCGATTGTTCTTGAAGGTTTGAACTTATATTCAAATGAATTAATTTCTGTGTTTTTTGTCAGAACATATTTAGCATAAAAGTGGTTGGAGTCGAACAGGTCAAATCGTTGATTTAAAGCTATATTTTGTGCATACAACCTTCTATATTGTTATATCCAAAAATTAAGATAAATATTTTCATAATGTCACTATATCCAAAGAATGTAACTTGTTTTTTGGGTGGGTTTTGAGTGGATTAATTCATATTAAATTTGGTGTTTGTCTTGGCAGATACATGGCGAGACTATAAGAAGGCAGTCCAAGTTACAAGCCAAGGCACAGAAGCTTCTAGAAGCTCAATCTGCTGTTTGGCAAAAGTTAGATGGGTTGTTTCAAAGTGCCAGATGCATGGTCACATTTCTTAGCAACTCACAGTTTTGAACATGTTTACATACATCAGCTTTCAGGGTGGCTGAGACAAAAGTGTCAAACGATGCAAGTAGGATTCAGACATGAGCCATTGCTCAAAATATCTGACAAACATATCGATTTCAAAAAGTTGTCCCCTGTTTAAAGGAACATGAGTGTAGAAATTAGTTTGGAAAGGATATAAGCGCCTTAAATTTGTACTTTTGGAATTGCTATAAACAATATTCATGTGCATTTTACTTCTCAAATAGTTTCAAAAAAAGAGACAAACCAAGGGCTATAGTTAAGGTCTTGATTCAGCTGGTTCGGACCTATGAACCACAGCATCGACTAATCTAAATTTGGCCTCACAGTTAAGGTCTCCTAATCGACCCTAGTTTAACGGCTCTAAAGGAACAACATACCATTATCACCTTCATTGCTTCTTGAAAAGAAACTAGATTCAACTTGCTGTGATTCTAGTTCATGGTAAAGCTCATTATGCAAATTTAGAAGTTCACCTAAACTAATTGGAATTCTTCCACAATCCAAACATTACAAACAGAAAATGATACAAATCTCATAATTGAGAAATATCCCATTTTGTGATTGGCATACCTTTAGTACTAGATAAAATATTATGTCTTGGTAGTCCTTCCCTATTAATCTTGTGTGTTTTACCTTAAAGTATACATCATATACATTAAGTAAAAACAATTTTGTGCATTAGGATGATATAATTTTGTGCGTCATTTACATCATATCCTAACGACTCTATTTATAATTCAATTAAGTGAATTAAACAAATCCAAGACTAGGAAGAAAGTTGAAGCTGCTATCTTGCCTTTCTATAACTACAACAATTTCACATGGTCAAAATGGGTGCCTACAAAAAGTCAAAAAGTAATATTTTTTTTTTGCTGGAGAGAGGCTATTGATCGAATCCCTATAAAGACGGCTTAAATGAGAAGAGGTGTTTTGTCGAATGCAACCTGTCCATGTTGTGGTTTATTCAAGGAGTCGGTAGATCATGCCCTCATTAACTACGCATTTGCTGTTAATGTATGGGCAAAGTGTTCGAGTGGTGCAACCTTCCTCAGGAAAGTCGAAATGGTGGAGATGCTGCAGATTCACTCAACTTGGCCTTTTCATAGTGGTTTTAAAAAACTTATCTATGCTATCATCTTGTCGAGCCTCTGGTGTATTTAAACGGCAAGGAATGGAAACTGTTTTAACAACAAACAACAAACGCTTGGATGCGGTGGAGACATTAGGAGATATTCAAGTCATATCCATGAAGAAAGACAAGGGTAAAATTAGAAATCTTGATTGGATCAATTGGTGTAAATTTTCCTTTATTTGACTATGTAATGTTCTATATTGTCTTTAAGTCATTTGCTAGTCGGCTATTTTTAATCAAAAGGTTGTACCAAAAAGAAAAAAAAACATATGGTAATTTAGTCGCCTGGTTCCTATAAACCAATGACTAAAGCATTTCTAGAGAGATGAGGTAAAGTGAAGCGAAAAGCGTTTTTAATAGGGGAAATAAAACTATTAGCTAATATAGGTGCACAAATTGGTTATTGGGTCGTACCCGGAACTCGGTATAGGAGGTTCAAATGGAACTGGGTAGAGAGAGGAACCAGATAGGAACCGTAAGTGGGTATGACCTACAACGTAGACTATAAAGAGAAAACTCCAAAAGACTTCTAGCATGCATGCAATTTCATATAAATGTTTCACAATATGATGAACCTGATATGCTTCAATTTTCTAAAAATAACACACTTAAAACAATTTATATAAAGTTGGTGAGTTCATATGTTTATTTGTATAAAAAATCCTTGTATTTGAAACACAAGTTTCAAGAAACCATATGTTTAATTAAAACAACACCAAAATGTAACAGTTACCATGAGCTCCCACAACCTAAACTTCTCCTGTAACTGAATCAGCCCCAACTCAATGTTTTATCGCGTAACACTGTAATGAAAATGGACAATAACGCACCCGACTTGATTCACTATCACGGTTAGAGCGACAAACCACGGTGAGCGTGTCATCTCAATGGATTTATTCACAATTTTCATGTCTGACCATAGCTTAAGGTTCAGGTCAAATTGGGAACTTAATGCTAATGAAACTACTCACGTAAATGCAACATATATCGACCAATGTATCGTGTAACCACGTCTAGCAATGAATCAAACAAATGATGTATAGCAAATTCAGTCAATGAAACTAGAAGTCCTCAAGTTGGCGAAGAGTGAAGACCATAAGTTTCTAAATGACTAAATTCAATATTGTTGACGCTAGTTCTCAAGTCGACGAGAATCTCACACTTTTGGTTCTAACATATTGGCAAATCGTTTACAACACATAAGATCTAGAACTAATATTAGCTTATTCAAACAATTATTCTGCGAAGTTAAACATCCGAATACAAACTGAAAATTTTTAGTAGTTCGTTTAAAAAAGTTGTATGTACTCATCTTAGCAAATTAGGTACCTCGCGAGTACTATCCTCACTAAGATATTATTAAACGTCCAAGGTTAATTACAATTTACATAAGTATACAGAATTTGAAGATAATGCATTTTAATGATTTTATGACCTATTTCATCATCTACACGACCAATTCAGTTCTAGTTGGTCAAACCAACTACTAAAATCTATTTGGTTATGGACATGCATCTAAGAGCAAGGGCGGACCTAGTAAGGAGGGGAGGGGGAGGGGCCAACCGACCACACAAATATTTTATTTATTTATTTATTTTACATGTAACGTGTTTTGACGGTTTTCGGTTTGACCTCGTGATTTTTTGAAGGCCCGACCCCTATGAAAAACTTTAAGACCCCTAAACCCATATATATATATATATATATATATATATATATATATATATATATATATAATATTAAATCTTAGACTCTGTAACAATTAAATTAAAATACTGTTTTTGTTAAAATCAATAAGCCTAAAATCTAATAACCAATTAATTTTATTTTTCATTAAATCTTTTAAGCATGTTCATTTAATTAAAAGCCCAACTTATTTTTTATTAACCCGTTACCCATTTACCATACCATAGTTATATCTAAAAGTTCACTTAAAAGTTACACTTAATAGGGAAGACGCTACTTACAAATTGTCGTTTGTGAAAAGAATATTAACGACTTAAGTTGAAGTTTAGCAAATGGCAACTCATGCATTAATGCTTCGTGTGGCTATGAATCAAGACATCAAGTTTTGTTTTAATATGTCTATTATGGATTTCAATTGATTATTTAATATGTTCACGTATTCCAATCGAGTTGTTGGCATATGATTTGATCATATTTTTCAAATGCTCATAAGTTTATAGGACATATGTTTTTATTTAACTATTTATGTTTCTTTTTCATCTTTTAGTTTCCCAAATAAATGATAAAAATAACTGATTAAATGTATATTAAAATTTTTTGTTGATTTTAATTTTTGAGTTTATGGAGAGATTTTAGAAAAGAAAGTTACCTGAACCGTCATCATCAAGTAGTATATCTGGAAACATTAATTTAGAACATATTTAGTGGGATCCTTCCGAATGTAAACGAATCACGACCCGTCCTGAACTGGAAATTTTGACATCAAGTTGAGGTTACACTCGAGAACCAAAAAAACCAACCACAGAGAAAAGTTGATATTGAAGGTTAGTTACACAACCGTTTTCTTAAATTATGCAATAATCACAAAATAATCACGCAAATTGAATTCTAATAAGGTCTGCAAAAAGAAGATGATCTTGCAGCTAATGTTGTTGCTGATAAAGAAGAAGAGCCTAATGCAAACAAAAAAGATGCCGATGATCATGAAGTTGTAACTGTATTATAGACGGTGTCATTCCCTGAAGAGTGTCAAAAAAAGTAAAGCTATGCAAGAAAATAAGGATCTTCATACCTCGATACAAGGAAAAAACTTCCTATCACAGGCAGTTGATGTAATGGAAATAGAGAAAGTGAAGATCACTTAATCACTAGCTATTGCGTTTGCCTTGCTATAATCTTATAGTTGAACTAAATCAACAATTGTCATCTGCTGAGTGTTTAGTCTCACAATACATATATGCTCCTATCAATGAATTGTTGTAAGTAAATTATAATTCTATTATATGTTTGTTTTAGATTTTTAGTTGTTTAATCTAACTTTCAATCAAAATAGCACGCTTGTTTCAAAGCAAGATTTGAGATGGCAAATTTCAAAGTTATTTTCGAGAGCTTTTATATGGGGTTATTTGTACATACGTATGTCAATGAGGCATGGACTGAATTCTTAAATTTTAAAGAGTAAGAGAGATCTTTCATCATTATTTAGAAATTTCTAAACAACTACTACGCTGATCAGTAACATTCTTATTTATTACGCAATTACGTTTGTTTGTTACGCAAGTGTTTATGATTATCACACAAATATTATACTAATCAAGCAACTTTAACAAAGCAATTTGCCATCCACACTTTTTCTGAAAGCACATATTCTTTCTTTGAAATTTCACCCATTCTTGACGGAATATTAAGGCTTAGGCAGATAAAATCTTAATCATTTCATTCCTTTTCGTCCGACCATCTTGAAGTTTGTAAAAGCTATCAATCAACGCCTCTCTACATATTGAGTCTTTTGTAATTTGCTCTTTCTTGTAAAAGCTATCAAGCAATGCCTCTCTACATATTGAGTCTTTTGAATTTGTTCTTTCATCCTTTTTATGAGAGCCGCACTGCCAGATGATGATGATGATGAAGAACCTGTCATATTTTAACTTTAAGATAATACGATTTGTGCATATGGACTTCTACGAATTATATACATGTTCAAATAAATAAAAAGACAAAATGTTAATTATTTGATCACAAGCTGAATAATTTTTGTAACTGAATTGATTTATGCAATAATTGAATACAAAATATCTGAAAAGTCTCAACTCAAAAGATTCAAAAAATTAAGTCTACAATTATAACGACTTTATACAAAATAACTCAGTTCATAAAAGCATACACAGTTAGTCTGTTTTATATTGTATAAAATTACTTATAGCTTGCTTACTATCAAATAATATAAATTGATATGATAGTATATCATGATTATATTACAATAAATAATAAATCAGACAATTCATATAGTCAGTGGAGGAGTAAGGATTTTTTCTCAATGGAATCACTATTTTCTGGTGATTCGTTTTGTAACAAAATAATATAAATTTTTTCAGGTTGTCGGGTCGGTTTGGAATGTATTGGCTTTCGTTCAGAAGGATCCCGTGGAAGATTATTTAAATCAATTCTTGCCGGAATACTATTACTATATGAAGAAGCAACATTCGATGGTTTTCTTTTCATAATAAAATGGTCTATGTTCTAAAATGTTCAATGCATCACACATATTATGAATTGTGATGAACCAAATTACTAATATAGTGAAATAGCCAAATTATAACAAACAAAATATGGATTCTAGATTTCTAAACACCTAAATTAACAAACAAATTATAAATTCTAGATTTCTAAATTCTAAATACACAAATTGACAAACAAATTAACAAACAAAGTAAGTAAAATAAGAATATAAGTTAAGTCTAACAATGAAAACATTAACGGGATTGAACTTTGAATAAACAATTTAAAAAACTAACCTTTCAAGAATTCAAGATTCAATAGGTCGGCCGAAGGGTGGATGGGCGGCGGCTGGCGGGGCGGAGCAGCTTGCAAGCGACGAGGGTGGGGGTGGGTAGTGGGCAGTCCGTAGTCGAGCAGTGGAGGGATGGAGGCTGTAGGTCGATGGTGGGTATGAGGGAAAAGTAATTGAGGCTAAGGTTTTATTTTATGTTATAAGAATAATGGTATTTTAGTAATTTTACTTAAATAAATAGTGAAAAAAAGGGCTGCTACAGAGATTTGAACTCGCAACCTCATCTTCACTTCAGGCACGACACTTACCAGAGAACCAGCAACATTTTTATGTTATATTGTTAACCTTATTATACTAATGGGTTCACTTTCTGCAAAATAAAGCAATATTCTCCTTTTAGTTTTTATCTTTGAATTGTAGAATGTAGTTCACTTTATATTCTCAGCTTCAAGTGTTCATTTTACTTTTCTTTTAGTGGTTTGTTCGTTTTCTTTTACTGATTCTTTTGTCTTCTTCTAATCAGTTATATTATGAAAACTAATTGGGATGATTATTATGTTTTAAGGGGATTGAAAATAATTTAATAGAAATCGAGGTTGGTAGGTTAATATCTAGAGGTTATTGTTATTGTTGTAGAGGTTGTCATTGTCTAACTAGCTCTACATTTTATATTTTAAACATTCTAATTGCAATTTACATATATTGTGCAACAGGTTTGCTACGAAGACTTATAACTATTACCTCCCTGTCCAAGCAAAAGTTGTTAGGAAATAAGTCTTTGGATACAGAAATGAGAATTATCTTTTTTATATATAGACATGTACATATCGTTCTTTCTCACACGTTGCTACCTTATATTTTCTTTGTTATATACTCAATAAGTATTTGTTCAACAAGGCGACACAATTAAGTCATTTGCAAGCTAATACGACAAATTGAATTAAATATGAGGATCATGCCTTGTGGCTTCGTAAAACTAGCCAAAGATTACTAAGTATGTTGGATTGGTATGTGCACAAGCCTGACATCAAGAACTTATTCAAGAACTTATTGAAGACCTATTCAAGGAATGACATGTTCCAAATAAAGGCAAA
Organism: Flaveria sonorensis; assembly: GCA_025506505.1. NCBI lineage: Eukaryota > Viridiplantae > Streptophyta > Magnoliopsida > Asterales > Asteraceae > Flaveria > Flaveria sonorensis. The sequence continues at coordinate 18,317,345 of CM046423.1, read as the reverse complement.
ATGTCTGGTGACATGATCATATGTTCTGTTTTTGGCATATGATGCAGATATGTTTTGGGTAGTTTTTTTACTAGATTACAGTTAAAAATATTTATAAGGAACAATTTGCTTATACATGAAAACATATGGAGCTTCTCATATCATTTAGTAGAGTAACTGGGCAAAAACCATAGCGTATTTACAAGTATGCAATCATCTTAATTGTTTATTCATTATTAGTTTATTTTTTCCTGTATTATAATACTCTTGCTGTGGTATTGTATAATACAATGACATAAACCATAGCACGTTAATTTCGGTTATTCCCGCCGCAACGTGCGGGCTAAAATGCTAGTAACCATTAATGAATCAAATTTGATGTGATCCAATATAATGATCACATATCCATCAAATTTACAGGGTTAGTTAATCAAACTAGCCATTCCAAATATGCTTAATAACTTCATATATAATATACCCTATTCTCATAATCAAATTACATCTCAACAACATCAAAAAAAAAAAAAAAAAAAAAAAAAAAACCCAAAAGCAAATTATGCACTGAAAAAGCAGCAAAGGATCGATCAAAGAAATGCTATCTATATAAAGGCTGCAAGAGTTGGAGTCGGACATCGACTCCTCCTCACATATAATGGTGGTCCAAAAGCACCTGCTGGATCAAGCATACAAAAATCTAGACCTTTACAAGGACATGTTAAAGGAGCATATTCTAACTTCAAATTCAAAGCCACCGCCCACCTTGAAGTTCAAGTGAAATCTGATGAACTTTTTTATGAGATTGTCCAAGGTGTATCTCAAACCCTTCTGTACAAAATGGATACCAAGAAGAAAGAATTTGATATGATCTTGGACAAGGATTAAGGTGGTGGGGGTTTGGTGATGGTGATTGTCACACCCCGGCTTATAGCGGAAACACAAGGATGTAACGGACGGGATCGTAATAACACATTGTTAATTAATAGACATGCATTAAATTATGTATGGTCAACGTGTCATGACGTCATCCGACACAAATGAAGACTTGTGTCATGGTTAGTCAATTCCACGACAAACATAGCCAAACAGTCAAAATAAATGTAAAATCCCACAACCCAGGAGAAGGTGAACAAAATATGAATAACAAAGAAGATCCAAACGTGATTATCTAAAACACCCAATAAGTTTGAAATGCAATTCCTAGGATCGTAGCTAAGGCAGCATCCCTAGCTATCCTCAATGATTGTTACCTAAAAAAATATGCTCAAAAGGGTCAACATATTGTTGGTGAGCTCGCAGATTTAAATAATAAATTCAAATTGATGCTGTGTAATTGTTTTGTAGGACATAAGTGTATACAGTTATAAGCAAGCAACATCACATGTAATCATGAGCATCACAACTAAACCTATGACGTACACACAGATCTTGTCTGAACATATTCACCCTAGGGTCTGTCCGTGGCCACTGTCAGTCCCAACTAGTATACTAACAAATAAGGGTGGGGATGTCAACCCAATAGTACTATCAATACCTGTCCGTCAGCTCCAACACCGGAGTTAAATAGTTGTGAATAAAGAACCACACAGAAAACTCATGCATATACCAGATATAACTTACAAAACAGTAAACACAATAGTCCCAAAGAATAAATGAGTTCATAGCATAAAAAGGGTTGAGCATACTTTTCCCCCTTGTTGTTTATAAATAATTGTAATAAACGGGGCCGCGAAACTCACCTTGAGGTGATACGAAATAAGATGAACAAAAGCTTCAACGGATGAGAGAAACGAACGATCAACCACCTATAATTAATGGTAATAAAATCTTAAAACGCGTATAAGGAGAATAGATACATTCGGTCGGTTTCGGGTCGGATTGGGCTCAACGCGCGACACGCACACAATTAGATATATATATACAACACACCCTATAACAATAACAATAACAATAACAATAACAATAACAATAACAATAACAATAACAATAACAATAACAATAACAATAACAATAACTATAACTATAACTATAACTATAACTATAACTATAACTATAACTATAACTATAACTATAACTATAACTATAACTATAACTATAACAATAACAATAACAATAACAATAACAATAACAATAACAATAACAATAACAATAACAATAACAATAACAATAACAATAACAATAACAATAACAATAACAATAACAATAACAATAACAATAACTATAACTATAACTATAACTATAACTATAACTATAACTATAACTATAACTATAACTATAACTATAACTATAACAATAACAATAACAATAACAATAACAATAACAATAACAATAACTATAACTATAACTATAACTATAACTATAGCTATAACTATAACTATAACTATAACTATAACTATAACTATAACTATAACTATAACTATAACAATAACAATAACAATAACAATAACAATAACAATAACAATAACAATAACAATAACAATAACAATAACAATAACAATAACAATAACAATAACTATAACTATAACTATAACTATAACTATAACTATAACTATAACTATAACTATAACTATAACTATAACTATAACTATAACTATAACTATAACTATAACTATAACTATAACCAATGAGTATGCAGTAAGGAGAGTAAGCGATAAGTAACTAACAACTGTGCGGTTATAGTATAGTGTGTGTATGCAACCTAGTTCCCTATAACCAATGGCTCTGATACCAATCTGTCACACCCTCAAAATTCGTGTGCGGGGTTTTACCGCGAGGCGCGTGACATACCAGGATCTCAGTCATTAGTTACCAAGAACGACTCTATATGATTAATAAACGAAACCAGAGTTAACGTTTAAAATACTGCGGAAGCGTTTTTAAAACCAGAAAACCCAAAACAAGTAGTATGTAAAGAGAATGCGCAAAACATACGCGCCCCAATCACAATTGTTTAATATGAAAATAATCCTAAATTTGTAAACAAGGCAAATGTAGACAACTCAACAATGCTGACGTGCGTGCTCCTAGGCAACTGGCAACCTTAACCTGAGAATAGTATACTAAACAAGTCAACACATGGTTGGTGAGTTCAAGAGTTTGCGTTAATAGGTAAACCGATAAACAGTTTTCAAATCATAAGTAGTGTATTGCAATAGATAGCTAGTCTATTAACATAAAAATATTAATCATAGTGATTTCGCGATTGAAGCTGACTGTGATAGTTTGTGCCTCCCGTCACGACTTACCAGGTCGTGACGAATATATGTTAGGACAAAATTGCACCCGTATGACCTCGAGTCACACAAGTGGGGCTCGTCAGACCCAGTAGTACTACCCAAAATTTCCCCGCTAGTCAATATTAACAATCCGAAAGTGTGAAGACTTTCCCTGGTAAACAACACTATATCAATATTATACACACTCATATATAAAAGCGTTTGTGATCAACAGTATGCTATCTCCCCCAAAAGAGATTATGTAAAATGAGTGGGGCAAGAACTCACCTGATGCGCGCAAGAATTAACTTAGAGCTTAACTTGAAAGAAAGAGGGGAAAGACAACCTTCAAAGGTCACCTAGAACACATGAGTACATAAGTACATGTACACAGAATCAATATGAAACCCTAAGTGCTTTACAACCCAAAGAACTCAAGGTTTTAGAAAGACAAGACACATTTGACCCAGTTGACCCGTTTGACCCGTTGGTGACATTACAGGTGAAATTTCATTCAAACAAGCATAACAGTACAACACACATGATCAACATACAACTTGATTACATATAGCACTTCATTAACCACATGTACTACCTAGATCATCATACAACTAGATATCATACAAGTCACGCGAATCTCAACTATTATCTTGCTCATAACATCCAAAATGTTCATTCTTAATCAATCATCAATCCATCAAAGTCCTAGCTTACCTATATGACTCATACCATGATTTTTCCACAAACAGGCCAAAACAGGTAACAAACCAAATCAACATTCATATAACCTAAACAACACATTTAATCACCTTAGAAATCATCCATGAACACACTAGCATGGTCCTAATATCCCAAACATGCTCAATTTATCCAATTCACGGATTTGCACAAATAAAGTTTCCCTTTTGGGAAAGTTCATCCCAAATTCATCAAACTCACACTACATTCATGAATTCATCAATTATATACCAATTCAAGTCCATGACAACATCTAAACATGATCAACAACACCTAATCATCATGATTCATCAACATTCAACACCAAAAGTTACTATTTTTAGCAATGTATGAACTACAACATGCATTCTTGAATTCCTAACATTCATATCAACCATCTAGCATCTAATCATCATCACAACAACATCCATAACCTTCATACATCATCAAATCATCAATTCATGCAAAATAAAGTTACTATTCTTAGTAACCTATGAACCATGAATCAAAATCGAAGCTTTCTTGCATAATCGACGTTAACTAGCATCTATACAATCCAACTAACATAATAGCATCAACAAACAACCAACAACTAACATCCAATTCAGATTTTCGAATTAGGGTTTCGGCCCTAATGTAAATTCCATAAGAACTTGTAAAAATCCAACCTTTATTGCATACTTGACGTTAATTAACATGTAATCTACCCAACAAACACATTAACAACAACAAACAAGCATCAATCGACCATCAATTGCAGATTTCACATGGAACATTCGGCCAACATGAAGAATCATCAAAAACATATAAAAATCTAACCTTTAAATGTGTAATAGTTTGCAATTGAAGGTTCTAACTTGTTGTATGCCTTGAAATCGATCCAAATTCGAATGTGAATGCTTGTTCTTGGCTGAATTTGTAACCTTTCGTGTTTTCGTTAATTGATAGTTAACCTTGTTATGTTCTGGTAAGGACCATTTATGTCATTTAAGAAACTATATGGGTTGTTTATGAATGTTTCTTTTATGATGCATTAATTCATTAATATATGAGTTAATAATTTGTTTTAATATAATAAAACATAATAATAATAGTTAAAATAAGATAAAAATAATAATAATAATAGAAATAATAATTTATAAGAGTTAAATAATTAACAAGTTTAAAACTTAAAGTTTAATTAAGTTAGGGGTCTTTAAGACAAGTTACAAACTTAAAATAGAAGTTTTGTATTTAAAATAATAATATGTAAACTACAGGGACTAAAGCTGTAATTTAGTTTAAACTAGAAATAAAACTTTGGATTAAAAGGTGTAATATTAAAACCTCAGGGACCAAAGGTGTAAATTGTAAAACCCAACCCCCAAACACCCGATTTTCCGGTGGGAGCTCCGGCCGAGCTCCGGCCACCCCCAAATCGGTCGATATACCCGAATTTAACTCAATTAAACCACACCATTACAGTCGCGGAACCGTTTCGAACTTGAACACGCACCTTAATTGCGTTTAGACGTCGGTTATGAACCCAATCGGTTTGAATAACCGAAGCTTTTAATCATAGAGCCGTTCGAACATTAAAACTCAATAATAATCAAATTAAATGTGTCATAATCGAACGTTTAACTAATCCTAAGCTGCCATCAATCTCAATTTCACCTGAAACTCACACGAACATCACATTCGATCATCCCCTTCATCGCGACCTGCAACATCAGTGTTCTTGCATCTCCAGTCATTCTAAATTAAAATTGATAAAGGGCTTTCAATCACCGAGACCAGTAGAAGCTATCTGTGCAACTAATTTGATTATTAACATCATTTACAACCCGAACCAATCTCGACATAGCCGCGACTTGTTCTTCGTCTTGCTCACCATCGATTCGACTCTGATTCGGGTAATTAAACATAGTTATCTACTCGTTTTTACATGGGGAACAAAAGCCCCATGATTATCATCGTTATCAATATCGATTTATGCATCAATTTGGTCCTAAATCATTCTAGGGTTTATGTGATTTGGGGATTTCATCTGATTTATGTGTTTTAAGATAGGGGAACTGGATTCCAGCAGGCATAGGCTACCCAGCCTACTGGTTAAGCGCGTGTTACCCCATCCTTGAGGTCCCGGGTTCGAACCCGGGCACCCTCAACCTATTTTTTTAAGGGTTTTCTGCAATTATTTTAATTACAGAAATTTTTAATTATTATAAAAATCAATTTTTGTAAACTTTAATTAATTTAAAAGGGACCAAATTATTTTCTGCAATTTTTTTAAAAAAAATTAAATACTTATATAATCTTTTAATAAAACAATATAACAAGATTATTTTTAGTTATTTCTTATAAAATGGATTCAAAATGATAGTCTAACTTAATAAATTATTATTGGCCCAAACGTTAATTTTAGTTTAATCGTGTTATTTAAATAATCATAGAAATTATTTACACTTTATATTTAATTATTATAAATGCTTTAATTATCTAATGGTATAATACTTTTCATTGAAATAAAATATAAGTGATTCCATTGTTAAATTTTATCTAAATCAAAAAAACCCCAAACCTCACTTGAAACCCTAGTTCACGTTTAATCGTTAATCTTGTTGTTAAACTTAATCTTGGAATATACACATTTAGGTAACTTGTAAAAGAAATCATTGGAGCACCATTTACATTACTCGATATTACCTTTAACATCAACTTATATCATGTGAGTTTTCCATGCCCCTTTTTACTTTATTTCACACTTTTTGGGGTGAAACATGTTAACTTTATGAACTTGCACTTGTAAACATCTTGATACTTGTAAATGCACGAGCAATTCATTTATGAACTTTGTCATGGTTATTTGTAATATTGTGAGCTTTATATGATGAATATTATATGTTGACAATCATTAACTATTGCTAGCCTGGCGACGTCATAGATCTATGGGCCTGACAAGCCTATTTGGTGCTAAAGCCGAGGTTATTGCCGGCTCCTAGTGTCGTATTCTTGAGCACTATGGGAACCAAGTACACTTAGCTAATCGTTAAACTTGTAAATGATATTCTTGGTCAAGGTTTGATTGTAGCTATATGTTATCTATAAACTTGCTTATTTCGTAACCATTGACATGAATTGCTACTTGTAAACTTTTATATATATATATATGTATGCTTAACCCATGGAAACTCACCAACTTTAAAGTTGACCCTTTTATTTTTAACATGTTTCAGGAAATGCACAAGGTTGATGATTATCTTTGAAGCATGCCTACACCTAGGATTTGGACCTAGAAAAAATAAATAAAATAACTTGAGACTTGAAAGTTGAACTTTGTTTATCTTTGTTTGTTGAGACATTTGGTTGTAAGGTTTATTTCAACTATTGAATTTTTATATTTACAATTTATGGTAGTGTTATGTGGCTGTGAACAATCTTAACCCTCACATCTCGACGTTTCCGCCGTTAAGGTTGGGGTGTGACAGATTGGTATCAGAGCCCATAACTATAGGGATTTAGGTTATTAGAAATGGTGACCTAGACTATAGTTGATGCATGAACCTCATAAGAAAAATCTTTATGATCTTGTAATATATTTTGTTGCATGCTACATAATGCTACTTGTTAAGGAGGGCTTCTTAATGTGCAACTTGATGCCTTTAGTTAGGATTGCTTATAATTGAGAAACTTGGTTGTCTTGTCTCCTCTAAAACTTATTCTTAATCCTTTATTCTCTCGGCGATGAAATATCTTAAACTTATTCTCGACGACACGGGGGAACGTAAGCTTTATATCAAAAGGTTCAAATCTTTAGACTTTATGACTAATCCATGAAAATCTCATCAAGGTTTTAATTCCATGAACCTAAAGAAATATTGTGTGACACATAGACACCTGTATTCTGGATTTCCTGGCAAAAAGCCTTCGGGCTAAGGTAAGCATTTCGCATAAATCCCGTGGGACTAGTTATGCTTACCTGGGGATTTCTGGGATGAGTGATAAACTATGGTCAATATACACAAGTTTCTAAGGCAATTGGAGTTAACTCACCTTGACGTGTCAACGTTTCCAAATGGTAATGAGTACCAAATGGAATCATTCCATATGTGTTTTACAAGTCTTGAAAAATCTTTGTTTTATTATCTTTTATCTCCAAATTTCTGTGACTAACGTATTTTATATCCAGCATGTCTCGTCATCATGGAAAGCGTGGTAGCTCCGACCGCAAATTAGCCGCCATGATTGCCCGTCAAATGGCTGCCGTCATTCCGACCATGGTTGCTGAACTGAGTAGCACCTTGATGACCAACGCTAGTGACAACACTAATGGCAATGGGCAAGGGAGAATAGTGCAAATCAAGGAAGAAACAACCAACCCTGCACGTTTAAGCACTTCAACTCGTGCAAACCCACTAGCTTTAGTGGGAAGGAAGGAGCCACTGGACTTCTCGAGTGGTTTGAAAGTATGGAGAACACCTTCATCAACTGTGAGTGTCCCGAGGCACTCAAAGTCCGTTATGCCACAAGTGTTCTTCAACAAAGAGCACTTACGTGGTGGAATAGTGAGAAGAGGAATCGTGGTGCTGATGCTGTGTTGGCACTCACTTGGGAAGAATTCAAGAACATTGCCATCCAAAAGTTCTGCCCGAGAAGTGAGTTGCAAAAGCTGGAGGAGGAGTTTTGGAACCTCAAGCAAGATGGTGGAGATCATTTGGCCTATTCAACTAGGCATCACGAGTTGAGCATCCTGTTACCTCACATGGTTGACACAGTTCCTAGGAACATTGAGAAGTTCATCAAGGGGGTGCCACCTCAAATCCAAGACGCCGTAGTGGGAAGTAGACCCACAACTTTGGAAGATGCCATTACCATCACCGCTCAACTTACTGAAAACCATATTCGAGCGGGCACCTTGTCCGTCAAAGGGGCTAAAAAGACTGAAAAGGCGGTCCCTGAAGCAGCTAAGGAGAATAAGAATGAACCGTCTTACAACAACAAGAAACGCAAGTTCACACCGGCGCGTAATTTTGCAGTGGCTACACCCAAAGTACCTCAAAGACAACCCGCTCCTGGTACACAAGCACCTGCTGCTAGAACCTATGCTGGTCCTCTACCATTGTGCAATGTCTGTAAGTATCATCATGCGGGTAATACCCCGTGCCGTATCTGTACACTGTGTGGTAAGTATGGACATTTGGTGGCTACTTGTCACCGTGCACCAAACAATGCCGCGTTAGTTGCCAATCGTGCTTGCTACAACTGTGGGGAACCTGGTCATTTTCGCCCACAATGCCCTCGTCTTGCGGGTAACGTACCACAAGCTCGAGGACGTGCCTTCAACATCAATGCAAACCAAGCACAGACTAACAACGATGTGGTGAACGGTATGTCAAATCCAACCCCAACTTTATGATCCAAGTACTTTTGTTGCTTTACCTGTATCGTAAACGTCTTTAAAACTGAACAGGTATGTTTCTTATTAATAATTCTTATGCCTACGTTCTATTTGACTCTGGAGCCGATAAGAGTTTTGTCTCGATAGAATTTGAGCCTATACTTGCTAAGCCACATACGAAACTAGAAAGACCTCTTACTGTCGAAGTCGCCGATGGAGAACCCATCACCGTTGGTGTCGTTATTCGTGATTGCATTTTGAGCCTAAACGAGCATGATTTCTTTATCGACCTTATTCCTATGAAACTTGGAAGTTTTGACGTTATCATTGGCATGGATTGGTTAGCTAAACATCATGCGGAAATTATTTGTTTCGAGAAGTGCATTCGAATTCCTTTGCCTTCGGGGGATACATTGAAAGTATTTGGCGAAAAATCATCCAAAGGACTCAAACTCATGTCGTGTACTCAAGCCCGAAAATGTCTAAGCAAGAATTACATGGCTTTCTTGGCTTACGTGGTCAACACGAAAGTCAAAGGGAATGATCTTAAGAAGGTCCCGATTGTACGAGACTTTCCTGAAGTGTTTCCCGATGACCTTAGCGGTTTACCTCCCGTGCGTGAAGTCGAGTTTAAGATCGATTTAATTCCGGGAGCGAACCCTGTGGCTAAATCACCATATCGACTTGCACCGTCAGAAATGCAAGAGCTGGCCAGTCAACTTCAAGAACTGTCCGACAAAGGCTTTATCCGACCTAGCTCATCGCCTTGGGGTGCACCTATTTTGTTCGTGAAGAAGAAAGATGGATCATTTCGTATGTGCATCGATTATCGTGAGCTTAACAAACTTACCATCAAGAACCGCTACCCTCTTCCTCGCATCGATGATCTTTTTGACCAACTTCAAGGAGCTGCTATTTTCTCAAAGATTGATTTACGTTCTGGCTATCATCAATACGAGTTCATGATGATGATATCCCAAAAACTGCGTTCCGTACCCGATATGGACACTATGAGTTCATGGTGATGCCCTTTGGTTTAACGAATGCTCCTGCTGTCTTTATGGATCTCATGAATCGAGTATGCAAGCCGTATCTAGACAAGTTCGTGATTGTCTTTATTGACGACATACTTATCTACTCCAAGTCCAAAACCGATCACGAACACCACCTGCGACAAGTTCTTGAGCTATTGAAGAAAGAACAACTATACGCAAAGTTCTCAAAGTGCGAATTTTGGCTTGAGGAGGTCCAATTTCTAGGACATGTGGTGAATAGTCAAGGAATTCACGTTGACCCTGCAAAGGTGGAAGCTGTGAAAAATTGGTGTGTTCCCACAACTCCAACCGAAGTTCGTTCTTTCCTTGGTCTTGCTGGGTATTATCGTCGTTTCATTGCCAACTTCTCTCGAATCGCGAAACCGCTTACTTCCTTGACCCAAAAGAATAAACCATTCGAATGGGGGTCTGAACAAGAGGGAGCCTTTGAATCCTTAAAGCACAAGTTGTGTAATGCCCCTATATTAACCCTTCCCGATGGGAACGATGATTTCACCGTATATTGTGATGCATCTAAACAAGGCCTGGGTTGTGTTCTCATGCAACGAGGAAAGGTCATAGCATATGCATCGAGACAATTGAAGGTCCATGAGGTGAATTATACGACACATGATCTTGAACTTGGTGCTGTGGTTTTTGCCTTAAAGATTTGGAGGCATTACCTTTATGGGACGCAATGTATAGTCTACACCGATCACAAAAGCCTACAACACGTCTTCAATCAAAAGGATCTCAACATGAGACAACGACGTTGGGTTGAGTTGATTAGTGATTATGATTGTGACATTCGTTACCATCCTGGAAAGGCAAATGTCGTAGCCGATGCACTAAGTCGTAAGATTCATAATAAGATGATCTCGTTTCAAGAAATTCGCGAGCGACGACAATGGTTTGATATCTTGGGAGAATTTGATACTGAGATTCGTCTGGATGTTAATGAGACTACGGTGCTGCTACAAAATTTGAGGATTGAGAATGACATCGAGACTTGTATCATGGAGGCTCAACAAGCGGTTCAAGAAGGAGGGAAAATGGGAGAGGAATTGGAGTACAATCTTCGAGTTCAACTAGAAACGAAACCAAACGGGTTGATGTACTTCTTGAATCGAATTTGGGTTCCAAACTGTGATAATCTTCGTACTTTCATCATGAATGAAGCTCATCAAACTCGTTACTCAATTCATCCTGGTTCCGATAAGATGTATATGGATCTGCGTGGTCAATACTGGTGGCCTGGAATGAAGAAAGACATAGCAACTTACGTAGCTAAGTGTCTTACGTGTACAAAGGTTAAAGCTGAACATCAACGTCCTAGTGGATTGCTTGAACAACCCGAGATTCCTATGTGGAAATGGGAACACATATCCATGGACTTCATAACCAAATTACCTCGCACCTCTCGTGGTCATGATAGCATATGGGTGATCGTTGACCGATTGACCAAGTCGGCACATTTCATACCCATACGTGACAGTTACAAAACGTCAAGGTTAGCTCGTATATACATTGATGAGATTGTGAGTCGTCATGGCGTACCTTTACATATCATATCCGACCGAGACGCTCGTTTCACTTCTCACTTTTGGTCGTCTATGCAAGAACTTTTGGGTACTCAACTGGATTTAAGCACGGCTTACCATCCTCAAACGGACGGTCAAACCGAGCGAACCATCCAAACCCTAGAGGATTTGCTACGTCTTTGTGTCCTTGATTTTGGTGGTGACTGGGATACGCATTTACCTCTCGCGGAATTTTCGTATAATAATAGTTACCACTCGAGTATCAAAATGGCACCTTTTGAAGCGCTCTATGGTCGTAAATGTCGTTCCCCGATCTGCTGGACTGACATTGGTGAAAATTTCATCACTGGTCCTGAGCTCATACAAGAAACAACCGATAAAGTTTCCCTGATTCGTGAGAACCTTGAAGTGGCTAGAAGTCGACAAAAAAGTTATGCCGATAAACGACGCAAGCCGTTGGAATTTCAAATTGGGGACATGGTTCTTCTTAAAGTCTCACCATGGAAGGGAGTCGTTCGTTTTGGGAAGAAGGGTAAATTAGCTCCACGATTTGTAGGACCTTTCAAGATCCTGAAAAGGATTGGGAAAGTGGCTTATAAACTGGAACTACCTTCCGATCTTAGCGGGGTTCATCCTGTTTTCCATGTCTCAAATTTGAGAAAATGTTTGGCTGATGAAAGTCTGTATGTCCCATTAGATGACATCCAGATCGACGAGTCATTACATTTTGTGGAGAAACCCGTTGAAGTCATGGACCGCATTATGAAGAAGACTAGGACCACTACTACCCCAATCGTCAAGGTTCGTTGGGAAAATAAGCGTGGACCTGAGTTTACTTGGGAGCGTGAGGAGCATATGAAGATGAAATACCCGTATTTGTTCGTCTAGTTCAATCTTAATTTCGGGACGAAATTCTTAAAAGTTGGGGAAACTGTAACCTTTCGTGTTTTCGTTAATTGATAGTTAACCTTGTTATGTTCTGGTAAGGACCATTTATGTCATTTAAGAAACTATATGGGTTGTTTATGAATGTTTCTTTTATGATGCATTAATTCATTAATATATGAGTTAATAATTTGTTTTAATATAATAAAACATAATAATAATAGTTAAAATAAGATAAAAATAATAATAATAATAATAGAAATAATAATTTATAAGAGTTAAATAATTAACAAGTTTAAAACTTAAAGTTTAATTAAGTTAGGGGGTCTTTAAGACAAGTTACAAACTTAAAATAGAAGTTTTGTATTTAAAATAATAATATGTAAACTACAGGGACTAAAGCTGTAATTTAGTTTAAACTAGAAATAAAACTTTGGATTAAAAGGTGTAATATTAAAACCTCAGGGACCAAAGGTGTAAATTGTAAAACCCAACCCCCAAACACCCGATTTTCCGGTGGGAGCTCCGGCCGAGCTCCGGCCACCCCCAAATCGGTCGATATACCCGAATTTAACTCAATTAAACCACACCATTACAGTCGCGGAACCGTTTCGAACTTGAACACGCACCTTAATTGCGTTTAGACGTCGGTTATGAACCCAATCGGTTTGAATAACCGAAGCTTTTAATCATAGAGCCGTTCGAACATTAAAACTCAATAATAATCAAATTAAATGTGTCATAATCGAACGTTTAACTAATCCTAAGCTGCCATCAATCTCAATTTCACCTGAAACTCACACGAACATCACATTCGATCATCCCCTTCATCGCGACCTGCAACATCAGTGTTCTTGCATCTCCAGTCATTCTAAATTAAAATTGATAAAGGGCTTTCAATCACCGAGACCAGTAGAAGCTATCTGTGCAACTAATTTGATTATTAACATCATTTACAACCCGAACCAATCTCGACATAGCCGCGACTTGTTCTTCGTCTTGCTCACCATCGATTCGACTCTGATTCGGGTAATTAAACATAGTTATCTACTCGTTTTTACATGGGGAACAAAAGCCCCATGATTATCATCGTTATCAATATCGATTTATGCATCAATTTGGTCCTAAATCATTCTAGGGTTTATGTGATTTGGGGATTTCATCTGATTTATGTGTTTTAAGATAGGGGAACTGGATTCCAGCAGGCATAGGCTACCCAGCCTACTGGTTAAGCGCGTGTTACCCCATCCTTGAGGTCCCGGGTTCGAACCCGGGCACCCTCAACCTATTTTTTTAAGGGTTTTCTGCAATTATTTTAATTACAGAAATTTTTAATTATTATAAAAATCAATTTTTGTAAACTTTAATTAATTTAAAAGGGACCAAATTATTTTCTGCAATTTTTTTAAAAAAAATTAAATACTTATATAATCTTTTAATAAAACAATATAACAAGATTATTTTTAGTTATTTCTTATAAAATGGATTCAAAATGATAGTCTAACTTAATAAATTATTATTGGCCCAAACGTTAATTTTAGTTTAATCGTGTTATTTAAATAATCATAGAAATTATTTACACTTTATATTTAATTATTATAAATGCTTTAATTATCTAATGGTATAATACTTTTCATTGAAATAAAATATAAGTGATTCCATTGTTAAATTTTATCTAAATCAAAAAAACCCCAAACCTCACTTGAAACCCTAGTTCACGTTTAATCGTTAATCTTGTTGTTAAACTTAATCTTGGAATATACACATTTAGGTAACTTGTAAAAGAAATCATTGGAGCACCATTTACATTACTCGATATTACCTTTAACATCAACTTATATCATGTGAGTTTTCCATGCCCCTTTTTACTTTATTTCACACTTTTTGGGGTGAAACATGTTAACTTTATGAACTTGCACTTGTAAACATCTTGATACTTGTAAATGCACGAGCAATTCATTTATGAACTTTGTCATGGTTATTTGTAATATTGTGAGCTTTATATGATGAATATTATATGTTGACAATCATTAACTATTGCTAGCCTGGCGACGTCATAGATCTATGGGCCTGACAAGCCTATTTGGTGCTAAAGCCGAGGTTATTGCCGGCTCCTAGTGTCGTATTCTTGAGCACTATGGGAACCAAGTACACTTAGCTAATCGTTAAACTTGTAAATGATATTCTTGGTCAAGGTTTGATTGTAGCTATATGTTATCTATAAACTTGCTTATTTCGTAACCATTGACATGAATTGCTACTTGTAAACTTTTATATATATATATGTATGCTTAACCCATGGAAACTCACCAACTTATAAAGTTGACCCTTTTATTTTTAACATGTTTCAGGAAATGCACAAGGTTGATGATTATCTTTGAAGCATGCCTACACCTAGGATTTGGACCTAGAAAAAAATAAATAAAATAACTTGAGACTTGAAAGTTGAACTTTGTTTATCTTTGTTTGTTGAGACATTTGGTTGTAAGGTTTATTTCAACTATTGAATTTTTATATTTACAATTTATGGTAGTGTTATGTGGCTGTGAACAATCTTAACCCTCACATCTCGACGTTTCCGCCGTTAAGGTTGGGGTGTGACAGAATTCGCGATGGTGAGGGTGTGGGAATGAGAGTCGCGGCCGAATGGGTGGGATTAGGGTTGGGGTTTGTGTTTTGTTTAATTATTTAGCAATAATTACCTTTTTAACCCTCATAGTTTGTATTTTATAAAGATTTGGCTTTTAAATACTCTTTTTAAAATGTTTTTAACTAGAATAATAAACATGTAAACTAGTAGTAACAATTATATGTATTATCTTTACAAGCTACAAAATTTACAAAGTAATTACACACGTTTTCACGTTACGCGATAAAATTCCCAATTAATATTTAAATCACATAATCACAACCAATAATCAACATAGAAATTATTGTTTAACATTATTAACTATTATTCAGTCACCAACGTTCAACGACAACTAGTGTGTGCTCCCGACACGTGTATGCAAGACTTAACGGAACTAACGGAGTTTGGTAACGGAAAATTACCGGATGTCACAACTATAACTATAACTATAACTATAACTATAACTATAACAATAACAATAACAATAACAATAACAATAATAATAACAATAACAATAACAATAACAATAACAATAACAATAACTATAACTATAACTATAACTATAACTATAACTATAACTATAACAATAACAATAACAATAACAATAACAATAACAATAACAATAACTATAACTATAACTACAACTACAACTACAACTACAACTACAACTACAACTACAACTACAACTACAACTACAACTACAACTACAACTACAACTACAATAATAATAAAAAAAATAAAATAATAATAATAATATTAATAATAATTATAATAATAATAATAATAATAATAATAATAATAATAATAAAAATAATAATAATAATATATAGTAATAATAATAATAATAATAATAATAATAATAATAATAATAATAATAATAATAATAATAATAATAATAATATAATAATAAAAAAAAAAATAATAATAATATAATAAGGTCCTGCCTTTTATAGTATCAGTTTCAACAATTTTTTTCCCATTCTGGGTTTGTTATAGTTAAGCAAGGAAGGTTTTGAACCTTTTGCTTAATCTTTTGTAC
Source organism: Flaveria sonorensis (assembly GCA_025506505.1). Classification (NCBI taxonomy): domain Eukaryota; kingdom Viridiplantae; phylum Streptophyta; class Magnoliopsida; order Asterales; family Asteraceae; genus Flaveria; species Flaveria sonorensis. The sequence continues at coordinate 18,300,929 of CM046423.1, read as the reverse complement.
TGCTTTAGTATGATCGATAGACCATGGCTTAGGATTCTTCCTTAGCCTATCGTATAATAAAGCCGTATCTTCTGCTAAATTTTTATAATAAGGAAGAATGTAATTTAGATTTCCAAGAAATCTTTGTAATTGAGTTTTATCTAAAATCTCATCTGGGAATTTAAATGCAAATTCAATACTTCTATTAATTGTAATTATATTTCATTGATCAATATTATGTCCTAAAAATCTGACTTTAGTCTGAAAAAGAGATATTTTTGGTCTAGATATGACTAAACCATTTTTTAAAATTATATTTTTAAATATTTCTAGATGTTCAAAATGAGTTTCAATATCCTTTGAAATACAAGGATATCATCAATATAGACAATAATAAATTCACTATAAGGAATGAAAATGTCATTCATAATATTTTGGAATTCTGAAGGGGCATTTTTTAATCCAAATGACATAACATTCCATTCGTAATGCCCAACAGGTACTGTAAAAGCAGTTTTATACCTGTCTTTTTCTTCAAATTGTATTTGCCAGTATCCTGACTTTAAATCAAATTTAGAAAATATGTTTGACTCGTATAATTTATCTAGCAAATCCTTTTTATTAGGTATAGGATACCTTATCCATTTTAAAACCTTATTTAGCGGTTTATAATTAATAACCAGTCTTGGTATGCCTCTTTCTTGTTCGGAATGTTTATTAACATAAAAGGCAGTACATGACCATGGAGACTTTGCATTTCTAATTAAATTCTTGTTTAAAAGAGATTTTATCTCTTGTTTACATAATTCCATATATTCAGAATTCATTTGACAAGGTCTAGCCTTGGTTGGAATTTGTTTTTCATTAAAAATTTCTTCATATGGAAGTGAAACAATATGTTTTTTCCTATCCCAGAAAGCATTGGGATGATCATTACATATTTGTAGACTGAATTGGTGTTCTATAAGTTTAATTTTTTCTTGTAATTTTGGGTTATTTAATCTTTCTTGAATACTTAAAGAAAATATTTCTTTTTGCAAAAAATCAATTTGATTTATCTTTGCTTTTAGCAATTCCTCTTTTAAATTGTTTAATGTTCTTGTTATTGGATTAGAAATGAATTTAAAAACAATTTCTTTTCCTTCATACGTATCAATTATTCCAGTACGATCTACATTTTTTAAAGGAAATATTTTGTTAAAGAAAGGGCTTCCAAGTATAACTTAGTTACCTAGATTTTTTACCAATACAAAACTTGTACTAATACAAGTATTATTTTGACAAATAAAAGCTTGAGGGATTTTATAATTTACCTCTAATTTTCCTTTCCCAGCATGACTGAGAGTATGAGTAGTTTTATAATAATACTTTGTAGGAATTAATCCTTCTTGTATACAATATACATCTGCACCACTATCAAAGAATGCAACTACTTATATTAAGAAATCATTACCTATTGGTAATTTAATTTTTCTATGCCATTTTTGAGAAGTAATAATTTATCTTATATTTTTCAGAAATAATTCTGATTAATTTATCTTTTTCTAGACATATTATTCTATTGTCTAAATCTTTATTATTCTGTTGTAAAATTTTTACTTCTGATTTTAAATTATCAATTTCTTCCTTTAATTGTTGTATATCAACAGTTTTTTTATCTTTATTTCATTGGTTTAATTGTATTTTTAATTCTGCCAAAGAAAATAGTTTTGATTCTTTAAAATTTGAACAAGAAGGACATTCTTCTTGTTTTCCTATAAATGAAGAGATTATTTTCTCTTTAATTTGTGGATCATCTACCACTTTTAGTAATTCTATTATTTCACTTGTCAAAACATTTATTTCCATATTTTGGAATTGTGAAATTATTTTATAAATATTTTCTTCTTCTTCTTCTTCTGAAGTGTTATTACAACAGTTGTTTTTACAACAGTCTTCTTCTTCAGAGGAAGAGTATAGATCTTCATTTTCTAAAATATTTAAATCTTTATTAAAAGATGGATTAGATTCAGTATCTGATTCTAAAAGTATATTTGAGATTTGATTTTTTAAATCTTCATCTTCTAGCTTATTAAGCTTCTTCCTAACCCAGCAAGTTTTTGCTGTGTGACCTATTTTTCCACATTTCTTACAGATTAATTTTGACCTATATGTCTTATACGAAGGTTTATTTTCCTCGTATTTTTGAATTCTTTTATTTTTTCTATCTTCCCTTTTCCTTTTTCTTTTTTGATGTTGGTAGGGATTTGATTTTTTAATTTTCTTAGAATTATTTGAGGTTCCTTCCATACCAAATTGACTACAGAATTCACCTAATTGTTTCTTCTCATTTAGAGAATGTTTCTTAATTTGCTGGTTTAACTTAATTTCATTGCATAAATTTAAACCTTCTTGAATACAAGTTCCTATTTACTTGCCGTAAGTATAATCATCATAATTTATACTTATTCCACCTTTTCTTAGGTTATTTCTAACTCTTTCTGCAAATAAATACGGGAGGCCATCTACGAATTTTGACTTCCAATGTGAGCTATTTGACTCAGGGAGTTCCATTACCCTGCTTAGGAAAGTATCTTTATACCACTTAAAAGATGTTAGGGTTCTACACTTAAGATTTTGTAGAAGAGTCCTAATATTCTCTGAATTATCAGACCACCTGCCTGTAAAGTGTTCTATAATATTGACTATTAAAGTATAAACTGAGTTGTTTTCAACAACACCATTGTCCTCTTTTGCACTATTGAGGATTTCTTTTCTATCTGAATCTGATAGATAATTATCCCACCAACCTTTAAGTTGGCCTGTAAAACCTGATATAATCATCTGAGCTAATGTCTTTATTGTATTTTTATTATTTTGACAAATAGTGCTATACATAAGCATCCTATGGACAGTATTATAAATCTGCCCTTCTGTTTGACCATCTATGTTCCATTCATAGATCATTTTTCCACTATACGAATTACTAATTACGTATTCCTGTTCTTCTATTAGAACATCCTGTGGGGTAGGCCTAGGATAATAATACATCCTCTGAGTTGGCTTATTAGCAAACTTAGATAACTTTATGATTTCATCATTGATCTTCTGCTTATAATCTTCTTCTTTTAAACTATCTTCAAAATCTGTTAATGTATTTATTTTTAGATTTTTTAGACTATTAATCGAATCATTTAATGTTTGCATTAAGTTTTCTTCAGATTTTGTTTTGAAATCTGTCACCTTAGGAGGTAATTGAATACTAGGAGTAGCAATAGACTCTTTATTTTTTATCTGATCATTTATTATGATACTTTGTTTTTCTTTGAAATGGAATAATATTTTATCCATTTTTTTTAGAAATATCCTGGAGTTGTTCTCCAATTATTATTAAATAAAGATTTGAATAATTTTGTTGTTTTATTAAACCATTTATATGAGAAATAGTCGTCTGCAAGGTTTCACCTTCCAGAAGTTTTTGAAAAGCTTGATAGTATCTTTCCTCTCCTTGTTTTTCAATTTTAAACCCATTAGTAGGAGGGAAAACATTCGATACTATATTTTCATTAATATTAAAATTTCTTTCTATAACAGAAATAATACTATTAGTATATTTATCAATAAACCATGGAACAAAAGGTATAATCTTTTGTTTTTCCTTTAATTCATTATAAAATTCTTCTCTGAAAAATTCTTTATCTGTTTTTTCAAAATTTTTGAAAAACCATGTTCTAAATAATTCCCATTTGGGTTGGAGAAATTCATTAGAAATTTCTTCTCTTACTGGTGATCCCGGAGTAAAATCTAGTTTTTCTTTTGTATTCATATTTAAAAAAAATTTATTTCTGATTCGGTTAGTTCCGGATCTATTCTAATTCCTCGAACTATATTTTCCGAGTTTATTCTTAATTCATCTATTTTTCTTTCAGGAAATTCTTCCTTAATCCTGGATGTTGACGCCCTAGAAGGACTTCTAGCTGTGTAATTTACAGGAGAGATATAATAATGGGATGACACAGATTTTTATATGGAGGGTTCGTATTTTATTTTATTATTTTCAAATTGTATTTGAACTAACCCTTCATTTGTTTGTGAAATATTTATTGGATTATTATCTACATATTGTTGAGATGGGCTTACTTTATCTAGTACCCAATTTTCTGGAAAATTAATTTCTTCCCATTTAATTTTTCTTCTCGTAGTAATATTAGCTTTACTAAAATTAATTTCTACAAGAATTGTTTCATTTAACGGTTTATCTACCATTTTACAATGAGGATTAAGCGTAAATAAAGGCTTATAATAAATTCTATAACAGATTCATATTACCTCTGATCTTGGTACATAATTGTAACCATGCGTTTTAACATTCAAAGTTAAAGCATCTAAAATATTGACATCAGACAATGATAATTGCAAATTAGGATAAACATTAAAATAGATTGGACCATGAGCCAGACTAGATTGAACAATTCCCATAAGAGATTGTTTCCAATTTAAGTTTCTAGCATCTCTAAGAACTGCAACAAAACTTTCTGGTAAGCCTTCTAAAGTTAGAGGCTTAAATGCAATTTGCACTAATCCTATATGAATAAATTTATATTCTTTTTTATATTTTTGTAAATCTCTTTTTGATAATAATTTTATTATCATTTCATCCGTGTTTAAGGAAGATGATTCCTCAGTTGTTTTAACAACTTGTTTTAATCCCAATTTTTCAAAGGTTCCTAATTTATAAATTAGTTTGTAATCAATTTTTGGAATAGTCTATTTATTTAATAAATCTAAATTATGAGGAATATCATATTCTTCCTCCATACTGTTTTTAATAGTATCTTCTGATCTTAAAATATTCATATTTGAATATCAGGATTAAGTGTTGAAACATACACACACACATCAAACAGAACACCATGGCTCTGATACCATAAAAGGCAGGACCTTGTATGGGAAAAGAGGAGAAAACCATAAAGTCTGGACGAAAAGACAAAAGATCAAGAGAAACGATGGAACTTTGGTGATTTTACACAGCCGTTGTCCAGGATGTTAATATGTGGTCAGTAAAGGTCAGACCCAAAACGCCCCACGCCTTCTTGGCTTTTTGGCTTAAACGGGTCCCCAGGCGGTCGACCGCCCATATTAACATCTTAGATGGGCTATAACCCTATCCCACGAATCCTCTTAAAATCTTACCTTTGTCCAGGTTTTAAGATCTCTTTTTTATTATGATAATCTGTTGAGCATGGTGATGTTTCAACACTTAGAGGTTTAGCCTCTAAGTGAGGCGATCATATAAATATAAATATGAAAGTAAGAATAGAAAATTACCAGAAATTAAGAGCTTGAAACTTGAAAGCTTTAAACTTCAAATATTATTACAGAAGATTTATTACAAGAGAGAGAGAGCTGGTTCTGAAAACCGGTGCCTCTTCCTAAACATTAAGTCCTCTTTATATAGAGGCTCTAGCACCGAATATTACAGCGAATATTCGCTTATAATTGCGTATGACGCGTCTTGTATCACTAGTCAAAAAGTAAACAGTAAAAGCTACAATAATGTAGCATACAAACAAAATAGTTTGTCGGCCAATTATAAAGATGAATTATTGGTCCTTATTTTTCTTCCTTGTGGAGCCTATTGTTTTAATTGAGCTTTTGACTTTCTAGCCGATTTTGCTGGTGTGAATTCTCTATCCAATTTTGCCATCATTTGCTCATAGGCTTCATCGTCCAAGGGTTCATCTTCTTGGCTATCTTGTAAAATTTGAGTATCTTCTCCTATATGTGAAGAGTCTGATTCAGACATTCTTGAGCTTAAAGAAGCTTCTTCTTTTCTAAAATTCTTGGCTATGTCCTTTTTTATTTCTGCAATATATTGTTGCATTATTTCTTCCTCACTGATATTGTCAGTGCCTTTCGTCATTTTTAGTTTTCGAACAATATGTTGAAAAGGGCTAGGAGCTTCTCTTTATTGTTTAATTTGTTGTTGTTGGTTATAAAGTTTTATTGTCTGCTGGATTTGATCCACGGTATCCTGGCATTTAATTTTGCCATCCTCCTTCTTTATCATTTGTTTCCAGAATTTTGTCTTATAAGTTCTTCTGATACAGAAGATATTTTCACTGGTATAACCAGTTTCTGGAGTCCATTTCCATATCCATAGGATACTAAACTGGACAAAATAGTGTAACGAGGCCATTCCCTCAATAACATTATTTTCATGTTGAGCTTCTATTAAAGCAGGTGATAAATCTACCCACTGAGAATATAAAGTTTTAAATAATTAGGATTCTCCCATGAAAATTTCAATAGATGGACCGTATGACTGCCACCATTTATGAAACCAAACCGGAATGTCCGATTCATATACTTTAGAGCAAATTTTTATAAACCACGAATGTTTGTGATTCTGATTATCAATCAGAAATACTTTATTAAAAGCATTAATATAATCCTTATAGTTATATCTAATGGGAGTTCTAGTTTCAGGGTGCAAAATTTCCCTGTCTTTTAAAGGAGATATTCCCTAATTTTCAACAGATATGATCTGTTTAACCACTATTTTGCTGAAGCTTATAATTTTATTACTACCCATATAATTGAGTAATTTCGCAGGATTCTTCTTTGAGGAGTTCTTTATAATATATTCTGGACTTATATGTCTCAGAGGGATAGAATCCCGAATCAAAATATCTTTTGATTATAAACCAAGGCTGATCATTCTATTTTTTATCTTTTTGATCTAAAAGGAGTATAACATCCTTTTTTGGATTATTAATCCATCCTTCATCTTCACTTTCATTTATTGTGACCTGTGCATATGATGCTGTTTCTTCAGGGGTATGTCCCTGTGATGCTTTATAAGCTAAAAACTCTTTATAAGTTTTTTCATCAAATTGAGGTTTTGAGGAGGATGATGCATATGATGAACCATCCATAGCTATAAGCTTTTTATTACCCATTTGATGGATAATTCTTTCTGTTCCTCTTCCTCTATAAGAGGAAGTTCTTCCTCGTCCTCTGCCTCTGTCCCGAGGGATCATGGCTGAAACATTTAACCATAAGAAATTATTATTTCTCGGTGTTTTAAATCCTTTAGTTGTTTTTCCAAGTATTTTATTCCGTATTTAATTTGCTCAATAGCATGGTTTTTTGCCTTATCTGACAAAAACGGAATTTCTTTTATTTCTTGAATATTATTGTGCAATCCTATTAATTGGATCTGAATATTAATTGTTTTTTCAATAATTTCGAATATTGCTATGCGCATAATTCCTCTTGAATGACTCATTGATTTAAATATTCCCTGGTAAGAAAATCAGGTAAACTGCTATCAGTTCCCTTTTTATAAATAATTTCAAAATCAAATGGCGCAAGATGTGATTGCCATATAGCAAACATCTGCTTAGAAACATCATGTTTAAAATCTTTATTGAACATATATTTAGATGCATTGTAGTCAGTTTTAATTATAAATTTCTTATTGAATAAATCATCTTGAAATTTTAAGACGCATTTAACTATTGCAAGAATCTCTTTTGCCACAGTTGCGTAATTTTTCTGACTTTCATTCCATTTTCCAGAATGAAATCTAACAAGATATTCTGTTTATTAATTGGAGATATTTGTTTTAGTATACCCCCGTAGCCTATATCTTAGGCATCAGTTTCAACAATTTTTTCCCATTCTGGGTTTGTTATAGTTAAGCAAGGAAGGTTTTGAACCTTTTGCTTAATCTTTTATACTGCTTTAGTATGATCGATAGACCATGGCTTAGGATTCTTCCTTAGCCTATCGTATAATAAAGCCGTATCTTCTGCTAAATTTTTATAATAAGGAAGAATGTAATTTAGACTTCCAAGAAATCTTTGTAATTGAGTTTTATCTAAAATCTCATCTGGGAATTTAGATGCAAATTCAATACTTCTATTAATTGGAATTATATTTCCTTGATCAATATTATGTCCTAAAAATCTGACTTTAGTCTGGAAAAGAGACATTTTTGGTCTAGATATGACTAAACCATTTTTTAAAATTATATTTTAAATATTTCTAGATATTTAAAATGAGTTTCAATATCCTTTGAAAATACAAGGATATCATCAATATAGACAATAATAAATTCACTATAAGGAATGAAAATGTCATTCATAATATTTTGGAATTCTGAAGGGGTATTTTTTAATCCAAATGGCATAACATTCCATTCGTAATGCCCAACAGGTACTGTAAAAGCAGTTTTATACCTGTCTTTTTCTTCAATTTGTATTTGCCAGTATCCTGACTTTAAATCAAATTTAGAAAATATGTTTGACTCGTATAATTTGTCTAGCAAATCCTTTTTATTAGGTATAGGATACCTTATCCATTTTAAAACCTTATTTAGCGGTTTATAATTAATAACCAGTCTTGGTATGCCTCTTTCTTGTTCGGAATGTTTATTAACATAAAAGGCAGTACATGACCATGGAGACTTTGAATTTCTAATTAAGTTCTTGTTTAAAAGAGATTTTATCTCTTGTTTACATAATTCCATATATTCAGAATTCATTTGACAAGGTCTAGCCTTGGTCGGAATTTGTTTTTCATTAAAACTTTCTTCATATGGAAGTGAAACAATATGTTTTTTCCTATCCCAGAAAGCATTGGGATGATCATTACATATTTGTAGACTGAATTGGTGTTCTATAAGTTTAATTTTTTCTTGTAATTTCGGGTTATTTAATCTTTCTTGAATACTTAAAGAAAATATTTCTTTTTGCAAAAAATCAATTTGATTTATCTTTGCTTTTAGCAATTCCTCTTTTAAATTGTTTAATGTTCTTGTTATTGGATTAGAAATGAATTTAAAAGCAATTTCTTTTCCTTCATACGTACCAATTATTCCAGTACGGTCTACATTTTTTAAAGGAAATATTTTGTCAAAGAAAGGGCTTCCAAGTATAACTTGGTTACCTAGATTTTTTACCAATAAAAAACTTGTACTAATACAAGTATTATTTTGACAAATAAAAGCTTGAGGGATTTTATAATTTACCTCTAATTTTCCTTTCCCAGCATGACTGAGAGTATGAGTAGTTTTATAATAATACTTTGTAGGAATTAATCCTTCTTGTATACAATTTACATCTGCACCACTATCAAAGAATGCAACTACTTCTATTAAGAAATCATTACCTATTAGTAATTTAATTTTTCTTGTCATTTTTGAGAAGTAATAATTTATCTTATATTTTTCAGATATAATTCTGATTCTTCTATTGGTTGTATATTTAATTTATCTTTTTCTAGACATATTATTCTATTGTCTAAATCTTTATTATTCTGTTATAAAATTTTTACTTCTGATTTTAAATTATCAATTTCTTTCTTTAATTGTTGTATATCAACAGGTTTTTTATCTTTATTTCTTTGGTTTAATTGGATTTTTAATTCTGCCAAAGAAAATGGTTTTGATTCTTTAGAATTTGAACAAGAAGGACATTTTCTTGTTTTCCCATAAATAAATAGATTATTTTCTCTTTAATTTGTGGATCATCTACCACTTTTAGTAATTCTATTATTTCACTTGTCAAAACATTTATTTCCATATTTTGGAATTGTGAAATTATTTTATAAATATTTTCTTCTTCTTCTTCTTCTGAAGTGTTATTACAACAGTTGTTTTTACAACAGTCTTCTTCTTCAGAGGAAGAGTATAGATCTTCATTTTCTAAAATATTTAAATCTTTATTAAAAGATGGATTAGATTCAGTATCTGATTCTAAAAGTATATTTGAGATTTGATTTTTTAAATCTTCATCTTCTAGCTTATTAAGCTTCTTCCTAACCCAGCAAGTTTTTGCTGTGTGACCTATTTTTCCACATTTCTTACAGATTAATTTTGACCTATATGTCTTATACGAAGGTTTATTTTCCTCGTATTTTTGAATTCTTTTATTTTTTCTATCTTCCCTTTTCCTTTTTCTTTTTTGATGTTGGTAGGGATTTGATTTTTTAATTTTCTTAGAATTATTTGAGGTTCCTTCCATACCAAATTGACTACAGAATTCACCTAATTGTTTCTTCTCATTTAGAGAATGTTTCTTAATTTGCTGGTTTAACTTAATTTCATTGCATAAATTTAAACCTTCTTGAATACAAGTTCCTATTTACTTGCCGTAAGTATAATAATCATAATTTATACTTATTCCACCTTTTCTTAGGTTATTTCTAACTCTTTCTGCAAATAAATACGGGAGGCCATCTACGAATTTTGACTTCCAATGTGAGCTATTTGACTCAGGGAGTTCCATTACCCTGCTTAGGAAAGTATCTTTATACCACTTAAAAGATGTTAGGGTTCTACACTTAAGATTTTGTAGAAGAGTCCTAATATTCTCTGAATTATCAGACCACCTGCCTGTAAAGTGTTCTATAATATTGACTATTAAAGTATAAACTGAGTTGTTTTCAACAACACCATTGTCCTCTTTTGCACTATTGAGGATTTCTTTTCTATCTGAATCTGATAGATAATTATCCCACCAACCTTTAAGTTGGCCTGTAAAACCTGATATAATCATCTGAGCTAATGTCTTTATTGTATTTTTATTATTTTGACAAATAGTGCTATACATAAGCATCCTATGGACAGTATTATAAATCTGCCCTTATGTTTGACCATCTATGTTCCATTCATAGATCATTTTTCTACTATACGAATTACTATTTACGTATTCCTGTTCTTCTATTAGAACATCCTGTGGGGTAGGCCTAGGATAATAATACATCCTCTGAGTTGGCTTATTAGCAAACTTTGATAACTTCATGATTTCATCATTGATCTTCTTCTTATAATCTTCTTCTTTTAGACTATCTTCAAAATCTGTTAATGTATTTATTTTCAGATTTTTTAGAGTATTAATCGAATCATTTAATGTTTGCATTAAGTTTTCTTCAAATTTTGTTTTGAAATCTGTCACCTTAGGAGGTAATTGAATACTAGGAGTAGCAATAGACTCTTTATTTTTTATTTGATCATTTATTATGATACTTTGTTTTTCTTTGAAATGACATAATATTTTATCCATTTTTTTAGAAATATCCTGGAGTTGTTCTCCAATTATTATTAAATAAAGATTTGAATAATTTTGTTGTTTTATTAAACCATTTATATGAGAAATAGTCGTCTGCAAGGTTTCACCTTCCAGAAGTTTTTGAAAAGCTTGATAGTATATTTTCTCTCCTTGTTTTTCAATTTTAAACCCATTAGTAGGAGGGAAAACATTCGATACTATATTTCCATTAATATTAAAATTTCTTTCTATAACAGAAATAATACTATTAGTATATTTTTCAATAAACCATGGAACAAAAGGTATAATCTCTTATTTTTCATTTAATTTATTATAAAATTCTTCTCTGAAAAATTCTTTATCTGTTTTTTCAAAATTTTTGAAAAACCATGTTCTAAATAATTACCATTTGGGTTGGAGAAATTCATTAGAAATTTCTTCTCTTACTGGTGATCCCGGAGTAAAATCTAGTTTTTCTTTTGTATTCATATTTAAACAAAATTTATTTCTGATTCGGTTGGTTTCGGATCTATTCTAATTCCTCGAACTATATTATCCGAGTTTATTCTTAATTCATCTATTTTTCTTTCAGGAAATTCTTCCTTAATCCTGGATGTTGACGCCCTAGAAGGACTTCTAACTGTGTAATCTACAGGAGAGATATAATAATGGGATGACACAGATTTTTATATGGAGGGTTCGTATTTTATTTTATTATTTTCAAATTGTATTTGAACTAACCCTTCATTTGTTTGTGAAATATTTATTGGATTATTATCTACATACTGTTGAGATGGGCTTACTTTATCTAGTACCCAATTTTCTGGAAAATTAATTTCTTCCCATTTAGTTTTTCTTTTAGTAGTAATATTAGCTTTACTAAAATTAGTTTCTTTAAGAATTGTTTCATTTAACGGTTTATCTACCATTTTACAATGAGGATTAAACGTAAATAAAGGCTTATAATAAATTCTATAACAGATACATATTACCTCTGATCCTGGTACATAATTGTAACCATGCGTTTTAACTTTCAAAGTTAAAGCATCTAAAATATTGACATCAGACAATGATAATTGCAAATTAGGATAAACATTAAAATAGACTGGACCATGAGCCAGACTAGATTGAACAATTCCCATAAGGGATTGTTTCCAATTTAAGTTTCTAGTATCTCTAAGAGCTGCTACAAAACTTTCTGGTAAGCCTTCTAAAGTTAGAGGCTTAAATGCAATTTGCACTAATCCTATATGAATAAATTTATATTCTTTTTTATATTTTTGTAAATCTCTTTTTGATAATAATTTTATTATCATTTCATCCGTGTTTAAGGAAAATGTTTCCTCAGTTGTTTTAACAACTTGTTTTAATCCCAATTTTTCAAAGGTTCCTAATTTATAAATTAGTTTGTAATCAATTTTTGGAATAGTCCATTTATTTAATAAATCTAAATTATGAGGAATATCATGTTCTTCCTCCATACTGTTTTTATCAGTATCTTCTGATCTTAAAATATTCATATTTGAATATCAGGATTAAATGTTGAAACATACACACACATCAAACAGAACACCATGGCTCTGATACCATAAAAGGCAGGACCTTGTATGGGAAAAGAGGAGAAAACCATAAAATCTGGACGAAAAGACCAAAGTTCTTCCTTATAGTGAATTTATTATTGTCTATATTGATGATATCCTTGTATTTTCAAAGGATATTGAAACTCATTTTAAACATCTAGAAATATTTAAAAATATAATTTTAAAAAATAGTTTAGTCATATCTTGACCAAAAATTTCTCTTTTCCAGACTAAAGTCAGATTTTTAGGACATAATATTGATCAAGAAAATATAATTCCAATTAATAGAAGTATTGAATTTGCATCTAAATTCCCAGATGAGATTTTTGATAAAACTCAATAACAGTTTACCTGATTTTCTTATCAGGGAATATTTAAATCAATGAGTCATTCAAGAGGAATTATGCGCATTGCAATATTCGAAATTATTGAAAAAAAAATTAATATTCAGATCCAATTAATAGGATTGCACAATAATATTCAAGAAATAAAAGAAATTCCTTTTTTGTCAGATAATGCAAAAACCATGCTATTGAGCAAATTAAATACGGAATAAAATCCTTGGAAAAACAACTAAAGGATTTAAAACACCGAGAAATAATAATTTCTTGTGGTAATAATAATAATAATAATAATAATAGTAATAGTAATAGTAATAGTAATAGTAATAGTAATTGTAATAGTAATAGTAGTAGTAATAGTAGTAGTAATAGTAGTAGTAGTAATAATAGTAGTAGTAATAGTAGTAGTAATAGTAGTAGTAATAGTAGTAATAATAATAGTAATAATAATAGTAATAATAATAATAATAATAATAATAATAATAATAATAATAATAATAATAATAATAATAACAATAACAATAACAATAACAATAACAATAACAATAACAATAGTAATAGTAATAGTAGTAGTAATAATAGTAGTAATAGTAGTAGTAATAGTAGTAATAGTAGTAATAGTAGTATTAGTAGTAGTAATAGTAGTAGTAATAGTAGTAGTAATAGTAGTAATAGTAATAGTAATAGTAGTAGTAATAATAGTAGTAATAATAGTAGTAATAATAATAGTAATAATAATAATAATAATAATAATAATAACAATAATAACAATAATAACAATAATAATAATAACAATAATAACAATAATAACAATAATAATAATAATAATAATAATAATAATAATAATAATAATAATAATAATAATAATAATAATAATAATAATACACACACCACCAACTCACACATACACACTAAACACACACTCTACACACACACTCTGCACTCACACTCACACACACACTTACAACACATTCTCACACACACATGGCATATATATATATACATACAAACACATGCATACAACATCACATACAAACACTCTCAAATATACATAATTTTGAAGGCACCCATATCAATACACACATGAATACATACGTACATACAACAGAATACACCCGCATCCATCACACACACACACACACACACACACACACACACTTGCATCCACACTTCAACACACACTCATACGCACACACTTACACACACAGAAACACACACACATGCCTCGGTCCATACACACGCACACACACACATGACATGCATACACAAGACGCACACACACACACAGCCATGCGCCTGTCTCACACACACACACACCCACACCATGCGCCTAACACACACACACACCCCATGCGCCTAACACACATTGGAACACACACACACAATGCATATACTAAACACATATAAAATCACACACACACACTAGGTATATATATACATACCCACACGATACGCATATATATACACACATATAACATGCCCGACAACACGACAACATAACCGGGGCACCGCCACACTCCGACACACCTCCAACACACAACGTATATACATACAGTAGCACGCACGTACAACCGCATATACACACACACATAATCGGTTATATACCAACAAACAACTTGGCACATACACCCAATATACATATATATATATATATATATATATATATATATATATATATATATATATATATATATATATACACGGCACACATACACACATCGCAACACCAATCACGGTCACAACCAACACCACCCCAACACCGCCACACACCGCTGCACAACCATCGTATAACATCGTACACACCAAACCGAAAAGACAAAACCGAACCCAACGAAACGAAATTTACAATGATCGATTACCGGCGAAACGAGTAAACGGCGGGACGATGACAACCGACGGTGGCTCAAGGCGGAAAAACGAGGTTGATTCGGTGGTTCACGGTTAAGCGTTCAGGGAGACAAAAGGGGGGGGGGGGCTTTCAACGACAGTAGGGTTGCTGATGGTTTTGGGTGTTTGTACATATAGTTTTCGTATTTACACATAGAACCCCGAACTATTTATGAATTAATTTTGAAAAATATTTATTTTGAACCCTAAACTTTTTATTTTATTTTTATTTAATCTAAACTTTATAACCGTAACTCTTAACGAACCAATTTAAAGAAAATATGTATACAGGTTATGACGTGTCGTAAAATAATATTAGTGCGGTCAAGATTTGCGGCGTCGCGAGCGTGATTCGATAGGTTTTTAGGCGAATGATATCATATAAAATAATAATAATAATAATAATAATAATAATAATAATAATAATAATAATAATAATAATAATAATAATAACGATAATAATAATACTTATCCAACTTATCATATTATAACGTTTTAGATTGACGCGCAAGACAAAAAGAAAAGGTGAAAATTCGGGATAGGAAACGAGTTAATTATGCAGAATAAATAATACGCAATAAGAGTTAACAAGCTTAACGTTAATTGACGGACCTATCGGTGACGGATGTCACAGTATCCCCCAGTTGAGAGAATTTCGTCCCGAAATTCAGCTGGAGTTAGATCTTGAAGCTCTATCCGCGAACAGATGCGGATATTTGAGTTTCATCTGGTCTTCCCTTTCCCACGTAAATTCTGGCCCTCGTTTAAAGTTCCATCGTACCCTGACAATTGGAATTTTGCTGCGTTTCAATCGTTTGACTTCCCGATCCATAATTTCTATTGGTTCTTCCACAAAGTGTAATTTCTCATCAATCTTGATTTCCTCAATCTAAACATGAAGGGATCCATCAGCTAAACATTTCTTGAGGTTCGATACATGGAATGTATCAAGCATACTATTAAGCTCTTGAGGTAACTTTAATCGATACGCCACATGACCAATTCTTTCAATGATCTCGAATGGTCCAACATACCTCGGAGCTAACTTTCCTTTCCTTTCGAATCGTACGATTCCTTTCCAAGGAGAAACTTTTAATAAGACACGATCACCCACACTAAACTCCAGAGGTTTCCGTCGATTATTAGCGTAACTTTTCTGACGGTCTCTAGCTGCCTTAAGTCTATCCTTGATTTGGAATATCTTATCAGTCAATTCCTGAATAATCTCGGGACCTGTCAATTGACTTTCACCTACCTCCGCCCTACATACTGGAGACCTGCACTTCCTTCCATACAATTCTTCAAACGGAGCACATCCAATGCTCGTATGGTAACTATTATTATAAGAGAATTTGATCAACGGTAAATGAGTATCCCAACTACCACCAAAGTCGATCACACATGCCCTAAGCATGACTTCTAGAGTCTGTATCGTACGTTCACTTTTACCATCCGTTTGTGGATGATAGGCAGTACTTAAATCTAACCGAGTGCCCATTGCATTCTGTAGAGTTTGCCAAAACCGCGATGTATATCGACTATCACGATCTGATATAATTGACATAGGCACCCCATGCCTGGCAACAATCTCATTTACATATAATCTTGCTAGCTTTTCCATCTTATAATCCTCACGAATCGGTAAGAATTGAGCGAACTTCGTCATTCGATCCACAATAACCCAAATTGAATCATGCCCACTACTTGTTCTAGGAAGCTTAGTAATGAAGTCCATCTGATATGAAGTCCTTTGGCGCATATTAAGTTCCTTTTGATCAGAAATGTGTTGAAGACTTTTTTGATCGGTTTAGATAAAGCACTTACTCCCATACAGATAATGCCTCCATATCTTAAGTGCAAATACTACTGCGCCTAATTCCAGATCATATGTCGTATAATTCTTTTCGTGAACCTTAAGCTGACGCGAGGCGTAAGCAATCACTTTATCCTTTTGCATTAGCACACATCCCAGTCCTTGATGTGATGCATCGCAGAACACCACAAAATCGTTGGATCCATCCGGAAGGGTCAATATTGGTGTATTACACAATCTTTCCTTCAATGTATAGAATGCCTCTTCTTGCTTATGCCCCCATTCAAATTTGTTTCCCTTCTGGGTTAACATTGTCAACGGTTGGGCGATTTTGGAGAAGTTTGCAATAAATCGGCGATAGTAACCAGCCAACCCTAAGAATTGACGTATCTCCGAAGGCATCTTAGGTGTATCCCATTTCTTAACTGCTTCGATCTTTCCAGGATCAATGTGAATTTCGTTCTCATTCACCACGTGCCCTAGAAATTTCACTTCTCGCAACCAAAATTCATACTTTGAGAACTTGGCGTAAAGTTTATCTTCCTTTAATAGCTCTAGTATCGCTTGTAGGTGCTGTTCATGATCTTCCTTCGATCAAGAGTAGATAAGGATATCGTCTATGAACACAATTACAAACTTATCCAGATAGGGTTTACAAACCCGATTCATCAAATCCATGAACACCACCGGAGCGTTGGTCAGTCCAAACGACATGACTAAGAACTCGTAATGCCCATATCGAGTTCTAAACGCTGTTTTTGGTATGTTGTCCTCATGAACTCTCAATTGATGATAGCCCGATCAAATATCAATCTTAGAGAAGTAAGAAGCTCTTTGTAATTGGTTGAATAGGTCATTGATTCTAGGGAGAGGATATTGATTCTTCACGGTCAACTTATTCAGTTCCCGATAATCGATGCACATTTGGAACGATCCATCTTTCTTCTTGACGAATAATATCGGTGCTCCCCATAGTGAATGGCTGGGTAGGATAAAACCCTTATCCAATAATTCTTGCAATTGGCTCGATAGTTCCTGTATTTCTGATGGTGCTAATCGGTATGGCATCTTTGCTACGGATGTTGCTCCAGGTATCAAATCTATGCGGAATTCCACCTGTCGAGGAGGAGGCTGGACAAGTCGTCAGGAAATACTTCCGGAAAGTCTCGCACCACCGGAATATCCTCCAGTTTCCCTTCCTCTGTTTTCTTTTCCACAACATGCGCTAAAAAGGCGTAGCATTGCTTCTGCAGGCATCGTCGAGTCTTCATACATGAGATAAGTTTTAGGTTCTTTCCTGGTCGTTCTCCTTGTATCCTGAGCACATCACCGTTAGACATAGGAATTCGCACTACTTTTTCTCGGCAGACAATTTCGGCTCCATATTTTGATAACCAATCCATTCCCACTACTATGTCGAAACTTCCCAATTCAAAAGGGATCAAGTCTATATCAAAAGCATGGTCCTCTAATGTTATCGTACACCCTCTAATTATCTCACTTGCTTTCATAAACTTACCATTAGCCATTTTTACAGAGTAACTAGTCTTTAGACAACTAGGGTTCAAACCAAGCAGAGGTGCAAATTCAGAGGAAACAAACCTATTATCTGCCTCGGTATCAAATAATACAGATACAAAAAGGTTATTGAGAAGGTACGTACCCGTAACAACATTCGGGTCCTGACGAGCGTCGTTTGCCCCAATCACGAACGCATGTCCTCGGGCATCATTCCCCTGATTCGCCTGACCTTGATTGCCAGCTATCGCCATCACCCAATTTTGATTATTTCCAAGTTAACCCGGTGCCCGATTCAGTCTAGGGCACACATTCTGATAATAATCAGGGCTTCCACACTCATAGCAAACCCTGGCGTTTTCCGCTGGATTAATTGTATTTATCGGTGCAACCAAATTAGGCGCCACCCTACAATCCCTTGCAACATGTCCTGGGTGCCTACAGTTCATGCCCACCCGGCACGACGCCGCTTGCGGATGATGAAAATTACACTTATTGAACTTGGGGTGTGGCCCGACATATTCTCTCCTTCCTTGGTTCACTGCCACAAAGTTCCTTGTCACCTTCGCCTTCTTATCTAACCTACCCCTGGTTTGCTTGCTTGATTCTCCATTATCTCTTCGTTTTTCACTACCCTTGCCTAATACTCCAGTTCTCACCATCTCATCAGTTAAAGTACCAGCTTTCAGAATCGCACTTTGAATTGTAGGAGGAGCGGCTGCAGTTACCATCGCTCGGATTTGAGGAGCCAATCTCCAGATGTACCTTTCTATTCTCTTCAACTCTAGGGTCACCAAGTGCGGAACTAGCCTATCTAGTTTTTGAAATCGATCCGTGCACGCCATGTGCCTAGCTCCCACCATAGCATGATTCCAGAACTCATGCTCCAACTTCTGCATTTCATTGTTAGGGCAATACTCCTCAGTGATCAAAGCCTTAAATTCGTCCCAAGTCATCTGCATCGCTGCCTCCCTACCTCTTGCTTGAACTTGAGTATTCCACCAGGTCAATGCCTTTCCTTACAGTGAACATGTAGCATACTTGATCTTTTGGGTATCCAAGCACTCACTAATGTCGATCACTGCTTCCATCTTTTCAAGCCATCTCGTCAAAGTTATTGCTCCACCTTTGCCATCAAATTCCTTTGGTTTACAGGCCACAAATTCCTTATACGTACAACCTTTCCTTCTACCACCATCACCATGTCCATTCCCATTTCCACCTGCATTAGCATTACCATTGTTTGGTCCATTCCCATTTCCATTGCCCGGACCACCACCATTACCATTCATGTCACCATTACCATTCTCCTTACCAAGTCCACCTCCTTCTTCATTGTTGTTGCCATTCTCGCCTTCATATCCATTCTCGCCATTCTCTTCATCACCACCATTCCCACCATTATTTCCATTACCATTGTTGCCACCCCCATTGTCATGGTTCATGATGTTATCGCTCACTTATGCCACTATGGTCGGAATGAGCGCAGCTAGCTGCTGAGCAATCATAGCAGCTATGTCAGGATTTCCAGCTCCTTGATTGTTACTAGCTGGACAACCTTCGTTTCCTCCTCCAGGTGCTCCACCCCTACCACCAGCATCTCTTCCTCTACCTCTGCCTCTCAGGGCAGCACCACCACGACTGTTACTGAGAGTAATTCTTCTGGGTGGCATTTTCTAATCAACAACAGATAATACGTAAGCTTCAATCATATCAAGGTTTAACACAATTCAATCATCCACGAGAAGTTAATATATCAGTGCAAACCTTATAATTCCTGAGACAAATTCACAAACAATTCCATAATAATATAAGGCTTCATTTCCATAACCTGCAATATCCCCAGACATGGTCAAATACTAAAATCAAAGTCAAACACACTAATCCCGATAATCTTAAGCCAACAGTACTAAAAAGGAACATAATAATAAGTGATAATCAGTAGTGGCATAAAGCGTTCCTAGTTCAATCCTTTTTATTTCTTCATGAGTAAGAAACGATAAGTCCTCCTGTCATGCGACGCGCAAACTCTCTCTTGCCCTTTAGGGACGGAGGGGCAGGCAGATAGCCACCATCATCCCGAATAATCGGTGGGTGCGTAGCCACCTCCTGTATAGGCCCCACACGACTCTTATAACTGCTAACAGATCTAGGAGAATTAGGTGGTGATTCAGGAATGTCCCTGATAACTCCTTGAGGCAGTACAATGTTCCCTGGTTGAGGGAAGGTTCTTTTCACAGCATAAGCGCTCCTGGGTGCTCCAAATCCATAGGGTCTATAGCACTTCGTCATAGACCTCGTCATCAGTCTACGCCTTCGCACATCTACTGCAAGTTTCACTTGTTTCGACGGGCCAGGTGATACCTCCTCACTCTCCGAGTCAGAAGAAATCACAATGATAAAAGGGGGAACGGAAGAACCAGTAGAAGACATCCTACAAGAAAAAAGTAGGGGTACTTTTCCTTAGGTGAAGTAGATCAAATAGTAAAGAAATAGATAAACAGAAAAGGAGGAACATACATGTAATATCAGATGCATACAAAACCCTAGTATGCATTCTACATGAAGGTTTCTAGGTTATAGTCTAGGTCGAGTGATTCGCCTAATTATCTATAACCAATGGCTCTGATACCAATCTGTCACACCCTCGCTTATAGCGAAAACATGAGGATGTAACGGACGGGATCGTCATAACGCATTGTTAATTAATAGAGATGCATTAAATGATGTATGGTCAACGTGTCTTGACGTCACCCAACACAAATGAAGACTTGTGTCGTGGTTAGTCAATTCCATGACAAACATAGCCAAACAGTCAAAAGAAATGTAAAATCCCACAACCCGGGAGAAGGTGAACAAAATATGAATAATAAAGAAGATCCAAACGTGATTGTCTAAAACACCAAATAAGTTTGAAATGCAATTCCTAGGGTCGTAGCTAAGACAACATCCCTAGCTATCCTTAATGATTGTTACCTGAAAAGATATGCTCAAAAGGGTCAACATATTGTTGGTGAGCTCGCAGGTTTAAATACTAAATACAAATTGATGATGTATAATAGTTTTGTAGGACATAAGTGTCACATGTAATCATAAACATCATAACTAAACCTATGACGTACACACAGATCTTGTCAGAACATATTCACCCTAGGGCCCATCCGTGGCCACTGTCAGTCCCAACTAGTATACTAACGAACAAGGGTGGGGGTGTCAACCCAATAGTACTATCAATACCTGTCCGTCGGCTCCGACACCGGAGTTAAATAGTTGTGAATAAAGAACCACACAGAAAACTCATACATGTACCAGATATAACTTACAAAACAGTAAACACAATAGTACCAAAGAATAAATGAGTTTACAACATAAAAAGGGTTGAACAGACTTTTCCCCCTTATTGTTTATAAATAATTGTTATAAAACAGGACCGTGAAACTCACCTTGAGGTGATACGAAATAAGATGAACAAAAGCTTCAACGGATGAGAGCAATGAACGATCAACCACCTATAATTAATGGTAATAAAATCTTAAAACGCGTCTAAGGAGAATAGATACATTCGGTCGGTTTCGGGTCGCATTGGGTTCAACGCGCGACACGCACACAATTAGATATATATATACAACACACCCTATAATAATAATATTAATAATAATGATAGTAATACTAATAAAGATATTATTTTTATCGTTAATAAAATAAAATGATAATAATAATACTAATAATAATAATAATAATAATAATAATAATAATAATAATAATAATAATAATAATACTAATAATAATAATAATAAACACACACCACCAACTCACGGGTCACACATACACACTAAACACACACACTCACACTCACACTCTCTGCACTCACACTCACACACACACTTACAACACAATCTCACACACACACGGCATATATATATACATACAAACACATGCATACAACATCACATACAAACACTCTTAAATATACATAATTTTGAAAGCACCCGTATCA
Source organism: Flaveria sonorensis (assembly GCA_025506505.1). Lineage (NCBI taxonomy): Eukaryota > Viridiplantae > Streptophyta > Magnoliopsida > Asterales > Asteraceae > Flaveria > Flaveria sonorensis. Next base: position 18,278,778 of record CM046423.1, on the reverse strand, counting down.
ATACACACATGAATACATATGTAAATACAGCAGAATACACCCGCATCCATCACGCACACACACACACACTTGCACCCACACTTCAACACACACTCACACACACACACACACTTACACACACAGAAGCACACACACATGCCTCGGTCCATACACACGCACGCACACACAAGGCATGCATACACAAGACGCACACACACTGCCATATGCCTATCTCACACACACACCCACACCATGCGCCTAACACACACACACACCATGCGCCTAACACACATTGGAACACACCCACACAATGCATATACTAAACACACATAAAATCACACACACACTCGGTATATATTTACATACCCACACGATATGCATATATATACACACATATAACATGCCCGGCAACACGATAACATAATCGGGGCACCGCCGCACACTGACACACCTTCAACACACAACATATATACATACAGTTGCACGCACGTACAACCGCATATACACACACACACACAATCGGTTATATACCGAAAAACAACTTGCACATACACCCGATATACATATATATACACGGCACACACACACATCGCAACACCACTCACGGTCACGACCAACACAGCCACACACCGCTGCACAACCACCGTATAACACCGTACACACCGAACCGAAAAGAAGAAACCGAACCCAACGAAACGAAGTTTACAATGATCGATTACCTGCGAAACAAGTAAACGACGGGATGACGACAACCGACGGTGGCTCACGGCGGCAAAACGAGGTTGATTCGGTGGTTCACGGTTGAGCGTTCACGGAGGCAAAAGGGGGGGGGGGATTTCGACGACAGTAGGGTTGCCGATGGTTTTGGGTGTTGGTATATATAGTTTTCATATTTACACATAGAACCCCGAACTATTTATGAATTAATTTTTTTTAGTTTGAAAAATATTTATTTTGAACCCTGAACTTTTTATTTTATTTTTATTTAATCCAAAATTTATAACCGTAACTCTTAACGAACCAATTTAAAGAAAATATGTATACGGGTTATGACATGTCGCAAAATAATATTAGTGTGGTCAAGATTTGCGGTGTTGCGAGCGTGATTCGATAGGTTTTCAGGCGAGTAATATCGTATAAAATAATAATAATAATAATAATAATAATAATAATAATAATAATAATAATAATGATAATAATAATAATAAGGATAATAATATTAACGATAATAATAATACTTATCCAACTTATCATATTATAACGTTTTAGATTGACGCGCAAGACAAAAAGAAAAGGTAAAAATTTGGGATAGGAAACAAATTACTTATGCAGAATAAATAATACGCAATAAGAGTTAATGAGCTTAACGTTAATTGACGGACCTGTCGGTGACGGATGTCACAGTGATGGTGATGGTGATGGTGATGGTGGCTAACACCTTTGACTTGACTAGGACCCTGGTTTCCAGTCTTGCCTTTTTGAGAGGGGGTGATTTGGGAGCCTGCATCTTCTCATTAGAAAAGGCAGGGGTTCGCTTATGTTTGAGAGATTTTGGTTTTGAAATGGATGGTGTGGGATTAGCATTGGTGGGTGTAGCCATGCTATCACCCTAAGGCTCAGTGACCTTAAGCATATGCGCAAAAAGGGGAGTCACCTTTCTTGAAAAAGATTTAGGAGTTGGTTTGAACTTTGAAATGATTGCTTTGTTTAAAGTTCCCAGAACATGAGTAACTCCTTTCAGTTTTAATTATCCCCTAGTTCTTCTTGTAAAATCAGTTGTAAAAACCTAGGGTACATTAAAAACTTGAATTTTGCAACAGCATTTACATATTTGCACAAATGTTGAAAAACAAAGTTTGAATAATCATAATGCTGCTATTTGACCAAACCGTGGATAGCCCCTAATACATCCAATGGTACTTGGTCCCATCCTTCCGACTTATTAGACAGACAGTGTAAGAAAATGTGTAGGATAATTCTCCAATTATGATATACCAGTGATTTGGAGAAGGTAGATGTCGGGAGGGGTACTTCATACCCCATCTCCTTGAAGGTGGCACTCACCACATCCTTAGAGAAGGAAGACACACCATCTGCGTCATTCAACTTCAAATGTTGACGAATTTGGCGCATGAAATGGTGACCTTCATCCCTTGTACTATCACCGTGATGACTTTGACTACATTCTCTCGTTGTATGGAGCAAGTGTTCCAGAATTCCTTTATGTTGAACTTAGAAATCACAGGTTCTACAGTGATAGCAAAGAAGTAATTGCTATTTTTTAAGAACTTGAGAACCGGATCATAAACATCTTCACCTATGGGATCAAGTGATGCGCTAATGTTGTGATTAGGATGGAATTCTAGGATTTGAGCAGCCATTTGAAAGTTGTTTTATTTTTGGTAGACTGAGAGAGATTTGAAGATTATAAGGGTTTGCTTTGTGAGGAAGATTGAAGACGACAACAATGGGAAAACGTTGATTCTAACAGTTAGGGATAATATATAAACTTTGAGTTTTAAAATATTTTACCACCGTAACAGTTGAAATCAACGGTGTTTGATAATGAAACAGTCTTTTCAGGTAACTAATCCGACGCCACTACCTATCGGAAAATAAAAGTAGCACCTACCGGAACTTTTTAAAAAACATGTGCTGAATGCATCCTATCTGCCGAATCTTCCCATTCTGCAGATACCCGCTTTGCCTTATCATCTCCTGAACTGCAGAATTGAGCAGATACCCACATATCTGCTAAAATTCTGCAGATATGCAGTTTTTTCTATTTTATTAAGAAAAGAATTTATTTACATAATTTTTAAATATTATTAATATAAATCATTTAATCATCTAAAGTTAATCCCAATAGCAAATCAAGATATTTAAATCTGGATTTATCAAAAGCCTTTGTGAATAAACCTGCATATTGTTCATTTGTATAGACCTTAATTAATTTAATGGTTTTCTTTTCTACACACTTTTTAATAAAATGATACCTGATATCAATGTGCTTTCTCTTGGAATGCTGAACAAGATTGTTGGTGGTTGAGATGGCACTGTTATTGGCATTGTGAATTGGAGTGTTCTTGAAAGTTACTCCATAATCTCCAAATTGAGTTTGAACCCATAGCACTTGTGCACATCAACTTGATGTAGCAATGTATTCTACTTTAACAGTTGATGTAGAGACACAAGTTTGCTTCTTGCATTACCATGAAACTAATCTTCCCCTTTGAAATTGACATCCTCCTGAGGTGGACTTTTTATTGATGTTACATCCCCTATCGTCACTATCTGTATATCCATAGAGATTGAAGTCAACACTCTTAAGGTACCATAATCACAACTTAGGTTCCATTTTGAGATACTTTAGAATTCTCTTGGCAGCTATTAGATGTGATACTTTTGGAGCATCTTGAAACTTTGAACATAGGCATGTGGCAAACATGATATTTGGTTTGCTTGCTGTGTGATACATGAGAGATCCAATGATGGCTCTAACTATTGCTGATCAACTGCTTCCCCCTCAAGATCAGGAGATAATGAACATGTATTCGACATTAGGGTTTTAACATCCTTAGCATCAGTAGCTTGAAATCTTTCTAAGATGCCCTGAACATACTTAGATTGATTTATGAAGATACCATCAGAGGTTTGTTTCACTTGTAGCCCTAGAAAGAAAGTGAGTTCTTCTATTGAACTCATCTTAAACTTTGACTTTATGAGACTTTCAAAGGCTTTACACAAGCTCTCATTTGTAGAACCAAAGATGATATCATCAACATACACTTGTACCAAGATAATATCCAAATTAACTTTTTTGATAAGGAGAGTTTTGTCTATTGATCCCCTGTTGTATCTATTTTTCAGGAGAAAGGTAGAGAGTGTCTCATACCATTTCCTTGGTGCTTGATGAAGACTATAAAGAGCTTTATCAAGTTTGCATACATGATCTGGATACTTGGGATCTTCAAAGCCTGGAGGTTGGTAGACATAGACTTCTTTATCAATATCACCATAGAGGAATGCACTCTTGACATCCATCTATAACACCTTGAAGTCTTTAGAGGTAGCAAAGGCTAGAAAAGTTCTTATTGCTTCAAACCTGGCCACAGGAGCAAAGACTTTATCGTAATCAAACCTTTTTTCTTGTGTGTACCCTTGTACCACAAGTCTGGCTTTGTTATTCATAACAATGCCTCTATCATCTTTCTTGTTTATGAAAACCCATTTGGTCCCTATTGCAGTCTTCCATCTTTGAAGTGCACATAGTTTCCAAACCTTCTGCCAGGCAAATTGGAGAAGCTCTTCTTTCATTGCTTCTACCCAACTATCATCTCTTCAAACCTCATCAACTTTCTTTGACTCTAGTTAAGGAAAGAAGCATGAGAACAAACAAATGTTTGCTTCATTCACCCTTCTTCTTATCTTGACACCCACTTCTACATTGCCAATGTCATTTTCAACCGGATTCTCTTTATGAATTCTTAGTCTTGGGATTACTTAGAGTTGTTGAGAAAGATCTAAATTGGAGAATCTTGTTTCAGGAAGTTCAGCAGATGGATTTTTTAGTTCATCTACCGAAATGACTCTATCTTCAGCACTTATCATACTTGGATCATTTTAGAGGATTGTCTAGTACCACAATAATCATGAGACTCTTCATCATTGGAGTCATAATAAACATGTGGTGGATGACCACATTGGTTGTGGTATTAGCATCTACTTTTATTGAATATGGTTGGACTGTGTCAGCAGATGGCCTGATATGACTTGGTCTTTATGGTAGATCTGCACTGTGATCTTCAGTAGTTGGGGCATGTATATCTGCTGACCTGTTAAGAGAGTCTCCTGAAATATTTTCAATCAAATGATTAATTGCATTTGTGAATTCACTTAGATCAAACATCCAACTTGGGGTGTTTCCCACACTATTTGAGGAGTCTTCATTAAATATAACATTTTAAGATTCCTCAATAGTGTGGTCAACTTTCTTGTATACCCTGTAACCCTTAGCTTGTGATAAGTATCCAACAAATAATCTATTTACTGATTTCTCAGCAAACTTGGATAGATGATCCTTAGTATTGAAAAGGGTGCATGGACATCCAAAAGGTCTGAGAAACCCTATGAATGGTCTTCTCCTACGCCATAACTCATAAGAGGTTTTTCCATGTGTCTTGACTATCAACACTCTGTTCTGAACACAGCGTGCAGTGCTAACTGCTTCAGCCCAGAATGTTATTGGAAGTTTGGAGTGAGACGACATGGTTCTTGCAGCTTCAATAAGTATCCTACTTCTCCTCTTAGAAACTTTGTTTTGTTGAGGAGTCATAGGAGCACTATATTGCCTTGCAATACCTTTGGATTCACAAAAGGAATCATGGGTGTGGTTTTTGAATTCAGTGCCCTGATCACATATAATTATTTTAACTTTTTGATCCATTTGATTCTCAACTTTAATAATAAAAGATTTTAAAATCTCAGCAGTTTCATCTTTATTTTCTTAAAAGAAAACCCAAGTGAATCTTGAAAAATCATCTATTATTACCAAGCAATATGATTTCTACTTAAACTCTTTACACCTATTGGTCCAAAAAGGTCCATATGTAGTAGGTGCAGGATTTGTGAGTAAATTCATTTCTTTGGACTTATGAGAAGATTTGTTTTGCTTTCCCTTTTGACAAGCAACATAGTGGTCAGCACATGCAAAGTCCTTGTTCGGTAGTCCGGTGACTAACCTATTCCGAACTAGCTTATTCATATTTTTGAGATTTACATGTGCTAATCTTCTGTGCCAAAGAGAGTATTCATTCAAGGAAGCTTTGGAAATGAAACAAGATACATTTCCTGAAGGTGATGCATTCTGCATGTTGAGCATGTACATATTCTCTTTCTTAGGAGCTCTTAAAAGTATCTTATCATTTGGAATTTCAAAAGCAGGGATAAGACAATACATTTATGCTCTGTGATAAGAGAGTATTATGTTTTTGGTCACATAACTGAGACACACTCAGTAGATTATATTTTAACTCTTACACATAGTTCACCTTATCAAAACTTACCTTGCCATTGCTGACTGTCCCCTTTCCAGTAATGTATCCTTCTTTTTTTATTACTTCCAAAGGCAACAGATCCACCGTCATATGGTTATAGATTTAGTAGGCATGATCTGTCGCCTATCATGTGCCGGGAGCATCCACTATCCACAATCCACAAGTTAGTTTTGGCCTGTGGATGATCCTGCACATAAACAATTTGGTTAGTGATGAATGGGGACACACGCTTATTTTCTCTTAGGTCTTCCAATTTCCAGCATATTTATATCAGTGCTAAATGCTGTGGGGGTGATAGTTAGATTTGGGTCAACTAAGGATCCAACAGATGTCTTTGGTTGCTAGGCTTTTCTCTTGGTTTTGTCTGTTGTCTTGGCATCATCCTTTGTACTTTGACCCCTTGAAGCTTTTGGAGATAGTGAAGGCTTCTTTACTTCTTCTTCTTCTTCATTTGGTTTACAACTACCGATCCTTTCAGCAGATCTTTTAAAGGTGCTAAATTTTGCTTGATGTTGGCACTTGAAAGATTTGGCTACCGAACATGTTCTTTTGATGGTTGTTTGGCAGCTACAGACTTTTTTGAGGGTTTGGGCTTGTTGTGATGTTTGAAAGAGTAAGCTAGGGGATTACATTGAAAGTCTTTTTCATAATGAGTGTCTTCCCCACACATTAGGCATGTGATTTCCATCTTCTTTGATGACTTTAGCATGTGCCTTATCTCTTACAGCTCCTTCTTCATCTTCTTATTCTTATTTCCCTTGGTTCCACACATCTTCTTGTTTATCTTTTGATCAGCATGAGTGGACGTATCTATTTTCTTTTTTGGGAACCTCTTGTTGTGAATGTTAACTGCTTCAGAAATGGTTTTTTGAACATATGGTTGGGGTCTCATTTCTAAAGAGTTTGAGGTTCTAGCACATCAAGCTTTGGAATGGTTCTTCTTGCTACAGCTATGCTTTGTCTGAAGCTTTTTCTTGGGAGAGGACTCTGATTCAGCAGCTAGCTGATGTGATTCGGAAGATGGTATTTCTTTTACAAACTTGGTCTTCTTGATCACATCCTGCTTGGTTTTTGCCTTCAGATCTTTTGTCCTCCTTTTCTTCTTCTCCTTTTTTTTTCTCTTCTTCCTTTTCTTTCTTCTCCTCTTCTTCATCTACATCCTCAACTACATCATCCTTCTCCTCCTTCTCTGCTGTCTCAATCCGTTCAGCAGATGAATTTGTACAGATGGGTTCAGCAGATACTTGCTTCTTTACTTCAGGTTGCATTTACGAGGATATGTGGGAGTGTATATCGTTGTAGGTTCCATAGAATTATAACCTAGACCTGTCTTGGTTTGATACAACTTTTGGGAGTTTTTAGTAAAAGCAAGCAATTTTTTAAACTTTTTAGTTTGAATATTGTATTTATCAGCATAGGTTTTAGGAATGGCTAAATTACCTTGTGCTAATTTTAATATGCTCAAGAGGTCATCAATTTGGGTCTCTAACTTGGTCTGTTCATGTTTTAATTGTGAAACAATCTTTTCCATCTTATTTTATCTTTTTGAGCTTGATCAGTTTTCTTAAAATCCGTTTGAAGATGATTGATTGATTCAACATCTTTCATGAGATCCAAGTTGTGACTTCTGTATAAGTTAACCTCAGCTATGCATTCAGGAGTACAATAAGGTTCAAAAGTTACTAGAGGTGAGAGGTTTGAACTTCCATCCATCAACGCATTGTTGATGGGAGTGACACCTTCCACTTGGAAGCTCCAGTCAATCACTTCTTCTCCTGCGGCTACCGCTGCTGTATTTCTTTGGCTAATGGATGAGGGAGTGCTTTGATGAGTTGAGTGTTGTTGATGGTTTGATGAGCTTGGAGAAGACGTGTTAGACTTTTGTGCTTTGTATTCCTTGGAAAAGTTTCCCAGCTGGTTGCAGTTGAAACACTTTAACTTGCTTTTGTCAAACCCAAATCCTCATCTTCTCTGGTTTAGGAACTTTCTTTCGATCCTCTGTTAAAACTGCTTGGCCCTTAACAATATCATTGCTATCTGTTAAAACTTCTTGGACCTTAAGGATATCAATGCACTCTAGATCTTCTTTAGAGAGTTGAAAGAAGTTGGCTTGGTCATTGATAAAGGCAGAGTTTGTGGGATATGATTGTGAAAAGAATGTTAAGGGTGGTTGATTCCATCTGTTAAATGATGGTGTTGATTGAGATTCGACAGTTGGAGATTTAGGGTAGGTGATCATATGTGCTTGATGAGTCATCATGGGAGTTTGATAGACTTGGGAATGGGAGTGATAATGAACTGGCTCATGAATAGGGGCCATGAGAGCTGATGAATTTGAGGGGTTTGAAGATCTGCCTGGTGAATCTTCATCTGCATCCATCTCCATTTGATAAGCACTGAGGAGGCCATATAACTCCTTAAGAGTCATTGTCTTCAGATTCTTAGTTCTTCTTATAGACACAGTATAAATTGTCCATGTCTTTGGTAATGATCTTAAGAAGTTTCTAAGAACATCATTATTCTCCATCTTCACTCCAGCTTCATTAAGAGAGTCTAGAAGTTCTACATATCTAAGATATGTAGCAGTCTCATGGTTTCACCCCTTATGAAACCAAAGTTTTTGAACTTCTGTTTCAAGACATATCTTTTGTTTTCCTTCATGTCTTCAGTACCTTCAAATCTAGCCTTTAAAGCTTCCTACAACTATTAAGCAGTAGTGAATTTCTTGAAGCCATGCATGATGCTGTTAGGTATGCTCATTTTGATCAGCCATAGAGACTTTGAATCCACGTCCTTTTTCTTTAATTTTCATCTGAGTACTTTGTAGGATCTTTTGGGATCATTGATCCATCTTCACTAGTGGCTTGGACCATGGGGACATGTGGTCCATTCAGAATTGAGAGCCACAATCTTATGTCTTGGTTCCATATGAAATCTTCCATTCGGATTTTCCAAGTATCATAATCATATGGAGTAAACATGGGAGGTTTGGTTTGAGTCTCATTCTCCAAATCATGTTTACTCAAAATGGCTACAACAGTTATCTTGAAAGGGTAGGGAAATATGAGGAAAGGGTGGTGTTTGATAGTGTGATCAGAAGAAGAAATAAGTGATTTGTTGAAAGATGAATTCAAGCAAATCAAGAGCCTAAGTTCTAATACCACTTGTTGGATCAGGGTCGGTTAAAACAAACAAAAACTTCTCTAATGATCAATAACTAATGAATATGAAATCTAAGTTAGTTACTTACTATCACAACACAGATACTTTGAGTAAAAAAAACACAATAAGTTCTTTCAAAGTATTCACTTGATTAATCTGTTTTGTACAAAGGTTACAATTCGGCAGATACAATCAAATGGCTTAGAAAGCTTGCCTCAACTATATAAGTGTGAGGACTTTCATACTAAACAATGAGAATAAACTATTTTATGTTTAAATCCGTGTATCGGAGTTGGCAGCTTCAGTACTATATTATCTCCTAAAGGTGAAACATAGCAGCCGTCGGCACAAACATGCTTGTTCTCAGCAGCAGTGGATCGACAGATCATGGAGTTATCTGCTGATCAGTAGTTGAACTGTATGAGCTGATATGTAGTTTTTTAGCATATGTAGTTTGAGCAATTGCCTAGCATATGCTGATTAGCAGTCGTTTATCATATGCCATTCGACACTTGATTAAGCACTTGGTCTGATTTGGCAGTTGAAGGCCAATGCTGAAATCTAGAGTTTTTGGTAGATTCATCAGTCATGATTCAACAATAGGCCTATGTCTCTTTCCGTCATGACTAATTGCTTTTTCTTTTTTTAAATTGATCATTTTGTGAGAGCCATGGCCTTTATTTGTACTACCACCAAGAACACGAATTGTAATATTTGTTGGTTGATTAAAACCAACAACAAAAGCATATTTGTGTTTCCTATTTTATGAAGATATGTTGCAACAATCTTCATCAGCCTTTACCATTATACATTTTATTTCATCCCTCACAAGACTCAAAGTATCAAGATTAGGTGCTAGACGATTTATAATATACTCAAAAGTTAACCGAATCTTACGAGCTATTTTATCAATATTTCGACAATGCTTGTCATCAAATTCTTCCATAACACATGAATAATTTGATCTTTTACTAACTGCTTGTCTTCTCCAATGCTTCTTAACATATCTTTCAGTAAATTTTGGTACTTGGAACATCTTGAAAATGTAAAAAATGTTACAACACAACAAACCATAACCCTCAATCCTTTTACATATGCATAATACCTTTAGATCCCCCTTTCTGAACAAAACCTTTAAACATTAACATAACAAAAGTGTTTATTATTCGATTGTCATTAAATTTGAAACTTTTTTTTGCTGCAAAGAGTATTATAACGCTAGCTTTTAGGGAAATAACACAAATGTGAAAGTTTCATTATTAAATTCTTAAATAACACAATATATAAAGTGATTACGTAAAGCTAAAAATGTGCATACCTCCAACAACCCATCACCATAGCCGTCAAAGTCTTTAACCAAAATCTTAGCATATTCTCCATCGGTTGTGACATTAAAAGACATACACTTCTAAAAAGCTACATGAATTTTCTCTTGAACATCGTTAAATACGACCTTGTATATATTCTTGATGCTTATTCCTCCGTAGGAACTCGGTCCAGAGGTCAGGGAAGGTGTAACTTGATTCATGATCGTTTGTTTGGTGATTATGTCTTTGAAATTCTTTGGCCTTGTCATAATGGTTAAAAAACTCAAAAATAATAAGCTATAAGTTCGCAACCTCACAAAAGAAATGATTATCACTCTTTGACCGCCTTGTTCACATAAGTGCGGGCATTGCCTCGTCACGGTAAAATGTAGGGAGCTCAATTGATATCAAGTCAAATAAATCTGAGAGCCAATTATTGCATGTTAGTTCAAATTCATTGATTCATGTCAAAAACATCATGGCTGCTACAATTTATCCATACGATACTGCATAATTTACGTTTAAAGCCTTCATTGTTGCACAATGTAATACCCACGTAAACTAGTCTCCTTCATTAAGCGAAACTAAAAGAGTAAAAAAATGCAACATATAATACAAAAATCACAAGAGTTTATATAAAATCATGCAAGTATTATGTATAATAACGCAACTGTTGCACTAATCATGCAAATGTTCATGCTAATCACGCAAATGTTCATTCGAACAAAACTCCCATTGCATACCTTATCAAGTTATCAGCAACCTCTTTTTAATAATATGTCACATGCATAACCTATGCCGGATCTCATTAAATATGCATTCAATAGCTATCTTCATGACATGATCTTGATTTGTGGCAACGACTTTAGGTTGATGTCCAAGTGATTTCACAAAACAGAAAGCAACCATTTGTATGATTTCATTGATTCAGATGACAACATCCCAGCCAGAAAGGTCACATTTCGAAAGTGATGATTAATACCTGTGAATGGAACAAACACCATTTTATATCTACAAAACATGAAAATGAGAAATAAAAATATTAACTATAAAGAGACTAAAATAAGGATTATATACAATGTAAACTGTCATACTTGTTGGTGTTGAATGTTACATCAAATGATATTATATCTCCAAATAAAAGATATTTCCTCTTACATTCTTCATCGGCCCAAAACAAACAGGTTAGTGTACTCGTGTCATCAACCTTATACTCAAATGAATAATTAGGTAGATGTTCTTTCTTGCTAAATAACCTTTTTACAATCATTTCAGCATCATATTCAACAATGTAACAATTAAGATTAATTTTAAAGTTCTTACACACCGTGACAGTTACACCCACTTGTTCAAACCCACCACACCTTGTGCGCATTACATTAAATGACTTAACATGGCCTAAATTTAAAGTGGCAAGTCATATATCATTTCTATTATATGTATGATAATTTCTGATTTGAACGGACTCTATGCGTGTCATTGTCTGAAACCAACTCATTATAGTGCTCTTTACATAACTTTTATATTCTAAATGTGTTACCATCAGAAGAATTCAAAGCTATATGAGCCTTGTAACCGGTTTAAATGGAATAACTTCTTCTTTTTCATACCCTTGCTAATAGAATCAATAGAATTGTATTTCCTAAAGGGCTTACTACCCTCTTTGGAACATGTAAAATACTTTATTTTGATCACACCACGATTCACATGTTCAGCTCATTTACAAACAGAAAATCTAGCTTATTTAGCATAAGACATGTAAAACTTATAGGCATGATTTGTAGATAAAAAGCTCATTCCAACAACAAGTTTACATGATATAGGTACTTGAGGGATAAAAGATTGATTCCCTTGAATTGAAGCTTGTGATATATATTTCGAGGAAATACAAAATGAAATCATAATCACAAAAACCATACAACTAAGACTGTATAACCAAATTACACATTTAGTAACAACATATAACACAAGCATCATACATTAATCATGCAATAAACTTTTATGAATAACGCAAGTATTTCATACATACAAATAATGGTGCGTATAATTTCCTATATATGAGCATAATGCAACATTTGGAATAATCACGCAAACCCAACTTATTAGATGCAAGATTTTAACAAAATTACCCAATTAATACCAACATATCATGCAAGCATGTTACATTAATCATGTAATCAACTTTTAAGAATAACGCAAATATTTTCATACACACACATAATGGAGCATATAACTTCATATTCATACAAATAAAGCAATAGCTGGAATAATCACGCAAGTCACCGTAATGAAAACACGGAACCGTATGACATTTAAACAATCAATCAGTATATCATTCACAGGGGCAATCGACCAACAGTTTTTACAACAACTAAATCGCAATGGCTACATACTAAAATATAAAATCTAAGAAAATGATAACCATCTACTCGATAATTGAAAATAAAATCAACAAAAAGAACATTTGAAACATTAGCAGATTGATCATTACCGATTTGGTCGTCGTTCATCTCTTCATACATTCAGTAATCGAACAAAAATTAGAACGTATAAAGATTTGAGATCCAGAAAACTAACTAAATATAACCTTGGATCATGTAACCCTTATAATTCGCTTCTGTATAAGGTATTAAGATCCATAAAAACTAACTGAATATCACCTTATCAATAAATCAGATCACGACTTCCTTAAATATCGCTAATGATAATCACGTAAGAGTATAAACAGTTGCACATCGGAGGCAATTACAAATGTACAGTCCCATTCATTTACGCAGAACGCCACGTGGCGCCCTTGTTGATTTATTTCATCCAGCATGACTTTCTGATAACCGGACTGTAGACACTCCTCTTGAAACGATGCATGCTGTTCTCCTACTGATGGTGTTCCTTTATTAAATTCGAGCTTATATCATATTATTTTGGACAGTTTGGCACATCGTAAATCCACCACTGGTTTCTATGCATGTTTTCCGTGAAGATCCAATAATCTCATGGAATTGTAAGAAGCATAATGTTGTTTTTATGATCACGTAATTGGCTACAAATTGTGTTTTGGTTGTTACATTTATATCATTTCTGGAAGCATTTCATGTTCGAAAGAAGAGATACAAAAGTAATTTTTAGTGTAATTATAAGAATGAGGATATGAAATATTGGAAATAAAATATTCTTTGCAATATCCTCCACAATCAGTTCCCATTCTTTAGCATGCTATGTTTATTTATTTCCTTGTTTACCATCCTTCTGGCAGTAAGTATCCCGAGTTTTTCTCTTGTTTCAAAGCAATCCAAGATATATAAAAATATTCCCTTTGAACCATCGTAATTTTAGATGGTATCAGAGCGGTTTAACCCAGAAAACCCTAGCTCAAATTGATCATGGCTGGAGACAATGAAACCAGCAAAAGGAAAACCGAGGGAGAATCGTTTGATTCGAACTCATCATACTATATCCATCCATCGGATTACTCGAAACAGATGCACGTAAACGATGCATTGAATGATAGCAACTACAATGATTGGGCACAAGAGATGGAGAATTTTCTATTCGCCAAAAATAAAATTGGGTTTGTGAATGGGTCGATCAAGAAGCCGGAGAAGGAATCGCAGACCTATATGTCATGGATGCGTTGCGACGCCATGATAAAAGGATGGTTAACGACTGCTATGGAGAAGGAGATTAGAAGTAGCGTGAAGGACGCTAATACCGCTGCCGAGATATGGTCCGATCTGAAAGAGCGGTTTGGTAAAGAAAGCACCCCTAGGGCGTATGAATTAAAGCAAACACTCTCGGCCACCAGTCAAGGTGATACTTCTGTTTTAGCCTATTTTACCAAACTTAGAAGTATTTAGGATGAAATGCAATCTGCATTCCCCATTCCACGATGCAACTGTAATGGATGTTCATGTGATGTGAGAAAAAAATTAGTTGAACATAAAGAAAAGGAACGACTTTACGAGTTTCTTAAGGGTTTGAACAATAATTTCTCAGTCATTAGAACGCAGATTCTTGCGATGAACCCGACACCAACGTTAAGCAATGCCTACCACCTTGTCACCGAAGATGAAAGACAAAGGGCCATAACGACCGATAGGCGGCCTCCCACCGATGCTGCTGCCTTCAAGGCATTCGTCTCAGGACGACGGGAAAACAACTCCAGCCAACGACGCGATAAACCAGCTTTGAAGGAGGTAAACCGTGGAGAGGTTGTTGGCCATTGCACATTTTGTGGTAAGGATGGACACGTTCGTGATGGTTGTTTTAAGAGAATAGGATACCCTGAATGGTGGCCGGGTAATTGAAAGCATGAAGTGGCAAAACCCAAGACAGCGTGTGTCGAAATGACTTCAAGCCCCATCCCCGGTTTGACAAGTGAGCAATATGAGATGTTTCTTAAACACTTTGGAGATGAAGAAAACACAAACAAAAGAGGTACAACACCCATGGCATGCATGACAGGTAAAAACAATGATGATGACTGGGTGATAGACTATGGATCAACCGAACATATCACCCACAACAGCTATGTTCTTCAAAAAAGGTGTCCAAAGACGGTTCGAAACCCCAGTGGTTATTCCTAATGGAGATGCCGTAACCGTCGAAGGGAGGGGAGAATGCACATTACCGGGTGGAATGAAAATAAAAAATGTTTTATATGTCCCCAAGTTCACTTGTAATTTATTATCTGTAAGCCGATTGTGTCATGACTTACAGTCTACAATAACTTTTTATCCGGATTTTTGTGTTATGCAGAAACTCCAAACGAGGAGCTTGATTGGTGCGGGTGAGTGCAAAAGAGGTTTGTACCGGATAGGGCTATTAGAAGATGGAAGAAAGGCTTTGATGACATCTGGGGATATGTGGCATAGAAGATTGGGACATGCCTCTAATGAAAAGCTTACTCACATTGATTTCCTTGGTAAAACTTCTTTCAGTAAGTCTTGTGATTCTTGTTCAAAGGCAAAACATACTAGACTTCCCTTTTCAAACAATGATATTAAGACAAATGATTGTTTTGAATTGTTGCATTGTGACATTTGGGGAAAGTATCGCACCCCTTCTTTCTCAGGTGCTAGTTATTTTTTGACTATTGTTGATGATTTTAGTAGAGCCGTTTGGGTTTTTTTTGCTAAAATATAAGCATGAGGCAAGTAGATGCTTAATGAACTTTTATAATTTGATAAAGACTCAATTTGGGAAGGTGGTCAAACGAATTAGATGTGATAACTGGGGAGAATTCACATCTAACGTGATGACAAAATTCTATAATGAACAAGGAATTATTCTAGAAACCACTTGTCCTCACACTCCACAACAAAATGGGGTTGTCGAGCAAAAGCATAGGCATCTTCTTGAAGTTGCTCGTGCACTCATGTTTGAGTCTAACACACCAAAACGGTTTTGGGGAGAGTCCGTGTTAACCGCCACGTACACTATAAACCGACTACCCTCCAAAGTTCTTAGAAATAAACTCCATACGAAATTGTATTCGGTCACAAACCAGATTATGACTTCATGAGAGTTTTTGGATGTCTCGCGTACTATAAGAGCATGGAAACGAAAGGAGACAAATTTGAAATGAGGGGGAGACCCGCGGTTTTCTTGGGTTATCCATAAGGGACAAAGGGGTACAAATTATATGATATTGAAAATAAAAAAATGGTGACTTCCAGAGATGTTAGGTTCCTTGAATCAAAATTTCCTTTTAAAAAAATAAATATTAATCAGTATAAGTTTGAGTCACCTCTTGGGCCCACTTACGAAGAGGAACTAGACCTTCAAGAAGGCTTTACCAATAAAGATGTAATTGTTCAAAATGAGAATCTTGACACCAGTTTAGAAACCCACGTTGAAAACCCAAATGATGAAACTATTGACCTACCACACCAACAAACAATGGGTAATGAACCAACTGTCACTCAACTACCTACACTTACAGAGATAGATGAAAGTGAGACAATTCATAATGAGGATGCGGAACCGGCTCAAGCCAAGAGGACCAAAAGTCAACCGAAACATTTAAATGATTTTGTAGTTCAACTACCCCCATCGGTCGACCATGCACAAACCACATCAAGTCAAGACTCCTCAACGGTACATCCCTTATCTAATTATGTTTCTTACAATAAATTTTCTCCATCTCACAGAGCTTTTTTAGCAGCCATGATGAGCCTAAATATTTTCATCAGGCAGTTAGAGATGAAAGATGGAAAAATGCCATGAAGAAAGAAATATGTGCTCTTGAAGAAAATGGCATGTGGACCCTTGAAGAGCTACCTAAAGATAAGCTTGCCATTGATTCTAAATGGGTGTACAAGATAAAATACAAACCGAATGGAGAAGTTGAAAAGTACAAGGCTCATCTAGTAGCAAAGGGTTTTACCCAAATGGAAGGAGTTGACTAACACGATACGTTTGCACCGGTAGCCAAATTGGTTACCGTTAGAACTTTGTTGGCAGTTGCAGTAAAAATGGACTGGGCAATCCACCAACTCGATGTAAATAATGCGTTTCTACATGGAGATTTAAATGAAGAAGTATATATGAAGATCCCACAAGGTTTTGCTAAGGAAGGAGAACAAGAGTGTGTCGGTTAAGAAAGTCTTTATACGGCCTAAAACAAGCATCAAGGAATTGGTATCAAAAGTTCACAAGCGCCTTAATTGATCTTGGAAGGAGGTGATTATGTGGCTGCCCTCATATACGTGGATGATGTTATAATGGTTGGTAACAATTCCATGCAGATTCACAACATCAAAGACAAGCTCCACAAACTCCTTAGCATTAAAGATCTAGGTAATTTAAAGTATTTCCTTGGGATTGAAGTGGCTCGCACCTCGGAAGGATTGGTACTAAGTCAAAGAAAGTACACTTTGGACATCCTTGAAGATTGTGGTCTTTAGGGGTGCAAACCAAGCTCATTCCGATTGAACAAAACCATAAATTGGGAAAATGTGAGAACGAACCAAAAGTAGATGCTAATCGGTACCGTCGCATCATTGGCAGGCTCCTTTACTTACAAGCGACTCGACCAGATATCGCATACGCTGTGAACGTGTTGAGTCAGTTTGTTGCCGACCCAAGACAACCACATATGGATGCAACACATAGGGTTTTAAGATATCTCAAGGCCACCGCTGGGCAAGGCATCCTTCTTCCTCGACGTGGAGGTTGTAATCTCACGGCATATTGTGATTCCGATTGGCTAGGATGCCCATATTCAAGGAAGTCTAGAACCGACTATTTACTTCTTCTTGGAGGTGCTTCTATCTCGTGGAAAACTAAAAAATAGTCTGTCGTATTTCGCATCTGCAGAAGCGGAATACCGGTCTATGGCATCCACAGTGAGCGGGGTCATATGGCTCAGTTGGCTCTTGACAGAACTTGGTGTAACTTTGCCAGGACCAACTCCATTGTTTCGTGACAATCAGGCTGCCCGTCACATAGCTAATAACCCAGTTTTCCATGAAAGAACTAAGCATGTGGAAATGGATTGTTATTTTGTTCGGGAACGCGTTGATTCTAAAGAAATTCGTCCACACCATATCAATACTACAATGCAGATAGCAGACCTTCTCACGAAAGGATTGGGAACACAGCAGCTCAGATTCCTACTAGACAAGTTGGGCACTCAAAATTTACATGCTCCAACTTGAGGGGGAGTATTGAAAATGAAATATTCTTTGCAATATCCTCCACAATTAGTTCCCATTCTTTAGCATTGCTATGTTTATTTATTTTCTTGTTTACCATCCTTCTGGCAGTATGTATCCCGACGTTTTTCTCTTGTTTCAAAGCAATCCAAGATATATAAAAATATTCCCTTTGAACCATCGTAATTTTAGATGAAATGAGATGTGAATATGAAATGAGATGTGAATGCTCTAGATGGTTAATCTTCTATAGAATTTTCATTTGTCCCTAAGTGATTGAGTTGGATTGAAGTGGTATAGATTAGTGTTAATCACTGAGATGTTATTCTACAGTTGAGATAATCCATTTAGTTGATTAATATTTTGATGCACAAATTGCCTATGCAATTAGTGTGTTGATGATTTGTAAGGCTAAGTGAGTGATCAAATCCTAAGCCCAGAAGTGGTTATATCGTCTTTAAGTGGTACCAAATTCTTGTTAAATTAAGTGTGTTACATATTTAAATCAATCAACAACAATTCAAGAAATCATGTGGAAACTTCAATATCAGTATAACCTCATAATATAGTTGTTTAGCTCCTTGTGAATTCAACACTTTTCCCAAGCTATTCTAACGTTATTAGAAACAAACTCCCTACCTTTGCTTGGGCCTTCGACACGGATCACATATGTCCACTGTATTTCTCTTGATACTTTAAAACAAAATCTTATAAAAACTAATATTTAAGTGAATATCAAATTAGTTTCATGCTTAGTGGCATGCAAGCTTGTATGAGATGAAACCAATACATTGGACATGGTGAAACCAGCCATATGGATGAAGTCATTAAGGTCTTTTTTCTTGCATTCTTTAAGTTCTTTCAACACCATATATGGCTGAGCCTATGCACCCGAACATTCTACGATATCTTCCATCACCTGTGCTTGTCGTGGAGATGGATGTTGGTATCTTTAACTGGTGGCTACAAGTTGACCCTGGTCATGACGCCCTTTTGCTATTACCACAAAAATGTCTGTAAATATCACATTTTTGGAGACAATGTTAGTGCTAGCAATGGTTGTAGAATAGATTCTTTATCAGTTTGTTTATCTTTCTTGGTCTTCATTTCTTCTAACAAAGCTTCTCCTGTGTCTATACCTATTCAAAACATGTTATGAACCTATAATTGCATCAATTTTGTAAATGATCATGTACCACAAATATCAAACTTTAACTACAAAACAGATCATGGCTCACCTGCTAGGTACCCACCATGGACATAGCCATTAAACTTTTCGCTTGTATGCTCTCCAGTGAAAAAAATCTGTCCTACTGGAGCCTGATCAAAGAAAACCGTTATCATCATATGAAAGTATAGTTGGGAACATAAGGTGAGTAAGTACAGGGCAGGATGCTAACCTTAATCTTTTCAACGAGTTGGGAATTAGCATAGATAGGGTAGTTGCTGTAACTGCCACATTGGAACCGATTGCTATACCAGCGTGGCACAAGTATGTCTGTGGCTTCTGGGATGTCAGGACCAAACATGTTCCTAAGAACTTCCATTGCTTCTCTCATTGTTTCTTGGTCTGATTGAGATTCAACACGTTTGGATTCTCCATTTGTTAAAGTTACAACAAGAATATTTGACCCCGGATATGCATTTTCCATGTGCTGTGATGGTAGATTTTCATTTGTAAGTACTTAAAAAATATGTATAGTATAAAAATTGCGGTGTATTTAAGTTACTCGATGCTTTTCAACAAGTAAAGTTATTTGAAAACCATCTTGTGCAAGACAATCTCAAGATCCTAACTGAACACATTAAAACAAACCTGCCAAAATGTGTAGTAGCCCCTTCTTTCATGAGCATATATGAAGAACTCTTTTCCTGGACCACATGGCCAAAATTTATTTGGAAACTTGAGGAAGATTTTTGTGTACACCATAACATCACACTTCTCAATGGCTTCTGTTTTCCACCTCTGTTTACAATAAGAGATTTGTTAATTCTTAATTAATAAAGTTACCTATATTTGCTTAAACGGTTTGCATCACAGTCCACAAAAAGTCCACAAAAACATAAGAATTTAGAGAACTTGTTGCAATATAAGCAAGTTATACACATAACAACTTTGTATTCAGGAGCATGGGTGTGTCTTTGATTCGTGTATAATGGAAACAACCAAGGAAACATGGTTACAAACTTACCTTCTTGGGAACAATAATCCTCTTAGTAAAAAGTAGCTAACCAATAAAACTAAACCAAAGATGGTTCGGTTAAGCAATTCTTATAAACGGACTTTTATTGTTTGTTATGGGTGTTTAGTAACCGAATAACTGAGCCAAACCAAACCATTATCTCATGTCATATTGTATAATAATAATTGTTTCATTATAGGTTTAATATATAGTAGCAACCAATGTTGCCAAGAAAATGGGCATTAAAAGTTCATGGGACTCTGTTCTATGGCTGTTGATCTGTATATCAGTTTTTATTGTATAAATTATTCTTGTCCTTCTTTTTCTGTATGTTATGATGTATGCTATGATTTCTTTGGTACATAAAGAACTAAAAAGTTCATCTTATTGAATTAATATGTGAGGTTTGGTTAAAGTACATTTTCTAATAATGTTTTGCATAAATGTTTTGATTTTAATTTTTTTTATGTAGTGGTGAACTCTGAAAAGTCAGGTCAAAATAAGTATTGAAATTGTTATAATCTCCATTTAATCAGTACTCGGATCTAAATCAAACAAGGGCCCTTTAAGTGAAGCCAATAGTGGTCGGTTAATCAACCGCCACTGAACAATTTTCTATAAATAGCTGATAACCAAAATCAAAAATAAGTTCGAGGTTATCTGATAAACAAAACTTTTGATCATGGGTAAAACTGTACTGAACTGAACAATGCACACCTTAACAAATTTATATCTAATACAGAAAATACAAGGTCCAGAAACAATAAGAGTCAACCTATCAGCTTACTTAAGCAACCTCTACTAGTTATTTTTAAACCTCAGAGTACAATATAAACTATTTTATGACATACAGTAGAGGGAATTTACACAACAGCCATGTAGAAGTGTATTAAATGTGAGAAGCAAATGTAGGACCATTATGTCATGTGGACAAGAATTATTGCTTTCCGTTGTTTATCTTACCAAAAACCAGCTTTATTCATCCACAGCATTGAGAGAATACTGTGGAACATGTAAAACTGGCCATTGTATCAATCAGATTTCCAATTGATATATGGCCCATGATGATAATCACTTTGGCCTAAAGTGCTGGTAAAAATAATTAAAAAGCCAAAGTGTTGGAATCTAGACAAACACAAACGTCAGACATTTTGTAAACCAACTGCAAATTGAGGCAGTTGGGACCCAGTTGAGATTTGGGCCTTGGAAACAAAAGATCCAAAGTTTGTTTGACATGAATCTTGCTAACCTTTTCGCAAACTTAGTCACCTAGCTAATATTGACAACAGCAAATTGGTAGCTTGCAAAATGTGATGAAGATTTGGACCATACTAGCTAAGGTGGTGGCTACAAAGATTTATAGTAGTTGCATGAGTTAACTTTAAACACAAGTGGCGGACTACAGAAATTAGCAGGAGTAACACTAAGCAAGCTTAGACAGATAGAGTTAAACTGTTAGTTTGAATTAACAGAACCACCTCGTAGCCGGACATATGCAAAATGTTTCATTTTTTGATGTTCTAAAGGTAATCCATAGTGAAATATCTGTCACATGGACTAATTTAGTTGATATATAACAGGAGTGTTAAGTTGTAATCCATTAATTGGTTACAAAATACTTCTTTATACAATTAATAACCCTATATTAAACTGTCAATTAGTAACTTTGTCTGTTGTTGAGGACCATTTTTATATGACAATATATGACATATTTTGATTAGATGTAATGCTTGTAATTAGCAAATTTAAAACGTAACATTTGCTGTTTGTGCAATATTATAATATAAATGGCTGTTTACATGAACGCACGGATGCATCATAAGTCAATGATCCAGTTACAGATAACATCAAACTAAAAAATAACTGGAGAAAGAAGGAGAGAGAGAGAGAGAGAGAGAGAGAGAGAGAGAGATTCTTACAGGCATGTGGGGATTAAAAGAAATGAGGTGGCTTTGAAGGACACCAATACTAACAGACAAAATTACGTAGCTGGCTTCGTAAACGGAACCATCCTCCGTCTTCACCGTAACGCCGCCACTCGAGTGATGTAATTTTCGCACAACCTGCATCCATCAAAGCATTGCACGCACGTCAATCACTCAATACAACAACCACCATAGATTCTTACTTATAAAAAGTCAAACAATGCAGTCAGTTTATTTGCAATATTTAGTCGTCTGGGAAAATGTGTAATCTGATTTTCTGCTTATTTTCATAACCGTTACCGATCACCTCAATTTCGAAACACCATTATTACATAGAGCACCACAAAAAGCTTTTTTCAAGAAATGTCATACTCGATAACATGATAAATTAAAGAATCAATAAAATCAGAGATACAAAAACATCAAATTTCTTATTATTTGAATTACTCAATCTAATGAAAACAAGTCATGCGTCCAACTTTGCTCAACAGGACGCAAAAGGGCTATGCATTCGTGGCATTTGGTGCTGCTGAGCCGTGTTGTCTTGTAAGCATAGGAGTTGACTTTAAGTTCTTTATAGGTGAAGATGACTTGATCTATGCGTCAAGTGTGTCACTTTGACGCATAAACACACCAAAGTATCATTCTTCTATTGGTCATGTTTTTTTTTTTTTTTTAAAAGAAAAACCTATTGATTTTAAGACATAAAAGTCAATGTCTATTTTTAATTTAAAAGTGGCTGATTTCCCCAGCCATGAAAGCCAGGAAAACTAAAACAAGCAGAAGATATCATGTATCACTTCATGGCATTTGTTCATGCTTGCCTTGTTGCCATTTTTGGTATTAAATCTTCATGCTTTGTTCTGTTTCCTTGGTGTATTTCTTATTGTATTTAACTTCATGCTAGCTTTTTCTTTGGTGGAATGTCATCCCTTTTACGGTTAAAACAAAAACTTCCTGGCATTTTTGTCCTTAACCTTCAAACCAGTGGACAAAAGACGACGACAAGCTGTAGGCTGCCTAATAAAACAAATCGACTATCAAATCACCATCATGGGCAGTGTCTACTAACCGAGTTTAGTTTGAGACGATTGTCTAAGATTTTGCCATTTGACGTATGTAAAAATTCTTCAGCCATTTTATAAATTAAATACTCGTAACCTCTCTCATCCGCCACCAAAAACTCCCGCTCCCCAAAATCCACGTATGTTGATATTGGTTCTACCTCTGCATTATAAAAAAATACAATGCTTATATAAAATGCAAATTTCAGTGTTTCTTCATAAAAGCTGATATATCTTTTGATTTATAAATTCAAGTGCTTCCAGAAAGTATCAAAAGCTACGTGCGAAGAGCCAAATGGAAGTTTAAAAAAAGATGGAAGATGGTTTTATTATACTTATCCATATAGAGAATAATATCTTTGGCTTTATTACTTTTAGTTTACCCACTCATAAATAAAAAAATATACTATTGCTAAGAAAAGTATGCAAGTGGCTACAAAGATACAGAATATCCCTCAATAAATTAAAATAAGAACTTCGTAATCAAATTACTTATAACATTTTGCTTCAACCATGTTCAATATTTCTGTTATAAGAATTTAATTTAAATAGTTTTCTTGGTGGAATATTGATAAAATAAAGATAAAAAATGAAATTAAAAAAAAAGAAAAAAAAAACTTTGAAACATCCCAAATTCGTTTGGACCCAAGTTGAATAGCGCATCAATAATGCGAACTTTGGTCGTTAAAATTGGTTGCAAAGTTATTTCTACGTGAATGGTAATGTGCATACTTTCAAGCAAACAACTTTTCATAAGTGGCCGGAGAAAACTAACATGTGCATACTTTTAAGTATGACTTGTGGCGAAGTGAAAATGAATACAGTAAATGGAGCAAGGAAACTAACCAGCCATTTCAAAATCATGAAGTATAAATCAATTGCCAGCTCAATCGGCGTTTCTGGTCTTCTGAAAAACAAAAAAAAAAAAAAAAAAAAAAAAAAAAGAAAGAAACCAAAAATTATTTTAAAAAGAAATTAGAATAAGCTTGTACTTTCGCTTTACCTGACCTTTGATATAGATAAAAGACACTTTATCACTACAATATCCCGACACACACGGGGTGACGTGTGTGTGAAAGCAATTGAATTAGAGGAACTTACATGGAAAGCTGGGGTTCAACGTGTGAGGCGTAAGCATTAAGAAGGCTATCCTGATCGGAACGTAGCTTTTGCATCGCCGACTCCACCGCTTTCTTATACGTGTCAGCGGCCACACCACTCGGAAATATCTTCCCACTGCAACCCATCAAATATCATATTATCAATCACCACAAAACACACGTCAAATCCATCCTAAAACCTAATCAATCACATTCACAATCAATCAAACTCTCAATTTCACAACCAATCAATGAAATCGATCAATTTAGGTCGTATTCATTGTACATCAATCGGAACTAATAACGGCAATTTCGAACAAATTGAAAAGCGATCAGGAGATGTACGATTGGTAATAATACCTTGGATCGTAGATATTGTAACGAGCATTGCTGTAATCGGAGAAGCAGGTACGAAGACCGTGTTGAGCGGCGAGCTCCCACACCGGATTAGATTGTTTGCCTCCGACACCGGCGATCCATCCGGCACCGAGCTCCACCGATACGCTTCCGAAGTTGTGCTTCTTGATCCTCCCTCCGATGCTATCCGAAGCTTCTAGAATCAGAATGTCATCCACTCCGTTCTTCGCCAACACCTTCGCTGCCGATATGCCTATATATACGCACACAGATAGATATATACACACACACACACATATTAGTGTATACACGGGCACTAATGTGTACAGATTAATGCATATGTGGACATGAATTTGTAGTCTCGCCTGAGATTCCAGCTCCGACGATGATGACTGAATAGCGATTTGGAGATTCCATGGGAACTGTGATTGAGAGAGAGATGATGATGATGGTGGATTGTTAGATGGATTAAATGTAATTTGGTTGGGGTGTTAAAATCACGGTGTGCTACTACCAATTTTATAATACGGAACAGCATGGCATTGGGTGTATCGACACGTTTTTTAAAACCGTTAATACAATTAAAATAATAATAATTGCCAAAGACCTTCTACTCGGTGTTTTCAGAAATAGATCCCACCGGAAGTTTTGTTGGTCCGCTGGTAGGACCAGATATAGGAACCAAGTAAAATTTAAAGATATATATAAAAAATTGGTTCAACAGGTCCAACCACTGGTTCAACACCAACCAATTTTAAGCACCGAATTAGGGTCTGATTTCCGGTTCTACCGGCCGGTCCGGTTTTCAAAACAGTGCTTCTCCTTGATGGTGTCTCCAATTGAGTCAATCCAAAGGGTTGAGGTCTCAGGTTGAGGTTCAAATCTAATCCAAAGCAGTTTTCTTATAATGGTGTGTATTTTATTTGATGGTGTCTCTAGGTGAGTCTGTATTAATGATTTTAAATCATTATGGATGCTTGACATCGTGTCTTATGAAAATTCATTCGGGTATTGGGGGTACTGTCAAATAGTGTTCAAAAACTAATTTAAAGTAGGTTTTGTTGGTTCAACATTAGTGGAAGCACTTTATCACAATTAATTTTAATTAATTTTATTGAACGAATACTCAAAACATGCATTAAATTGAATGCAATTAAACTAATACAATCATAGAATGGTGAAAAGCAAAGCTTTGCACATTGGAGGCAACAACGACATCGATAGTTGATCGGATTCACGAAAAATCTACAAGCTTTGCAACTCGAAATGAAATCGGCGGCAATGGTGGTGATTGACAGTCATAAGAGGGACGTCGGCGGGGGGGGGGGGGGGGGGGGGGGTGGGTAGATTAGAGTTTCTCTAGTCTGTATATTACGTTTTAAACCCCCGTATTTTACGTTTTGGCTCCCTATTAACAATAACCCTTTTAATAACCTTTAATAAGAAAAACCCGGTTTATTAATTAACTTTTAATTTAACAAACCTTTAAACATCTAATTAATTAAGTATTAAATAATAAATGTTTAATCTCATTTATTAATTATTTCTCTAAATAACTTTTTTTCAACGACACATGTACGACCTTGTTTCGGAAGAAACCCACAACTGTAAAAACCCTTTGACTCAATCATGAGCATTTTTTCTTAGAGTGAGACTTAAACACAAGACCTCCCCATATTTACATGTCTCAGGTACCTCACTGATCGTGGAGTGTTTATTCGATTCTTATAATGTTTAGTTGCTTTATTTTATACGAATATTACTATCGAATATGTGTACTTTGAGTGTGTTAATGTTTGTGGATGCTAGAAGATAAAAGTACATATTTTAGGAGCTTTAAGGAAGTATCAGTGCAAGTGGAAGGACCGGATATGCAATCACATGAAAGATGGAGTCAAATCAAGTCAATCGGGCACCACCATATCCACCGCCGTATCATACTCTGACCATCGTATCCACCACCATATCCACCACCGTATCATATGTTGACCATCGTATCATACGCTGACCACCGTATTAGTCACCGTATACCGAACAAAATCAAGTGCAAAGCGTTCAACTTCATATCCAGAGTATGATACGTGGGGGTGGGCGTATGATACGCCGGTCACCCTAACAACCTCCGGATTTTGAGGATTTTCTTCCCTATTTGAACCCAATCATTAGGGTTTCGAAAGAGACTTCTCCCCTGTGAATTTTAGAGGTTTTCAAGGCGTTTTTGGGAGTTTTTTTCACCACGGTTTCACCTTAATCAAGCATTAACAACATCCAACCAACCATTGAAGATCCAAGCATGTTGATGAGCGGCTATATCATTCGCAATCACTTTCGGGAGGAGATTTCTTGTAAGTGAAGCACTAGGTTTAGTTTGAGTTGATGTTTTGGGTTATATACTTTTGACACAAGAATATAATTATGCGTTTGTTTAAAGTTAAAAGACTTGTTTGTGTTTAAGTATTTTTGTGCTTTTATTCGCATTCGATTTTCTTGCATCGTGAGCAGTTTGTCATGGATGTGAATTCTTTGCATAAATGATTTGGTAATTATGTGAACGAGCGAGTCTTAAAAGTTTGTTTCATAATTATCACTTTAATCAAATCATTTTGCAAAATCATGTCTATGTGATTCCCAATTAATTCTTATAAAGCCAAATGTGAATCTTTGGACTTGAATCTTGAAAGTGGTTGCCTTTTCTTATAAGCTTCAAACCAATAATCAAAATCATTGCTTTTTTAATTGTGTTTGTTTAATTTAACCTACACTTTAAATGAGAAACCTAAAAATATTTTCTCTTTAGTATTTTCGTTTCGTTTTTCAAGTTCTTAAGATAACTTTTTACACTTTCCACTAATTCCCTGTAGAGATGACTCTTACTTACCCATACTAGTTATAGGTAGTTAAGTCTTTAGTATTAACTTGTTTTTGATCCAACCACAAAAACATGATCAAAATGGCGTCGTTGCTGGGGAATACGTGTGCAAGTGTTAAGCTTTAGTTTAGTTTAATTTTTCTATCTTAAAAATAAAAATGCCAAAAAATACTTTTTTTTTTACTTTTGCTTTTATTTTGCTTTATGTTTTTTGTTATTGTTATCTTAGGTATTCTAGTTTGTTTGTGCAGACTCATT
The DNA here is from genome assembly GCA_025506505.1 of Flaveria sonorensis. Taxonomy (NCBI): domain Eukaryota; kingdom Viridiplantae; phylum Streptophyta; class Magnoliopsida; order Asterales; family Asteraceae; genus Flaveria; species Flaveria sonorensis. The sequence continues at coordinate 18,250,863 of CM046423.1, read as the reverse complement.
CTTTGTAGGCTTATTAAAATATAATAGACTTCGATTTCGCTATGAATTGGGATGATGATTCACATGAATGTTGCAGGAGTCTTTATCATTGCTTGCATGATTGTCTGGTGCTTCGTAAAAAAGTTAAAGCCTACATGAAATGTTACAAGGAATAGTGTATTAATAGAAGCAAAGGATATATGATGGCGCATTATGAAGAATTTGAAGATACATCATCATCATACCAATATTACAAGCCACATCCACCAAATTAAGAAGGATATTATCAGTATTAGATGAATAACTTTAGGCAAGGTTGGGATGGTAACAACTATGAATCTGAGATGGCATAAAGATCATGTTATCGGGTAGAGTATAACAACTATAACCATGAAATTTTTAAGAGGGGTAACCAAGGGGATTGTTATGGATACTCTAGGCAATCAAATTTTTCCCAAGGTTATGATGACAATCAATGCTACCTTCCTCATCAACTACAAGAAAATACTACCTGAGATCGAGAAGTTGTTATCACAACATCATCTTTCAAATCAACAATGATTTGACTACTTAACTATCAAGCGTGATGCATTATTATTGAAAATAGAATTAGAAGAGTCAATCTTATCATCTTTCAAAGTCGAGGATAAGGTCATGGAAATTAATACTACACAAATTCCCTCATTTGTTGAATAGCCATATGTAGAACGAGTGGTGGTTGATGCTTATGATGATGAAGTGGAAGAAGAGGTTGTAGGTCTTCTAGAACAAAGAATTAAATGTTTAAACCTAATGGATGACATAACACCTCCTAAGAAACAAGAGACTAAGATATTGCCATGTGGTTCTGATCGCCCTTTAATATTTATTATGCAACTTGACAAAGTGAGGGATGATGGCTCGTGTTCGGAGAAGAGGAAGGTGAGTATAGAGGACATCTACAACTTATTCAGAGGAGACCCCACAATGATTCTATAGACATTACAAGGCCAGAAAGGAAGGTACGGACCCGACATGTCAACTACCATGCATACGTTGAAAACTCGATGGGAAAATGTAAATTTAGAATGTCAACCATTGATTCAAGAGACATGGAAGAAAATAGGTTCTCGATATGTCTACTATTGAGCATTTATTGGTAATGTGGCAGTAAAATGTTCAATTCAACCACCATAAGTGGTTGCAGGTACGGTCTGAAGACCTAAAACTTAGGGGGTGTTTGTTTTTTCTAAGAAGTACTTCCTGACCTCTTATGTCTGCGTCGCGCAGACCACGCACAGACACAAGGCTCTGCAGTGCTTTTGTTTTTTCGAAGACGTTTCATTAAAAAATGTCTGCGCGAGGTCATCTTAGTGCAGACATGGTCTTCTCACTTCTATAATCTTCTAACCTCTTCTACCCTCCTCCTTCACCCTTACCATATTCCAGCAGCCACCACCGGCCCACCCGCCACCGCCGATCCCGCAGCCTTCGCCGGCAATTGTCGCAGCCCCCCGTCGCAGCCTATAAATACGATACTTGAGTAAAGCAATGTTTGCCAATTTACACACCCAAATACAAATTATTCTATTCTCCACCAACAACAATGCCAATTTACACACCCAGATTCACTTCCTTTTCCCACAATAGATCGGCGATTTCACCAATTCCGGTGAACCTGTACGAAACAGCGTCGGCATCGTCGTCCGTACGATTCTCCATCGACAACCGCCCGATCTCTCCGAGCAGATCGATATCTTCACTTCAGACGAATCGTAATCAGGCATTGACGACTCCGAAGAGGACATGCATGTGCTCACCGACATCGTATACAGGATTGCTCAGGTGTAGTTTGCATAAAAACTCTAACAACAACAACAATCGTCATAATACGATGACGTATCCGTCGAATCGACTCAACGCGAGGCGATCGGCGATGACGAACTCGCTCGTGCGAATCGGAACCGTTGAAGGTGGAGATCTGGTGAAACGAGCTCTCGCAGCGTTGATCCGGCCGTCGTCTCATCAACAAAGATGGAGATCGTCGTTTCAGCGTAAAGCTAGCCGGTTGTCCGTCATGTCAATGGCGGAGGATGCTTAGATTAGCAGTTTTTTGGTAATAGTAGAATGAGGAGGCTGCAAGATCCGAGGAATTAGGTTTATTTTTGCAGTCTGCAGATGTTAAAAAACAAACAGTCTCCTTCTTGCAGACTGCAGACGTTTGGTCCACCTCTTCTCCAGCAGATGTCTGCAGATATGGTTCGCAGACTACAGACATTTTGATGCAGAAAAAATGTCACACCCTCAAAATCTGCGTGCGGGGTTTTACCGCGAGGCGCGTGACATACCAGGATCTCAGTCATTAGTTACCAAGAACGACTCTATATGATTAATAAACAAAACCAGAGTTAACGTTTAAAATACTGCGGAAGCGTTTTAAAACCAGAAAACCCAAAACAAGTAGTATGTAAAGAGAATGCGCAAAACATACGCGCCCCAAACACAATTGTTTAATATGAAAATAATCCCAAATTTGTAAACAAGGCAAATGTAGACAACTCAACAATGCTGACGTGCGTGCTCCTAGGAAACTGGCAACCTTAACCTGAGAATAGCATACTAAACAAGTCAAGACATGGTTGGTGAGTTCAAGAGTTTGCGTTAATAGGTAAACCGATAAACAGTTTTCAAATCATAAGTAGTGTATTGCAATAGATAGCTAGTCTATTAACATAAAAATATTAATCATAGTGATTTCGCGATTGAAGCTGACTGTGATAGTTTGTGCCTCCCGTCATGACTTACCAGGTCGTGACGAATATATGTTAGGACAAAATTACACCCGTATGACCTCGAGTCACACAGGTGGGGCTCGTCAGACCCAGTATTACTACCCAAAATTTCCCCGCTAGTCAATATTAACAATCCGAAAGTGAGGACTTTCCATGGTAAACAGCACTATATCAATATTATACACACTCATATATAAAAGCGTTTGTGATCAACAGTATGCTATCTCCCCCAAAAGAGATTATGTAAAATGAGTGGGGCAAGAACTCACCTGGTGTGTAAAGATAATGACTAAAGAGAACTGGTGATAGGTGCAAAGACAACCCTTCAAAGGGTACCTAGAATACAAGAGTACATAAGTACGTGCACACAGAATCAACATGGAACCCTAAGTGCTCTACAAACCAAGGAACTCAAAGTTTTTGAAAGACAAGACACATTTGACCCAGTTGACCCGTTTGACCCGTTGGTGACATTATAGGTGTTAATTCGTTAATACTAACACAACAGCATATCATACATGATCAACATACAACTTGATTACATATAGCACTTCATTAACCACATGTACTACCTAGATCATCATATAACTAGATATCATACAAGTCATGCGAACCTCAACTATTATTATGCTCATACATCTAAAATGTTCATTCTTAATCAACCATCAATCCACAAAAGTCCTAGCTTACCTATATGACTCATACCAGGATTTTTCCACAAACAGGCCAAAACAGGTAACAAACCAAATCAATATTCATATAACCTAAACAACACATTTAATCACCTTAGAAACCATCCATGAATACACTAGCATGGTCCTAATATCCCAAACATGCTCAAATCATCCAATTCAAGAATTTGCACAAATAAAGTTTCCCTTTTGGGAAAGTACTTCCCAATTTCATCAAACACCCAAGACATTCATGGATTCATCATTTACATACCAACCCAAATCCATGACAACATTTAAACATGATCAACAACATCTCATTATCATGATTCATCAACTTTCATACCCAAAAGTTACTATCTTTAGTAAGGTATGAACTACAACATGCATTCTTGAATTCCTAACATTCATATCAACCATCTAGCATCTAATCATCATCATAAGCATATCCATGACACCAATTCATCATCAATTCAACATTTCATGCAAAATAAAGTTACTATTCTTAGTAACCTATGAACCATGAATCAAAATCGAAGTTTTCTTGCAAAATCAACGTTAACTAATATGCACACAACCTAACTAACATATTAACATCAACAAACAACCAACAACTAACATCCAATTTCAGATTTTCGAATTAGGGTTTCGGCCCTAATGTAAATCCCATAAGAACTTGTAAAAATCCAACCTTTATTGCATACTTGACGTTAATTAACATGTAATCTACCTAACAAACACATTAACAACAACAAACAAGCATCAATCGACCATCAATTGCATATTTCGAATGGAACTTTCGGCCAACATGAAAAATCATCAAAAACATGTAAAAATCTAACCTTTAAACGTGTAATGGACAAGATTTGATGTTTCTAACGTGTTGTAATGCTTGTAATCGATCAAAACCGAAGCTTTCTTGCTTGTTCTTACTGAAATTCGAAGTGTGTGTGTGTGTTTTGGGTGATCGCGGCCGAAAGAGGGTGTGGGGGCTAGGGTTGGGATTTTTGTTTTATTAATTTATGGTAATTACCCCTTAAACCCTCATAATTTGTATTTTATAAAAACTAGACTTTTAAATACTTTCTAAAAGGTTTTAACTTAATACTACAAACATTATTAACCAACAATAATAATCATATGTATTATATTCACTAGCCACAAAAATACACGAATTAAATATACACGTTTCCACGTTACGCGATAAAATTCACAACTAGCATTTAAATCACGTAAACACATAAGCACAACTTGATAATCACGTAACCAGTTAAATTATAATTAGTTTATCATTATTAATTATTATTAAGTCACCAACGTTCAACGACAACTAGTGTGTGCTCCCGACACGTGTATGCAAGACTTAACGGAACTAACGGAGTTTGGTAACGGAAAATTACCGGATGTCACAAAAAACAAACAGCACCTTAGCGCTTACCGGGAGGCAACCCGGAGAACCTTATGGGTGTGTTCACTAGAAACCCTCACGAGACTTCACTCGTCCACTCAGGCCTACCGAGTGGTTTAAAAGGATTGTTGCGTATGCTAATAAATGCAACCGTGATTTCTATGAAAGTGAGACTTATTTTTATTATATTTTTTATTTGTTTTAAGTTTTTTTTTGCTAGTTTCAATCACCAGATGCAAACACTTAAGTGCGGGGAAGCACATGGGTGTTTAAAAGCATATTTGAGGATGTGTTTGGGTAGCTTTTCCCACAACTACCATAACAGTGTTTAAGCACTTTCCGATCGTCTATGATGAGGTCCATGTATTTTTCCTTATCTTATTTGTTTTGTTTATTGGTGATTGATTGTGATTATGATTTGATTTATTTAATTATTAGTAGTTTTAGTAATTGTTTTATTTAGGTCATACGAACTCATTTTTTGGGATAGTTGGTTGAAGTGATTTGGGAACCTCATCCCTATAATTCTTTTAAAATATTGCAAAACATACATTGAGGACAATGTACCTCAAGTGTAGGGATGAAGAGAAGGGCATGAATGTAAAAAAATAGAAATTGAAAAATTTTAGAAAAAGTTCAAGGAATTTTTTGAGAATTTAGCCTCAAGCGAGCTTAATTGTGCATTAAACATGATTTTTCGATGTAAATTGATAAATACCAATTGCGTGTGCACATGTTGAGATCCTTTGACATGGTTAGTTGAAAGTCGCAGGAAAGTTTTCTCAATAAATAGTTTTTATAAAATGAAATAGGATTTCCTAGTTAGGTGTAACAAGGTAGATGGTGGATAATATGTAGGAAAGTTTTCTCAATAAATAGTTTTTGTTTAAGCCTTTTCATTTGATTTTCCCACCTTAACTTATTCCCTTTAAAAACCCTTTTGATCCCTAACTTTTTGTTTGTATATGCCCGTATTGGTAAACCAGTAAAGCCTTTAGCATTTTCTTTTAAACCCGTGTAGTGAAATCTAGTTCAGCGAGTGTTTAAATTTTAATTTACGTATTCTTCGATTCAAGTGTATTAATAATACTCAGCAACAATAATAGTTGATGCGTGAAAAGAAAAAGAAAAAAAAAGAGAGAAAAAATAAAAACAAAAAGCTAGATATGAGGTCAAATGATCAAATATAAAGCACTAAAAATAGAGTGAATTATTATAGTGTGTTCGGGTCAAAGTGATCCAAGTGATGTTATTTAGTTCATGAATTTAACCTTCTGATATTGTATGTCACCCACCATTAGCCATGTTAAATCCCTTTTACTCAGCCTTAACCTTAGCCTAACATTACAACCCATAAAAGCCCTCTTGATTTGTGCTTGTTGATGGAGATGTGATTTGTATACGAGCCTTTGAAATAATGTATATTATTGGACATATTCTAATATATTATCACTATTCCAAAAACAAACCTAGAGGAGAGAATGATTTTGAGAGGTGTGAATGCATATGTGTTAGTAACTTGAAGCAAGTTGACATGATTAGGTAATTCTAGGTTTAAAGTAAGAAATCACATATACTTGTTGGGTTTTCAATATTGAATGATGTAAACCTAGAAACTAGGAATGTTTGGGACTTTAACTCACATAATGCAGGAGTGACTTTAATGTCTTTGATTGATTATTGTTGAAGTGTTACAAGAAAGCTTTTCTTGAGGTCAACAAAAGAATAAGTGTGGGGATGTGACGTGGGGTGTTTATTCGATAATTAAATGTTTAATTGCTTTATTTTACATGAATATTAGTGTCGAACATGTGTACTTTGAGTGTGTTAATGTTTGCAGGTGCTAGAAGACAAAAGTACATATTTTAGGAGCTTTAAAGAAGTATTGGAGCAAGTGGAAGGACCAGATGTGCAATTACACAAAAGATGGAGTCAAATCAAGTCAATCAGGCACCACCGTATGCACCGCCGTATCGTACTCTGACCACCGTATCCACCATCGTATCATACACCGACGACTGTATTAGTAACCATATCCAGGAGAAAATCTAGTGAAAAAGTTTCGTACAACTTCACATCCGGAGTATGATACGCCGGGGTGGACGTATGATACACCGGTCACCCTAACAACCTTCGGATTTTGAGGATTTTCTTCCCTATTTGAACCCAATAGTTAGGGTTTCGAAAGAGACTTCTCCCCTGCGAATTTAGAGGTTTTCAAGGCGTTTTTGGTAGTTCTTTTCACCATGGTTTCAACCGAATCAAGCATTAACAACATCCAATCAACCAATGAAGATCCAAGCATGTCTATGAGCGGCTAATTCATTTGTAATCACTTTCAGTGGGAAACTTCTTGTAAGTGAAGCACTGTTTAAGTTGATTTTTTGGGTTATGTTCTTTTGACACAAGAATTTAATTGTGCATTTGTTTAAAGTTTAAATACTTGTTTGTGTTTAAGTATTTGTGTGCTTTCATTCGCATTCGGTTTTCTTGCATCGTGAGTAGTTTGTCATGCATGTGAATTATTTGCATAAATGATTTGGTAATTGTGTGAATGAGCGAGTCTTAAAAGATTGTTTCATAATTATCACTTTAATCAAACGATTTTGCAAAATCATGTCTATGTGATTCCCAATCAATTCTTATAAAGCCAAGTGTGAATCTTTGGACTTGAATCTTGAAAGTGATTGCCTTTTCTCATAAGCTTCAAAACAAATAATCAAAATCATTGCTTTCTTAATTGCCTTTGTTTAATTTAACATGTGCTTTAAATAAAAAAACCTAAAAATATTTGCTTTTTAGTATTTTCGTTTCGTGTTTCAAGTTTTAGGTATAAAGTTTTACACTTTCCACCAATTTTCTGTAGAGATGACTCTTACTTACCCATACTAGTTATAGGTAGTTAAGTCTTTAGTATTAACTTGTTTTTGATCCAACCACGACAACACGATCACTCACCTTAACCATCAATTTAATACATGTTTCTCCATTTAACTAATCACCATCAACTTAACGTACGATTCGTGGACCATAATGTGAAACAATTACATGTTATTATCTTGTTGTTTTCCAAAGTGCAACATTTTGAATTATACCTCTAAAGTAACGTTGATATTATTGATAATTGAACATCTAATATCCAACAAACTCCCACTTGAACGATTCATCGACTAATTGCCTCAACGTATACATTGGTAGACGCTTAGCTGCATCTTACTGCCCCTAGCAAGGTATGTTGTTTATAGTCATCAGCTAGTTAATTGTGTTCAAGTCACTATTTACTTAACTAAGTACTATAGTCATAGTAAGCTTATTCATTTATCATTTCTGTATCAATATTCTTATAACAAAAGACGTGGATTCCGTTCATTCTTATATATTGTTCAATAATTATAGTTCTCGTTATTAATTTAAAGTGGGCTAAAAAATTACTCTTAATCTGAGTGTGGCCATGCATTTTAACACCAGTTAAAATCAACGAGGGCACCAAAATGTCCAATTTTTATTTCCATAGGGGCGCATAATTCATATCACCACATACAACTCCCACTTAACCTTGAATTAATTTTGTCTTTTACGAAGCATATCTAGTTAAATGATAGATCATACTATATTCAAAAGTTTTTAAAACTTAGATCCATGAAGAGCCTTTCAAAGTGAGTTACGTACCGATATCATTCTATATAAATATTATTGAATATTGGTCCTGAAATCCTTGAGCTTTCATCTTTATAAACCAACCAATTATTCAATATAGTCTTAATTCGGAACGAATCCCCGAATCTGATCAACTATGGATATTTAAAATACAATATTCAAGGATTCTTAAAGGATTTAAAAATTCAAACACATAAATATATGTTTATAAAGCATTTAATATTGAATCAATATAAACGCCCAAAGTAACTGTTAATGTTCAACAGCATCAAATACTAATACAAATCAAATTCACTGTTGAGCAAACCTAAGCCCTATGTAATCTTCATCCTCCTTATGTTTAGCTTGAGGTATAGGCTTAGTAAATAGATGTGTTAAATTTCATCCATGTGAATCTTGTTTAATATGATGTCTCCTTGTTTCGATACTTCCTTTATATAAGTAAATTGTTTGAGTATTTGTTTTACTCATGATGTCACCGTTGACTGAGTTATGTCACTGTTGTTGTCACATGATATCTTAATAGGTTTCCGTATATTGGGTACCACATCAAGATCGGCATTGAACTTCTTCATCCAAGCAATCTGTTTTGCAACATTTGATGCTGCTATGTATCTAAATTCTATCCAAGATTGAGATCTATGCTTTGCTTTGAACTTTTCCAAGTTATAGCTCCACCATCCAGAGTGAATTCATATCACATTTGTGATCAAGAATCATGTAACACCCCGAAATTCTATTTAAAAGAAAACGAAAGGAAAAGTATCTAGAAGGAAAAGATAAAGGATACAAGTTGAAGGGGGGTAAAGTGTACTAAGTACAAAACTTTAATATTATATTAATAAAATGGGTATGGCCGCCCCCTTAAAGGGAGATCTGCTTTTTGGCCCTCGGCCAAAGCAGAAAGAAAGGGGAGAAATCGGTTTTGGAGAAGAAGAAGGGAAGAGGAAGCTGCAAAGGTTAGTTTCTTGGGTTTATGTTCGGTTTTAGCTTAGTTTGCAGCTTGTAACCGAAGTTCTCGGTGTTTTAGAAGGTTGTTCTCGGGATTTTAAGGCTGAAATCGCAAGTGGAGGTGTTTGGTTTGAAGAGCTGCTTCAAGGTGAGTTTCTAGATCCCCTTTTTACTGGTTTTCTAAGTGTTTGGGGCTGTTATGCATACCGTGCAGAAGGTTTCTAAACCAAACCATGAGTTTCAGCATGATGTTCGATTGTGTTCTATTGATGTATGTTTTTAGATGTTTTCCTAAGATGTGTATGATGTTTAGTTGGTTCTAAGTGTGTAGTATGATAGATCTATGCCAAGGATGTGTTAGGATGATAATTGGGAGCTGGAACTAGCATAAGTTACGTTGCAGGTTAATCTGTTCATCCGCATTTGCTGAACATTCAGCAGCTAAGTCTTTTGTTCATCCAAATTTCTTTTGTTCATCCGCATTTGCTATAATTCCATCCGCATTTGCTACAGTTTCATCCGCATTTGCTACAGTGTCCACATTTGTTCTATTAGCATTTCTTTGGACACTTGGATATTTTCTGAAGACTTTCATCCGCATTTGCTACAGTGTCATCCGTACTTGCTACAGTGTCATCCATACTTGCTACAGTGTCATCAGCATTTCTTTGGATACTTAGAATATTTTCTGAAGGGTATTTTCTGAAGACTTTCATCCACATTTGTTCTTGCTCATCCGCATTTCTTTGGGGACTTAGGTTTCTTTTTTCTGGAATTTTGGAAAGTAGAATTTAAGTGCTAAGAAATGATGTTTCGGGGCGGTTTATGCTCATTTATGTTGCATTTGCTTTGTGTGCTGCCATGATGATGTTGTTCCATGCTATGTTGATGTTGTGACTCTACGTGGTGTGATGTATGAATATGCTTATGTAAAGTATTACTTAACAAAAGTGAAAGATAACGATAATGAAAAGTGGAACGTAAAGAACGAATGAAAGTCTTGCAAGCAATGAATGGAGGTTCACAACCACGGGTTGTTAGCTCAACTGTGTGCGGTTTAGCTAACCCATGAGGATGCGGTTAGGGGTCTTGAGATAGACCAATATGTACGAAATGAGATCCTTGTCGCGTACCCCGGCACAGTATCAGTCTTCGGACATGAGTCGGGGGTATTGCATGAGACATGATCTAGATAGAAGTGAAAGTTAATAATAATGAAAGTTCGTAACGTACGAAATGAACGAATGAGAAATGAAAGATGATGTACGTTGAGAAAGATAAATGAATAATTATTATCAATGTGTACGTATGATGTATGACCACGATCGAGTATAAAGTTTTGGTTTCAAAGAAAGTAAAGTATTTTTATATTAAAACTAGAACTCACTCAGCGTCGCTGACTTTTTTTGTATTCATAATAGTTGTCAGGTATTTTGTTGATGCTGAGGAGTTGCAGGCATGGATGCATACGCTACTGGGAGTGTTTTGAAGATTGGCATCCATATTTTGACACATCATTGTATTTTAAACTAATGTAATGTATTGAAATGATATGTTTTTGATTATTAATAAAATTTTTAAATTCCGCTGCAAAGGTATTGTATGTTTTAAATGTTTTATGCGATGACGGTCCAGTTTGTAAGCGTTCCGGAAACGGGGCCTTACAAATCATCTCAATATTTTTGAAAGCTAGCATCAATGTAACACGTAACTGTCATCCCAACTTTCACTCCTTCATATATGTGGAACATATCCTTAGTCCTTTTTAAGTACTTATGGATATTGTAAGGCCCCGTTCTCGAGAACCCCATAGTTGGTCAATCACAACCTCTTTTATATCAAAACGTATTAAGATTTATTAAGTAAATAAAATATTGCAGCGGAATAATTCATCAAAAACCATTTCATGCTTTAATAAATACATTTACCAAGTAATACATCGTCATTTAAAAGATTACAAAATATCACTTAGTTGTATTACAAAACAACATCATTATTATTGCATGAGATGGATGCCAGTCTTGCCCGCCAAGTAGCTTCACCCTCGTGCCATCCTCATCAACAAGCTACCTGCCAACTGAAAATGCATAAAAAGTTAGCGTTGCTGAGTGAGTTCTAGTTTTAAATAATAAAATACTTTACCTTTAGTAAAAACCTTTCCTTTACTTTCGTTCGTGATCACACAACATACATACATCTTGATAATATCATTATTATCTTTTATCATCGTTCATAATCGTTCATTTCGCACTTTTTCATTATCTTTCACTTCTATCTAGATCCTGTCATAAGCTATACCCCATCATTAGGCATGAAGCCACCTCAGTCTTGGGGTTAAGCGATAAGGATCCCATTTCGCACGTATGGATCAGTCACCAAGACTGACCCCCCTGTGTGTATACCCTCATGGGTTAGCCAAGATCGCACGCTACACTGCACACAGTTGAGCTAACAACTCTTCATTGAGTTGTGAACCTCCTTAAATTTGCTTGCAAGACTTTCATTCATTCGTTATGTTCCACTTTTCATTATCTTGAATCTTCCGCTTCTTTTATAATATTACTTTCGTACAAGAGCATTAACACACCAAGAACATGCATAACATGAACAAACATAAGCCACCAAAACATTCCAGAGCTTAACCATTAATTTCAATTTCCCAAAATTTCAGAAAAATCCCAAGTCAGTTTTAGGCGCATGAGAACTATGTGGGAGCATGGGCACTATGTAGGCGCACTGACAGTTGGGCGCATGGGGAAAAACTTAGGCGTATGGGTACTATGTAGGCGCATGGGTACTTGGGCGCATGGGAAAACTTGGGTGCATGGGCAAACTCTGAGGCGATGGGGAAAAACTTAGGCGCATGGGAACTATGCAGGCATATGAGTACTATGCAGGCGCATGGGAAAAAATGTTAGGCGCATGGGCAGTTCACTTATTCTAACTTATACTAACTTCAGTTCCCAATCATCATCCTAACGTATTCTTAGCCCAAATCTAGCATATTAAGCACATAGAACAAGCATACAACCACATGATTCAGTCAAACATTCATAAATACACACACCCACTAAAAACAGGGGTAACACATATGGTTTCAACATACTGGAAGTTATAAAAATGATAATTTATATGCATTTCAGCCCAAAAAAAGTTTAAAACAGAAAAACCGGGGATCTAGAACTCACCTACAGCAGCCTTCGAGTAAAACTCCTCCAAACTTGAGAGCACTTGGAGTTCAAACACCTAAACACACAAAAACACCCAACCGAACACAAATGAACACATAAGACTCGGTCCACAAGATGAAAATTCAGCTAAAACCGAACAAACACACAAAAAACTAACCTTCAAGTCGATCTTCTTCTTCTTCTCTCTAAAAACCGATGGGAACTCTGCTTTTTCTTCTCTTCTGCAGTCGAGCAGTTGGTGAGCATGGGGATTGGGCGGCCATGCCCATCTTTTAAAATAATTATAATAAAGTTTGCCTCTTGCACAACTTTAACCCCTCAACTTGGGTCATTTCACCTTTCTTTCTTTATACTTCTTTTTTCTTTTCTTTTCTTTTTTCTTTTTTTTTTTTGAAAATTTCCTGGTGTTACAGATATTCTTTACATTAGTCTGGTGACTCTTACTTATATTTTGTTGATATATACTCATCATACTCAACACGAATGACATGTCAAGTCTAGTGCATCACATGGCGTACATGATATAACCAATTGTAGAAGCATATGAAGCTCTCTTCATTTTCTTCTTTTGTTCTTTAGTTCCAGGAGACTAATTACTATTTAGTATGGTTTCTTATGCTATTGATAAGTTTCCTCACTTGGAATCTTGAGTTGAGAAGTGCCTAAGGATCCTATCAATATATGTACTTTGACTTCAACTAATAAGCCACTTTGATCTATCTCTATAGATCTTTATTCCTAGAATATATGTGGCTTCGCCATGATCTTTCATTTCCAATGATTAGTATGTCATTCACATACAAGATCAGGAAAGTAATATACCTCCCACATAAGTTTCCTCGATTAGTATGTCATTCACATACAAAATGAAGAATCAAACTTCAAGATGCTTGTTTCAATCCATAAATGTATGTGTTCAATTTTCCAACCTTATAAGGATTTTTTGGATCATTAAGACCTTCCTGTTGTTCCATATAGACATCTTCAGCAAGTTGTCCATTCAGGAATGCTATTTTGACATCCATTTGTCATTTCTTATAGTTATAAGATGCAACAATGGCAAGTCGTATCCTAATAGACTTAAGCATGGCTACAGGTGAGAAAGTTTCCTCATAATCAACATCTTGAGTTTGAATAGCCTTACTTTATAGGTTTGTACCTTTCCATACATGACAATCTTCTTCTTGAAAGTTTGTTTCCGTCCTACAGTCAGACATTCGGGAGAAATATCAACTAAGTTGCATACATGATTATCAAACATGGAATGCTTCTCTATGCCCATATCTTTTAGCCATTTCTTAATTTAGAATCCAAAACTACAGATTTGTAATTAGTAGGTTCATCCTAATCCACGATTAGGATGTTAGCATGTTTATGAATTCTGATATGTCTATCGGGTTCATGCCTATCTCTAGTATTTCTACGGACACTAACAATAACAACCAATTAATGAATTCTCTTAGGTACATGTCTATGAGAACCGATAATTTCAGGTCAATACCCCGGTTCAGACTTAGTCATAATTGCATATATCATACATGAATATCAATTGAACTCCATTTAATTTAAGTCATTTCATGCATTGCAAATTCCATGCATAATATTACATGCATCGGTGATTCGGCGTAATTACCAGTCTACACGCGGTACGACCGTTACACTCAAACGTTGGTTATAATTAATATATATACACACACACACACATACGAATAAATACTTTAAAGTGTTACAATTTATTTTAGAACCCAAAATATATACGTCAAAATAATCTAAATTAATCTGAAAACTCGAACGCGCAAATTATGTTAACGCAATTACTTGATACACGACGTATTAATAATGTATTATCAATACTAAAACTTATAATTATGAACATTCTATCTTAATATTTGAATGTAATTAAAACGTAAAAAGTAAAATATAAAAATATGTAAAATCTATGTAAGGATCTTCAAATACAATGCAGATCGATCTCGTGAAGAAAATGCAGAATGTAATCGCTCAAGGTATAGTAATTGAAAGATTAAAAGATCAGATGAACATGATTCAAGCAACTAAATGTAAATAAACTTAAAAATGTATTGCTCTCTGATTTAAATGTTTACAAGTGTGAACAAAATCAGGAAATCTACTTAATTACATCAAAAGCAAACTATTTATACTAAACCCAAAATGTCTCGCGCGAGAAGTAGGTTCTCGCACGGATCTATAGTTCTCGTGCAACTTTGATCTTCATTATCTTCATTTGATTTCCTGAGCCTCTAGGTTCAATCCGTACAATCTCCCCCTAGGCTCGATGAATCATTTCTTCAGAAGTCCACATCTACAACTTTGTAACTGCCCCCATAAGTATACATATTGTTATCCAGGGCCTTCGTGATCAACCAACCATACTATGCTACTAACAGATGAACCAATTCATCAGCTGCAATTGGACAAGCCTGCAACTCATTAAATCGTCTCTTCCAAACTTGAGCAGATCCATAGGGTAATCTTGATCAACACAATCTATCATAACATGCTTAGTTTCTTTTTCACGTCCCCACCACATAAGCTTAGCCAAGATGTTAACTGATACCGGGGCATGAATAGGAATCTTCCTTGCATATTTGGGATGCTTGTAAACCCATATGTTCATAGGCTTGTTGGTGTTTGGATCTAAACGAGTCTCATCCACAATCACTTTAGACTTAGCAGTCTTAAAGTTCTTGAAGTTGGATTTACTCTGCCTCCAGATCATATTCCTTATCTAGTTAGCCTTCCCATAATTGATCGGATTGATGAACGGAACATGACCCATGGCATATAAATCAGAAGCTCTTAGTGTATGAAAGTCATGCTCGTCTTGATAGTACTCTATCGCTCTAGCTCGTCTCTTTATCACATACATCCTTTTCTCACCATCATAATCCTAACTAATGATTGGCTCTGAATTTCCGTACCTTGTGAAAGGTTTGGAATGTCTAAGCGTATGTATATAGGTCGGTGGTGGTGGTGCATCAACTGTAATATTCTCGACCTCACGCATTGCGCTTTGTCCTGTAAGATCATCAGTCTAGTCAATCGTCTGCTTAGCACCTGAATCATCTACAATTTCTCCTTCCTCAACCAAAATATCTGAAAATAAGTCTTTCAGACTATTCCCAAATACATTCGTGTAATCCACAACTTCTTCTAAATCATCAAACGGTCTAAAATCTTCATCAAGAATTTGTTGCTAGAAAGTATAGAACTCTTTCTTGTACAACTCCTCAGTAGCAGGATCCAAAGGTACATAGTCATCTTTATCATCAAGTCTTGGTCCAGAGACATTAGCAGAATGACCAGCATTCGAACCCATATCACTGACATGATCATCATCATCATCATCTCCCTTTTTCTTTCCCTTATCATCATTCCCATCATCACTACCATCATCATCATCATCATCAATATCATCATCTTCATCACAAGTGAAATCCACCATATCTAAATCATCATCATCATTAATAGGCTAGGTAAATGATACATCATGCTCACGCTCAACAAATGCCTCTCTATTATGAACTACGGGTTGAACATTAGTAACCTCATCAATAACTATGTTAGTTGGTTCTTGATCAACACCAGTAGTTTCTAATGCTTTCTTAGATGCAACAAGATCATCAATAGGATTAGTAGCAGTAGTAGGATCAACATCCATCTTAGGACCAGCAGATTTTTGTCCGCTAGACTCTCCAAATTTAGTAGTTTGTTGCTAAGCAAACGTAAAAGGAACTCTAGAAGTGATGCCTTGGATGTTATGCTCTAGAATCTAAACATAGCTAAACATAAATTGTTGATGATGTTCAAGATTCTTGATCCTCTCATCCTTCTCATACATCTGCCTATACAAATTGTTAATAATCTGAGTCTTATCCATCATCTCTTTCTCCAAAGTGCTAACTCTCTACTCAAGTGATACTTATGTAGGTGAATCAGATGAAGTCTTAGTATGCTATCTTGGCTCAAGGGTAGTATTGATGAAGTCATCCATACCAAAAATATCATTAGGGTCTTGATACCTTGGGGGTGTACTCATCACATCATCAGTCATGGGCATAGCAGATGATGTTACAGTTGTAGATTCTGTAATAATCACTTGTATATCTTGGTGAATAGCCTCACTAACTGTAACTTGTGGCTCGGACGCAGTAATATTAGTACTAGTCAACACAGTGGTCATTGGGGTCCGATGCTTTCGTAGAACACCTCATACTCTACCCCTCCCATGTGGACTGCTCTCAGACTCGGCTCTTTTCCTGGCCATTCTCTTCTTCCTCCTCTAAGTAGACGGTGAGTCCTCTGGAACAAAATCAGTATCTAAATCCGTAGCAGTGTGCTTTATCAGTGTAACTGGTACTCTGGGTCTCTCTTGCAAAACAAAAGGAACTTGTCCTATCTGATCACTATCAGTCACACTATCACTGAACAAGGAATCCACCTCTTCCTCAATTGACATCCAGTAGTCTGAGAATATCTTGGAACATCATCAAGAGTTCTATATAAAGGACCAGCTTCATCAGTCTGTTGTGGCTCAGTATCATGCTGTTTGTGTGAGGTCTGATCATCTACTTGATAACCATCAACGAATTTGCCAAATTTGGTGAAATGATCAACCTGCCACGCATTCCCGCATGATCTCATCATATATGTAAATACGTCTTTCTTCATCACCATGACAGCATAGGTGGTAGAATCAGACATAGCTAACTCAGGACAAGAAGCCTTCATGATCATTTGGATGAACCGGGGATATATAATAAACTTCTTCCCGGAAGCAGCAATGACGTTCTTTTACATCTCTGCAAATATACCCTTGGATATGTTATAAGGTAAGTTATCAACAAGTAATACAAGCAGGTTTCCAAATATAGCACTTAGGCTGTCTAACCCTGCTTTTGGGTTGCTTAGATAGTGAACAACCACATGAAATAGATACTTCCAGAATGGAGGTAAATGCTTCTTCTCCAATGAAGGATATCTGTGGTCATATCCCATCCTTGTCAAGCAATATCATGCAACATCATCATCTATCTTCACTGGAGTGTTAGGCTGATCTTCTAAAAGTAAAACACTGTTGATCACCTCTGTAGTAATAACAACCCTCTTCTCTTTAACCTTGGCAGTAATACACAGTTCTCCCTGAGAGTCTCTCTCGTCTGCAGCCGTCATCCAAAACTGATCAATGATATCAGTATATATAGTAGGATTTGCTGTAATAGCATGAAAAATACGTGAAGTCTTTAGCCCATCAATAAGTGATCTGAATAACGCCTTATCGTCAGGTATATCTCCAAGAAACGCTACAACATTATGGTTTTTATTGAAAACCATTGGTCTCGCCATTTGAAAATTTGATTAAACAAACATTTATTAGTAACACAATTAAAATTTTCAGACTTAGAAAAATTTAGAAAATTTCAAAAAATTCAAACTTTTCGCACAAGTACAAACTATTCGTATGCAAGTAGTTCAAATTTAAGTTCAACTTCTCGCGCGACTAGTGAGTAGTCACATGAAATTGATTTTGACCAGAACTCAACTACTCGTGTGACGACCCTAAAAATAAGGTTAGACAAATTAAAATTTTGGGAATTATTATAAGTTAGTATCATAGTATACACAGTAGATGAAGAATTGCTAAGATGACTTTATTTGATAAGAATTGTTATCTTTATGTTTTAGCATGTATAAGTATGTGTATATGTTTCTTTAACGTGCATGCATGCATAATTATTTACGTATATATATGTATATTTGGGATATGATCATGTAAGTGCACCATAAGATATCTAATACACAAGCAAATCTACTTTAAAGTGATGAACAAGATCAAAACTTCATAATTTTTAACAAAAGTCCACAGCGGACGTGATAACTTTTAGTATGATTACATAAATAAAAATTTACTGATAAATTTTAAGAGAACATATCTATGTTTAAACAATAGTGTATTGTCTTATGAATAAACATGTGAGCTATACATACATAATATTTGTGCCTAGTTGATTAATTGTCTTGACTAGTAAAGGTGTAGAATTAATTATGTAAAACTTTTTGCAGCTATGAGTACTTATAATTCTAAAGCTACCATGTTGAAACTAATTACTCGGAACATTCGGACCCTAGCAACTATAAAGAAATAACACCAGAAATAGAGCCTTAGGACCACATAGAAATATCCCAACCAGAAACTAAGACCAATACGAAGCAGAAGTTTTTCGTCCGACAGGCACCCATAACAATGGGAGGTTATATAATTATGTCCCCAAGGAAGAGTGTACGGCATGGTAAGAAGTTTTCAACTAATAAGGTTAAAGATCCAGAAAATAGAAACCCAGAAACCTTTCCTACGACATCTGACATGACACCCATAATTCAACCTGACAATTCTGAAACTTAAGAAAGAGGAATTAAGAGGCATAGGTTGGAAGAATGTCAGATGGAAACTACCAACCAGATTCTTAAGAAAGTTAAGAAGATACAATGAGAAATTCAAATGATCCAAGCAGATGTCAAGGAAGTGAAGAAAGGAAGCAAAAGTATCTTCACTAGAATGTGGAGCTGGGTTTGGAAAAAAATAGAAACATAGAAAACCCGTTCTATTATGTGATTACTTTAAATGTGTTGAATAAAAATATAATGAAATATTTTGTTATGACTATTAAATATTATGATATAGTTCGAGTAAAATTTTGTGATATTAATATAATTGGTATGTAGTGAAATATGCCGCCAAGGAAAAATACTCAGCCTTTACAAAGAACTACACGTGCTGGACGCCCAAGAACTAGGTCGGGAGAAGAAGCTCCACCAGTAAATCTCACTGCAAATGAGAACGAAAGAATTCATCAAATAGTGACTCAACAATTGGAAGCTGCAATACCTACATTAGCAACTCAACTCCAACAGACCCTTAACTTTGGAGGTATACCGCCTGGAGAAAATAGACCAGGAAATGCCAACAGATTAGAACACCATGAGGAAGAAGTTATAGATGTAGTTAGAAAAGGTTGCTCTTACAAGACTTTTATGTCCTGTAAACCCCGAGACTTTGATGGAAAAGGTGGAGCAGTGCAAGCATTACGTTGGTTAGAGGAAATGGAGTCAGTATTAGATATCAGTGATTGTACTGATAATTGTAAGACTAGGTTCGCTTCACATTCTCTTGAAGGCGAAGTACAGTCTTGGTGGAAGATGGAAATCTAAACCAAAGGAAGAAATGCTATGAATGAATTAAGCTGGGAAGAATTTAGGAACCTAGTAATTGAAAAATACTATCCTTATAATGAAATAGAAAAGATGGAAGAGGAATTTTTGGCACTAGAAATGAAGGGTGCTGCATATCAGGGATATACAGATAGATACAATGAGCTATCTAGATTGGTACTACATCAGGTGACACCAGAAACAAAAAGGATAGGAAGATATATCTGGGGTTTAGTTCCGTCAAATAAGAGGATTGGTTACATCTGCAATGCCTAAGAATTTTCATGATGCAGTGGCTTTTAACGGGAAGTTTGACTGATGAGATGATAAGGAATGGATCATTAGCTGATCCAAAAGTAGGAGAGAAAAGGAAATGGAACAATAACAACATAGGAAGGAAATTTGAAGGAAACTGGAATAAGAAGATAAATAGGAATCCGGAAAGGAACTTTATGGGAATTGCACAGGAAAGGAGGCCACAGATAGAAGGTCAACCATGGTGCAATACGTGCAAAAGATACCATGATGGGAAATGTATGCTGGTAATCTGTTATAATTTCAAGAAGAAGGGACATACATCAAGAGAATGTAAGGGACCCACAAATCCTAAGCCAGTGCATTACGAGTGTGGAAAAGAGAATCACCTTTGCAATGAATGTCCGGAGCTAAAAAGGAAAACTCTAAGGAATAGGAATCTAGATAATACGCACGGTCGAGCATTTGTACTTCAATCTGAAGAAGCACGTCAGGAACCAGAAGTTGTGACGGGTACGTTCCTAATTAACGATCAGTACGCATCTGTATTATTTGATACAGGAGCAACTCAAAGTTTTGTTTCAAATACATTTAAACCCTTACTTAGACTAGCATCCAAAAAACTAAAAAATAGGTACATGATAGAACTAGCTGATGGAAAAATGATAGAGGCTAGTGAAGTTATTCCTAATTGCAATTTGAATTTAGATGATCATTGTCTTAACATCGATCTGATCCCTATTAAATTAGGAGGCTTTGATATTGTTGTGGGTATGGATTGGTTAAGTAAGAATCAGGCAGAAATCATTTGTGGAAAGAAATGATTAAAATTCCTTTGATTAACGATAATAAAATTCTTTTCATATACGGTGAGAAACCTAGAGGTACTATAAAGATAGTCTCTTGCATGAAGGCTCAGAAATATTTGAAAAGGAAAAATTTAGCATTTCTGGCCCACGTAGTTTATACGGAACCGATTAAGAAGAACTTGGAAGATGTTCCTATTGTTAGAGATTACCCAGGAGTATTCCCTGACGAATTACCAGGAATACCGCCCCCTTGTCAACTAGAATTTAAAATTGAATTAGTACCAGGGACTACACCTATTGCCAAGGCTCCGTATCGTTAGGCGCCATCAGAAATGAAGGAATTAATGAATCAATTACAGGAGCTATTGGATAAAGGATTCATACGCCCTAGCGTTTCACCATGGGGAGCTCCAGTTCGTAAAGAAGAAAGACAGAACCTTTAGGATGTGCATTCTTATAGAGAGCTTAATAAAGTAACCATTAAAATAGATATTCTCTCCCTAGAATAGATGATCTATTCGATCAAATGCAAGGATCTAGTTACTTTTCAAAAATTGATTTAAGGTCAGGATATCATCAGTTAAGAGTACAAGATGAGGATATACCTAAAACTGCATTTAGAACATGATATGGTCATTATGAGTTCTTAGTGATGCCATTTGGGTTAACTAATGCTCCAGCAGTATTTATGGATCTAATGAACAGGGTGTGCAAACCTTACTTGGATAACTTTGTCATAGTCTTTATAGATGACATTTTAATCTACTCCAAAAGTAAGGAGAAACATGAGGAACACCTAAGGCTAACCTTGGAACTACTTCAGAGAGAAAAATTGTACTCCAAATTCTCAAAGTGTGAATTCTGGAAAAGAGAAGTACAATTCTTAGGACATGTGGTTAACCAAGAAGGAATTCAAGTCGACCCAGCAAAGATTGAAGCAATTAAGAAATGGAAAGCTCCGAAAAAACCAACTTCTCTTTATTATTCGATACGGGAGCAACTCGAAGTTTTGTGAGGCCCCGTTCCCGGGAACCCCAAAGTTAGTCAATCACAACCTCATTTATATAAAAAAATATTAAGATTTATTAAGTAAATAAAACATTGCAGTGGAATAATTCAACAAAAACCATTTCATGCTTTAATAAATACATTTGCGAAGTAATACATCGTCGTTTAAAAGATTACAAAATATCACTTAGTTGTATTACAAAACAACATCATTATCATGCATGAAATGGATGCCAGTCTTTACCCGCCAAGTAGTTTCACCCTCATGCCATCCTCAGCAACAAGCTACTTGTCAACTAAAAATGCATAAAAAGTCAGCGTTGCTGAGTGAGTTCTAGTTTTAAATAATAAAATACTTTACTTTTAGTAAAAACCTTTCATTTACATTTATTCGTGATCACACAACATACATACATCTTGATAATATCATTATTATCTTTTATCATCGTTCATAATCATTCGTTTCGCACTTTTTCATTATCTTTCACTTCTATCTAGATCCTGTCATAAGCTATGCCTATCATTAGGCACGAAGCCACCCCAGTCTTGGGGTTAAGCGACAAGGATCCCATTTCGCACGTATGGATCAGTCACCAAGACTGACCCCCCTGTGTGTACCCTCATGGGTTAGCCAAGATCGCACGCTACATCGCACACAGTTGAGCTAACAACTCTTCAATGAGTTGTGAACCTCTTTAAATTTGCTTGCAAGACTTTCATTCATTCGTTATGTTCCACTTTTCATTATCTTTAATGTTTCACTTCTTTTACGATAATACTTTACGTATAAGAGCATTAACACACCATGTAAAGTCACGTAATAATACGTAATAAGGAACATCAATAACAGACCACAAACATGCATAACATGAACAAACATAAACCATCAAAACATTCCATAACATATTCATTAAATTCTATTTCCCAAGATTTCAGAAAAATCCTAAGTCAACTTATGCGCATGGGCACTATGTAGGCGCACGGGCAGTTAGGCGCATGGGAACACTTGGGCGCATGGGCAAAACTGGGCAGAACTTAGGCGCATGGTTCACCTTTTCTAACTTATACTAATTTTAGTTCCTATTCATCATCTTAACGTATTCTTAGCCCAAATCTAGCATACTAAGCACTTAGAACAAGCATACAACCACATGATTCGGTCAAAACATTCACAAACACACACACCCACGTAAAACAGGGGAAAACATATGGTTTCACACACTGAAGGTTGTAAAAGATAGTTTATATGCATTTCAGCCTCAAAACAAGTTTAAAACAGAAAAATCAGGGACCTATAACTCACCTACAGCAGCCTTCGAGTGAAACTCCTCCAACTCGAGAGCACTTGGATTTCAAACACCTAAACACACCAGAAACACACAACCGAACACAGAGAAAAACATAAGACTCGGTCCAAAAGCTAAAAATTCAGCTGAAACCGAACAAAACACACGAAAAGCTTACCTTCAAGCCGATCTTCTTCTTCTTGTCTCTAAAAACCGATGGAAAACTCTGTTATTTTCCTTTCTGCAGTCAAAGCAGTTGGTAGAGCAGGGTAGTGGGCGGCCATGCCCACCTTTTAAACATAATAATAATAAAGTTTGACTCTTACACAACTTTAACCCCTTAACTTGGGTTATTTCACCTTTCTTTCTTTATACTTCTCTTTTCTTTTCTTTTTTTTGAAAATTTCCGGGTGTTATAAGTCCACCCCCTTATATAGGTTTCGTCCCCGAAACCTGTCACTCCTCGAACAATTGTGGATAATGCTTTCTCATCTCTTCCTACGTCTCCCATGTAGACTCGAATCCCTTCCTGTGCCTCCACTGTACTCGCACCAGTGGAACCACTTTATTCCGTAATCTCTTCTCTTTTCGGTCAATGATTGTCCCTGGTTGCTCTACGTAATTGAGTCATTCATCTACCTTAATATCTTTAGTGGCATGATCATGTCCTCGTTGGCTAACCACTTTCTCAGATGAGATACATGGAATGTCAGATGAATTCCACTTAACTCATCAGGTAGCTCCAACCTGTAGGCCACCTCTCCTACTAGAGCAATGATTCGGAAAGGCCTTATATACCTCAGGCTCAGCTTACCCCGCTTTCTAAACCAAATGATCCCCTTCCAAGGTGAAACCTTGAGCATAACTTTATCACCCACCTTGAATTCAATTGGTCTACACCTCTTATCAGCTTACGACTTTTGCCTAACTTTTGCCGCCTTCATAAAGGCCTTGATCTTCTCCAACTTTTCAGTCGTAGCCTCAATCACTTCAACGCCCCCCAACTCCTTCTGTCCGATGTCACCCCAACATACGGGCGTTCTACACTTCCTATCGTATAGCATCTCATACGGTGGCATACCAATGCTGGCATGATAACTGTTGTTGTATGAGAATT
This sequence comes from Flaveria sonorensis, assembly GCA_025506505.1. Classification (NCBI taxonomy): domain Eukaryota; kingdom Viridiplantae; phylum Streptophyta; class Magnoliopsida; order Asterales; family Asteraceae; genus Flaveria; species Flaveria sonorensis. The sequence continues at coordinate 18,226,530 of CM046423.1, read as the reverse complement.
CAGCTAACGGTAAGTGTTCGTCCCAACTTCCTTCGAATCAATGACGTATGCTCAGATCATATCTTCAAGTGTCTGTATAGTTCTCTCTGACTGACTATCCGTCTGAGGATGATAAGCCGTACTGATGTGCAACCTCGTCCCCATCGCGTCATGAAATCTATTCCAAAACTTGGATGTAAACCGAGTGTTACGGTCAGACATGATAGACAATGGTACACCATGACGTGTCATAATCTCTTTGATGAACAGATTCGGCAACCTCTCAGATGAATATGTCTCATGGATCGGTAGAATGTGAGCACTCTTCATCAAACCGTCAACTATCATCCATATAGCATCGTACCCCTTTACCGTACGTGGTAACTTCGTAATGAAGTCCATGGTGATGTGCTCCCATTTACACTCGGGTATATCCAAAGGTTGGATCTTCCCATATGGCTTCTGATGCTCCGCCTTCACTTGCAAGCAAGTAAGGCACTTGCTCACATACTCCGCTATATCGCGCTTCATACCCGGCCACCAATAATCTTTCTTCATATCATGATACATCTTCGTAGCACCGTGTGACAACTGGCAAATTTCAGGTCAATACTCGGCCCGACTTAGTCGTAATTATGAACATGTTACATGAGTTTCAATTAAGTTTTTAATTATTTAAAGTCATTTCATGCATTGCAAAATTTCATGCATCACATTACATGCATCGTTGATTCGGCATGATTACCATTTTTACACGCGGTACAACCGGCACACACGAACATTGGTGAGAATTAATATATATGTAATAACATGAGTTTTAAAAGTGTTGCAATGTATTTTAGAACCAAAATATATACATGAAAATAATCTAAATTAATTAGAAAACTTGAACGCGTAAATTGATGATTTACCTGGTATAAATCCTGTTAAAGCGACAACTCGATGCATGACGTATTATTAACGTATGATCAATACTAAAATATATGATAGTATATATGGTATCATAACATAGGAATATATTTTTAAAAGATAAAAAAAAATATGTTAAAACAAATATTACAAGTGTTACGAGATATTTTAGGGTGTAAAAATATATATGGGTATATATAAAATATATACGCAAGTTAGAGATCTTAAAATACTTTTGACACCATCGCCACCAAATAAATGAAAGTAAAAGGGTATTCTTTTAAATGCGTTAAGTAACAATACTAAAATGTCAAACATATAAACTAATGCTAGTGAACCATCGGGTCTAAAATATATATATATATATATATATATATATATATTTATATCATTTTAATAAAAGACTCATTCTACTCACGTCTAACACATACCCGCTACCACCTTTGTAGTAAACAATATATTACACTATAAAAGAAATGTCAACTTTCATTCCTCTACCCAATCCTCACGAAAATACACTCATACACAAACTCTTCAAGTTGGTTTGATAATTCCTAAACTTACCCTATTAATGTTATGACCTATTTACAAGAACACCTTCCCACCATGTTTTTTAACCCTATTTATGGTCAAGAAGACCTCTTATTTTTCTTCATTTTGCTAACAAGCTAAGGCACACACACCCACCCTACATGTACCCATATTGGTGAAATTCTTGGTTGACTTTGATTATATCAAGGAAATTTTCTTATATGTAAATGGTTTCTTTTAAAAGGTTATATTCCCATGTATTTACAAGGTCACTTTTTTTGCCCAACTACCCCCCCCCCACGTTTGTTTGTCTGCACCCAAACCCCCAAATCTTCTTTTCCTTACAAGAATTATTAACTTTATAAATATGAAGTAAATTTTTCATAGTCCACTCACATCTTAAACTACCATACTCCATCTATTACTTCTCCCCTCTCAAGATCGACCAACACACCATCATCCATACTCATTTATTTCTCAACCTTGCTCCAAGAGATTTAAGTGTACTCAAGCCTCTCAAGTAAAGTTTAGAAGCTTCTTGGTGTTCTCAAGCTACATTCTTCCTCTTCCTTGCTTGCTTCTAGTGAGAACACATCTTCCTATTTCCTACTAAATAGTTATCATTTATGTTTTACAATCCACTAGTTTCATATGATATTTTTCTCCAACTAATTGCTACATGTTAAAAAAAAGATAACTTATGAATGCACATTATTACAGGGGATTGTAATTTTACATAAACATGCTATGGTTACAAAATAGTAGTTTATAATGTTAAATTTAAATGCATGTGTTTAGGTCCTTACAAGTCTATGGGTTATTTATTAGTATGTTAAGTTGGTAGGAATTTTAAATATATAAAAAAAAACCTTGTTAAGTTGAATACGTGGATTTACTAAACATTTTGGCCCCATAAAAGTTGGACCCAAATTTTAAACTGATTTATAAAGAAAACTATACACATATTGCTATATGTCAAATGATGAAAAAGAAATTTACTCACAATGATAGTTATTTAAAAGGATTATATAAACTTAGGTGTTACATAAATCTTGAAAACCACGCTTATATTTCACAAAATATATATATATATATATATATATATATATATATATATATATATATATATATATATATATATATATATATATATATATTTCTTAATAGTATTAAAATATATCATTGCAAACGAAGGCATAAATTTCGCTAAACAAGAAAACTGATATTATTTTGTTATTAAAACTCTAAAAGGATATTTTGTAAAAACAATATAGAAATTATTATATTTTTACTTGATTTTACGGCATGCTTCAAAAACGTTACTTAGAATAATTATGTATAGTATATTTAATTACCATTCTTAACAAGTACAACGTAAGTTAGGCCAAGATATTATTTTACAAACCATACCCTAAGTTCATGCTAAGTTAAAAGTGTCAATGGACACACTTGGGGGAGTATATGACTTATACCAAGTCACTTAAATATATATTTTTGGGTAAACAAAACACAAATCACCAACGAATTGTTGTGTCAAACAAGTTTTTTTTAACAAAGATAAGTTGGATGAAATAGTTACATGTTCATGTTACACGTAATAGCAATTACTTAGACATAAGTTGTCTTATTTGTTTTAGGGCGAACTTAGTTGGATTTTTCCCGAGCACTTTGGATACCTACAGATTTTTCACACTCGACACTTCAGGTGAGTTTCACGGCCCCATTTTTACTTATTTTTATCTTGGGGGAGATTATATGCAAATTACTATTTTCATGGACACAATTACTTGTCAATGATTTCACATGTTATATAAGTGGTTTACTTACCGTATGAAGTCCCCGTTACCGGACCATTAATTTCTTTCCCTAAGCGAGGTAATCATGGATAGTACTATTGGGTTTGACTACCCCCACCAGGGTTAATTACCCTAACCTTGACTGGATGTCTAAACGGGTGCATCATTAGCCTGTTCACCCTGTGCTTACGGTAGGCACAGGTAGGGGCATCTTATTACAGTTACAGTCTAGCTTCGGTTGCAGCGCTTATATAATTTGTAGCATTGTGTGTACAACAATCAAATCATAGAAAGGCTTATGGTCCTTTACATTATTTATTATTACTTAAAACCTGTGAATTCACCAACATTATGTTGACATATTTTTCACGCATGTTTTCTCAGGTAATTGATAGATGTATCAAGTTAAGCTAGCATGGATCATCTCTTGTTTAGGGCCATTCATGCTGTTTGGGACATTAATTTTCGCATTTGCCATGTTTTGAAAACAATTTACTTTATTACTATTGCATCCGCAAATTAACTCTGAAACAATTATGTATTTTAAACTTATTTGAGACGTATATTTTACAAAACCATGTAGTGGTCGACTAGTGACTATGAAACCATGACGTTCGCACCCTGCGGGAAACCGCCATGGATTAGAGTATGATAGATTGGTATCAGAGCCATTGGTTATTGGGAATTTGGTTGCATTTAGTGAGCCTAGACTATAACCGTAGCTCATTGCACTGCATTAGTATAGTATGCATTAACCTTACTTATATTAATTGCATTATGTGTTGCCTTGTCAGAGAGATGTCATCTGCATCGATGCCGATCTACGTTTTTGACTCAGACGAGGAGTATGAGCCAACATCTCCGACCTCATCTACGGGATCAACACCTGCCATTCTGACCCCTACGCCTAACGTCGTGCTCCAGCCTACTGACCCCACGGAGGCTGAGACCCCTGCACCTCCCCCTACTGCTATCCCCGCTCCTATTTCGAACCCCAATTCTGACACCATTGAGGTCATACCCATGGCCCGATATTTCGGGTTACCTCCTCCTCCCCCAGGCACGTATTGGTGGATGTCTGCACCTGAGATTCATGCCAGTCTCCCCGAGGAGCTCATTCTGGGAGTCACACGCATCATTGGACCGATGATGCCGATGGCCATTCCGGTGACCGAGTCACACATCTTTATCAAGCCACCACTTGAGCATCCCCACACGACCACAGATGCCCAGCCAGCTGACCCAGCCCCTGAGCCAGTCGATACCCACCCCAAACCTACTGATTTCACCCCTCAGCCAGCCTATACCGAGGTAGTTGACCTTGATTCTGAGATTACTGATTCTGTCTCATAGACGGCTGAGACCGACCCAGTGGATTCCGATCCGGAGCCTACTGAGTCCACTCCTCGTTCTGTGGACTCTATCCCACAACCAATTGACCCGACCCCCCAGCCTACTGATTCAGCCTCACAGCCTACTGACCCTACTCCCCAGATTCCTGACACCGACCCTCGGGATCTCACTCCTGAGCCTATTGACCACTCCCCCGTAGCCGCTATACCCGATCCAGTGGCTACACATGCCCACCGTGAAGTTGATCCGACATTACCACCACCGTCATACCTCAGATATCGGACCCATCCTGGAGGTGCACTTTGTGCATGTGACAACTCATCCAAAACTCACTCGATTTCGATTTTCTTCTGCCAATGGAGTACACCAGTGATGGAACACTCACCATGTAACGTAATTTTCGGGACGAAAATTCTTTCAACATGGGGATAATGTGACATTCGGTAATTTTCCATTACCAAACTCCGTTAGTTCCGTTAAGTCTTGCATACACGTGTCGGGAGCACACACTAGTTGTTGTTGAACGTTGGTGACTTAATAATAATTAATAATGATAAACAGATAATTATTCAACTAATAATGTTGGTTATTGGTTGTGATTATGCGATTTAAATATTAATTGTGAATTTTATCGCGTAACGTGGAAACGTGTGTGTTTAATCCGAATGTTTTGTATCTAGTGAAGATAATGCATATGATTATTATTGTTAGTTTATATGCTTATTATTTTAAGTTTAAACCTTTTAAAAAGTAATTAAAAGCTTAGTTTTAATAACATACAAATTATAAGGGTTAAAAGGGTAATTATGGATTATTAAATAAAACAAAAATCCCAACCCTAGCCCCCACACCATTCTCGGCCGCGATCATCATCTCCACACACACACACACACATGCGAATTCAGCCTAGAACAAGCAATTATGCTTCGGTTTTGATCGATTACAAGCATTACAACACGTTAGAAACATCAAATCTTGTCCATTACACGTTTAAAGGTTAGATTTTTACAAGTTTTCCATGGTTTTTCATTGTGGCCGAAACCCTAGTTCGAAATCTGTAATTGATGGTCAATTCTTGATTATTTGATTGTGCTATGATGCTAGTTAGGTTAGATTGATGCTAGTTAACATCGATTATGCAAGAAAGCTTAGATTTTGATTCATTGTTCATAGGTTACTAAGAATAGTAACTTTATTTTGCATGAATTGATGATTTGATGATGTATGAATGTTATGGATGTGTTTATAATGATAATTAGATGCTAGATTGTTGATATGAACATTGGGAAATCGAGAATGCACAGTGTAGTTTTTACCTTGCTAAAAATAGTAACTTTTGATGTTGAATGTTAATGAAACATGCCAATTAGATGTTGTTGATCATGTCTAGATATTGTTATGGACTTAATTTGGTATGCAAATGGTAAATTCATGAATGTAGTGTGAGTTTGATGAATTTGAGATGTACTTTCCCAAAAGGGAAACTTTAATTGTGCAAATCCTTGAATTGAATGATTTGAGCATGTTTGAGACATTAGGACCATGCTAGTGTGTTCATGGATGGTTTCTAAGGTGATTAAATGTGTTGTTTAGGTTATATGAATGTTGATTTGGTTTGTTACCTGTTTTGGCCTGTTTGTGGAAAAAATCTTAGCATGAGTAATATAGGTAAGCTAGGACTTTTGTTGATTGATGGTTGATTAAGAATGAACATTTTGGATGATATGAGCTATGGAAATTGGTATGTTAATGATCATCATACACATGTGTGAATCTCTACTTAGTAGGATTCGCAGGGTTTAGGGTGTGAAGTCGTGAGTGGCTTCACATGGCATGTGATGCGTGATTTGATCCTTGTATGATGTATTAGTTATGTTATAGTTATACTGAGCATGATAATAGTTGAGATTAGTATGACTTGTATGATATCTAGTTGTATGATGATCTAGGTAGTACATGTGGTTAATGAAGTGCTATATGTAATCAATTTGTATGTTAATCATGTGTGATAGGCTGTTATGCTTGTTTGAATGGAATTTCATCTATAATGTCACCAACGGGTCAAACGGGTCAACTGGGTCAAATGTGTCTTGTCTTTTAAAACTTTGAGTTCTTTGGTTTGTAAAGCACTTAGGGTTTCAATATGATTCTGTGTACACGTACTTATGTACTCTCATGTTCTAGGTAACCTTTGAAGGGTTGTCTTTGCACCTATCACCAGTTCTCTTTAGTCATTATCTTTACACACCAGGTGAGTTCATGCCCCTCTATTTTTATAAACCTTCTTCTTGGGGGAGGTAGCATACTTGTACTCAAATGCTATTTTATTATTATAAGCTGTGTATGTTTTAACATAGTGCTTAATACCTTGAAAGTCCTCACACTTTCGGATCGTTAATAATGGTAACTAGCAGGAAATCTTGGGTAGTACTACTGGGTCTGACGATCCCCACCTGTGCGACTCGAGGTCAAACGGGTACAATATTGTCCTAGACACAAATATCGTCACGACCTGGTAATTCGTGATGGGAGGCAACAAACGCAACACAGTCAGCTTCGATCGCGAAATCACTATGGTTATTACTTGTGAATATAGACTAGCTATCTATTTCAATGCACTTCTTATGTTATGAAAATGTTATTGTTTATGATAAATGCAAACTCTTGAACTCACCAACTATTGTGTTGACATTTTAGTATGCTATTCTCAGTTTGTTAACTCTGCTTGCCATTAGGAGCACCACACGGGTCTAGCATGCATTCTAAGATTCTATTTTAAAGACATGTTTGTTGGTGTCTATTTACGAGTGTTTAAATGTTTGGGTTGGCGTATGTTTTGCCAAATATGCATTTTTATATTTTGGGTTTGTCTTATTTACAAAATGCTTCCGCATGTTTTTAAAGTTTGAACTTTGGTTGGTTTTATTTTAAATGTGGCATATAGTGTCGTTCTGAGTAACTATTGACTGTGATCCTGGTTTGTTCACACGCCTTGCGGTAAAACTCCGCACGTGGATTTTGAGGGTGTGACAGATTGGTATCAGAGCCATTGGTTATAGGGAACTAGGTTGCATACACACACTTGACTATAACCGCACAGTTGTTAGTTACTTATCTCTTACTCTCCTTACTGTATACTCATTGGCATACGCAACACGTACTTCACAGCATGGTATCATCGTCCAGAAATTTAGGCAAGAGACCTGCCCGATCTGAGTCACCTCCTACGTCTCCCGTACCCGATAGGGGATTTAACTGGCCCCGACATCCTTATCCTCCTGGCGAGATAGACTGGGATCAGCCTTTCATACCTCCTGAGCTCGACCCTCCGCGGAACTGGGATTTCTACCCCACCTACATAAACCGTATGGCTTATAGAGAGCGCGTACCACCAGTAGCTCCTACATGACCTAGGACTAGGGCATCGACCGCCTTTGCATTGCCTACACTTCCTACCTTGAGCATCCCTCTCGAGCAGGCGTTTGCAGCTTTGGTAGCCACTCTAGACACGGAGCGACAGCGTATCCGAGGACTCACTGATGAGAACTCTGCCTTACGATCTGAGATGCGTCAGTTGCGTTTCCAGGTAGAGACGCTTCAGGAGCGACTCTCGATGGCCATTGGTGGACATCATACTCTGGCAGGCAACGTTGTAGCACTTAGTGGGCGCATGGATGCACAGGATCACCATAACATAGTGATCGATGGTAGGTTTGCTGATCTTGAGGCACAACTAGCAGCACTTCAGGTTGTTGAAGCCCCTGCACCTTTGGTGGATCCTGATGAGGAAGACCCAGAAGAGGAACCCGAGGAAGCCCCCGAAGAAGAACCAGCAGAGATGGATGAGGACAGTGACGGATCTGACGTACTGGACTGATTCCACTTTTAAATGACTTAGACTATGTAGTGTTTCTTTTCTTTGAAACCTATGTGGGAAGGGTTGTTTCCCACCCAACTGACAAACTTAAATTTTGACATTGATGGAATATTTTGTGACTCAATTGCAATTTATTTATCTTTGGTTATTATTTCTGTTATAAATGTTATGGTTGAGGTGAATGCATTATTTCTTATTGTTTACTGTACCTTGATGAGATTAATGTGTTGGATGTTACTCATTTTTGTAATTATGAATTGTAAAGTGAAATATGGACGCACGAGGAAGAGGACGTGGGTGTGGTCGTGGACGTGGCGCCGGAGGCCGTGGTGCCGGAGCCATAAACATGACGCCTGTGGAATTGGCGGCATTAATTAACGAACATGTTCAGGCGGCAGTGGCTGCTGCCCAACCGGGACAACCAGCAGGTAAATGGTAACGAGAGCTTAAACTAATTATTCTAGTTAATTGTCTAGGATATCTGACTAATGCTTGGGTTGTCAAAACAGGACCACCACCATGTACCTACAAGTCCTTCATGGAATGTAAACCCCATACCTACAGCGAGACGGAAGGAGCTGTAGGGCTTATAAGGTGGTTTGAGAAGACAGAGTCTGTCTTCGCAAAATGCAACTGCCCGCCTGCTGATCAGGTGAAGTATGCTACCGGGACATTGGAAGGCGCAACACTTTCCTGGTGGAATGCCCAGGTGAAAATGCTGGGTCAAGCCATGGCTAATGAACTACCTTGGGATGAGTTTAAGGGGATTATGACTAAAGAATACTGCCCCCGAAATGAAGTGCAGAAACTAGAGATTGAGTTCTGGCAACTCAAAATGCAAGGCTCAGAAATTGAAGCCTACACGACCCGTACTCATGAGTTAGCCACTTTATGCCCAGGGATGGTGAATGAAATGCACAAGAGGGTTGAGCATTATATACGGGGATTGGTGCCCGAAATTCAAAGTATGGTAACCACCTCTAACCCCACTACCATACAACAAGCTATCCGAACAGCCCACAGGCTGACTGATCAAGCAGTAGAGCAAGGTCGATTACCTAAACGGGGTGCGGTGGCAAGCGTGCCCGACCATAAACGTAAGTGGGATGGGTCAAGCAACAAGGGATCATCATCCAGCAGCCAATCTCAACCTCAACAACAGCAGCAAAGTCAGCAACAACAATGGAAGTTTGATAACAATCGAAGCTTCAACCAGGCGACTCCCTCAAATCAAGGACCCGGTGGGTATGGCGGAAGACAGCCGAAGTGCAACCGGTGTAACTACCTCCATGTGGGTCGATGTGATAACTTCAAGTGCCAACGTTGTGGGAAGATTGGTCATGCAGCCAAAGACTGCCGGGGTGAACTGATGAAAAGGCCACAACAATCACAAGAAACACCGAAAGGTTGTTTTGAGTGCGGAAAAGAAGGCCATTACAAACGCAACTGTCCCCAACTTAAGAGGAATGGTAATGGCAACAACAACAATGGAAACAACAGCAACAATAACAATGGCAACAACAATAACAACAACAATAATAATGGCAACAACAATGGTGGAAACAACAATGGAGCCAAAGGAAGAGCTTTCGTCATTTGCTCAGGTGAGGCTCTAAACGATCCTACAACAGTAACTGGTAAATTTTCGGTTAATGGTCGTTTTGCTACCGTATTTTTCGATACCGGAGACGATAGAAGTTTCGTGTCCACTAGGTTCTGTAGTCTTTTAAGGGATATTCCCTCAGCCTTAGAATCTAAATACACCGTAGAGTTAGCTGACGGTACACAGATTCACGTAACGCATATTCTTAGAGACTGCAAGATAGAGCTTGCTGGTCATACATTCTCCATAGATCTCATGCCTGTTACGTTAGGAAGTTTTGACGTGGTAGTAGGCATGGATTGGCTTTCCGATAAATAAGCGGAAGTCATATGCCACGAGAAGATCATACGGATTCCCCTTGGTGAAGAAGTACTTACGGTCAGAGGTGATAGGAGTGGTGCGGTGATAGGCATCATCTCGTTTATGAAGGCACAGAAGTTGTTACGAAAGGGTCGACTGGCCATATTGGCACTCGTCATAGATAAACAGACTGAGGAAAAGAAGATAGAGGATATACCCGTAGTTCACGAGTTTCCCGAGGTGTTTCCGGAAGACCTGCCTGGATTACCGCCTCATCGTCAAGTTGAATTCTAGATTGAATTGACTCCAGGAGCCACTCCAATTACGAGAGCACCGTACCGGTTAGCTCCGAACGAACTGCAGGAATTATCTGCCCAACTACAAGAGTTGTTGGATAAAGGGTTTATCCGACCGAGTTCATCGCCCTGGGGAGCGCCAGTTCTATTTGTGAAGAAGAAGGATGGTACATTTCGAATGTGCATTGACTATAGGGAACTGAACAAGGTTACTATCAAGAATAGATATCCCTTACCTCATATCGATGATTTGTTTGATCAATTGCAAGGATCAAGCTATTACTCTAAGATTGATCTGAGGTCTGGGTATCATCAGCTGAGAGTTCGAGAAGAGGACATCTCGAAGACTACTTTCCGTACACTATATGGTCACTATGAATTTTTGGTCATGCCATTTGGGTTGATGAATGCACCAGTAGTATTCATGGACCTCATGAATCGCGTGTGCAAACCCTATCTTGATCAGTTTGTTATCGTCTTTATTGATGACATAGTGATATACTCAAGGACCGAGGAAGAACATGAGAAGCACTTACGTTTAATCTTGGAATTACTTAGAAAGGAACAATTGTATGCAAAGTTTTCTAAGTGTGATTTCTGGATACGTGAGGTACAATTCTTGGGTCATATTGTCAACGAGAAGGGAATACATGTTGATCCTGCAAAGATTGAAGCGATAAAGAATTGGTCTGTTCCTAAGACACCGAGTGAGATACGACAATTCCTTGGATTAGCGGGATATTATCGACGATTCATTGAAGGGTTCTCTGAGATTGCACAACCTCTCACAGCCTTGACTCATAAAGGAACAACATACAAATGGGGTGAGAATCAGGATTCTGCTTTCCAGTTGCTGAAACAGAAACTGTGTAGCGCACTAATATTAGTGTTACCGGATGGTAGTGATGACTTCGTAGTCTACTGCGATGCGTCTATTCAAGGACTTGGATGCATCTTGATGCAGCGGGATAAGGTGATAGCTTACGCCTCTAGACAATTGAAGATTCATGAGAAGAACTATACCACCCATGACTTGGAACTGGGTGCGGTAGTTTTTGCCTTAAAGATCTGGAGACATTACTTGTACGGTACCAAATGCACTATTTACACCGATCACAAGAGTCTTCAGCACATCTTTGAGCAAAAGGAATTGAACATGAGGCAAAGGCGCTGGGTTGAATTACTGAATGACTATGACTATGCTATTAAGTACCACCCGGGGAAAGCAAATGTAGTTGCCGACGCGTTGAGTAGGAAAGAAACTACTAAGCCTCGACGTGTGCGAGCTTTGCAACTTACTATCAGCACACAGTTACCTGAACAAATCCGAGAGGCTCAGACAGAAGCTTTGAAAGCAGAAAACATTGGGTCTGAATCGTTAAGGGGTATGGAAAAACAATTGGAAGTAAAAGCGGATGGAATTCGTTACTTCATAGATAGACTTTGGGTACCTCTACACGGAAATCTGAGAGATTAGGTCATGAGTGAGGCACACAAGTCTAAGTACTCTATACATCCTGGATCTGACAAGATGTACCACAATTTGAAGGCGCACTATTGGTTGCCTAACATGAAAGCAGATATAGCTACTTATGTGAGCAAGTGCCTAACCTGCTCAAAGGTGAAAGTGGAGTATCAGAAACCATCTGGTCTACTACAACAACCCGAGATCCCCATGTGGAAGTGGGATCAGATATCAATGGATTTTATTACTAAGTTACCTCGCACTTCTACGGGATGTGACACAATATGGGTTATCGTGGACCGATTAACAAAGTCTGCTCACTTCCTAGCGATAAAGGAAACAGACAAGATGGAGAAGTTAACCCAAATTTATCTGAAGGAGATCGTTTCGAGGCATGGAGTACCGATTTCAATCATTTCTGATCGCGAAACTCGTTTCACATCGCACTTCTGGCAATCACTGCAGAAATCTTTGGGTACGCGATTTGATATGAGTACTGCTTATCATCCACAGACTGATGGTCAAAGTGAGCGTACTATAACTGGGAAGTTCACCTACCATTGGTGGAATTTTCTTACAACAACAGCTATCACACTAGCATAAAGGCGGCACCTTTTGAAGCTTTGTATGGGAGAAAGTGTAGATCACCAGTTTGCTGGGCTGAAATTGGTGATAGTCAATTAACGGGTCCTGAGTTAGTACATGAGACAACTGAGAAGATTGTCCAGATAAGAAACCGCATGGCCGCAGCGCGAGACAGACAGAAAAGCTATGCTGACAAGCGACAGAAACCTTTGGAATTTCAAGTTGGTGACAAAGTCTTATTGAAAGTCTCACCATGGAAAGGCGTAGTTCGGTTTGGTAAGCGAGGAAAGCTAAATCCGAGATACGTTGGACCATTTGAGATAGTGGAAAGAATTGATCCAGTGGCCTATCGACTAGCCTTACCTGATTCATTTAGTGGAATCCATGATGTATTCCATGTTTCAAATCTAAAGAAATATTTAACGGATGAAACTATGGTTGTACCGCTGGAAGAAGTTCAAGTAGACGAACAGTTACGCTTCATTGAGGAACCTGTCGAAGTGATGGATCGTGAGGTGAAAACACTTAAGCAAAGCAAGATACCCATTGTCAAAGTTCGTTGGAACTCGAGACGTGGACCAGAATTCACGTGGGAACGTGAAGACCAAATGAAGCTTAAGTATCCTCAGCTATTCGAAAAGACGATGCCAGCCGGCGAAGGTACTAATTAAATTTCGGGACGAAATTTCTTTCAACATGAGGATGATGTGACAACTCATCCAAAAGTCACTCGATTTCGATTTTCTTCTGCCAATGCAGTAGACCAGTGATAGAACACTCACCATGTAACGCAATTTTTGGGACGAAAATTCTTTCAACATGGGGATAATGTGACATCTGGTAATTTTCCATTACCAAACTCTGTTAGTTCCGTTAAGTCTTGCATACACGTGTCGGGAGCACACACTAGTTGTCGTTGAACGTTGGTGACTTAATAATAATTAATAATGATAAACAGATAATTATTCAACTAATAATGTTGGTTATTAGTTGTGATTATGCGATTTAAATATTAATTGTGAATTTTATCGCGTAACGTGGAAACGTGTATTTAATCCGTATGTTTTGTATCTAGTGAAGATAATGCATATGATTATTATTGTTAGTTTATATGCTTATTATTTTAAGTTTAAACCTTTTAAAAAGTAATTAAAAGCTTAGTTTTAATAACATACAAATTATAAGGGTTAAAAGGGTAATTATGGATTATTAAATAAAACAAAAATCCCAACCCTAGCCCCCACACCATTCTCGGCCGCGATCATCATCTCCACACACACACACCTACGAATTCAGCCTAGAACAAGCAATTGTGCTTCGGTTTTGATCAATTACAAGCATTACAACACGTTAGAAACATCAAATCTTGTCCATTACACGTTTAAAGGTTAGATTTTTACAAGTTTTTCATGGTTTTTCATTGTGGCCGAAACCCTAGTTTGAAATCTGTAATTGATGGTCAATTCTTGATTGTTTGATTGTGCTATGATGTTAGTTAGGTTAGATTGATGCTAGTTAACATCGATTATGCAAGAAAGCTTTGATTTTGATTCATTGTTCATAGGTTACTAAGAATAGTAACTTTATTTTGCATGAATTGATGATTTGATGATGTATGAATGTTATGGATGTGTTTATAATGATAATTAGATGCTAGATTGTTGATATGAACATTGGGAAATCGAGAATGCACATTGTAGTTCTTACCTTGCTAAAAATAGTAACTTTTGATGTTGAATGTTGATGAAACATGCCAATTAGATGTTGTTGATCATGTTTAGATATTGTTATGGACTTAATTTGGTATGCAAATGTTAAATTCATGAATGTAGTGTGAGTTTGGTGAATTTGAGATGTACTTTCCCAAAAGGGAAACTTTAATTGTGCAAATCCTTGAATTGGATGATTTGAGCATGTTTGAGACATTTGGACCATGCTAGTGTGTTCATGGATGGTTTCTAAGGTGATTAAATGTGTTGTTTAGGTTATATGAATGTTGATTTGGTTTGTTACCTGTTTTGGCCTGTTTGTGGAAAAAATCTTGGCATGAGTCATATAGGTAAGCTAGGACTTTTGTTGATTGATGGTTGATTAAGAATGAACATTTTGGATTATATGAGCTATGGCAATTGGTATGTTAATGATCATCATACACACGTGGGAATCTGAGGCCCCTACTTAGTAGGATTGGCAGGGTTTAGGGTGTGAAGTCGTGAGTGGCTTCACATGGCATGTGATGCGTGATTTGATCCTTGTATGATGTATTAGTTATGTTATAGTTATACTGAGCATCATAATAGTTGAGATTCGCATGACTTGTATGATATCTAGTTGTATGATGATCTAGATAGTACATGTGGTTAATGAAGTGCTATATGTAATCAATTTGTATGTTAATCATGTGTGATAGGCTGTTATGCTTGTTTGAATGGAATTTTTCTCTATAATGTCACCAACGGGTCAAACGGGTCAACTGGGTCAAATGTGTCTTGTCTTTTAAAAATTTGAGTTCTTTGGTTTGTAAAGCACTTAGGGTTTCAATATGATTCTGTGTATACGTACTTACGTACTCTCGTGTTCTAGGTAACCTTTGAAGGGTTGTCTTAGCACCTATCACCAGTTCTCTTTAGTCATTATCTTTACATACCAGGTGAGTTCATGCCCCTTTATTTTTATAAACCTTCTTCTTGGGGGAGGTAGCATACTTGTACTTAAATGCTATTTAATATTATAAGCTGTGTATGTTTTAACATAGTGCTTAATACCTTGAAAGTCCTCACACTTTGGATCGTTAATAATGGTAACTAGCGGGAAATCTTGGGTAGTACTACTGGGTCTGAAGAGCCCCACCTGTGCGACTCGAGGTCAAACGGCTACAATATTGTCCTAGACACAAATATCGTCACGACCTGGTAATTCGTGACGGTAGGCAACAAACGCAACACAGTCAGCTTCGATCGCGAAATCACTATGGTTATTACTTGTGAATATAGACTAGCTATCTATTTCAATGCACTTCTTATGTTATGAAAATGTTATTGTTTATGATAAACGCAAACTCTTGAACTCACCAACCATTGTGTTGACATTTTAGTATGCTATTCTCAGGTTGTTAACTCTGCTTGCCATTAGGAGCACCACACGGGTCCGGCATGCATTCTAAGACTCTATTTTAAAGACATGTTTGTTGGTGTCTATTTACGAGTGTTTAAATGTTTGGGTTGGCGCATGTTTTGCCAAATATGCATTTTTATATTTTGGGTTTGTCTTATTTACAAAACGCTTCCGCATGGTTTTAAAGTTTGAACTTTGGTTGGTTTTATTTTAAATGTGGCATATAGTGTCGTTCTGAGTAACTATTGACTGTGATCCTAGTTTGTTCACACGCCTCGCGGTAAAACTCCATATGTGGATTTTGAGGGTGTGACAGTGCACACACACCTAGGAAGTGGGTTCGTATCCCGATCCACCCTACTACACCTACCAGTGACCGTACCCCTGAGCCTGCGCTTAAAAGGCGAAGGATTGATATCCGTCGGTGGGAACGGATGCCTAGCCTGTTGGAAGAGTGGAGGGATATAGAGGGTATACCCTCTACTTTTGAGGTGGGAGAGTCATCACGTGCCCCAGGATCCATACCACTCACTCAAGAGCCAGTGGAGCTTACCATACCTCTACTGGTGGCATGTTCTACGAGGCATGATCAGCAGCTACATAAGATACGAGCCGAGCATACTGGACTACAGGAGACAACTGATATAGAGGACGTGGAGGGCCGACTGTTAATGATCAAGGAGAGCAGATACCTTGATGATCAGGCCCTACACACGATGCATGACCAACTCACTAGGGTGCAACAGGAGATGGCGACCGTGACGCAGAGAGTGGAGGCGGCAAAGCAGAGGGCTACACTGACCGAGCAGTGCGGACAGTGGTTGACGAGAGAGTGACCGAAGAGAGAGTGACCATGATGGAGGAGCGTTTGGAGTCCTCCACGCACTTGCGGCAGTATGTATGCTGATGGATTTGGCAGCGGTACTGACAGGCACATTTACTCACTTATTTCGTTGATTGCCTATCGTGAGCGGGCTGTGCTCACGTAATATTTGGATATGAACTTGTTGTAGGAGTGTGTACTCTTAAAATACTTTGTAATTCGTAAAATTTATTATCAAGTTATATTATCTTTTATATTGCGTGATTGCTTGGTTATTATGATTGTTTACTTTGGGTGCACATGTGTTTGACATTGTCACATATTGTCTCATCTTACTTATCGTTATGATTTGAAGAAACATGCCACCATGAAGGAGAAACTTCCGAACCAACGTGGGAAACAGTACTCCCATGACAGCTACGGCCATTGAGTAGTTAGTAGCACAACGAGTAGCAGATGCCATTACACATCATGAGGCGAACTGCAGCGCAGGAGGATCTGAGGTGGACGGCGGAAATGGAAGTGGTGTAGGAGGTATCATAATATCTGACATAATTAAAGACTTGAGATAGGAAGGGTCATTGTTAATGTTTAATTGTTATTAATATGATTATACCTATAACACAGGATCTGATGCTATTGCTAAGGGATGCTCATACAAGACCTTTCTAAATTGCAAGCTGCTTGACTTTCACGGTAATAAAGGAACTGTTAGCTTGGTCTGTTGGATTGAGAAGATGGAGTCAGTTCAGCGAATTAGCAACTGTGCCAAGGAGAACAAGACGAAATTTGCCACGTGCCTTTGAGGGTCAAGCACTCACTTGGTAGAATGCTCATGCCCAGACCTTGGGTATTGATGCTGCTAATCAAATCACGTGGGAATGAAACAGATGCTGACTGATGAGTACTACCCTCAAAATGAATTACAAAAGCTTGAGGTAGAATTCTGGAACCACACCATGAAAGGCGCGAAAGTGACAAACTACACCACTTGATTTCATGATCTTGCTCGTTTATGCCCTCACATGGTTAAGCTAGTATTTAAATGGATTGAAAGGTATGGTGACCTCATCCAAGCCAGTCACTATTTAAGAAGTTGTCAGAATAGCTCATGACTTGACCGATCAAGCTGTGAGTCAAGGTGTATTTATAAAGAAGCCAGTGGTGGAAAAGAACTATGACAACAAGAGAAAGTGGGACAACAATCATGGCAGGAACACTCCATCTCAAACTCAAAACAAACAAGAAGTTGTTAGGGCTTTAACTGCTGGCCCATCTGAGAAGAAAGCAAAAGGTGGGTATGCTGGAACCCTACCAAAGTGTAACAAGTGCAACTTCTATCATCTGGGAGCATGTGTTGACTCCATGGGTCAGAAATGTAAGCAGTTTGGTCATGCAACTAAGGATTGTCGCAAGGCGAACCTTACCCCCAAAATAGGAAACAATCGGGGATGTTTTGAATGTGGTGTTGTTGGACATTTTCACAAGGATTACCCGAATCTGAAGCGGACTGGTGGGAACAACGCATGTGGTCGAGCTTTTATGATTGGAGCTGGAAAAGCTTGACAGGACCCGAACATTGTCACGGGTACGTTTCTCTTAAACAATCACTATGCATCTATCATATTTGATACGGGTGCCGATAGGAGTTTCATGTCTAGTGAATTTAGTCCATTGCTTGGAATTACTCCTACATATTTGACTTCTAAGTATGCAATAGAGTTAGCCGATGGTAAATTAATTGAAACTGACAAAATCATACAAGGATGCACCTTGAGCTTGGCGGAACACGCATTCGACATAGATTTGCTACCTGTAACCTTAGGAAGTTTCGACATCGTCATCGGCATGGATTGGTTGTCGAAAAATCAAGAAGAAATTGTTTGTCGAGAGAAGATTGTTCGCATTCCACTCCTGAGTGGAGAGACAATATCGATTCAAGAAGAAAGGTGCGGTACGGTGCTAAGGATCATTTCATGTATGAAGGACCGAAAGTACTTACGAAAGGGTTATCATGCAATATTGGCACATGTGATAGAGAAGCAAGCAGATGAGAAAACAATCAAGGATATACCCATCGTGCGAGACTACCCGGAAATCTTTCCCGAGGATTTGCCCGGACTTCTACCCCAAAGAAAAGTCGAATTTTGTATTGACTTAGTACCTGGAGATGCTCCGGTAGTACGATCACCATACCGACTAGCACCATCAGAGATGCAAGATTTGTCTAACCAATTACAAGAATTGTTAGATAAAGGATTCATAAGGCCTAGTTTCTCACCCTGGGGAGCTCCGGTCTTGTTTGTCAAGAAGAAGGATGGATCATTCTGAATATGCATTGATTACCGGGAATTAAACAAACTCACTACCAAGAATCGGTATCCACTTCCATGAATCGATGACTTATTCGATCAACTTCAAGGTTCTAGCTATTACTCGAAGATTGATTTACGTTCGGGATATCACCAATTACGGATCCAAGAGGAGGATGTCCCTAAGACCGCTTTTCGAACTTGTTATGGTCACTATGAGTTCATGATCATGCCATTTAGGTTAACCAATGCACCAGCCGTATTCATGGATCTTATGATCCAAGTGTGCAAACCCTACTTGGATAAATTTGTGATCGTCTTCATCGATGACATCTTGATATATTCACGAACCAAGGATGAGCACGAACAACATTTAAGGTTAATCTTGGAACTACTCAAGAACAAGAAATTATACGCAAAATTCTCAAAATGCGACTTCCGGATTAAAGAAGTGCAATTTCTCGGGCATGTGGTCAACGAGAAGGGAATCCATGTTGACCCATCCAAGATAGTGGCCATTAAAGACTGGGAAGCATCGAAGACTCCGACCAAGGTGCGATAATTCCAAGGTCTTGCAGGTTATTATCAACTCTTTATTGAAAATTTCTCCAAAATAGCCCAACCATTGACGACCTTGACCCAAAAAGATAAGAAGTTTGATTGGGGTGACAAGCAGGAAGCATCGTTTCAATTGTTAAAGCAAAAACTATGTTGTGCACCTATTCTATCCCTACCGAAGGGAACCGATGGTTTCATGGTGTACTGCAATGCATCATGACAAGGACTCAGCTGTGTTCTGATGCAATACGATAAGGTTATTGCTTACGCTTCTTGAAAATTTAAAGTGCATGAGAAAAATTACACTACTCACGACCTCGAATTAGGAGTGGTTGTTTTTGCACTTAAAATTTGGAGACACTATTTGTATGGCACCATGTGTACTATATTCGCTGACCATAAAAGCCTTCAACACATCTTCGATCAAAAGGAACTGAACATGAGACAACGCAGGTGGGTTGAGTTACTGAACAACTATGATTGTGAGATTCGTTACCACCCTGCAAGGCGAATGTTGTAGCAGAAGCTTTGAGCAGGAAGGAACGAACCAAAACCTTGTGAGTGCGAGCATTGGGGATGACGATCCACACGAGTCTAACTACTCAAATTCGAGACGCTCAATCTGAAGCACTAAAGGAAAAAAATTTGAAGGAGGAATCTCTTTGCGGCATGGATAAACAATTCGAGATCAAGACCGATGGAACTCGCTACTTCATGAACCGAATTTATGATGAACGAGGCACACAAATCCAGATACTCCATCCATCCAGGCTCTAATAAGATGTACCAGGACCTGAAGGAGTTATATTGGTGGCCTAACATGAAAGCCATAGCCACCTATGTTAGCAAGTGCCTCACATGTTCAAAGGTTAAGGCCGAATATCAGAAGCCATCAGGACTACTGCACCAACTGGAAATTCCACTGTGGAAATGGGAACAGATCTCCATGGACTTCATAACCAAACTACCCAAGACATCCACCGGGTGTGATACGATCTGGGTAATTGTATACCAACTAACGAAGTGTGCATATTTCCTACCAATTAAGGAAACTGATAATGGAAAGGGTGACCAGGATCTATCTCAAGGAGGTTTTCTCAAGACATGGTGTGCCAATCTCCATTATCTTAGATCGAGATAGTCGATTCACCTCTAGATTTTGGCAATCGTTACAAAAATCAAAAATCCTTGGGTACACGATTGGATATGAGTACCGCATACCACCCTCAAATAGATGGTTAGAGTGAAAGGACTATCCAAACATTGGAAGACATGCTTAGGGATTGTGTGATAGACTTCGGACATCGTTGGGATACTCATCTACCTTTAGCCGAATTTTCTTACAATAATAGTTATCACACTAGTATCAAGGTTGCACTATTCGAAGCATTATATGGAAGGAAGTGTCGATCACCATTGTGTTGGACTGAAGTAGGCGATAGCCAACTTACAGGTCTTGAGATCATACACGAGACCACGGAAAAGATCACTCAGATTCGAAACCGACTCAAAGGCGCGCGTGACCATCAGAAAAGTTACGCTGACGTGAGACGCAAACCATTGGAATTCCAAGTGGGAAATAAAGTTCTACTAAAAGTCTCACCTTGGAAAGGAGTTATTCGTTTTGGTAAACGCGGTAAACTTAACCCTAGATACATTGGACCATTTGAAATCCTAGCAAGGATTGGTCCCGTAGCATACAAACTCAAGCTACCCCAAGAACTTAGTAGTGTTCATGACACTTTTCATGTGTCAAATCTGAAGAAGTGCTTGTCAGATGAAACCCTAGTTATACCACTTGACGAAGTTCAGATCGATGATCAACTTCATTTTATTAAGAAACCTGTGGAGATTATGGATCGAGAGGTAAAGAGAATGAAACGAAGCGAAGATCAAATGAAACTCAACTTCCCTTATTTGTTCGAAACCCTAGCGACTACGGAAGACACTAACTGAATTTCGGGACGAAATTCTTTATAACATGGGGAGTATGTGACAACCGGCAAATTTCAGGTCAATACTCGGCCCGACTTAGTCATAATTATGAACATTTTACATGAGTTTCAATTGAGTTTTAAATTATTTAAAGTCATTTCATGCATTGCAAAATTTCATGCATCACATTACATGCATCGTTGATTCAGCATGATTACCATTTTTACACGCGGTACAACCGACACACACGATCATTGGTGAGAATTAATATATATCTACTAATATGAGTTTTAAAAGTGTTTCAATGTATTTTAGAACC
The DNA here is from genome assembly GCA_025506505.1 of Flaveria sonorensis. Lineage (NCBI taxonomy): Eukaryota > Viridiplantae > Streptophyta > Magnoliopsida > Asterales > Asteraceae > Flaveria > Flaveria sonorensis. Next base: position 18,204,775 of record CM046423.1, on the reverse strand, counting down.
AAAATATATACATGAAAATAATCTAAATTAATTAGAAAACTTGAACGCTTAAATTGATGATTTACCTGGTATAAATCCTGTTAACGTGACAACTCGATGCATGACGTATTATTAACGTATGATCAATACTAAGATATTTGATAATATATATGGTATCATAACATAGGAATATATTTTTAAAAGATAAAAAAAATATGTTAAAACAAATATTACAAGTGTTGCGAGATATTTTAGGGTGTAAAAATATATATGGGTATATATAAAATATATACGCAAGTTAGAGATCTTAAAATACTTTTGACACCATCGCCACCAAATAAATAAAAGTAAAAGGGTATTCTTTTAAATGCGTTAAGTAACAATACTAAAATGTCAAACATATAAACTAATGCTAGTGAACCATTGGGTCTAAAATATATATATATATTTTTATATCATTTTAATAAAAGACTCATTCTACTCGCGTCTAGCACATACCCGCTACAACCTTTGTAGTAAACAATATATTACACTATAAAAGAAATGTCAACTTTCTTTCCTCTACCCAATCCTCACGAAAATACACTCATACACAAACTCTTCAAGTTGGTTTGATAATTCCTAAACTTACCCTATTAATGTTATGACCTTTTTACAAGAACACCTTCCCACCATGTTTTTTTAACCCTATTTATGGTCAAGAAGACCTCTTCTTTTTCTTCATTCTGCTAACAAGCTAAGGCACACTCACCCACCCTACATGTACCCATATTGGTGAAATTCTTGGTTGACTTTGATTATATCCAGGAAATTTTTTTATATGTAAATGGTTTCTTTTAAAAGGCTATATTCCCCTGTATTTACCAAGGTCACTTTTTTTGCCCAACTAACCCCCCACATGTTTGTTTGTCTGCACCCAAACCCTCAAATCTTCTTTTCCTTACAAGAATTATTAACTTTATAAATATGAAGTAAATTTTTCATAGTTCACTCACATCTTAAACTACCACACTCCATCTATTACTTCTCCCCTCTCAAGATCGACCAACACACCATCATCCATACTCATTTATTTCTCAACCTTGCTCCAAGAGATTTAAGTGTACTCAAGCCTCTCAAGTGAAGTTTAGAAGCTTCTTGGTGTTCTCAAGCTACATTCTTCCTCTTCCTTGCATGCTTCTAGTGAGAACACATCTTCCTGTTTCCTTCTAAATAGTTATCATTTATGTTTTACAATCCACTAGTTTCATGTGACTATTTTTGTCCAACTAAGTGCTACATGTTAAAAAAAAAAGATAACTTTTGAATTCACATTATTACAGGGGATAGTAATTTTACATAAACATGCTATGGTTACAAAATGGTAGTTTATAATGTTTAATTTAAATGCATGTGTTTAGGTCCTTACAAGTCTGTGGGTTATTCATTAGTATGTTAAGTTGGTAGGAATTTTAAATATATAAAAAAAACCTTGTTAAGTTGAATACGTGGATTTACTAAACATTTTGGCCCTATAAAAGTTGGACCCAAACTTTAAACTGATTTACAAAGAAAACTATACACATATTGCTATATGTCAAATGATGAAAAAGGAATTTACTCACAATGATAGTTATTTAAAAGGATTATATAAACTTAGGTGTTACATAAATCTTGAAAACGAAGCTTATATTTCACAAAATATATATATCTATATATCTATATATATATATATCTATATCTATATATATATATATATATATATATATATATATATATATATATATATATATAAAAGGGTGTGTGTGTGTATATATATATAGTTCTTAATAGTATTAAAATATATCATTGCAAACGAGGGCATAAATTTCGCTAAACAAGAAAACTGACATTATTTTGTTATTAAACCTCTAAAAGGACATTTTGTAAAAACAATATAGAAATTATTATATTTTTACTTGATTTTACGGCATGCTTCAAAAACGTTACTTAGAAAAATTATGTATAGTATATTTAATTACCATTCCTAACTAGTATAACGTAAGTCAGGCCAAGATATTATTTTACAAACCATACCCTAAGTTCAAGCTAAGTTAAAAGTGTCAATGGACACACTTGGGGGAGTATATGACTTATACCAATTCACTTAAATATATATTTTTGGGTAAACAAAACACAAATCACCAACGAATTGTTATGTCAAAAGAGTTTTTTTTTAACAAAGATAAGTTGGATGAAACAGTTACATGTTCATGCTACACGTAATAGCAATTACTTAGACATAAGTTGCCTTAATTGTTTTAGGGCGAACTTAGTTTGATTTTTCCCGAGCACTTTGGATACCTACAGATTTTTCACACTCGGCTCACTTCATAGGTGAGTTCCCTATTTTTACTTTTTTTTTATCTTGGGGGAGATTATATGCGAATTACTATTTTCATGGACACAATTACTTGTCAATGATTTCACATGTTATATAAGTGGTTTACTTTCCGTATGAAGTCCCCGTTACCGGACCGTTAATTTCTTTCCCTAAGCGAGGTAATCATGGATAGTACTATTGGGTTTGACTACCCCCACCCGGGATAATTACCCTAACCTTGACTGGAGGTCTAAACGGGTGCATCATTAGCCTGTTCACCCTGTGCTTACGGTAGGCACAGGTAGGGGCATCTTAATACAGTTACAGTCTAGCTTCGGTTGCGGTGCTTATATAATTTGTAGCATTGTGTAACAATCAAATCATAGAAAGGCTTGTGGTCCTTTACACTGTTTATTATTACTTAAAACCTATGAATTCACCAACATTATATTGACATATTTTTCACGCATGTTTTCTCAGGTAATTGATAGATGTATCAAGTTAAGCTAGCATGGATCATCTCTTGTTTAGGGCCATTCATGCTGTTTGGGAGATTAGTTTTGGCATTTGCCATGTTTTGAAAACAATTTACTTTATTACTATTGCTTTCGCAATTTAACTCTGAAATAATTATGTATTTTAAACTTATTTGTGATGTATGTTTTACAAAACCATGTAGTTGTCGACTAGTGACTATGAAACCATGACGTTCGCACCCTGTGGGAAACCGCCGTGGATTGGGGTGTGATACATCGGGATGAATGGAGTATCGAGTCTTATGAGCTTCATCCATGATTTGCCCCCGTAGGTCTCCATAACGAGGGATCCACATCCGCCCGAAGCGGGTTCTAACTCCGAGAGTATTCTCTCCCAACTCTGAGACTAGACCTTTCATTCTTTCAGAGTTGATTAGGTCTTCCTTTAGCGCCTCATCTTGAAATTCCTTGACCTGTGCCATAACATCGGAGGTCATCACCAACCGGTAAGCTTTCACCTGGATTGGCTCGGGTCTCTCCTTTCGGCTAAGGGCATCCGCCATTACGTTTGCCTTGCTCGGATGGTAGTGGATCTCACAATCATAATCCTTGATCAACTCTAACCACCTTCTTTGCCTTATATTGAGGTCCTTCTGCTCAAAGAAGTATTTCAAGCTCTTATGGTCAGTGAAGATAGTGCACTTCATCCCGTACAAGTAGTGCCTACAAATATTCAATGCAAAGACCACAGCCGCTAGCTCCAAGTCATGAGTAGGGTAATTAGCCTCATGGATTTTCAACTGTCGGGACGCATAGGCTATAACCCTTCCCCGTTGCATCAGTACGCAACCTAATCCTGAGTAAGAAGCATCTGAATAGACCACCAAGTCTTCATTCCCTTCGGGTAACGTCAAGATAGGAGCTTGAGTCAATCTTGTCTTTAACTCCTCAAAAGCATTCTCCTGTTCTAGACCCCATACAAACTTCACATCCTTGCGGGTCGGCTTGGTCAATAGTGAGGCTATCTTAGGAAAGTCTTGAATGAATCTCCTGTAATAGCCCGCCAAACCCAAGAAACTGCAGATCTCGGATGGCGTCTTTGGAGTCTTCCATTGCATCACCGCCTCCACCTTTGTCGGGTCTACCATGATCCCTTCGGAATTTACCACATGACCCAAAAACTAAACCTCACGTAACCAGAAAGCGCACTTAGAGAACTTAGCATACAGCTTCTTTCTTCTAAGTGTCTCCAATACCTTATGAATATGACCGACATGCTCTTCATCATTCTTTGAATAAATCAAGATGTAATCGATAAACACAATCACTGATTTATCCAACATCGGCCGACACACCCGATTTATCAAATCCATAAAGGCAGCTGACGCATTAGTTAGCCCAAAAGACATAACGACAAACTCCTGGTGTCCATAACGCGTGTGAAAAGCTGTTTTGGGGATATCTTGCTCCTTCACCTTCATCTGATGGTAAACAGATCAGAGATCTATTCTCGAAAACCAACTGGCACCTTGGAGCTGGTCAAACAAGTCATCAATTCTAGGTAGTGGATATCGGTTATTCACCGTCAACTTGTTTAACTCATGAAAGTCGATGCACATCCTCATACTACTGTCCTTCTTCTTTACAAACAAGCCCTAGGGAGAGATACTCGGTCGAATGAACCCTTTGGCCAAAAACTCTTGCAACTAAACCATCAGTTCCTTCATCTCAGATGGAACCAATTGATATGGTGCCTTGGCAACAGGTTGAGCATCAGGTATCAAGTCGATCTGGAACTCGATCTCGCGGTCCGGTGGCACACCTGGTAAATCTTCTGGAACACGTCTGGAAAGTCACACACAACTGGTACGTCGGACAATTGTGGTACTGACGCATCCACATCCTTCACGTAAGCCAGGTAGGCATTACATCCATGTTTCATGCACTTCTCTGCCACCACCATTGAAATCACCTTCAAAACCATAGTAATTCGATCACCCTAGATCGTCACCAAACTCCCATCAGGCGCACTTAATCGGATCATCTTCTTGCGACATATAATATTTGCCTCATAGGCTGTTAACCAATCCATCCATAAAACCACATCGAATCCACCTAGGGTCATCACGAATAATTTAGCAGAGAACCTATGGCCTTCCAACTCTATGTCATATTTCTCTATCAGATCAGAAATCCTGGTAGACTTACCAATGGCAGTTTCTACATCGAAGGGCTCATCAATCTTTCTACTCCTAACAGGTAACTTAACACAGAAGGCAGCAGAAATATAACTCTTACTAGCACCAAAATCATATAGTACAGAGGCAGAAGTTTGGTTTACTAGGAATGTACTTGACACGACATCAGGGTCCACCCCAGCCTCCTCCCGAGTCATCGTGAATGCTCTGGCTTTTGCTCTCTGCCCATCATTCTCGGTCCCCTTCTTTGCCCTAGAACTTTCAGCCCTCGGCTTCTTGCAATCCCTACTCAGATGACCCTCTTCACCATAGTTATAACATCTTACAACCCCACACTCTCTTGCCATATGACCAGGCTTCCCACACTTGAAGCAGAGATTCAGTCCCCACTTACACTCCCCTGTATGTTCCTTCCCGCAGTTACCACACTTCTTCATTCCCGTACTAGATGTTACTACCCTTCGATCATCCACCCTTGCCCCCTTGTTATTTGGAGTGAAACCACCACTACCAAACCGCTTCCCATTCAAGTTCCTGTCACCACCACCCTTCTTACTCACCTCTACCATTGCCACCTCTCTCTCATCATACAACCTCCCTGCCAGATCAACCACCGACCTAAAAGTACTCGGTCGGACGACGATCATGTGCCTGTGGATATCTGCCAGCAAACCCTGGATATACCTATTGATCTTCCTTAACACCGACGTTAGCTGATCCGACACCAGCCTTGCCATCGCATTGAACTTAGTAGTATATCGCTGGTGTGTCATGGTTCCCTCCTCCAGTTGTAAGAACTCTCTCTAAATCTTGTCAAGTTCCCTATGAGGACAAAACTCATCGATCACCATCTTATTTAACTCACTCCACCTCATTCTCCCAATCGCCCAGCTATCCTTGGCCTGGACAATGTTGTCCCACCAGCACAAGGCCGAGTCCATGAATGAGTGGGTAGCAAACTTCACCTTTTGATCCTCCCTACATTCGCTGATATCCAACACAGCCTCTATCTCCCTCACCCATCGGTGAGCAGCAGCATCATTCCTGTTACCATCAAAAGTCGGGGGCTTGCATCTTTCAAATGCCCCATAACTACACCCCTTGGCAGTTTCCTGCACCGCTTCCACTTCCTCTTTGTCACTAGAGACAACCATCTTAGTTTCTGGTTGCTCCCCTTCACCTGAACCTCTCTCCTCACCCCCTCTCCCTACGGTCCTCCTCCTCTCCTCCTTTTTCTTTTCATCCTCCCTCACAGCACGAATAACCTCGGTCACCACATACGGCAGGATCATCTGCATGACCTGATGAACTTGCTCCACAACTTCCTCTTTCATAGAGGCTCTCAAATTAGCACTCTCATCACCGCCTTCCTAGTGATGAAGCTCGGGCTCTACAGGAGCCGTCTCAGCAGCCTTAGCCTTGTTCCTGGTGACATGTGGTCTAGCACCACGACCACCCTATACACCACCTCGAGAAGCCTTCGAAGATCTACTACCCACCATCCTCTAAATACTATAAGATTTGAACACCAATAAAATCATTCAAGGTAATAGCTCAGTTTATGTCAAGTATAGTAAGTCCCTAATTAAAGTGGCCAGTTGTGATTAGCCACTTACTTTACTCTCCATCTCCCAAGTATTTCCTATCCTGACTACATCAGTATCCAAATCTACTAAGAGCACATAAATCGGATAGCACGCGCACATAATACCGGTTAACCTTAAGAAAATAAATTACCTGATGGCACGTAGCTACTTGGGCTGACATCCTTCTATTTAGTCCCATTCTCAGTTTAAGTTTAGGTTTTGAAAATATTTACCCATTTCTCTTAAACTTTGGCTCTGATACCAACTTGTAAGGCCTCGTTCCCGGGAACCCCACAGTTGGTCAATCACAACCTTAGTTATATCAAAACATATTAAGGTTTATTAAGTAAATAAAACATTGCAGCGGAATAATTCATCAAAAACCATTTCATGCTTTAATAAATACATTTGCCAAGTAATACATCATCGTTTAAAAGATTACAAAATATCACTTTGTTGTATTACAAAACAACATCATTATCATGCATGAAATGGATGCCTGTCTTTGCCCGCCAAGTAGCTTCACCCTCGTGCCATCCTTAGCAACAAGCTACCTGCCAACTGAAAATGCATAAAAAGTCAGCATTGCTGAGTGAGTTCTAGTTTAAAATAATAAAATACTATACTTTTAGTAAAAACCTTTCCTTTACATCCGTTCGTGATCACACAACATACATACATCTTGATAATATCATTATTGTCTTTTATCATCGTTCATAATCATTCGTTTCGCACTTTTTCATTATCTTTCACTTCTATCTAGATCCTGTCATAAGCTATGCCCTATCATTAGGCACGAAGCCACCTCAGTCTTGGGGTTAAGTGACAAGGATCCCGTTTCGCACGTATAGATCAGTCACCAAGGCTGACCCCCCTGTGTGTACCCTCATGGGTTAGCCAAGATCGCACGCTACATCGCACACAGTTGAGCTAACAACTATTTAATGAGTTGTGAACCTCTTTAAATTTGCTTGCAAGACTTTCATTCATTCGTTATGTTCCACTTTTCATTATCTTTAATCTTTCACTTCTTTTACGATAATACTTTACGTATAAGAGCATTAACACACCATGTAAAGTCACGTAATAATACGTAATAAGGAACATCAATAACAGACCACAAACATGCGTAACATGAACAAACATAAACCACCAAAACATTCCAGAGCTTAATCATTGAATTCTATTTCCCAAGATTTCAAAAAAATCCTAAGTCAACTTAGGCGCATGGGCACTATGCAGGAGCACGGGCAGTTGGGCGCATGGGAACACTTGGGCGCATGGGCAAAAACTTAGGTGCATGGGCAATTCACCTGTTCTAACTTATACTAATTTTAGTTTCCATTCATCATCCTAACGTATTCTTAGCCCAAATCTAGCATACTAAGCACTTAGAACAAGCATACAACCACATGATTCGGTCAAAACATTCACAAACACACACACCCATGTAAAAAAGGGGAAAACATATGGTTCCACACACTAAAGGTTGTAAAAGGATAGTTTATATGCATTTTAGCCCCAAAACAAGTTTAAAACAGAAAAATCAGGGACCTATAACTCACCTACAGCAGCCTTCGAGTAAAACTCCTCCAACTCGAGTGCACTTGGAGTTCAAACACCCAAACACACCAAAAACACACAACTGAACACAGAGAAACACATAAGACTCGGTCCAAAAGCTAAAAATTTAGCTGAAACCAAACAAAACACATGAAAAGCTTACCTTCAAGCCGATCTTCTTCTTCTCTATCTAAAAACCGATGGAAAACTCTGTTCTTTTTCTTTCTACAGTCGAAGCCGTTGGTGGAGCAGGGTAGTGGGCGGCCATGCCCACCTTTTAAACATAATAATAATAATAAAGTTTACCTCTTGCATAACTTTAACCCCCTAACTTGGGTTATTTCACCTTTCTTTCTTTATACTTCTCTTTTCTTTTCTTCTTGTTTTTTTTTGAAAATTTCTGGGTGTCACAAGTTTTGTTTCAAATACATTTAAATCCTTACTTAGACTAGCATCTGAAAAACTAAAAAATAGGTACATGATAGAACTAGCTGATGGAAAAATGATAGAGGCTAGTGAAGTTATTCCTAATTGCAATTTGAATTTAGATGATCATTGTTTTAACATCGATCTGGTCCCTATTAAATTAGGAGGCTTTGATATTGTTATGGGTATGGATTGGTTAAGTAAGAATTAGGAAGAAATCATTCATGGAAAGAAAATGATTGAAATTCCTTTGATTAACGATAATAAAATAGTTTTCATATACGGTGAGAAACCTAGAGGTACTATAAAGATAGTCTCTTGCATGAAGGCTCAGAAATATTAGAAAAGGAAATGTTTAGCATTTTTGGCCCACGTAGTTGATACAGATCCGATTAAGAAGAACTTGGAAGATGTTCCTATTGTTAGAGATTACCCAGGAGTATTCCCTGACGAATTACCAAGAATACCACCCCCTTGTCAAGTAGAATTTAAAATTGAATTAGTTCCAGGGACTGCACCTATTGCCAAGGCTCCGTATCGTTTGGCGCCATTAGAAATGAAGGAATTAATGAATAAATTATAGGAGCTGTTGGATAAAGGATTCATACGCCCTAGCGTTTCACCATAGGGAGCTCTAGTCTTGTTCGTAATGAAGAAAGATGGAACCTTTAGGATGTGCGTTGATTATAGAGATCTCAATAAAGTAACCATTAAAAATAGATATCCTCTCCCTAGAATAGATTACCTATTCAATCAAATGCAAGGATCTAGTTACTTTTCAAAAATTGATTTAAGGTCAGGATATCATCAGTTAAGAGTACAAGATGAGGATATACCTAAACTGCATTTAGAACACGATATAGTCATTATGAGTTCTTAGTGATGCCATTTGGGTTAACTAATGCTCTAGTAGTATTTATGAATCTAATGAACAGGGTGTGCTAACCTTACTTGGATAACTTTGTCATAGTCTTTATAGATGACATTTTAATGTACTCCAAAAGTAAGGAGGAACATGAGGAACACCTAAGGCTAACCTTGGAACTACTTCAGAGAGAAAAATTGTACGCCAATTTCTCAAATTTTGACATTTCTGGAAAAGAGAAGTACAATTCTTAGGACATGTGATTAACCAAGAAGGAATTCAAGTCGACCCAGCAAAGATTGAAGCAATTAAGAAATGGGAAGCTTCGAAAACACCAACTGAAGTACGTCAATTCTTAGTTTGGTTGGTTATTGTATAAGGTTTATAGAAAATTTTTCACGAATAGCCCAACCCTTGACAGAGAATTAACTCAGAAAGATAAGCCATATGTTTGGGGAGGAAAACAAAATACAACATTTGAAATCCTGAAACACAAATTATGTAGTAATCCTATTTTAGCCCTTCCAGATGGTATTGATGATTTTGTAGTATATTGTGACGCATCACATCAAGGTTATCTATGTGTTCTAATGCAACAAGATAAAGTAATTGCATATTGTAAGGCCCCGTTTCCGGAAACCCCACAGTTGGTCAACCATTGCATAAAAATGTTTAAAAGATATATCATTATTGCAGTGGAATTTAAAAAATTCTCATTTATAAGTTAAAACATATCATTTCATTACATCATTCGTTTACATTTCAAAATACAACATCAAATCAAAATATGAATGCCAGCCTCAAAACTCTCCCAGTAGCTTATGCATCCATGCCTGCACCTCCTCAGCATCAACAAAATACCTGCAACTATTATACATACAAAATGTCAGTGACGCTGAGTGGGTTCTAGTTTTATAAATAAAATACTTTACTTTCGTTAAAACATAACCTTTACATTCGTTCATGACCAAACATCATACGTACACATTGATAATAATTATTATTATCTTCATCATCGTTCATCATTATTATTATTCATTACCTCTTTTACCATCATCCAGATCCTGTCTCATGCAATACCCCCGACTAGTGCTCGAAAGCTGATACTGTGCCGGGGCCTGTAAACAAACCCCCGACTCGTGCCCGAAGGTTGACACAGTACCGGGGTTCGCGAAAAAGATCTCATCTCATATGCAATACCCCCGACTCGTGCTCGAAAGCTGATACTGTGCCGGGGCCTGTAAACAAACCCTCGACTCGTGCTTGAAAGCTGACACAGTACCGGGGCGAGCAACAAGGTCTCATATCTTTGACATGCCATCCTATCTCATGCAATACCCCCGAGTACTGCTCGAAAGCTGATACTGTGTCGGGGCCTATAAACAAACTCCCGACTTGTGCCCGAAGGCTGACACAGTACCGGGGTATGCTACAAGGATGTCATCGTCCGATACTTCCATTCTCATCATTCATTATCTTTCACTTTCGTTACATAATACTTTACATATGTACTCATACATAATAGGTAAAGTCATATCATACATATCATAAACATCATTAGCTACACACAAACATGCACAACACAACAGGCATAACCGTCAAATCACATCAAAACTTAGCACAACCATCTACCTCACAAAACCCAGATATTCCTAAGTCAAACAAGAAATGCGGATAATCATCTTAGGCGCAAGAGCATCAAAATGCAGAAGAACAGCCTAGGTGCATGAGCACCAAATGCGGATGAACAGTCTAGGCGCATGAGCACCAAATGCGGATGAACAGTCTAGGCGCATGAGCACCAAATGCGGATGAACAGTCTAGGCGTATGAGCACTATGCGGATGAATAGTCTAGGCGCATGAGCACCGAATGCGGATGAACAGTCTAGGCGCATGAGCACTATGCGGGCGCTTGATCACTATGCAGGCGCATGAATACTGCTTGGGCGTATAAACACTTAGGCGCATGGGCAACTCTGGGAGCATGGGCACTACTGGGGCGTATGGCCAACACTTAGGCGCATGGGCTCTTTGGGCGCATGGGCACTGCTTGGGCGCATGAACACTTAGGCACATGGGAAACTCTGGGCGCATGGGCACTGCTGGGGCGCATGGCCAATACTTAGGCACATGGGCTCTCTGGGCGCATGGGCACTGCTGGGGCGCATGTACACTTAGGCGCATGGGCTCTCTGGGCGCATGGTCACAATCTGAAAATTTAACAAATTCTACAAACAACACCCAAACATCAGTCTAGCACATCTTAACATAAATCTACCATGCTACAAACACTAGAACATGCTAAACATCAAACCTAACACATTAACAACCTCTAAAAAAAGCATCAACAGGGCATAGTCGAACAACATGCTAAAACTCATGGTTACTTCAAAAATATTTCGCTTGGTATGCATAATAGCCCCAAACACTTTGAAAATCAATAAAAAGAGGGGATCTAGAAACTCACCTTGAACAGCCTTCGAGTAGGGCACTTAAAACCCGAGACCCACCTGCAATTCACACCTAAAACCCACGAAAACAAGCACTAAACACCCAAAATCTCGGTCTAGAACCCGAAAATTCAGTTGAAACCGAACATATATTCAAGAAAACTCACCTTTCACAGCTTCTTCTTCTCCTCTCTCTCTAGAACCGGTGAAAACTCTGCTTCTTTCATCTTTGCAACCGAGAACAGGTAGTAAGTGGGGGCATGGGCGGCCATGGACTCCTTTTTAAACACAATAATATTAAAGTTTGAGTCTTGCACAACTTTAGTCCCTCAACTTGGGTTATTTATCCTTTCTTTCTTTATACTTTTCTTTTCTTTTCTTTTTAATAAATTTTTGGGTGTTACACATATGCGTCTAGACAACTCAGAGGGAGTGAAATGAATTATACTATTCATGATTTAGAATTAGGAGAAGTAGTATTTGCACTAAAGATTTGGAGACATTATCTATATGGAACCAAGTGCAAAATTTATACAGACCATAAAAGCTTGCAACACATATTCGATCAAAAGATGTTGAATATAAGGCAAAGAAGATGGGTGGAGTTACTGAGTGATTATGATTGTGAAATCAACTACCACCCAGGCAAGGCAAATGTAGTGGCTGATGCTTTAAGTGGGAAGGAAAGAACTAAGCCATTACGAGTCCGCGCTATGAGAATGGAATTACAGTTGGATTTGATAAGTCAAATTCAAGAAGCCTAACAAGAAGATGAATTGAAAAGAGTGATGGGGCAGAAAAAACAACTAGAAGCTACGTCAGATGAAATTCTAAGATTTAGAGGAAGAATTTGGATTCCAGATAATAACATGCTTAGAGAAACTATTCTAAAGGAAGCACACAAATCGAGATATTCAGTAAATCCAGAAAATAATAAAATGTATAAAGATTTGAAAAATCAGTACTGGTGTCCAGGTATGAAGAAATCTGTTATAGAATTTATAGGAAAATGTAATACCTGTTCAAGAGTAAAAGCTGAATATCAAAAACCCTCAGGATGTTTACAACAACCAGAAATCCCTGAGTGAAAACAGGACCAGATTACCATGGATTTTATAACCAAGTTACCCAGAACTCCAGTGGTTATGACACAATATGGGTTAAAGTTGACAGATTGACTAAGTAAGCTCACTTCTTGCCAATCAGAGAAGATTATAAAATAGAGAAGTTAGCAAGGATCTATATGAAAGAAATTATGTCTAGACACGGAATACCAATTTCAAAAATATCTGACAGAGATAATAGATTTACTTCAAGAGTTTGGCAGACTTTACAAAAAGCATTAGGAACACAAATAAACATGAGTACAACATATCATCCACAAACAGATGGATAGAGTGAGAAAACAATCCAGACGTTGGAGGATATGTTGCGAGCTTGTGCATTAGATTTTGGTGGCAGTTGGGATGTACACTTACCTTTGATAGAATTTTTATATAACAATAGTTACCATGCCAGTATAGGGGCAGCTCCATTTGAAGCATTATACGGAAGGAAGTGTAGATCACCTCTATGTTGGAATGAAGTAGGGGATAGACAACTTACAGGACCATAACTCATACAGGAAACATCTGATAAATTTTTTGAAATTAAAGACAGATTAAAAGCAGCATGGGATAGGAAGAAGAGTTATGCTGATAAAGAAAGAAAGCCGTTAGAATTTCAGATTGGGGACAAAGTATATCTAAAAGTATCACCATCAAAAGGAGTTATTCGATTCGGAAGAAGGAATAAGTTAAACCCTAGGTATGTTGGTCCTTTTGAAATAATAGATAGAATTGGCCCTGTAGCATACAAGTTAGACCAGCCTCAGGAATTAAGTGGAGTACATAACACTTTTCATGTATCCAACTTGAAGAAATGTCTGATTGATGAGACGTTAAGGATACCAATAAAATAAGTCAAAATAGATGAGAAACTTCATTTTGTGGAAGAACCAGTGGCAATTATGGATAAGGAAGTGAAAAGATTAAAGAGAAGTAAGATCCCAATAGTGAAGGTAAAATGAAATTCAAAACGAGGATCTGAATTCACATAGGAATGGGAAGATTAAATCAAAATAAGGTTATAGGGGGAGAATATGACGACCCTAAAAATAAGGTTAGACAAATTAAAATTTTAGGAATTATTATTAGTTAGTATCATAGTATACACAGTAGATCAAGAATTGCTAAGATTACTTTATTTGATAAGAATTGTTATATATATGTTTTAGCATGTATAAGTATGTGTATATGTTTCTTTAATGTGCATGCATGCATAATTATTTACGTATATATATGTATATTTGGGATATGATCATGTAAGTGCACCATAAGATATCTAATACACAAGCAAAACTACTGTTAAGTGATGAACAAGATCAAAACTTAAAATAATTTTTAACAAAGTCCATAGCAGACGTATAAAAGTCCACAGCGGACGTATAAAAGTCAACATCAGATGTATAACAGTCCCCAGCGGGCGTGTAAGGTTCCACAGCGGACGTGTAAGGTTCCATAACGGACGTGTAAGGTTCCACAGTGGACGTCTATGGTTCCACAGCAGACGTGTAAGGTTCCACAGAGGACATGTAAGGTTCCACAGTGGACATGTGAGGTTCCACAGCAGATATGTGAGGTTCCACAGCGGATGTATAAAGGTTCCACAGCGGATGTATGAAGGGTTAACTACGGATGTATAAAAATAAGCTTAAAAACTTAGGCTAGTATTAGTCACTTGATTATTAAGATATTTATACACACTAATCCAAATCAATAGATTACTATAATACTTATTTGAAACTAATCATTAACTAAACACATAAACACATTAGCGTGATGAAATGACAACTATCCCCATTGCCACTCAACCCTCTCGGTAGTTTGACACACACACCCTTAACTTGACACACATTAAGCCTACATAACACATCATCAAGGCTAAGTAATCATTACAAGCTACTAACACACCCCTTATACTTCGACTGAACTTATTAACACCACCATCACCTTAGTGCACCACCACTACAACCCACCTCTCTCTACTTCTCTCAGCAACCATCACAAACCAAAAATAACCTTCTCACCTCTAACACCCCCTCTTTCTCTAGGTTGTTTTAACACTAACGAATCATCATTAACATCCTTTGAGGAATTATCCAAATTCAAGAACACCTTCCTTCAAGATTTGAACCCAAGGAGATTGAAGTCTTCATCAACCGTCCTTCTCACCTTTCTTTCAAAATTATAATTAAGTTTAGAATTATAAAACTCTACAACTAAAAAGTTTGTGAAAATTATGTAAGTGTACAACATATAATTGAACCTTTCTGTATCATCAAAAACTAATTACAAATTTCATAAAAACTTTGATTTCCAACCAAAATCAGTAAGTTAGAAAGTTTCAAGGGTGTTAATAAAAACAAAAGATTTAAATAAAGAGTTTAAAGATGTTAAACTAATTGATTATTGCATGATTAACTAGGCTATACTAAGTTGAATACTCAAATTGACTGTGATTGTAGGAATAAAAATTCTAGAAAAATATATAATGATCTCTATAATATAATGAAGTTACAAAATAAAATTTGTGAATTAATTCCTTAATATGATTAAGTTTTATATTTTAGAATAATTAATAAGAAGAAAAATAAAAAATAACAATAAAACAGTAGATAAATCATGAAAATTTTACATAAAATCTGACATATTGTGTAGAGCATCCTATGTTTTTTTAGAATTTTTAGAGATAAATAGCTATTTCTACTATTAATTCGAAATATTATAAAAATTGCAGAAAAATACCAATAAGGATATATGAACTAAGAATTTTATATGATAATCTTTGTATGAAGTTTCTATTGCTTGTAAAATTTTATAAATTTTGGAGATTTTTAACTATTGTTTTCAAAAATTAAGTCTAAATTAAGGATATTTTTTATTATTAGAATAAGAAATTGTTCTAACAGATAATTGTTTTCTAGAAAATATCTGATGAGTTGCTGAAACTAAGGTGTGTAACATAGCCCCTTTTTATTTATAAGTTTTGGGGGAAAAAACATATTATGTATTTTACTGTTGATACTAACGTGAATAAGAATTTTGATAAGATACTGTCATTAATTGCCGTAACTCACAACCATTAATTCGCATAAGGATCCGTCAAATAATGCAGGTAGCGCTACTTAAGAACATGTTTCCTGCACCGACTGGACACAGTTAAGACTGTCGAATAAGTGTCGTGATATTATATTATTTGATTCTATGATTTATATGTGACAGTTATGAATCACTTGGTATGTAAGTAGGTTTGGTTGTGGTCTTGTTTATCTTGCATCAGTAAGAAAATTTTGTCAAGTTATTAACTCTATGTTCTTACCAACTTTTTGTTGACTGTTTAAGTATGCGTTTTCAGGAGAACAACATGTTTTATAATTTCGTTTACACGTTCAACTTGTTCAACGAATGGCATGAGTACGTAGGGCAGTTGTGCGTTTGGCTGACTGTAGATTTGATGGATTTCAGCCTCTTTATGGATGTTCACATCCATTATTAGCTGGGAAATGTTGAATCTTTTGTTGATGGGTGATAAGAACTAGTGTAATAGTCTCATGTGAGACAAATTTTGTAATATGATGTAATCCAACAATATATATATATATATATATATATATATATATATATATATATATGACTGATGAAAGTTTGGTTTATCTAACTACTTTGAATGTATGTCTTTGTAATCAATGTGTTATGAGCCAAAAGTCAAACCCAAGCATCTCACGCTTCTGCCAGGATGTGACAACTCGTGCAACAAGTCAAAGATTCTCATGCGATTAGTTTTGTGTGAATTTGAAACTTCTCGCGTCTCTTCATATTCATTTCAACATTTCGCATGCAACAAGTTCAAATTTTCAGATTTTAATTCAAGCCATTTCAGGGTGTTTTAGCTACTGAAATTTGTTTATTTAGTGTTGATTTTTGTATTAAGGTTTAATATGATTAATGTTGTCCAATTTTAAGTGTATTTGTCCTTTAAGATTCGGTTACATATCACAATCACTTAAAACTAAAAAATAATTATCTATATACCTTTTAAAACACTAATATTTTAATAGTCGACAACAATGCTCATGTATATCAAGGAAATCGACTCAACACTTAGACAAAATTTTGAGAGTATAGAATTAGTGGTTTTGGTGTGATAAGTTGACTAATCACACAAGTGTGCCTTTTATAACCTTCTGGCTTCTCGCGGGAGAAGTCAGAACTCGCACAAGCTTACCTTTCGCACCTGATGAACTTCTAGTCAAGCTCTTTTGAAGTTTTTCATACTTGTAACACCCGGATATTTAAAACAAAAGAAAGAAAAGAAAAGAAAAAGAGAAGTATAGAGAAATAAAGGTGAAATAACCCAAGTTGAGAGGTTAAAGTTGTGCAAGAGGCAAACTTTATTATTATTATGTTTAAAAAGTGGGCATGGCCGCCCACTCTTCCTGCTCACCAACTGCCTCGGCTGCAAAAGTTAAAGAACAAAGAGTTTCCATCGGGTTTTCTAGAGAGAAGAAGAAGAAGAGCATCTAAAAGGTAAGTTTTTGTGTGTTTTGTTCGGTTTCAACTGGGTTTTCAGCTTGTAGACCGAGTCATATGTGTTTCTCGGTGTTCGGTTGTGTGTTTTTGGTGTGTTTAGGTGTTTGAACTCCAACTGCTCTCGAGTTTGGAGGAGTTTTACTCGAAGGCTGCTGTATGTGAGTTCTAGATCCTCGGTTTTTCTATTTTAAACTTGTTTTAGGGCTGAAATGCATGTAAATTATTATTTTTACAAATTCCAGTATGTTGAACCGTGTATTACCCCTGTTTTATGTGGGTGTGTGTGTGTGTGAATGTTTTGACCTAATTATATGGTTGTATGCTTGTTTTATGTGCTTAGTATGCTAGATTTGGGCTGAGGGTATGCTAGGATGATGATCAGGAACTGAAATTAGTGTAAGTTAGAACTGGCATAGTGCCCATGCGCCCAAACTGCCCATCTGCCTAAGTTTATCATGCGCCCAAGTATCCATGCGCCTGCATAGTACTCATGTGCCGGCATAGTACTCATGCGGCTGCATAGTTCCCATGCACCTAAGTTTTTGCCCATACGCCTAAGTGTTTGCTCATGAGCCTAAGTTTTCCCATGCGCCTGGATAGTACTCATGCGCCTACATAGTACCCATGCGCCTAAGTTTTTCCCCATGAGCCCAAGTGTTCCCATGCGCTCAACTGTCCGTACGCCTGCATAGTGCCCATGCGCCTACATAGTGCTCATGCACCTAAGTTGACTTAGAATTTTTCTGAAATTTTTGGAAAAATGGAAATTAATGATTAAGCTCTGGAATGTTTTGGTGGGTTATGTTGTTCATGTTATGCATGTTGTGGCTTGTTATTTATGTTCCTTATTACGTATTATTACATGTCTTTACATGGTGTGTTAATGCTCTTGTACGTAAAGTATTATATAATGAAAGTGAAAGACATTATTAACGAAGTGGAACCAAATGAAAGAATGTAAAGTCTTGCAAGCAACTGAAAGGAGGTTCACAACTCATTGAGGGGTTGTTAGCTCAACTGTGTGCGGTTTAGCTAACCCATAAGGATGCACACAGGGGTCAATCTTTGTGGTTGACCAATATGTACGAAACGGGACCCTTGTCGCTTGCCTCGGTACTGGAGTCAGTTTCATGCAAAATGTTAGGGGTCTATTTATAGACTTCGGCCCAGTACCAGCTTCGTGCATAATGTTTGGGGTGTAGCATATGACATTGGTCTAGATGAAAGTGAAAGATAATAATGAAAGTACGAAATGAATGAAAAGAATCTTGAAAGATAATAATGATATTATCAAGATGTATGTATGTTGTGTGATCATGAACGAAAGTAAAGGAAAGGTTTTTACTAAAGGTAAAGTATTTTATTATATAAAACTAGAACTCACTCAGCGACGATGAGTTTTTATGCATTTTCAGTTGGCGGGTAGTTTGTTGTTGAGGATGGCACGAGGGTGAAGCTACTTGGAGGGCAAGACTGACATCCATCTCATGCAATAATAATGATGTTATTTTGTAATACAACTAAGTGAAATTTTGTAATCTTTTAAACAATGATGTATTACTTGGCAAATGTATTTATTAAAGCATGAAATGGTTTTTGATGAATTATTCCACTTTAATGTTTTACTTACTTAATAAATCTTAATATGTTTTTGATATAAATAAGGTTGTGATTGATCAACTGTGGGGTTCCCAGGAACGGGGCCTTACAAGTTGGTATCAGAGCCAAAGTTTTAGAGAAATGGGTAAATATTTTCAAAATCTAAACTTAAACTGAGAATAGGACAGAATAGAGGGATGCCAGCCCAAGTAGCTACGTGCCATAAGGTAATTTACTTTCTTAAGGTTAACCGGTATTATGTGCGTGTGCCATCTGATTTATGTGCTCTTAGTAGATTTGGATACTGATGTAGTCAGGATAGGAAATGCTTAGGGGATGAAGAGTAAAGTAAGTGGCTAATCACAACTGGCCACTGTAATTAGGGACTTACTATACTTGACATAATCCGAGCTATTACCCTGAATGACCGTGTTGGTGTTTGAATCTTATAGTGTTTAGAGGATGGCGGGTGGTAGATCTTCGAAGGCTTTTCGAGGAGGTATGCAGGGTGGTCGTGGTGCTAGGCCACGTGTCACCGGGAATAAGGCTAAGGCTGCTGAGACGTCTCCTGCAGAGCCCGAGCTTCATCATCAGGAAGGCGGTAATGAGAGTGATAATTTGAGAGCCTCTGTGAAAGAGGCAGTTGTGGAGGAGGTTTATCAGGTCATGCAGACGATCCTGCCGTCTGTGGTGACTGAGGTTATTCATGCTGTGAGGGAGGATGAAAAGAAAGAGAAGGAGGAGAGGAGGAGGACCTTTGGGAGAGGTTCAGGTGAAGGGGAGCAACCAGAAACTGAGATGGTTGTCTCCAGTGACGAAGAGAAAGAGAAAGCGGTGCAGGAAACCGCCAACGGGTGTAGTTATGGGGCATTCCAGAGATGCAAACCCCCAACTTTTGATGGGAATGGTAATGCTGCTGCTACTCACCGATGGGTGAGGGAGATGGAGGCGGTGCTCGATATCAGTGAGTGCCGAGAGGATCAGAAGGTGAAGTTTGCCACCCACTCGTTTGTGGACTCGGCCTTATGCTGGTGGGACAATATTGTCCAGGCCAAGGACTGCAGGGCTGTTAGGAGGATGAGGTGGAGTGAACTGAAGAAGATGGTGATCGAGGAGTTTTGTCCTCACAGGGAGCTTGACAAGATTGAGAGAGAGTTCCTATAGCTAGAGGCAGGAACCATGACACACCAGCAATACACGACTAAGTTCAATGAGATGGCAAGGCTGGTGCAGGAACAGGTGACCCCGGTGTCAAGGAAGATCAAGAGGTATATCCAGGGTTTGCCGGCAGATATCCGCAAGCACATGATCGCCACCTGGCCGAGTACGTTTAGGTCGGTGGTTGATCTGGTAGGGAGGTTATATGATGAGAGAGAAGAAGTTGCGGTGGAGGTGAACAAAAAGGGTGGTGGTTACAGGAACTGGAATGGGAAGCGGTTTAGTCATGGTGGTTTTACCCTGAGCAATAAGAAGGCAAGGATGGATGATCGGAGGGTAGTTTCGGTAGGTACGGGGACTAAGCGGTGTGATAAGTGCGGGAAGGAACATTCAGGGGAGTGTAGGTGGGGACTGAATCTCTGCTTCAAGTTTGGGAAGCCCGGTCATATGGCAAGGGATTGTGGGGTGATTAGGTGCTATAATTCGGGCGAGGCTGGGCATATGAGTAGAGATTGCAGGAAGCCGAGGGCCAAAAGTTCTAGGGCAAAGAAAGGGACCGAGAAGGATGGGGAGGGTGCAAAAGCCAGAGCATTTACGATGACCCGGGAGGAGGCTAGGGTGGACCCCGATGTCGTGTCAGGTACGTTCCTAGTAAACCAAACTTGTGCATCTGTACTATTTGATTCTGGTGCTAGTAAGATTTTTATTTCTGCTGTCTTCTGTGCTAAGTTGCTTGTTAGGAGTAGAAAGATTGATGAGCCCTTCGATGTAGAAACTGCCATTGGTAAGTCTACCAGAATTTCTGATCTGATAGAGAATTATGACATAGAGTTGGAAGGCCATAGGTTCTCTGCTAAATTATTTGTGATGCCCCTAGGCAGATTCGATGTGGTTCCAGGGATGGATTGGTTAGCAGCCTATGAGGCAAATATTGTGTGTCGCAAGAAGATGATCCGATTGACTACGCCTAATGGAAGTTCGGTGACGATCTATAGTGATCGAGTTACTACGGTTCCGAAGGTGATTTCAATGGTGGTGGCAGAGAAGTGCATGAAACGTGGATGTAGTGCCTCCCTGGTTTACGTGAAGGATGTGGATACGTTAATACCATAATTGTTCGACGTACCAGTTATGTGTGACTTTCTAGACGTGTTCCTGGAAGATTTACCAGGTGTGCCACCAGACCGCAAGATCGAGTTCCAGATCGACTTGATACCTGGTGCTCAACTTGTTGCCAAGGCACTATACCGATTGGCTCCATCTGAGATGAAGGAACTGATGGTTCAATTGCAAGAGCTGTTGGACAAAGGGTTCATTCGACTGAGTATCTCTCCCTAGGGTGCTCCGGTCTTGTTTGTAAAGAAGAAGGATAGTAGTTTGAGAATGTGCATCGACTACCGTGAGTTAAACAAGTTGACCGTGAAGAACCGGTATTTCGTTACCAAGGATTGATGACTTATTTGATCAGCTCCAAGGTGCTAGTTGGTTCTCGAGGGTAGATCTCCGATCTGGTTAACATCATTTGAAGATAAAGGAGCAGGATATCCCTAAAACAGCTTTTCGGACGTGTTATGGACACTATGAGTTTCTCGTTATGTCTTTTGGTCTAACTAACGCACCAGTTGCCTTTATGGATTTGATGAACCGAGTGTGTCGGCTGATGTTGGATAAATCAGTGATTGTGTTTATCGATCATATCCTGATTTATTTGAAGAGCGAAGGAGAGCATGTCGGTCATATTCGTGAGGTATTGAAGACACTTAGAAGAGAGAAGTTGTATGCCAAGTTTTCCAAGTACGCTTTCTGGTTGCGCTAGGTTCAGTTTTGGGTCATGTGGTAAATTCTGAAGGGATCATGGTAGACCCAGCAAAGGTGGAGGCGATGATGCAATGGAAGACTCCAAAGACGCCATCCGAGATCCGCAGTTTCTTGGGTTTAGCGGGCTACTACAGGAGATTCATTCAAGACTTTTCCAAGATAGCCTCACCATTGACCAAGCTGACCTGCAAGGATGTGAAGTTTGTATGGGGTCTGGAACAGGAGAATGCTTTTGAGGAGTTAAAGGCATGATTGACTCAAGCTCCTGTCTTGACGTTACACGAAGGAAGCGAAGACTTAGTGGTCTACTCCGGTGCTTCTTATTCGGGGTTAGGTTGCGTGCTGATGCAATGGGGGAGGGTAATAGCCTATGTGTCCTAACAGTTGAAAACCCATGTGGCTAATTACCCTACTCATGACTTAGAGCTAGCGGTTATGGTCTTTGCATTCAAGATTTGGAGGCACTACTTGTACGGGATGAAGTGCACTATCTTCACTGACCACAAGAGCTTGAAGTATTTCTTTGAGCAAAAGGATCTCAATATGAGGCAAAGGATGTCATTAGAGTTGATCAAGGATTATGATTGTGAGATCCACTACCATCCGGGTAAGGCCAACGTAGTGACGGATGCCCTTAGCCGAAAGGAGAGACCCGAGCCAACCCGGGTGAAAGCTTACCAGTTGGTGATGACCTCCGATGTGATGACACAGGTAAAGGGGATCCAAGATGAGGCGTTGAAAGAAGAGCCCCTTGACTCCGAAAGGATGAGAGGTCTAGTCTCAGAGTTGGGTGAGAACACTCTTGGAGTTAGAACCCGTTTCGGGCGGATGTGGATCCCTTGTTATGGAGACCTACAAGGGAAAATCATGGATGAAGCTCATAAGACTCGATACTCCATTCATCCTGGTGCTACAAAGATGTATCATGATATTAAGAAAGATTACTCGTGGCCGGGTATGAAGTGTGATGTAGCAGAGTATGTGAGTAAGCGCCTTGCTTGCAAGTGAAGGCTGAGCATCAAAAGCCATATGGGAAGATCCAACCTTCTGATATACCCGAGTGGAAATGGGAGCACATCACCATGGACTTCATTATGAAGTTACCACGTACGGCAAGGGGTTATGATGCCATATGGGTTATAGTTGACCGTTTGATGAAGAGTGCTCACTTTCTACCGATCCACGAGACATATTCATCTGAGAGGCTGGCGGATCTGTTCATCAAAGAGATTTTGACGTGTCATGGTGTACTAGTGTCTATCATGTCTGACCGTGACACTCGGTTTACATCTAAGTTTTGGAAGAGATTTCATGACTCGATGGGGACGAGGTAGCACATCAGTATGGCTTATCATCCTCAGACGGATGGTTAGTCAGAGAGAACCATACATACGCTTAAGGATATGCTCTGAGCATGTGTTATTGATTTTGGAGGAAGTTGGGACAAACACTTACCTTTAGCTGAATTCTCATACAACAATAGTTATCATGCCAGCATTGGCATGCCACCATATGAGATGCTATATGGTAGGAAGTATAGAACGCCCGTATGTTGGGGTGACATCGGACATAAGGTGTTGGGGAGCGTTGAAGTGATTGAGGCTACGACTGAAAAGTTGGAGAAGATTAAGGCCTTTATGAAAGCGGCAAAAGATAGGCAAAAGTCGTAAGCTGGCAAGAGGCGTAGACCGATTGAATTCAAGGTGGGTGATAAAGTTATGCTCAAGGTTTCACCTTGGAAGGGGATCATTCGGTTCAAAAAGCGGGGTAAGCTGAGCTCGAGGTATATAGGACCTTTCCGAATCATTGCTTGAGTAGGATAGGTGGCCTACAGGTTGGAGCTACTTGATGAGTTAAGTGGGATTCATCCAACATTCCATGTATCTCATCTGAGAAAATGCCTAGCTGTTGAAGATATGATTGTGCCACTAGAGGATGTTGAGGTAGATGAATGGCTCAATTATGTGGAGCGACCGGTGGCCATCATTGACAGAAAAGAGAAAAGGCTGCGCAATAAAGTGGTTCCATTGGTGCGAGTGCAGTGGAGGCACAAGAAGGGATCCGAGTCTACGTGGGAGACCGAGGAAGAGATGAGACAGCATTATCCCCAACTGTTCAAGGAGTGATAGGGTTCGGGGAAGAAACCTATATAATGGGGGTGGACTTGTAACACCCAGATATTTAAAAAAAAAAGAAAGAAAAGAAAAGAAAAAGAGAAGTATAAAGAAAGAAAGGTGAAATAACCCAAGTTGAGGGGTTAAAGTTATGCAAGAGGCAAACTTTATTATTATTATGTTTAAAAAGTGGGCATGGCCGCCCACTCTTCCTGCTCACCAACTGCCTCGGTTGCAAAAGTAAAAGAACAGAGAGTTTCATCGGGTTTTCTAGAGAGAAGAAGAAGAAGATCGTCTAGAAGGTAATTTTTTGTGTGTTTTGTTCTGTTTTAGCTGGGCTTTCAGCTTGTAGATCGAGTCTTATGTGTTTCTCTATGTTCGGTTGTGTGTTTTTGGTGTGTTTAGGTGTTTGAACTCCAAGTGCTCTCGAGTTTGGAGGAGTTTTACTCGAAGGCTGCTGTAAGTGAGATCTAGATCCCCGGTTTTTCTGTTTTAAACTTATTTTGGGGTTGAAATGCATGAAAATTATTGTGTTCGCAAATTCCAGTATGTTGAACCGTGTATTACCCCTGTTTTATGTGGGTGTGTGTGTGTGAATGTTTTGACCGAATTATGTGGTTGTATGCTTGTTTTATGTGCTTAATATGCTAGATTTGGGCTGAGGATATGTTAGGATGATGATCGGGAACTGAAATTAGTGTAAGTTAGAACTAGCATAGTGCCCATGCTCCTAAACTGCCCATGCACCTAGTTTCCCATGCGCCCAAGTATCCATGCGCCTGCATAGTACTCATGCGCCTGCATAGTTCCCATGCACCTAAGTTTTTGCCCATACACCTAAGTGTTTACTCATGTGCCTAAGTTTTCCCATGCGCCCAAGTATCCATGCGCCTGCATAGTACTCATGCACCTGCATAGTACCCATGCGCCTAAGTTTTTCCCATGCGCCTAAGTTTTTCCCCATGCGCCCAAGTGTTCCCATGCGCCCAACTATCTGATGCACCTGCATAGTGCCCATGCGCCTACATAGTGCTCATGCGCCTAAGTTGACTTAGAATTTTTCTGAAATTTTGGGAAAAATGGAAATTAATGATTAAGCTCTGGAATGTTTTGGTGGGTTATGTTTTTCATGTTATGCATGTTGTGGCCTGTTATTTATGTTTCTTATTAGGTATTATTACGTGACTTTACATGGTGTGTTAATGCTCTTGTACGTAAAGTATTATATAATGAAAGTAAAAGACATTATTAACGAGGTGGAACCTAATGAAAGAATGTAATGTCTTGCAAGCAACTGAAAGGAGGTTCACAACTCATTAAGGGGTTGTTAGCTCAACTGTGTGTGGTTTAGCTAACCCATGAGGATGCACACAGGGGTCAATCTTTGTGATTGACCAATATGTACGAAACGAAACCCTTGTCGCTTGCCCCGGTACTGGAGTCAGCTTCGTGCACAATGTTAGGGGTCTATTTATAGACTTTGGCCCAGTCCCAACTTCATGCATAATGTTTGGGGTATAGCATATGACATTGGTCTAGATGAAAGTGAAAGATAATGATGAAAGTACGAAATGAATGAAAAGAATGTTGAAAGATAATAATGATATTATCAAAATGTATGTATGTTGTGTGATCACGAATGAAAGTAAAGGAAAGGTTTTTACTAAAGGTAAAGTATTTTATTATATAAAACTAGAACTCACTCAACGACGCTGAGTTTTTATGCATTTTCAGATGGCAGGTAGTTTGTTGCTTAGGATGGCACGAGGGTGAAGCTACTTGGCGGGCAAGTCTGGCATCCATCTCATGCAATAATAATGATGTTGTTTTGTAATACAACTAAGTGACATTTTGTAATCTTTTAAACGATGATGTATTACTTGGCAAATGTATTTATTAAAGCATGAAATGGTTTTTGATGAATTATTCCGCTGCAATGTTTTACTTACTTAATAAATCTTAATATGTTTTGATATAAATGAGGTTGTGATTGACCAACTGTGGGGTTCCCGGGAACGGGGCCTTACAATACTCTTTCAATTTTATTCAATTTCAAATTTTTTTGTTTTAACACTTGATTTAATATGTTTCATATCATGTTTAACCAAGTATTAATCATTAACAAGAAACCCTCAATTTTAGGAAAACATTAGGTAAACCGAAATAAAACACAAACAAAAGCAAATTGAAACAAAGTAAATCACATACAACCGAAGACTTATAACTTAATTTTTTTTGTAAATTTTCAAGTATAGGATCATATTTTTTTGAAATCGATTATTAACATCGTCCGGCTGTATTTAGAATAAAACTGGTTTTGCTATTTGTCAATATGATTTATCCATATTAAAGTCAAACTTTAATTTTTTACTTGGACACATATGCTATGATTATTATCATGTTTTATTTATTTGTATGAAATCACTGGATCCCACAATCAAAAATCCTGTAAAACCCCTATCCAGCTTTAAAACACTTTTGGATTTCAAGTCATTCCAACTTGACTTAAACCTTTTACCTTTGATTAGTATTCTCATGATTATTATCTTTCTTATAATATCTATGTAGAGTATGACTAGCTTGAGAAATGTTTCTGAACACAGAATATTAACAAATTATAGGACTTATTAACAGCCAATCGGACTTATGTTTTTCCCTCGCAAGACGTTTAGGACTTATATGCCAATTCTGACTTGCACGCCTCATCTTTTGATTTTGCTTCCTGTGTCAGAATATATTCTCGAAAAGAAAATATTTATTATATAGAATGTATGTCTTTGACATATCTTTTATTATTATGCACATCGGCATCCTTATATTCATATATGGCCTATTGACATCTTTTTACTCTTTTATCAATTTGCTTTTGTTTTTTCTGTTTTTGTGATTTTCATCTTTATTGCTAAGACTTTATATTCAGATAGATCATATCTTGTAATTTTTTTGACGCTTCTTTTTGTGCTCCTTAATGATATATATATATATATATATATATATATATATATGGAATACCCATGAAAATCACTAAATCAAAAAGTAATTGGCTTGAGTATAACTAGACTTTAACTCTCAGTCTGTTTTAACATGGAATCAGTGTAACACAAAACTTTGACGCGTAACCCACTTCAGACATAGAAAATTTAGTTTCACTGCATCATAGAGCATAGTTCTTTTCATTTTTGGAAGTCAAGCCTATCAACATATGAAACATAATCCAAGTTACTTTAAGTTTAAGCTTTAGTATGTAATATATCAAAATTAAGAAATATACTATCATTTCCTAGTTAACATTGAACTTGTGTTATAAACTTTTAAACAAAATCTTTTTGTAATTTTTCAAACTTTTCTCCCCCTTAAAACCAAAATCTTTTTTGATACATTTTCAAATTTCTCCCCCAAAAATTGTGATTCTCAACTTAGAAAATTACAATTTTAACAAAAATGATAGAAAATTATTTTTGGTAGATAGTGTATGATTAATTTTTACCAAAGTTAATCATTCCTAGAGTTTGAACCAGAAAGTCGAATCGGGAATAGTCAAATGCCTTGGTAAACAAATCAACAATATTTTTATCTAATTTGACTTGTTCAAGATAAATTAGCTTTCGATCAAAACAATCACGGATAAAATGCATTGGGATGTCAACGTGTTTTGTTTTTGAGTGTTGAATAGGATTCTTCATGATGTTTTTTGTACTACCAAATTATCACATCAAATTTTGGTGTTGTTAATGTTAAGACCATAATCAAGAAGTTGTTGAATCCAAATGATTTGGGAATAACAACTTGATGCAGCCACGTATTCAGCTTCTGCAGTGGATGTGGAATCAATGTGCTACTTTTTGCATTGCCATGAAATCAATCTATTCCCAAGGAATTAACATCCACATGTTGTTGATTTCCTATCCAGATTACATCCACCATAATCACTGTTAGTATAAGCATATAAATTAAATTTAGAATTTCTAGGATACCAAAGTCCAAGTTTTGGTTGGCCCTTGAGATAGTTGAAAATCCACTTGACAGCTTTCATGTGAGACTCTTTTGGATTACTTTAATATCATGCACACTGATAGACCAAAAACATAATGTTAGGACTACTGATAATGAGATACATCAATGATCTAATCATTGATCGATACAAATATTGATCAACATCTTCACCCGTGAGATCAGGAGTTAAAGTAAGACGAGAAGACATCGGAGTTGGTGCAATCTTGGAATCTTGAAATTTGTACTTATCCAGAATACTATGAACATACTTTTCTTGATGTATCATAATACCTTGGTCATCTTGCTTAATTTGAATACCCAAGAAAAACAAAATTTCTCCAAGAGAGCTCATCTCAAACTTCTTCTTCATGACTGCTTCAAATTTGTTACACAATTCTTTATTAGTAGATCCAAAAATAATGTTATCAACATAAATTTGGATAATAATGAGGTCATCACCAGTCTTCCTTAAAAACAAAGTTTGATCAATAGCACCCTTGTATAACCATTTGCAAGAAAATGTTCAATGAGTGTGGCATACCAAGAACGAGGTGCTTGATGTGATTCATAGAGTGCTTTGTTTAACTTGTAAACATAGTCGGGATGATCTGGATCCTTAAAACCAGGTGGTTGAATAACATAGGGTTCCTCTTTAATGTCGCCATACAAAAATGCAGTGTTGACATCCATCTGGTAAACTTTAAAGTTTATGTATGAAGCATAAGGCAGAAATATACGGATTGCTTCAAGTCTTATAACAGGAGCATAACCTCTTCATAATCAAGACCTTCAACTTGATAGAACCCTTGAATAACAAGTCTGGCCTTGTTGCGTTCAATAACACCTTTCTCATCCATTTTGTTTCGAAATATCCATTTTGTTCCTATTGGCAGCTTATCCTTTGGAAGCTCACATAGATGCCAAACATCTAACTTCTTAAATTGCATCAGCTCCTCTTGTATGGCCTCAACCCAACTATTCTCTTTCAAAGCCATTTCTATGTTATTTGGCACGATTTGAGAGATAAAGCAAGTATACAAGCATGTATTGATTGCTCTGGATTGACTTCGAGTGTTGATAACGGATCAATGATTGCTTCAGTTGGATGAACCTTATGTATTCTCAACTGAGGAATGAGATCTTCATATGGTCAACAGGTTCTTTAGCAGTATTTCCTCCTTCAGGTTAATAAAAATATGTTCCTCTTGAATGATATCATTATCAATAGATAAATCTTCACATGGAACTTGAATTGTATCAATTAGAACATCTTGTATATAAGAAGAACTTGGATCAGAATCCTGTGGAGCTTGTTTAACTACTGGATCAATCGGAGTCAATTCAGGTTCAGAAACTTGATGCATATCAGAATCAGATGGTTGAATGGCTGATATTGTGGAAGAAGAAGGTATGTCTGAAAATCTTCCTTTAGTTGAAGTTAAAATAGATCCAAAGTCATTAGACAATGCATCTTGAATGGAGGATGTCAAAGGGTGAGTAGCTGTAGATAGAACGGAAGATCGATTAAAAGTATCAAACAATGAGGCATAATCATGTACCCAAGAATGATCAGATTGTACATTTGTTTTGTTAGATTCATACCAATCTATATCAAATGACTCAATAAATTGTTTTGTCTTTTTATTATAAACCCTATATGCTACATTGTTAGCTGAATATCCAACAAAGTAACATTCATTTGCTTTCATCAAATTTTGATTTTGAATCAGATGAGTGTAACAAAGTACAACAACATCCAAATGTATTAAAGTATTTGAGTTTGGGTTTATGTTTAAAAAATATTTCATAAGGGTTATGTTTTGTTGTTTATTAATTAAGACATAATTTTGAACATAACATGCATTGTTAACAGCTCCAGCCCAAAAGAATGAAGGTAATTTGGCAGTTAATAACATTGTTCGAGCTACTTCAATCAAAATGTTGTTTCGTATTTCAGCAACTCCATTTTGTTGTGGACTTCGTGTAGAACTGAATTATTGATATATCCCCTTTGAATCACAAAATTCATTCAAAATATGATTACAAAACTCCGTTCCATTATAACTTCTGATACAGTTGATGGTTTTGTCTGTCTAATTTTTCACAAAAGTCATGAACTTTATCAGCAAATGAGGCATCTCATCCTTAGTTGCTAAAAAGAAAACCTAAGTAAATCTGGAAAAACCATCGGTAATAACCAAACAATATGCACAACATCCCAAACTCAAAACACTTACCGGACCAAACAAATCCATGTGTAACAATTGAAGGATTGATTCAATTTTGGTATGAGCAACTAGTTTATGATGAAGTTTTTTTTGTTTGCCTTTTGAACATGACAGACAATGTTCGTTAAGTTGAAATTCTTTCAATGGTAGGCCTACAACATGATTTCCTCTAACCAACTTATTCATATTCTTAATGTTTATGATATAATTATGTTGAACATGATGATTATTTGAGATTCGCATGACTTGTATGAAAATCTGGTTTTATGATGATCTAGGGAGTACATGTGGTTAATGAAGTGATATATGTGAACAACTTGCATGATAATCAGGTGTGATGAACCGTATGTTTGATTTAAATGGAATTTCACCTATAATATCACCAACGGGTCAAACGGGTCAACTGGGTCAATGTGTTATGTTTTTCAAAAACCTTGAGTTCTTTGGTTTATAGAGCTCTTACGTCTTTATTGTGCACACCAGGTGAGTTCATGCCCCACTCTTCTAGACTCTAGACTTCATTGCGAGGACAATATTCCTCCATAATCATTGCTTTAAACTCGTCCCATGATAAAGCATTCGCCATCGCCTGGCCAAGCATCTACACCTGTGCATTGTACCACGAGAGCGCTACACCCACAAGTGTCCCCGTGGCGTATTTCACTTGGTCCGTCGTCGGACAGTTGTACTTGGCAAAAACCGACTCGATCTTCTCAAACCACTGTACAAGCCCTACGGCTCCTTCAGCTCCACTGTATGTATGGGGCTTACAGTCCATGAACGCCTTATACGTGCATGCTGGCTGTCCAATATTCAACGTTTTGGATTGTTTAGTCATACCAAACTGATTAACAGTCTAATAGACGATTTATTGTAACACTCAGAAATTTATAAAAAAGAAAAGAAAAGAAAAGAAGAGAAAAAGGGGAAAGATAACATTTTCCAAAAGTAAAGGGGGTTAAAGTGTACAAATGGAAAACTTGTCTCTAGTGGGTTCAAAAAGCAGGGGATGGCCGCTCACATCCCCATTTCCCCACATCTGCTTTCGGCTGCAAGAAGAGAAGAAGAAGCTACCATCGGTTTCTAGAGAGAGAAGAAGGAAGATTTGCTTGAAGGTGAGTTCTAGATTCCCTCTTTTATTGGTTTTCTACTTGTTTGGGGCTGTTTTGCATACCAAAAAGGATGTTTCTTTACCAAATTACGTTTTTCTCTTTATAGAATTATGGTTGTGTGCGATGTGGTATGTTTTAAAAAGTTTCCAGGTTGTTGAATGGTTGTTGGTGATGTTTTAAGTGTATAACTGGTAGATCCATGCTAAGTAGACGTTTAGAAGTAAGGTGGTTACGTTGGGAAACATCCCAAATGCAACCGATGCAATTACCACCACACCGGCAGGTGTGACAACTTCCGATGCCAACGCTGTGGTAAACTTGGGCATGCAGCGAAAGACTGCCGGGGTGAATTGATGAAGAAGCCTCGGCAATCTCAAGAAACTCCAAAAGGTTGTTTCGAGTGAGAAAAAGAAGGCCATTACAGACGCAATTGTCCACAGCTTAGGAGGAATGGAAATGGCGGGAACAACACTGGAAATAACAACAACGGCAACAACAATAACAACAGCAATGGCAATGGTAATAACAACGGTGGCAACAACAATGGAGCCAAAGGGAGAGCTTTCGTTATTGGCTCAGGTGAGGCTCTAAACGACCCTACAACTGTAACTGGTAAATTTTCGGTTAATGGTTATTTTGCTATCGTATTATTTGATACTAGAGCTGATAGAAGCTTTATTTCCACTAAGTTTAGTAGTCTTTTAAGTGAAATGCCTTCAACATTAGAATCTAAGTACACCGTAGAGTTAGCAGACGGTAAACAGATTCATGTGACACATATCCTTAGAGGCTGCAAGATAGAACTTGCTGGTCATACCTTCGACATAGATCTCATGCCTATCACACTTGGGAGTTTCGATGTAGTAGTCGGCATGGATTGGCTTTCCGACAAGCAAGCGGAAGTCATATGTCACGAGAACGTTATACGGATTCCTAACGCCGAAGAAATTCTCTCGGTCCAATGCGATAAGAGTGGTGTAGTGATGGGAATTATCTCGTTCATGAAGGCACAGAAGTTGTTACGGAAAGGTTGACTAGCCATATTGGCACTTGTCACAGACAAACACATAGAGGAAAAGAAGATAGAGGATATCCCCGTGGTACGTGAGTTTTCCGAGGTATTTCCGAAGGACCTTCCTGGACTACCACCTCATCGTCAAGTTGAATTCCAAATTGATTTGACTCCGGGAGCCGCTCCGATTGCGAGTGCACCTTACCGGTTAGCTCCAAACGAACTGCAGGAATTATCTGCTCAACTCCAAGAAATATTGGATAAATGATTTATCCAACCCAGTTCGTCGCCCTGGGGAGCGCCAGTTCTATTTGTCAAGAAGAAGGACGGTACATTTTGAATGTGCATTGACTATAGGGAACTGAACAAGGTTACGATCAAGAATAGATATCCCTTACCTCGTATAGATGATTTGTTTGATCAACTGCAAGGATCAAGCTATTATTCTAAGATTGATCTGAGGTCTGGGTATCAGAAGCTGAGAGTTCGGGAGGAGGATATTTCGAAGACTGCCTTTCATACACGTTACGGTCACTACGAGTTCTTAGTCATGCCATTCGGGTTGACGAATGCACCAGCGGTATTCATGGACCTCATGAATCGCGTGTGTAAACCCTATCTTGATCAGTTTGTTATTGTCTTTATCGACAACATATTGATCTACTCAAGGACTGAGGAAGAGCATGGAGAGCACTTACGGTTAATCTTGGAATTACTTAGAAAAGTACAACTATACGCCAAATTTTCTAAGTGTGATTTCTGGATACACGAAGTGCAATTCTTGGGTCATATTGTTAACGAGAAAGGAATACATGTTGATCTAGCAAAAATTGAAGCGATAAAGAATTGGTCGATTCCTAAGACGCCAAGTGAGATACGACGGGTTCTTGGACTGGCAGGATACTCTTGATGGTACATCGAAGGATTTTCTAAGATTGCTCAACCCCTCACAGCTTTGACTCATAAGAGAATGATGTATAAATGGGGCGAGAGTCAGGAATCTGCTTTCCAGTTGCTGAAACAGAAACTGTGTAGCGCACCGATATTAGCGTTACCAGATGGAAGTGACGATTTTGTAGTCTATTGTGACATGCTTCCATTCAAGGACTTGGGTGTGTATTGATGCAGCGGGATAAGGTAATAGCATGCGCCTCTAGACAACTAAAGGTTCATGAGAAGAACTATACCACCCATGACTTGGAATTCGGTGCAGTAGTTTTTGCCTTAAAGATCTGGAGACACTACTTGTACGGTACCAAATGCACTATTTACACCGATCATAAGAGTCTTCAGCACATCTTTGAGCAAAAGGAATTGAACATGAGGCAAAGACATTAGGTAGAGCTACTGAACGACTATGATTGTGCCATCAGATACCATCCGGGGAAAGCAAATGTAGTCGCTAACGCGCTGAGTAGAAATGAAACTGCTAAGCCTCGACGTGTGCGAGCTTTGCAACTTACCATTAGCACACAGTTACCTGAACAAATCCGAGAGGCTCAGATAGAAGCTTTGACAGCAGAAAACATTGGGTCTGAATCGTTAAGGGGAATGGAAAAACAGTTGGAAGTAAAAGTGGATGGAATTCGTTACTTCATGGATAGACTTTGGGTACCTCTACACGGAAATCTGAGATACTTGGTCATGAGTGAGGCACACAAGTCTAAGTACTCTATACATCCTGGATCTGACAAGATGTATCATGATCTGAAGGCGCACTATTGGTGGCCTAATATGAAAGCAGATGTAGCTACCTATGTGAGCAAGTGTCTGACCTACTCAAAGGTAAAAGTGGAGTATCAGAAACCATTTGGGTTGTTGCAATAGCCTGAGATTCCTATGAGGAAGTGGGAACAAATTTCAATGGATTTCATTACCAAACTACCATGGACTCTTACCGGTTGTGACACGATATGGGTTATCGTAGACCGATTAACGAAGTCTGCTCATTTCATGGCAATAAAGGAAACGGACAAGATGGAGAAGTTAACCCGACTTTATTTGAAGGAGATAGTTTCAAGACATGGTGTACCGGTTTCAATCATTTCCGACCGCGATGCCCGTTTTACATCACACTTCTGGCAGTCGTTACAGAGATCTTTAGGTACGCGGTTAGACATGAGTACTGCTTATCACCCGCAAACCGATGGTCAAAGTGAGCGTACTATACAAACGTTGGAGGACATGCTACGTGCTTGTGTGATTGACTTCTGGAATAATTGGGAAGTTCACCTACCATTGGTGGAATTTTCTTACAACAATAGTTATCACACTAGCATAAAGGCAGCACCTTTTGAAGCTTTGTATGGGAGAAAATGTAGATCACCAGTTTGTTGGACTGAAATTGGTGATAGCCAGCTAACGGGTCCTGAGTTAGTACACAAGACCACTGAGAAGATTGTACAAATAAGGAACCGTATGGCTGCAGCGCGCGACAGACAGAAAAGTTATGCTGATAAGCGACGGAAACCTCTAGAGTTCCAGGTTGGTGACAAAGTCTTATTGAAAGTCTCACCGTTGAAAGGCGTGATTCGGTTTGGTAAAAGAGGAAAACTAAATCCGAGATACGTTGGACCGTTTGAGATATTGGAAAGAATAGGTCCAGTGGCCTATCGACTAGCCTTACCTGATTCATTGAGTGGAATCCATGATGTATTCCATGTTTCAAATCTAAAGAAGTGTTTAACCGACGAAACAATGGTAGTACCACTTGAGGAAGTCCAAGTAGATGAACAATTACGCTTCATTGAGGAACTAGTCGAGGTGATGGATCATGAGGTAAAGACACTTAAGCAAAGAAAGATACCCATAGTCAAGGTTCGTTGGAACTCGAGAAGTGGACCGGAATTCACGTGGGAATGTGAGGACTAGATGAAGCTTAAGTATCCTCAGCTATTCGAAAAGACGATGCCAGCCGACGAAGGTATTGATTTAAATTTCGGGACAAAATTTCTTTCAACATGGGGATGATGTGACAACTAACCCAAAACTCACTTGATTACTTTGTGCCAATGCAGTAGACCAATGATGGAACACACCATGTAACGCAATTTTCGGGACAAAAACTCTTTCAACATGGTGATAATGTGACATCCGGTAATTTTCCGTTACCAAACTCCGTTAGTTCCGTTAAGTCTTGCATACACGTGTCGTAAGCACACACTGGTTGTTGTTGAACGTTGGTGACTTAATAAAAATTAATAATGATAAACTGATAATACTTTAGTTGGTAATGACTTAATAATAATTAATAATGATAAACTGATAATACTTTAGTTGGTAATGTGATTATTCGGTTGTGCTTATGTGCTAACGTGATTTAAATATTAATTGTGAATTTTATCGCCTAACGTGAAAACATGTGTATTTAATTTGTGAACTTTGTAACTTGTAAAGATAATACATATAATTGTTATTATTAGTTTATATGTTTATTACTTTAATTAAAAACATTTTAAAGTATTTGATTTTGAATCAGATGAGTGTAACAAAGTACAACAACATCCAAATGTATTAAAGTATTTGAGTTTGGGTTTATGTTTAAAAAATATTTCATAAGGGTCATGTTTTGTTGTTTATTAATTAAGACACAATTTTGAACATAACATGCATTGTTAACAGCTTCAGCCCAAAAGAATGAAGGTAATTTGGCAGTTAATAACATTGTTCGAGCTACGTCAATCAAAATGTATTTTCGTATTTTAGCAACTCCATTTTGTTGTGGACTATGTGTAGAACTAAATTATCGATCTATCCCCTTTGAATCACAAAATTCATTCAAAATATGATTACAAAACTCCGTTCCATTATAACTTCTGATACACTTGATGGTTTTGTCTGTCTAATTTTTCACAAGAGTCATGAACTTTATCAGCAAATAAGGCATCTCATCCTTAGTTGCTAAAAAGAAAACCTAAGTAAATCTGGAAAACCATCGGTAATAACCAAACAATATGCACAACATCCCAAACTCAAAACACTTACCGGACCAAACAAATCAGTGTGTAACAATTGAAGGATTGATTCAATTTTGGTATGAGCAACTAGTTTATGATGAAGGTTTTTTTGTTTGCCTTTTGAACATGACAGACAATGTTCGTTAAGTTGAAATTCTTTCAATGGTAGGCCTACAACATGATTTCCTCTAACCAACTTATTCATATTCTTAATGTTTACATGGCCAAGATGACGATACCATATCATTGAATCACTCTTTGAGGCTTTTGATAACAAACAAGATGCTATTACAAATGAATGTGAACCATTCATATCTAACAAATATGTGTCTTTGTCTCTCGGAGTTTGTGACATCCGGTAATTTTCCGTTACCAAACTCCGTTAGTTCCGTTAAGTCTTGCATACACGTGTCGTGAGCACACACTAGTTGTCGTTGAACGTTGGTGACTTAATAATAATTAATAATGATAAACTGATAATACTTTAGTTGGTAATGTGATTATTCAGTTGTGCTTATGTGCTAACGTGATTTAAATATTAATTGTGAATTTTATCGCGTAACTTGAAAACGTGTGTACTTAATTTGTGAACTTTGTAACTTGTAAAGATAATGCATATAATTGTTATTAT
Organism: Flaveria sonorensis; assembly: GCA_025506505.1. Lineage (NCBI taxonomy): Eukaryota > Viridiplantae > Streptophyta > Magnoliopsida > Asterales > Asteraceae > Flaveria > Flaveria sonorensis. The sequence goes on along the minus strand of CM046423.1, from coordinate 18,167,639 downwards.
TAGTTTATATGTTTATTACTTTAGTTAAAAACATTTTAAAAGAGTGTTTAAAAGCCTAGTTTTTATAAAATACAAATTGCAAGGGTTTAAAGAGTAATTACCATAAATTAAATAAAACAAAAGGAAATCCCAACCCTAATACCAACCCTTCGGCCGCGATCGACCCCCACACACACACACACTTCGAATTTCAGCCTAGAACAAGCCATTGGAGGTCGGTTTTGATCGATTACAAGCAATAGAACACGTTGGAAACATCAAATACAAGCCATTACACGTTTAAAGGTTAGCTTTTGGTGTTTTTTTTGTATTTTGGTTCTGGCTGAAGGTTGGTGTTCGAAATCTGCAATTGAAGGTTGATTCTTGGTTGTTTGTTGATGTTATGATGTTAGTTAGGTTATATTGATGCTATTTTACATTGATTATAGAAGAAAGCTTTGATTTTGTTGTGTTGTTCATAGGTTACTAATAATAGTAACTTTAGTTGCATGAATATGGCGATTTGATGATGAATTGATGTTGTTAGAGTGTTTATGATGTTATAGGGATGCTAGATTGATGATGATGATGCTAGAAATCTAGGAATGGATGGTGTAGTTCATGTATTACCGAAAGTAGAAACTTTTGGTTTTGAAGAATGATGAATCATGATGATTTGATGTGTCGAACATGTCTAGATGATAGCATGAGTTTGAATTGGTATATTGTTAATGAAATCATGAATGCATTGGGTGTTAGATAGGTTTTGGGATGCACCTTCCCAAAAGGGAAACTTTATTTGCACAAAATCTTGAATATGATGATTTGGGCATGTTTGTGACTTTAGGATCATGTTAGCATGTTCATGAATGATTTCTAATGTGGTAGAATGCATTGTTTGAGTTGTATGAATGCTTAGTTGGTCAATTGATAGATTTGGTCACTTTGTGGGTATACATGATGGTGGGTCATATGGGTATTGATAGGACTATTGGTTGGGTTGTAATAGATCATGGTTGCACATTTTGGTTGATGTCGACTCTGTGGAATAATATGATGATGGTCATACATGCGTGCGAATCTGAGGCCCCTACTTAGTAGGATTGGCAGGGTTTAGGGTGTGAAGTCATGAGTGGCTTCACATGGCATGTTGTACATGATTTGATTCTGTGTATGATGCATGGGTTATGATATAATTATGTTGAACATGATGATTATTTGAGATTCGCATGACTTGTATGAAAATCTGGTTTTATGATGATCTAGGGAGTACATGTGGTTAATGAAGTGATATATGTGAACAACTTGCATGATAATCAGGTGTGATGAACCGTATGTTTGATTTAAATGGAATTTCACCTATAATATCACCAACGGGTCAAACGGGTCAACTGGGTCAATGTGTTCTGTTTTTCAAAAACCTTGAGTTCTTTGGTTTATAGAGCTCTTAAGTCTTTATTGTGCACACCAGGTGAGTTCATGCCCCACTCTTCTAGACTCTAGACTTCATTGCGAGGACAATATTCCTCCATCATCATTGCTTTAAACTCGTCCCATGATAAAGCATTCGCCATCACCTGGCCAAGCATCTACACCTGTGCATTGTACCACGAGAGCGCTGCACCCACAAGTGTCCCCGTGGCGTATTTCACTTGGTCCGTCGTCGGACAGTTGTACTTGGCAAAAACCGACTCGATCCTCTCAAACCACTGTACAAGCCCTACGGCTCCTTCAGCTCCACTGTATGTATGGGGCTTACAGTCCATGAACGCCTTATACGTGCATGCTGGCGGTCCAATATTCAACGTTTTGGATTGTTTAGTCATACCAAATGGATTAACAGTCTAATAGACGATTTATTGTAACACTCAGAAATTTATAAAAAAGAAAAGAAAAGAAAAGAAGAGAAAAAGGGGAAAGATAACATTTTTCAAAAGTAAAGGGGGTTAAAGTGTACAAATGGAAAACTTGTCTCTAGTGGGTTCAAAAAGCAGGGGATGGCCGCTCACATCCCCATTTCCCCACATCTGCTTTCGGCTGCAAGAAGAGAAGAAGAAGCTACCATCGGTTTCTAGAGAGAGAAGGAGGAAGATTTGCTTGAAGGTGAGTTCTAGATTCCCTCTTTTATTGGTTTTCTACTTGTTTGGGGCTGTTTTGCATACCAAAAAGGATGTTTCTTTACCAAATTACGTTTTTCTCTTTATAGAATTATGGTTGTGTGCGATGTGGTATGTTTTAAAAAGTTTCCAGGTTGTTGAATGGTTGTTGGTGATGTTTTAAGTGTATAACTGGTAGATCCATGCTAAGTAGACGTTTAGAAGTAAGGTGGAATCGTAGGTACTGGACTTAGTGTCCGCTGTGGACACATGTGCATGGATAAGGTGTTCACTGTGGACACTTAAAATGCTTTAAGTCATCCGCTGTGGACCTTAGTTATCCGTTGTGAACCTTGTTCATCTGCTGTAGGACATTGGTCGTCCGCTGTGGTACTTTGGTCCTCCGGTATGGTCTTTGGTCGTCCGCTTTGAGAGTTGGCTGTCCACTGTGGACACTTGGATAATTTTGCATGTTGCGCGCTTTAGACTTTGTTTATCCGCATTAAGTTTTGTTCATCCGCATTAAGTTTTGTTCATCCGTATTAAGTATTGTTCATCCGCATTTGGACTTGTTCATCCTTCATTTGGACTTGTTCATCCGCATTTGTGTCATCCACATATATTTAGACACGGAATATTCTCTGAGACTTTCATCCTCATTTGCTAAACATTCAGCCGCATTAGCTTATGTTCATCCATATTTCTTTGGGCACTTAGGATTTTCTGGAATTTTGGGAAGTAGAATGTAGTGTTAAGTTCTGATGTGTTGTGGTGGTTTATGCCTGTTGATGTTATATGCTTGTGGACTGTGGTTATTATGTGGCTTTACGTGGCGTGATATGTATGAGTACATAAGTAAAGTATTATGTAATGAAAGTGAAAGATAACGAGTGATGAAAATGGAAGTAATGAAAGATGAGATCTTTGTTGCTGACCCAGGTGTTGTGTCAGCTTTGGCATGAGTGGGGGTTTGTTTACGAACCCTGGCACAGTATCAGCTTTTAGCATGAGACAAGGGTGAAGCATATGAGTTCAGATGAGATCCTTACATCGGTGCTGTGTTAGCTTTTTAGCATGAGTGGGGGTTGTTTACGAACCACAGTATCAGCTTTTAGCATGAGACATGGGTGTAGCATATGAGTTGAGATGAGATCCTTACCCCAGTGCTATGTCAGCTTTAGCATTAGTGGGGGTTTGTCTACGAACCCCGGCACAGTATCAGCTTTTAGCATGAGACAGGGGTGTAGCATATGAGTTGAGATGAGATCCTTACCCCGATGCTGTGTCAGCTTTTTAGCATGAGTGGGGGTTTGTCTACAAACCCCGGCACAGTATCAGCTTTTAGCATGAGATAGGGGTGTAGCATATGAGTAGAGATAAGATCCTTGTCGCGTACCCCGGTGCTGTGTCAGCTTCGGCATGAGTGGGGGTTATTTATAAACCCTAGCACAGTACCAGCTTTTAGCATGAGTCGGGGATATAGCATGAGGTAGGGTCCATAAAGAAGTGAGAGACGAATGATTATGAATGATGATGAAGATAATAATTATTATTTAGATGTACGTATGATGTGTGATCATGAACAAAGGTAAAGGATATGTTTTAACATAATGTAAAGTATTTTATAATGAAAACTAGAACTCACTCAGCGTCACTGACTTTTTGTATGCATAATAGTTGGCAGGTATTTGTTGTTGCTGAGGAGGTGCAGGCATGGATGCATGTGCTATGTGGATTATGTGTTCTTTGTAGATTTGGATACTGATGTAGTCAAGATAAGAAATGCTTGGAGAATGAAGAGTAAAGTAAGTGGCTAATTACCACTGGCCACTGTAATTAGGGACTTACTATACTTGACATAATTTGAGCTATTACCTTGAATGACCATGTTGGTGTTTGAATCTTATAGTGCTTAGAGATGGCTGGTGGTAGATCTTCAGAGGCTTCTCGAGGTGGAGGTCATGGTGTTCGTGGTGCTGGACCGCGTGCCACGAGGAACAGAGCTAAGACTGCCGAAATGGCTCCTAAAGAGCCCAAGCTTCATCACCATGATGGTAAGGATGAGAGTGCTAATCTGAGGGCCTCAATGAAAGAGGCAGTAGCAGAAGAAGTTCATCAGGTCATGCAGATGATTCTATCGTCTGTGGTGACCGAGGTTATTAGAGCTGTGAGGGAGGATGAGAATGGAGCAACCAGATACTGAAATGGTTGTCTCCAATGATGATGAGGAGGAGGAGGCAGTGCAAGAAGCTGTAAAGGGGTGCAACTATGGGGCATTCCAGAGATGTAAGCCCCTGACATTTGATGGGAATGGGAGTGCTGCTACTGCTCACCGATGGGTACGAGAGATGGAGGCTGTGTTTAATATCAGCGAGTGCAGGGAGGATCAGAAGGTGAAGTTTGCTACCCACTCATTTATGGAATAGGACTTATGCTGGTAGGAAAACATCATCCAGGTTGAGGGTAGCAGGGCGATCGGGAGGATGAGATGGGTGAACTGAAGAAGTTGGTGATCGAGGAGTTGTGAGGAGGGTGAACTGAAGAAGTTGTTGATCGAGGAGTTTTGTCCTCACAGGGAACTCGACAAGATTGATAGGGAGTTCCTACAATTGGAAGTGGGAACCATGACACACCAACAGTATACAACTAAGTTCAATGAGATGGCAAGGCTGGTGCCAGATCAGGTGGGCCTGTGTCACGGAAGATTAAGAGGTACATCCAGGGTTTGCCGGCAGATATCCGCAGCATCTGATCCCCGCTTGGCCAGGTACATTCAGGTCGATGGTCGATCTGGGAGGTGGTGGCGGTGATGGATGAGAAGAAGAAGTGTGGAAATGATAGGAGTGGGAATGAGAAGCCGTATAACGATGGTGATTTTGGGGCTGGAGGTAAGAAGACAAGAGTGGATGATCAGAAGGTGATAACAGAGAGGGAGAAGGCATGCAAGAAGTATGGGAGAGACCATGTGGGTGAGTGTAAGTGGGGATCAAATGCTTGCTTTCAGTGTGGGAAGGAGAGCCATAGAGCAAGGGATTGTCGTGTGGTGAAATGTTACAACTGTGGCGAGGCTGTGCACATGAGCAGGGACTGCAAGAAGTCAAGGGCTGAGGGCTCCGGGGCAAAGAAGGGGGCTGAGAAGAAGGGCAGAGGGCGAAGGCCAATGCAGTCGCTATGACTTGGGAGGAGGCTAAGGTGGACTCCGATGCGGTGCCGGTACATTCCTAGTAAACTAGACTTGTGCCTCTGCACTTTTTATTCTGGTGCTAGTAGGAGTTTTATTTTTGCTACCTTCTGTGATAAGTTGCCCGCTAGGACTAGAAAGATTGACGAGCCCTTCGATTTAGAAACTGCCATTTGTAAGTTGATCAGGATTTCTGATACGGTAGAAGACTATGACACAGGGTAGTAAGGCCATAGGTTCTCTGCTAGATTTTTTGTGATGCCCTTAGACAAATTGATGTAGTCCTAGGGATGGATTGGCAAGCACCCTATGAGGCAAACATCATGTGTCGCAAGAAGATGATTAGATTGACCCAGCCCAATGTGAGTTCGGTGACGATTTATGGCGATAGAGTTAGTACAATCTCGAAAGTAATTTGGATGGTTCTGGTAGAGAAGTGTACGAGACGTGGAAGTGGTGCCTATCTAGCCTACGTGAAGGATGTGGATGCGTTAGTATCACGATTGACGGATGTACCGGTTGCGTGTGACTTCCCAGACGTGTTCACGAAGGATCTACCAGGTGTGCCACCTGACCGCGAGATCGAGTTCCAGATCGATCTGATGCCTGATGCCCAACCTGTTGCTAAGGCGTCGTATTGTCTAGCTCCTTCCGAGATGAAGAAATTGATGACTCAGCTGCAAGAGTTATTAGATAAGGGGTTCAGTCGACCGACCATCTCTCCATGGGGTGCTCCAGTCTTATTTATGGAGAAGAAGGACGATAGCATGAGGATGAGCATCGACTACCATGAGTTGAACAAGTTGACGGTGAAGAACCGGTATCCATTATCGAGGATTGATGACTTGTTTGATTAGCTCTAAGGTGTTAGTTGGCTCTCGAGGATATATCTCCAATCTGGTTACCATCAATTGAGGTGGAGGAGTAGGATATTGTTCGGAACAGTTTGCCCAAGACACATATTGAATTGATGTGGCTAGTACGTTATGATCCAAGTCGGGTCATACCCAATAACAAGCTAGGCAAACACCTACAATATTTATTTTATGATATGATCATGTAAATAAATATTGACACTTGAAGTATTTAAAAATTGGGTTTCTAAATATTTGCACTAGTGTTGTGAATAAATTATATGGATAATTTATTCTAGAGAGAGAGTATTTTGTATTGTTATTCAAATGGTTGAACAACAATACAAGTCCTTTTATCCACATTTCTTTAGTACTCATCCGCATTTACTAATGCGGATGTGTTTTTGAGCAAATGCGAATGAATGTTCCTCGTCTGCATTTACAAATGCGGATGTGCATTTGTCGAAATGATGATGGAATTTCTTCTCCGTATTTACTAATGTGGATGAGCATTTAAGGAAATGTTGATGAACTGTTCGTCCGCATTAACAAATTCGGATGTGCATTTGTGGAAATGCTAATGGAACTACTCATCCACATTTACAAATGCGGATGTACATTTGGGAAATGCGAATGAAATTTCTTCATCCGTATTTACAAATACGGTTAGAGGTTGTTCATCCGCATTTACTAATGCGGATGAATATTAGAGAAATGCGGATGGGATAAAGGGATGGGTCCCGCCCACTCTTCTCTCACTCTGAAATTCAGTTTCACAAGACGTGCAATATTTGATTGCATTCAACCATTCTCTCTGATAAGTTACAACACACACAAAGGTGCAGATCAGGGTTTCTATTGCTTTTCTCTCGATCGGTAGAAGAAAACCAAGAACAGAACTCGTTCAAGTGAAGAAAGTCCAAGCAACCTGGTGTTTTGTTAGAAACCTAGAGTAGAAAAGCTTGAGGCCTCCTAGTATGGAAGCTGCCGTTCAAAGATTTTCTTCCTCTATCCCATTCGAGATGTAGAATTCTAAACACCGTATGGTTGTTTGTAAGCATGGTTTTTCATATAACGATCCATTACGTGTTTTTAACAGATATATAAATTGGTTTATATATATTAACTGTAACAAGTTTTTCATTCAAATTCCGCTGCGTTTTTCATTTTATAAGGATAAAATGACTCTGATAAACTTGTGAAAACCCCAACAATGGCATCAAGAGCCGGTTATATGGATACATGCTTCATCTAGACTGAAATCTCGGTTTCTTGCTGTTAATTCACCAACAGAACGAGAATTCAGGTCTATGCTTCCCCTTAATTTTTCAAGATTCTACTTTACATGCATATTGTAATCTTGAAAAATTTAATCATTTGGATGATTTAGTTGTTTGGATAAGAATCATAATATTCGGTTTGTTTTTACATTAACCAAAAATCAGTGGTTCAAGGGGAAAGCTTTTGGATTTTTGCTTACATATTTGGATATGTATCTTGATGTTCATAACCTAGCCGAGACCTTGTGTTTGGTTGTGTTGTGATTTGTATTTGATTATTCAAAGGGTTGTAATAATTAAATGTATTTGTTCTTCCTATTGGCTATGTAATTTATTTATTTTCATTTGGTATGTAATATAAATAGATTGGTTGCATTTCACTTTTACTAGAAAAATATAAATAGAATATATAATTTTGTAAAAGAAGATGCAACAAGATGTTTTTCGGTTTGGGCCAATTTTGTGCCCAAAGGGCTTTATAGCTCTTATTGGGATTTAAGCCCGATAACCAAAAACATATTTTTGAAGGCCCAAAGGAGTTGGTGTTGAAATTTAAGTCCATTTGGAGGCTCAAATCGAATGGGAGAATCACAACACAAAGTAGACACTTGAAGCATTTGGATGCGGGATCAAGTGGGAGATTACCATCACAAGTGTTACCCTTAGGAAGGACCTAATAACTCACTTGTTTCGGTCAACAACTGATGTTAAATTAGTTGGCTATAGTTATGAACTTGTTGCTGTATGTGTTGCTTGTATGGTTGATTTAATTTATTGTTCATGTGATATTTGGATATGCACTGTTAAACAATTTCAAATCAACAACAGGCTGGAAACGGTTCTTTTTGAAACATTAACATGAGTAATAAAATAGTTTTATTAAAGGTTAATGTTTTAGCAATAAAATTGGGTTTTATGAAAAGAACCTTGGAAATTGGTTTCACTTGTGTACCACGCATTTGAATGCATCCAAATGTAAGGTACAAAATGTTTTCATAACTAGAATTAAGAATTTTTTTTGCAGCTCTTTCCAATACTGAATGGAAATAAAATCCCTTTTAAACAAGTTTGACACCATCCTTTTATACAACACTCAAATCACTTGGAAACTATTTGTGAGATAAAGGTCACCTAACCATATTTAGGGAACTTGTGTGTTTGAGGTGGGTTTAACATATTTGTGGATAAAGGTCACCTAATCACCTGTATGTGTAAACTCACACGTGTGTGTAAGTAGGACGACTTGATTTGCAAACCATGTGAATAGGGTCACCGAAGCATGGCGTACAATAACGATGTTTAACCGATCCCATAAACTAGAAGTTGCAAAGGGTTGCAATTGTCAAAAGTTGACTACCTTGTTAATTTAAATAATGGGATAAAGGTCACCTAACCATTATTTGAATGTAACGTTGGATTCTAGATTTTAATTATTAATTGTGTTTGAGACATGAAAGGGTATTAATAATTAAAATTTTGTTTTTATAAATACTAAAATTGAACTTTGTTTATATTGTAGTAATGGACGCAAATAATAACAACGCTACCTCCCTGTTGGACTCAACAAGTGTATTAATGGATTAATGCTTTAAAGGATGATGCTTTCCATAATCAAACATAAACAAACACAATGTGTTCTAACATCCAAACAATCATTTACTAACGCATTAGCATCATTATCATTCATAACAAACACTAATATTTGTTTAAATTTCTTTTTCAGAATTGTAGATAAAAGAAATTTTGACCAAATGTCGACAGCGGATGAATAACTGCCCATAGCGGATGTACAAGAAGATGCAGCAGATGAAGATCAAGTCCAAGTGCCCACAGCGGATGAACAACACACACAGCGGATGCCTAAGTCCACAGCTGATGAACTGTCCACAACGGATATTCATCCACAGCGGATGAACATTCCACAGTGGACAACATACAAAGCAAACACACACAAGTGTTCACAGCGGATGTTCATCCACAGCGGATGAACATTTCACAGCAGACAACATACAAGCAAACACACAAGTGTTCATAGCGGACAACATCCATGGCACAGCGGACTTGTTATCTGACTTCCACAGCGGACAACTTAACATCCACAGCGAACAGCTAATCATCCACAGCGTACAGCTTATAGACTTAGGATTATTTATGTAATATTCATTTACATAAGGGTAGTTCAGTAATTGTATATAGCTATGTGTATAGGCTATAAATAGCATTCTACCCTAATCCTTTGTAAGCTTTTGAACAATCAATCAATCAAGCATTTATCATTCAATCACACAATCACACACAAACATACACAACACTGACACCATAGCATCTATCATGGGATTCCACACCATGGTTCATGTTTGTTTATTAAGAGTTTAGAAAAGATCCTCTGGAGAAATCAACCTGTTCATGTTGAATATTGTTCTAATATGTTCATGCTCAACATGTGTTTAAATTTGGTTTCATCAGGTGGTATCAGAGCCTTGGCTCAAATCATTCATTGATTTTCGATCCTCTCAATCAACAAGATGATATCAGTGGTTCATTAGCTTCAAACCATACATTTACGAGCTGAAAATACATCAAAACAACCTTTTTCTACTCTTAACATTCATCAAATGCTTAAAAACATGATTTCTTAATATGATTTTGTGCATTGTGAAGAAGTTTCTGTGATTTTAAAGCTCAAATCAGCATTCATACACGATTTTCAAACGTGTTCATCACAAAAACCCTCTAAAAGCCTCATCAGATTTAAAGGGTTTTCTGATATAACAATACACGGGTATTGTTCTATCAATTTTCATCATTCAAACACTATTTTCAAAACAGAATCATCTCATTACCTGAAAAACCTTATCAGTTTAAGGGTTTTTGATAAAACAGTCATTCGAATACTGTTTCATCATATTTTCATCAAACACACATTGTTTTGAACATTTTGAATCGTTCAAAGTGTTTAAAATCATCATATTCTAGTGAAAAACTCACTTGAATCAGTTTTTGTTCTTCAATCCACAAACCGATTGTTGATTCTGTGAAGAATTGCATAGCCGCTAACAAACCCTAGAATAAACCTTAGGTTTGATCATTCATAACCTTCATAATCTACGGTGATTGTGTTGGTTCATCAGGAAAATCAAAGAAGACATATAATCTTCTTTTGAAATTTTTTAAAAAAGGTACTTTTTGATCCAAAAAGGTAACTGTTAAAAACATTTTCTGTGTTTTTAGGGTTTTGACTTTCATTGACTGACATCATTAAAAAGTTGACATTCCCTTGACAGAATATTCCTTTGTTTTCATCAAGATTTGAAAGTGACCTAACATTGAACATTAATTAATTTCATTTTATTCGGAAAATCTAATTAAAAAGGTTTATCAACAACAAACAAATCCTAGAGACCTTATGATTAAACAAGTTTTTCATCAAGCTAAAATTATCAGACAAATTTAACTTAAAACGTTAGGTTAAAATTAAAAAATCATGGCTGATGAAATTTCAGGAACAAACAGTGGTCTAAAACCACCCAGACTAAAGAACAAGTCAAACTTCAAACAATGGAAGATCGTGTTCAGGAACTGGATAATTTTTCAAGACCCTGATTTATGGACTTCTATAACCGATGGTCCTTTCATTCCTCTGACTCTTGGACCTGATTACAACAAACAGAAGCCAGTTAGCTTGAAAAGCATAGTTGGTGATGACCTAAAAAGGGTTAAAACAGACATGAAGGCATATAGCATATTGGCAATGACTTTGCCATTTGAAATTTTAACACGGGTTGAAAATTTCAAAACAGCACATGAACTATGGAAAGTACTTCACACAATGTGTGAAGGAAGTGAAGAAATACAGGAAATCAAGAAAGAAAAATTGAGGACCCAATATGAAACTTTCCATCACATTCAGGGAGAATCTATCCTACATGAGCTACATAGATATGTCCAGTTAGTAAATGAAATGATTTTGTATGGACTGAAATATGAAGCTGTTGAAATCAACAAAAAGATGTTACAAACATTGCCTGAAAGCTGGACTCAGTCAGTGTCATTGATGAAAGCAACACTGGATTTGGAAGCCTTATCCCTTGACTCACTAGTAGCCAAATTTGAAGCTCTAGAGATGGATGAAAAATCCAGAAATAACAATCATATCAGACATGTAGAGGCTTACAAATTCAAAGTACAACAACATACAAACAATGCATTTCTGACAAGCACTGGAGAAGAGGAAGATGAAGAATTCTTGGATTCTAGTGATACATCCTTCTTCTCAGCCCCTGTATCATCCAGCAACAAACAGAAGTCTAAAAAGACTGGTGTGCATGCTTCACATGAAGCAACACCTCAGAGTAAACAACATCCACATACCTCTAGCCCAAACAAACAGCCAAAACCTCAGACCCACAACATACATAGACTTGAAAAGCCAAGGGATGCTTTTACTATAATCCGACAAAGTGAAAAGCGAAAGGCAGCTTATGCAGCCTTTTCTACAAGCTTTGAAGCATTTTTAGGTGCAAGTCTAACACCATCACAGATCATTTAGCAAGATTTGGATGAACTTCCACCAGATATGGTAGAAGAAATGGATCTTCAATGGTCCATGGCTATGATTGACTACAGATCTAAACAATTTTTGCAAAGAAATCCGGGTTGAGTATGGACTAGAAAACCAAGATTGGTTTTGACAAAACAAAAGTGAGATGCTACAGTTGTCAACTATATGGACATTTTTCAAGGGAATGTCAACAGCCAAGAGTTGACAGAAACACACATCAAGCACAAACATCCAGTAGCTATCACTTAAACAGACATGTTCCACCTCCAATCAGCATTCCAGCTGCACCAACCCCACCACAAATCACACAGTACAGTCCAAATCAACATTCAAAATCTTCTGTAATGATAATCAAACAAGATGGTGAATGTGACTGGAGCCTGTATGAGGCTGAAATTCCATCTCCAGATCATGCCCTTATGGCAGATAATGAAGATAAAATATCAAACATCCCGAAAGAGGTAAAGGAGCACCTCTGCATACAGGCATGTATTGATGAGGTCAACAGATATAGAGAGCATGCAGACAAACTTTCAAAGAAAGTTATAGAAACAAACATTTTAAATGAAAGTTTAAAATCAGAACATAAACAATATGCAACCAAAATACTTTCATTACAAAGTGACTTAGATAAACTAATGTCTGAGAAATTAACTTGAACACCTCTCTGCATCATTGACAGAATCAAAAGCATTGCATTCTGAAACTGAAGTAAAACTTCAAAAGTTTCAGGTAAGCAACAAGAAGTTCGAAGAACTTCTTGTTCGAACTTCTTGCTCAACAAAGGGTATTCAAAGACCTGTCAAGTTTAGGATATAACAAGGTCAGCCCACCTTACAATGATAATTATATTCCTTTACATGACTCAATGACCAACAAACAGGATGAATCTCCTGACACACATGAAAAGACTGATGATTCCAAACAATCATCATCATCATCATCAAAATCACCATTAACATCAAAATCACCTTTGATAAAATTTGTTAAAAGTTCAGCACCGCCACAAATTAAACTAACATATTTTTATCAAGGAGAGAACAATGAATTTGATGAACAAACAACAGATGATGATGAGGTTGATTTATTGGATGATTAGCCAATTCAAATTATCGAAACTCAAAAGGTTTCAAGTATGGTTGATGCACCAACCAAACAAACAAAGCGGACTCAAGGGTTTGATATCTTCTCTGGTGGAAGAAAAGTTGAATCTTCCACTGCCTCTCTAACAAACAAAGGGAAAGGCAAAGCTTCCATTCAGCAAAAACAAGCAAATGTAACTTTTGACTTGCCTTTAAAATAAAATTTAAAATCAAAAGTTATAAACAAACAAGGCAATGCAAATCTACTATACTGTGAGTGGTGTGATCAATACACTCACACAACTGAAAAATGCAAATCTGGTAAATATTGCAAGTACTGTAACATGAACAATCACAGTACTGAAACATGCCATTTTCACAATTGTTGTTCAATTTGTGGAAGAAACAATCATAGCATTGCAAACTGTTTTTTCAATAAGAAGAAAAAAAAGCAAAACAAACAACCTCAAGTTGAGAAATCAACTGAGAAACAGACAGTTGTTCCTAACAAGAACAAAGGAGGAGTTCCAAGACAAACTCCTCACCAAAAAGTTGTTTTAAACAGTGACAAAACATTTTATGACAAATTTAAACAACCAATTAGGAGACATAAGTCTCAAAACAGACAGTCACCAGACATTAACTCTCAAAGGAGAAGGGCACAAACTACTTCTCCTGATAGAGCTAAAAACAATCAAAGGAAAACTAGTGTACCTAGTAATCCTAAATCAGCAGACAATGTCATTCTATAAGAAATTTGTGTCATAGGGAAAGATGGAAAACCCAAGACCATCATGGCTTGGGTTGCACCAACTAACTAATTTCTTTTCTTTTGTAGGGACATCAAAGAAGGTCTGACAACATTTGGTATGTTGACAGTGGATACTCCCGACATATGACTGGCAACTGTTCCCTCCTTCGGGATTTTAAGAGCAAACATGGAGGTAATGTAGCCTTTGGAGGAGACAAGACAGGTGAGAAGATTACTGGCGAAGGTACGGTAACTAATGGGTTGATTAGCTTTGAGAATGTCAACTACTGCTCCAATCTTTAGTTTAATCTTCTAAGCGTATCCCAAATATGCAACAAAGGATATGCCACCTTATTTGACTCCAACAACTGCTACATCCTCAAGACGGGGTTTCAAATTCCAGAAGACTATATCCTTTTGACAACTCCCCGTCATAACAATACATACATTATTGATATGAATACTATTTCGGCATCAACCCCTGAAACTTGTTTATTATCAAAAGCATCAGAAGATGTTTCCCAATTATGGCACAGACGATTAGGACACTCTAACTTTAACAGAATGAACCAACTTGTAAAAGGTGATCTAGTAATAGGTTTACCACAAAAAGAATTCTTCTGTACAGACCACTGCATAGCATGTCTGAAAGGCAAACAACATATAGTGTCCCATAAGTCAAAATTTGTAAACTCTAATAACACACCACTCAAATTTCTTCACATGGACCTATTTGGCCCAACAAACATCCTAAGCATAGGAAAGAAGCAATACTGTCTTGTTATAGTAGATGACTATACCAGATTCACATGGGTTTTCTTTCTACTAAACAAGTCAGAAACAACAGACATAATAAAATCTTTTATCACTAAGATTGAGAATCAATTAGATCTTAAAGTTAAATCTTTAAGAAGTGATAATGGTACTGAATTTAAGAATGACTACATTTCTTCTTTTTGTGCAGAAAAAGGAATTAGTCATCAATTCAGCGTAGCAAGAACTCCTCAGCAAAATGGAGTAGCTGAACGGAGAAATAGAACATTGATAGAAGCAGCCAAATCTATGCTATCTGACTCTCTATTGCCTATATCCTTTTAGGCTGAAGCAATCAACACAGCTTGCTACATACAAAACAGAACATTAATCATCAAAGGACATTCTAAAATGCCTTATGAATTAATGTTTAAAAGAAAATCATTCATAGGATTTCTTAAGGCATTTGGATGTTCTGTATCAATATTAAACACCAGAGAACAATTATCCAAATTTTCTCCAAAAGCAGATGATGGATTCTTTGTTGGATACTATGGAAGCTCAAAAGCTTATAGAGTATACAATCCAAGGCTAAATATAGTGGAAGAAACAACAGATGTTGTTTTTAATGAACATTCTTTCACTAAGAAAGTCATTGAATCAAGCTGTCTGTTTGATATTAATGCTTTCACTAAATCATTTGACACATCTTATTTTGATGTTTCAGATACCAAGGATAACCATGAGTATCCAATGGTTCCACCAACAACCATTGATGTTTTGTTGACTGTTGATCCTCCAAGGAGAACTAACAACACTCCTTCAAGTACAATAGTTTTAACTCCTCCAGAACAAACAAACACATCAAAAGGAACATCATCAAACATGCCATCATCTTCATCTCCTATGACCACCCAACCACAACCACACAACCAAACAAAACCATATCAACCAACCAATGCTGAAGAAGATGATGATTACCACTCATTACCAGACACACATCATGAAGATGAAATCTTAGATTTCTTTCATGATTCACCTCAAACATTCAACGAGATCCCTCAGCCAGATAAACAAATAATTCCTGATACTCTTGCTCAACCATCATCCCCTTCTCAAACAATCACCAATCTTGATCCAAAAATTCCTGTTGATAAGATTACAACAATAAGAGTTCACAAAGACCATCCCATAGAAAATATCATAGGTGACCTCAATACCAGATTAACTCGAAGTCAATCTTATAGCAAACATGTGTCTGTACTCCTGCTTCTTATCCCTAACTGTACCCAAAAACATCATTGAAGCACTCAAAGACAACAGTTGGGTAGAAGCCATGCAAGAGTAGCTATAACAATTTAAGAAGCAAGAAATATGGAAGCTGTTGATCTACCTGAAGGTCAATATGCAATTGGCATAAGGTGGCTCTTCTGAAACAAAGCAGATGACAGAGGGATTGTCATAAGAAACAAAGCAAGGCTAATAGCCCAAGGTTATACCCAAGAGGAAGGCATTGACTATGATGATGTCTTTGCTCCTGTAGCAAGACTGGAAGCCATCCGAGTATTCCTTGCTTATGCCTCATCCAAGAGTTTCACTGTCTACTAAATGGATGTCAAATGTGCATTCCTCTTTGGTAAGATAGATGAAGAGATACATGTTGCTCAACCACTGGGGTTTGAAGATCCAGAATTCCCTCACAGAGTCTACAAGTTAGATAAAGCTTTGTATGGTCTTCATCAAGCACCCAGGAAGTGGTATGAAATGTTATCAAAGTTTCTACTATATAATGGATACACCCGTGGGAAAATCGACCAAACATTGTTCTTAAAAAAAAAGAACAAGACTTGTTAGTAGTGCAAGTCTATGTGGATGATATAATCTTTGGATCCACAAACATACATCTTTGCAAAGAGTTTGAAACTCTTATGCAATTAAAATTCCAGATGAGCTCAATGGGAGAACTTACATTTTTCCTTGGTCTTCAAGTTAAACAAGCTGCTGAAGGAATTTTCATCAATCAAAGCAAATATATGAATCAGATATTGAAGAAATACAACATGTCTGATTGCACATCTAGCAAAACACCATTTGCAACTGGATTAAAGTATGGACCCGATCCAGAAGGAAAATTAGTGGACCAGAAACTTTATAGATCCATGATAGGTTCCCTGATATACCTAACAGCAAGCAGACCAGACATCATGTATGCAGTCTGCATGTGTGCAAGATATCAAGCAGATCCCAAAGAATCACACATCAATGCAGTAAAGAGAATCTTTAGATACTTGAAAGGCAAACCAGCTCTTGGTTTGTGGTATCCCAAAGATGGAGATTTCTCTTTATATGCGTACACAAACAGTGATTACAGAGGATGCAATCAAAACAGAAAATCCACTACCAGTGGTTGTCAGTTTCTTGGATCAAGATTGATCTCCTGGCAGAGCAAGAAACAAACAAATGTCTCTGTGTCAACAGCTAAAGCAGAATACATAGCTGCTTCTGCATGTTGTTCTCAAGTGCTTTGGATTCAAAACCAAATGCTTGACTATGGCTTTAATTTTCTTCAAACAACCAAAACACGTTGACAATTCTGCTTCCATGTTTATCACTGACAATCCTGTTCAACATTCAAAAACAAAACACATAGAGATTAGATATTACTTTCTGAGAGATTGCTTAGAAAAGGGTCTGATCAAGTTGATCAAAGTCCATACAGACAATCAATTGGCTGACCTATTTACTAAACCATTTGATTCAACAAGATTTGAATTTTTGGTTCAGTCACTTGGTATGATCAACTTTGAATCAAACAAGTAATGTTTTTCAAAACATTAAAATCAAACAAGCTTGATTTTGTCAAAGTCCAAGTTTAACATCAAACATGTATCTTTCAAAATCAAGATATCAAACAAACACATCATTTTTTTAAATATATTGAATCACACATACCATTCATGAGAAATGATAGTACACTAGCATATTCTTCACTTGAGTTATTTTCCACTAATAAAGACTGACTGTACTTTGTTTGATATGTGGATAGGCTCAGCATAGGACACCTAACAACACATACGACAGTGAAGAACTAAATTCTCATGATTGTGTGGTCAACAACACATCTTGGTTTATGGTGAGTATTAATCTATCCAATATAGGTTGCTTATAAAGTAACTATAATACACCAAGTGAAACAGTTTATAAATTGCTCAATTATACAAGTGTCTCCTTTGTTATGATTTTCATAGACCTGGAGTACACCAGGGCATTCTTTGTTGTGCTAAGCACAGACCTAAATGACCTTAATCATGATCCAAAAAGATTCCCAATGAGGAACACATCCATTATGGATGAATAATCAATAGAGTCTTTAAGACTATATTCCTTGTGAATGAATCAAAAGAATCCCAAAGAGGATCACCTTCCAAAGTGAAGTGAGAAGAATCCCAATAAGGATCAAACATCATGGATCAAATTGAGCATTTATACTCCTAAGTAGCTTGGTCTTAAGTATTGAAAGTGCTTTCTAGTATATATTGTGGAGGGTTGTACCAAACATACAATCAGATGTGGGGTACATACAACTCATATCAATCAACTCAACATGATAATCACTCACTGTTTCAATCAATCATTAATACCATGCATGAGTTTAAGTGGATCAAATATCTACAATCAACATTGTACTTGTCTATGTCTATTCTCAAAAACATTCAAACCACTCGGTGAGAATTTTGGACTAGTATGATCTTATGGTATGTGACATTGATTCATGATTCAACCAAGCAATACATCCATTTGTTAGTAAGATTCAATGTGATCTTACTAACTGTTTAACAAACAAGCAATAAATTTGGACTTTGATCATTTCCACTCACACACATATAAATTTTTGTCACTTTTATAAAAGATTTTTATAACTATACAAAAATTTAGGGGGAGAAATTGAACATGGAAATATCAAAGGCAGCAAAATTATGTATATTCATACATTTTAAAATTTGAAATTTTCAAAATTTTAAGTTTTAAACAAAGCCAAGTCAACCCAACACCCAAACACAGCAGTTTGACACACATACATATGTACAATATTGCATAATATTGCTTGTGAGTGATATCTTAACATCCATAGATTGATCATGTTAGAATTTTAGCATTTTAACAAAAATTCAATTTTTGAAACAATTCAGAATCATTTTTTCAAACAAACAAAATCTTTGAAAATTTTATCAAACATAAGCTTTGGAAGAAAATTTTACAAAATTTGCTTCGGAAGAAATTATGTCAAAACAAACATTTTGTTTAGAAGAAATCATTTCAAAACAAACATTTGCTTCGGAAGAAATCATATCAAAACAAACATTTGCTTCTGAAGAAAATTAATAAAGTTTTTTCAAAATTGTAGAAAATTTGACAATTGTTGTCACAGCGGAAACACAAACATACATCCGTTGTAGCTACAGTAACCATCATAACATGCAAAATACACAAAGTGTATATAGCTGACAAAACAAACATACATCCGCTATGCACTAGTGAACCTACAAGTGTTCATAGCGTATGATGTTGGTATGGCATCCGCTATGAATACAGTGCCATTCCACAGTGCATGACTAACATAAGTCATTCATTGTAGAAATAGTACAAGTGTATACAAAGTATGCACACAGGTAATCATACGCTGTAAACATTCACACATCATTTTCAAAGTGTCCACAGCGCATGAACAAATGTTCATCCGCAGTGAACAATCAAAAATCATTCAAGGGTCCACAGCGCATGAACAAATGTTCTTCCGCTGTGAACAAACAAACCATTTCAATAACATACAATCATGCAATCAAACAGTTTAAGAGATAACACACAATCAGTACAATCTTTCATATCAAACTCACACACACATTGTTTCTAACAAACAAATCCTTAACAAGCACCAACACACATACACATTATTTCTAACAAACAAAACATTAACAAGCAATCATTAAAAGGATGGCAACATCATCCTTACGGGGAGTATTGTTGGACTCAACAAGTGCATTAATGGATTAATGCTTTAAAGGATAATGCTTTCCATAATCAAACATAAATAAACATAATGTGTTCTAACATCCAAACAATCATTTACTAACATATTAGCATCATTATCATTCATAACAAACACTAATATTTGTTTAAATTTCTTTTTCAAAATTGTAGATAAAAGAAATTTTGACCAAGTGTTGGCAGCGGATGAATAACTGCCCACAACGGATGTACAAGAAGATGCAGCGAATGAAGATCAAGTCCAAGTGCCCACAGCTGATGAACAACACACACAGCAGATGCCTAAGTCCACAGCTGATGAACTGTCCAAAGCGGATGTTCATCCACAGCGGATGAACATTCCACAACGGACAACATACAAAGCAAACACACACAAGTGTTCACAGTGGATGTTCATCCATAGCGGATGTTCATTCACAGCGGATGAACATTCCACAGCAGACAACATACAAGCAAACACACAAGTGTTCACATCGGACAGCATCCAAGGCACAGCGAACATGTTATCTGACTTCAACAGCTGACAGCTTAACATCCACAGTGGATAGCTAATCACCACAGCGGACAGCTTATAGACTTAGGATTATTTATGTAATATTCGTTTACATAAGGGTAGTTCAGTAATTGTATATAGCTATGTGTATAGGCTATAAATAGCATTCTACCCTAATCCTTTGTAAGCTTTTGAACAATCAATCAATCAAGCATTTATCATTCAATCACACACAAACATACACAACACTGATATCATAGCATCTATCATGGGTTTTCGTACCATGGTTCATGTTTGTTGATTGAGAGATTAGAAAAGATCCTTGGGAGAAATCAACGTGTTCATGTTGAATATTGTTCTAATATGTTCATTCTCAACATGTGTTTAAAGTTGATTTCATCACTCCCTGACCGTCCGTAACCTGTCATTGAGAACTATCCTAGAAAAAGATCATCTCAACAATAATAATTTCATGGATTGGTTTTGAAACTTGAGAATTGTTCTCAAGCAAGAAAAGAAATCATATGTGTTGGATGATCCTATTCCCGATGAACCCAACACTGATGATGTTGATTCCTACAAGGATTGGGTTAAGCACATTGAGGATTCTGTGCAAGTTTCTTGCCTCATGTTGGGAACCATGATTCCCGAGCTTTAAAAGGATATTGAATATCATGGGGCATACGACATGATTACCCAGCTGAAGGAAATGTTCCTTCAACAAGCGAGGGTAGAGCGCTTTGAAACAGTTCGAGCACTTCATGCATGTCGAATGGAAGAAGCCCAATCTGTGTAATTTTATGTGATGAAGAGGAAAAGCCACATTGATCGCCTTGAAAGGCTGAATTGTCCTGTCTAAAAAGAGTTGGCCATGGATTTGATCCTCAATGGTCTAACCAAGAAGTTTAAGACTTTTATCATGAATTATAACATGAATGGATGGGACAAGAGCATTGGGGAACTTCATGCAATACTCAAAATAGCTGAGGCAGGGATGGTAAAAGGGTTTTACCGATTCTCATGATCAATGAGGGTGGTAACAAGAAAAGGCATCACCCTGAACCCAAGGCAAATGTTGCCAAAGGCAAGGGATACATCAAAGGAAAGGGTAAGGGAAAGACTAAAACAGGAGCACCAAAACTGAGGCTTAAGAAGCCAAAGATTATGGAGAACCATCCATGCTTCGAGTGTGGTGAGATAGGACATTGGAAGAGGAACTATCCAATCTATCTCGAAGAGTTAAGAAATAAGATGGATGCTGGGCAGACCTCGGGTACAACTTTCATGATCCATATTAAACTTAATGTTATTTCTTCAAACACATGGGTATTAGATATCGGATGTGGAACTCATATTTGCAATTTGTTGCAAGGGTTCAAAAGAAATAAGCATTTTAAGAAGGGGGATACTAGTCTTTATATGGGCAACGGAGCAAAGGTTGATGTCGAAGCCCAAGGAGACTATATCTTGAAGCTTTCAAGTGGTTTGGAAGTCATTTTGAAGAATGTTTTGTATGCTCCTAGTTTGACTAGGAATATAATTTATGTTTCCATTCTGAAACAATATGGTTATGTATTAAAGTTTGTAAACGATGGTATTTGTGTTTTTATAGATGATATATTTTATTTTAAGGCTATGCCTTTTAATGGTATTTATGAATTGGTTCATGATGACTCATCCTTTAGTAACTCATTAGACCAATCAAGCACCAAGAAAATTAAAATGGTTTAAGTGAATTATATCTTTGGCATTGTCGTCTTGGTCACATAAACAAGAATCGCATTCAAACACTTTAAAAAAATGGTCTTTTGGAAGCAAATGAAGAGGGTTCATTTGATAAGTGTGAATCTTGTTTACAAGGAAAGATGACCAAGGAACCCTTTAGTGGGACTAACCAAAGGGCAAAAGATTTATTAGGAATCATACAGTCGGATGTATGTGGTCCTTTCAAAGCAATGACAAGGAGTGGTGAAAGATACTTCATTACCTTCATCGACGATTATAGTCGTTATGATTATGTGTACTTATTGAGACATAAAGATGAAGCTTTTGAAATGTTCAAAATCTTCAAGAATGAAGTAGAGAATCAAATCAACAAAACCATCAAAGTTCTTCATTCGGATAGAGGAGGTGAATACCTTAGTGATGTCTTTCAAGATCATCTTAGGAGTTGTGGGATTGTCTCACAGCTTGCTCCACCCAAAACATCACAGCATAATGGTGTGTCTGAGAGGAGAAACCGAACCCTATTGGATATGGTTCGATCTATGACGGCTAGAAGCACACTACCTCTGTCATTTTGGGGTTTCGCATTGCCCTCCGCGGCCCATATCTGAATATGGCCCCAACCAAGAAAGTGGATAAGACACCTTTTCAAATATGGCATGGAAGGGTTCCATCGTTATCATATTTAAAGGTATGGGGTTGTGAAGCTTATGTTAAGCAGAACACCCCAAACAAGTTAGAAAGCCGATCCACTAAGTGTATCTTTGTAGGATATCTTAAAGACTCGATGTGATATTATTTCTACAATCAAACAGAGCAAAAGTATTTATTGCTCAAAAGGTTGAGTTCTTGGAAACTAAATTCCATATGGAAGGAACTACCGATAGAACAGTAGAACTTGATGAGGATCGAGAACCACAAGCCGATAAAAGTTTGGTTGAAACTAGCAATCAACAAGAGGTTGTTGATAATGATCAAGTGGTTGATCAATACACACAAAACGTTCTCAGATCTGGTAGAACTAGCTATCCACCCGAAAGATATGGATTTTTCATGAATGGATGCTATGTAGTTGACTCGGATGAACCAACTACGTACTATGATGCAATGTCCAATTCGAATTATGACAAGTGGCTTGAAGTCATGAACGTAGAGATGCAATCCATGCATGACAACCAAGTGTGGGAATTGGTTGTGCCACCGCTCAACTCTAAACCGGTTGGATGTAAGTGGGTTTTCAAGAAGAAAACAAATATGC
This sequence comes from Flaveria sonorensis, assembly GCA_025506505.1. Lineage (NCBI taxonomy): Eukaryota > Viridiplantae > Streptophyta > Magnoliopsida > Asterales > Asteraceae > Flaveria > Flaveria sonorensis. The sequence goes on along the minus strand of CM046423.1, from coordinate 18,144,580 downwards.
ATGGAAACTTGGATACTTATAAAGCAAGACTTGTAGCAAAGGTTTCACTCAGACTCAAGGGGTTGATTATGATGAGACCTTCTCGCCTGTGGTAATGCTAAAGTCAATTAGGATATTATTTGCCATAGCTGCATATTATGACTATGAGATTTGGCAAATGGATGTCAAAACTGCTTTCCTTAATGGACATCTCGAAGAGAATGTCTATACGGTTCAGCCCAAAGGTTTTGTCGATTCCCAATATCCTAATAAAGTATGTAAGTTAAAGAAATCAATCTATGGATTGAAACAAGCATCGAGAAGTTGGAATCAACATTTTGATGAAGAGATCAAGAAATTTGGATTCATCAAGAACGCTGATGAAGCTTGTGTGTATAAGAAAGCTAGTGGAAGCATCATCACATTCTTAGTATTGTATGTTGATGATATATTACTGTTTGGAAATGACATTCCTGACTGGGTTTGAGAATGATATTCTCGGTTGATGTGACTTTACCTAGGATCAAATATGTGGACTGAGTCAATAATATAGCAGCGGAATTACTATATTAAAGAACATTAATTGCTGTAGTAAATGCTTGAATGTGAGATAATCAAGAACAGTAGTAAATGTTGTAAAATATTATGGATATTACTGCTGAAGTCAAAAACTTACAAAGTTAGGGTATGTGACCCTATTTATAGGCGTATACATTGCCTGTACAAAAGACTAAACTAACCCTGATCTATACAAGTGAATCTAGTCTAGGTACAAAATAAATATAAAACAGTGTAAGTTGTTCATCCGCATTAGTTCATGTGGATGAACAAGTCTTCATCAGCATTTGTTGTTTGTAGTCAGCATTTGTGTTTGCTCACTTGTATTAGTTCATACGGATGAATAAGTATTGTCAACATTTACCGTTGTTCATCCGCATGGACTAATGCGGGTGAACAATCTTTGTCAGCATTTACTGTTATTCATCCGCATGGACTAATGCGGGTGAACAATCTTTGTCAGCATTTCTTCAGTTCATCCGCATGGACAAATGCGGATGAACACTTTTGTTCAGCATTAGTTGTCTTGATCTGTATTTGTTAATATGGGTGAACAAACACTTGTCCGCATTTGTTCACTAGTCATCCGCATTAACAAATGCGGGTGCTTTATACTTGTGTTTTCTTGTCTTTTGTTGTTTTCTATAACAATTGTTCTCCAACCAGAACAACCTCCAACCACTTCTTGCATTGGCAAGTATGATCCTTTCAGGGTCTCACAATACTCTCCCTAAGGATTATACTACCTAGGTTCCTCAAGATTATGATGGAGTTGGTGGTTGTGAAGATTCTGGTTGGTCTTCTTATGATGTCTTCTGTTGGACTTTTGGGGATAAAATTGCAGCAACTTCTATTTGAGATTCAGGTTGTACCATTGAGGGATTGATAATGGCCTTGATCATATTGGAAAAGTCTTTTGCTTCTTTCATCTTTTCTCTGCTCAGCACATGTATCTTCATCTCACACATGGTGTAGATAGCAGCAAGGGGCATTTGTTTCAAAGAGATGGGTTCCCAAACTGAAATGGAAGATAACCCATCTCTATGGATCAGCAATGACCCATCAGCATCAACCTCTAACTTGACAATATTGCCCATCTGCATTGGCACCTTTCTCTTCTTCCTTTGTTCCTTTTTATTGTTGATTCTGTCAAATGCCAGCTTCAAGATCTTAACACACTTCAACATAAACTCCAGATCCTCTTCAGCAGCTTTGTTTTTGAGGGCTCTAAAGTGTCTTGTGAAGATATAGTGTATGTAAGACTCATCTAGCAGTCTGACCTCATATCCACTGAAAATTCTAATTTCAGGGGCTTCTTTTCCTCCCCATGTTCTTTCAATCACAAGCTCATAAGTTTCTTCATCATAATAAACATTAGAAATAGGCTTTGACTTATGAGTGCCTATAATCATCTTTCTTTTCAGACTTTCAGTTGGCTTTACATACAATTCAGGGAATACTATTTCTTTTGCTTCTTTTGTTCTTCTTTTGACAAGTGGGTTGTTGAAGGTCTTGTCTTTTCTTGTGCAAATGGCTTTCAGTGATTTGAAGTTGTTAGTTCTTTTAAACATCTTCAAAATATCAGTAAGTTCATATCCTCTGTACATGCCAGCAGGATTCACCAAATCAAGCTCAGCCAGTTCTTTCAGATCATGAACTTTCAATGCATTGACTAAAGCTGTATACTCAGTGAAGAATTGTACCAATCCTGATATTCTTTTCACCATGAACATATTCCAGTCGCTGTCATACTTCCAGACAATGATTTTAACATCAGTCTTGCCACTTGGAGTAGACACCCCTCTAATTAATTCAGCAGTGGTTATCCCTTCTTAGAGTTCGAGCTGAGAAGGCTCTATAAACCACTCTGAATTCTTGTGTAAGATAGGGGCCGGAACATCTTTATCTTTAAGTGTCAGCTGCACATCTTGTGCTGATGTTCTTGTTCTGGGCTTCTGGGCAATTACTTCTTCTTCAATTACCTTCAATCTGTCTTACATGTCATTTATCAATTTTAACATTGCAGCCCTTAGGGAATTGGTCTTCATGTTACCAAGTTTTCTTTTTGTAAACCCTTGTTTGTTAAGATAGTCCTTCATTTCCCTATCAGACATACTATAGGGATCAGGAAACATAGACTGTTCAGCATCTTTCTTTATTGTTTTTGAGATGGAAGTTGTTGTCTTTTCAGCCTTTTTCTTTTCAGAATCTTTCCTCATCTCATACTCTGTTACATATGATGGATCCAGCAGCTTTTCTGTCTTCTTTACTTCTTCTACAATCTCATCATAGGTCATGTTGAATATCATATCAGCTTCGTAGCCATGATTGATCAGATACATAGCATGAATCATCAGATCATCAGTTTTGGCCTTTTCAATCAAGCTTTCAACAGATTGCTTAATAATAGCTGGCTGGTCACATCATCATGTGTCTTTTGTTGTTTGTTCTCAGAGTCTTCTTCATCCAGCATTATCACTTCCAAAGTATGTTGTAACTCTTTTTTAGCCTGCTCATGTTCATCCAAAAATTCAGCAATTGCTGCCAAACTTCTGGGATCATCTTTGGTTTTCTTTTTAGGTTGTTCTTCCTCAACCATAGGAAGTTTTCCTTTTGCCTTTTCTAACAAATACTTCCTTTTTCTTGTGTATGTCATCACTTTTGATCCTGATGATGAAGCTTCATCAGTTTTGGCCTTTTGTTCTTGTTCAACAGCCTTAATTTCAGGAGTGATTCTTTGTTGTTCAGCCTCAACAGCTTCTTGTATGTTCAATTTAGCAGTTTCTTTTTCTTTTAACTCATCACAAAGTCTTTTAATTAGACTTTGTTGTTCAACAGACAGCACAACTACAGGCACAGGCTGCATTCATAACTCTTCTTCAATTGGCATAGGTTTTGAAGGAATTACTACAATAGAATCAGAGGGGGGACCTTATGTATTTGATGTAGTCCCAAAACTCTTCATCTATGATTAATTCACTAGAAGAATACCTGTCCAAGTCATCAATCAATTCTTTCATCATAGTAGCATCTGCAGATGAAGTTTCAGAATGAACCACTATTTCCCAACTGGATTCATCCCTGACTTCTTCTTCCTTTTCTTGTTCTTGTTGTTGTTCTACTACTTGTTGTTCAATTTCATCACTAGATTTCTCATCCTTTTCTTTTATAATTTCATCTTTCAATTTCACAAGGAGTTCTAGTTCATCAACTCTTTTTGTTAAGTCATCATTTCTTTTTGTGAGCTCATCAATTAACTCATTTTGAGACTCAATCAAGTTTTCTTGTTCCTCCATTACTTCTATTTGTATGGCAACAGTTTTAACAAGCCCATACACTTCTTCTCTTGCCATTTCCAAAGATGATTTTAGTTTACTAATTTTATCATCCTTCATCCTCATCTCAGCTTCATACTTTTCTTTTGACTCCCTTAGTCCTTTTTCTTTTTCATCTAACTCTTGGAGTCTATCACTGAGTATCCCTGACCTCCTGTTTAACGTATTCTCCAGTCTAGACACTTTTGCCATCAGTTTAGATATCATCTTATCTTTATCATTTGGTCTGTTTATTTCTGATTCAGCAAAGCTCTCAGAAGGAGCATCTTCAGAGACAATTTGTCTCTTTGGAAGAGGTGCAAACTGTTGATTATCTTCCTCATCATCAGATGTTGAGAAGAGTCTGTGGAACTAGTAGATTCACCAGAACTTTCAAATACAGCAGCAGCTTCATGTGCAGGGCTTTCTTGTGATTCTTGATGAGTATGAATAAGAGAACATGATTGTGGGATAATGGGGTCAACCCTAAAAGGGGATGAAATAGCAGCTTCTTGTATTGTTTCACCAGAGTGACGATCACCAATCAAAGGTGACACTAGTCTAATGAGTTCTTCAGATTCTGCATGCTCATCAACATGGTGTTGATCATGAACAGCAGCCTGCTCCACTAATTGTTCTGGAGCTTCTCCTTGAACATTCACTTCATGAATTGGTTCCTCATCAGGAACATCAGCTGCCATTTCTTGTGCAGGTTCCTCAATAGGAACATCATCATGTAAAATAGGTTCTTGTTGTTGTAATTGTTCCTCATCCATTGGCACATAATTTTGGGGATCTATTTGTTGTTGCATCCAAGGTAAAAATGGAAAGAAAGTACCACTATAGAAATTTCTTAGATCTCTCTTCTTGATGTACTTTAAAGATTTTGCATTATAATGAGGAATTTCAAGAATGGGGCCTTCTAAAACTAGATCAGGAAAGGCTTTATTAATAAGACACTGAATGAATCTGGGATACATTAGGAACATGTTCCTTCTCCCTTCTTGAATGTTTGCCATCATTCCATTAAAGACATAGGCTGAAAAGTTGTAGGGTCTGTTAGAGCAGAGGGCACAGACCAGTGAAGATATAGTTAATGGTATATCATTCCACCCAGTTTTTCTTTTAGATAAGCAGTGTTGGATATAATGAATGAGAAACCTCCACTGCAAATCTACAAATCCTTTCACTATCTGTTTTGCCTCAAATCCACCCTCATATCCAATGTCAGCAAAGAATGACATGATATCTTCTTCATCAAATTCAGTTGGTGAATCAGGTTCATCTTCAAATCTCAAGCATTGTCTTATTGTTTGCTCAGAGATTATCAGTGTATGGTCATCAGTTATTCTTCCTGAAATTACTTTTTCTCCATCATTGTCTACTACTTCTGCATTACCCCAAAATGATCTTATATAGTTCTCAAAGATCACTGGTCTAACTGTAATGGCATAGGCCACTCTGGTAGTGGCAATAAATCTAATCATGTCTCTGAGACCTTCTGCTTTAGGGACATCTGGATTGAGAAAACCACTGACATTGTAGAGCTTGCTCCAAGTCAGGTTAGCCATTATGTAATCTGCATACAAAGAGGATGAATTAGTGAGAATTGTGTATGATTTGTTCAATTTTGACTTATTAGGTCAAACATGAATTCTACTTGTTACTGTTACATTAGGTTATTTGACCTAATTTTGATTTTTATGAATAATAGTTCAAAATTTTGTTTCTTTGTGTTGGGTAACACTGATTTTGATTGTGTTTAAACAGGTTGTTTTGATGTCAACATTGTTATAAACCAGTATCCCCTATTCATCGATGTTTTATGTGTTCTTAGAACCACATGAAATCTTTGATGTTTACACTGATCATTGGTTTTAATGAACTCTGTCATTCATCTAAATCTAGTGTTCTTGAGTGTATTTGAAGCAGTTCACAAGATTAGGGTTCCATTTCAAGAAATTTTGTTCGACAGTCGAAGTATGTAAGAAACTGATAATCACCTTTTAGTTGACAATACTTCGATTTAATAGACACTGTTGTTTGTTTTGATGTTGGATTTGAACAAAATGATGCTTGATTAGTGTAGATTTGACCTCAGAAGAAGAACAGTTTTCTGGCACTCGACTCACTATAAAAGTTCACTCAAAAATTTGAAAAGTAATAAATAACTCACATTAAATGAGTATTTATACTACATTTCATAATTTTTTACAAAATTTTACAAGTGCGGAAAATTTTACTACTGTAGCAAATGCGGTTATAGAATTTCAATGGGCGCATTCACTGTAGCAAATGCGGGAGAACAAATGACTTGTCCGCATTTACTGAGACAAATGCGGGTGACCAAAGTTAACTTATCAGCACTTCATGTAGCAAATGCGGGTGAACAAAAGACTTGTCCGCATTTACTGAGACAAATGCGAGTGACCAAAGTTAACATCAGCATTTCATGTAGCAAATGCAGGTGAACAAAAGACTTGTCCGCATTTACTGTAGCTAATGTGGATGAACAATTTTTTGTCCGCATTAGTTTACTTGTACAAAAACCAGTTAACCGCATTGGTTAACTAACAGGGTTACCTTCACCCGCATTAACCAATGCACTTACCCGCATTAAATTTTGTACTTGTCAAAAATTAATGTTTATACAGTGGCTGAATCTGATTGGTTTGTATAGCTGCTTCTGATTTTATGAAGATGAGTCTGCACTTTTGTTATTTTATGAAGATTTTGCAGATTCAGAGATTGTCAATTCTTGCTTGGATTTTCATGTATCTTTGATGTGACACAGATTCCCAACTTGACTGATTTTGGAACATATGCATCTTCTGAAGCTGATTATGGAGTAATTTCCATACAGACACAATCAATTTGACAAAGTTGTCAATTTAATGTTTGCAAATTTCATGTTTTTGTAAATATTTCCTTTTAAAATTTTATTACTCCCCCTAAAGTTTATATCCATGTGGGATAAAAACTTTAAATAAAATTTATAAAATTTTAGGACATATTTCTAAACTGTTTAATTATTTTGCACTTTTGTTTGAATTTTTAAGATCATAACAATCTTATCTTTCATAAGTGCAAGTTGTCATGAACTTATTGATTGAAGGTATGTTTGTCCTCTTAAACTCTTGCTTGGTCAATATTGTAATGCATGTGATTTTTATCATGTTTTGATTTAATTAAACATTCAACATGAACCTCACACTCATAAGCATAGCAAGATCAACTAGCCTCATATACTGTATGGTAGAACTTTTTCAAAACTTTCAATACCTGGTCATTTAAGTTATGAAACCTCATTAATTTTGGTAATGGGGATCCACTTTAGGATTCTTTTACCTGATCCTTATTTTGTTTGATCCTCATTGGGATTCTTTTTGCTCTTCACTTTGGAAGGTGATCCACCTTAGGATTCTTTTTGCTCTTCACTTTGGAAGGTGATCCACTTTTGGATTCTTTTTGTTATATTCTGTTTTATTTGTCACTCGTATTGGATGTGTTCCTAATTGGGAAACTTTTTGGATCTAGACATCAGCACTATGTGCTTGTTTCCCCAGGTCTTTGCTCAGCAAAACAAAGGAGAAACTAATGTGAATGAGATTCATAAGGTATCATGACCTGGTGTGTTTAGGTTACTACATATACATACACCTGGATAGGTCAGATACTTACATGCTCTTGAGATGATGCATTCATATTTGAATGTGATCTTTAGTTTATGACAACATTTATCTTCTGTTCCAAGTTGAGCCTACCCTCATATCAGGTAAGTCATGTCAGTCTTACAAGATATTGAATTAAGCACAGTGAATGATATAACGACTATAATTATATCATTTCCCAATAGAAGTACAAATCAAGGACTTCAACAAAAATTGATTTATTTTTGTAATTTTGTGAATTTTTTTTTGATGTTTTTGTAAATTTTTGATTTTTTACTCAAGGTTAATCATACCGGTTGATTGGACTAAGAATTCAAACCGACTTAGGTCAAATGCCTTAGTAAACAAATCAGCTAGCTGATTGTCTGTGTTAACCTGAATCAGCTTGATTAAACCTTTTTCAGCACAGTCTCTCAAAAAGTGATATCTAATTTCAATATGTTTTGTTTTATAGTGCTAAACTGGATTGTTTGTTATGAAGACTGCAGCAGTGTTGTCAATATGGATTGGTGTTTGCCAGAAATTATAACCATAATCAAGTATCTGGTTTTGAATCCAGAGAACTTGAGAACAGCAAGCTGTTGCAGCAATATATTCAGCCTCAGCTGTTGATACAAAAACATTGGTCTGTTTCTTGCACTGCCATGACACCAGTCTGGGACCAAGAAATTGACAACCGCCAGATGTGGATTTTTTGTTGAAATTGCATCCCCCGAAGTCACTGTCGGTGTATGCATAGAGATTGAAGTCTCCATCCTTTGGATACCATAGTCCAAGAGCAGGTTGCCCTTAAAATATCTGAATACCCTCTTGACTGCATTCACATGAGATTCCTTGGGATCTGCCTAATACCTGGCACAAACACAAACACCAAACATAACATCAGGTCTACTGGTTGTTAAATACATAAGTGAACCAATCATGGATCGATAAAGAGTCTGATCCATAGATTTGCCATCTGTGTTTGGGCCAATCTTCACTTTTGTATCAACAGGACTTCTGATGGACTGACAGTCTGCAAAATGAAACTTCTTCAACATGGATTCCATATATTTTGACTCGTTGATGAAGATTCCACTGGATGTTTGTTGAACTTGAAGACCTAGGAAGAATGTGAGTTCTCCCATAGCACTCATCTGAAATTTTGAATGCATAAGATCTTTAAAGTCTTTGCAGAGTTGTTTGTTGGTGGAGCCAAATATGATATCATCCACATAAATCTGGACAAGCAGCATCTCATTCCTTTTTCTCTTTCTGAATAAAGTCTGGTCAATCTTCCCTCTTTCATAACCATGGTCAAGAAGAAAGGATGACAGAGTCTCATACCATTTTCGAGGGGCTTGATGTAAGCCATACAAAGCTTTATCAAGCTTGAATACCCTGTGAGGGAAATCAGGATCCTCAAAGCCTGGAGGTTGACTCACGTAGACTTCTTCATAGATCTTTCCATACAAAAATGCACACTTTACATCCATTTGATAAACTGTGAATTTCATGGATGCAGAGTACGCAAGAAAGAGTCGTATGGCTTCTAATCTAGCAACAGGAGCAAACACCTCGTCATAATCTATTCCTTCTTCTTATGTATAGTCCTGTGCTACCAATCTTGCTTTGTTTCTGATGACGATCCCTCTGTCATCAGTCTTGTTTCGGTACAGCCATCTGGTGCCGATAGGGTATTGACCTTCGGGGAAGATCCACCGGTTGCCATACTTCCTGTTTCTTGAATTGTAGCAATTCTTCTTGCATTGCCTCAATCCAGCTATTGTCTTGAAGAGCCTCTTTAATGTTTTTAGGTACAGTTTGACACAGAAAGCAAGAAAACAAACATATGTTTTCAATACTTGACTTGCTTCGTGTCACCCGTTCGTCTAAATCACCAATAATGTTGGACACTAGATGATTCTTGTGTGTCCTAGTAATTGGAATCAAATCACCAGCAATGGACACATCAAGATTGGAGACATTCAGATCATCTTGGTGAGAGGCATCTTGTTGTTGTAGTGTGGGAGAGTGATGACCAGAATCAGAGGCTACAGCATCTTCAGCTTCAGTAGCACTCTGAATACTCTCATCATTTCCATCTCTGTTAGTATCAGCTGGTGCTTGAGTTGGTTCTGAATGTCTCACTTCAGTTGAAGGTTTAGCTGAAGGAGATGGCATTGAACTGCGACCAGCATCTGTTGAGATACTTTCATTTTGTGTAACTTGCCGGATAGGATCAGCTTGTAATGGCACTTCTTCATTGTCTTGATCAGTAGAAGGAGGAATCATTGGGAAGGCTGTTCTTCTTTCAACTGACCCTGATGTTCCTGCATTTGACAAATTGAACTGATCAAAAGATCTTGTAAATGAATCAATATCAAACAGCCAGTCAGGACCATTTGATGATTTGGGAAACGAATGTTCATTGAATTGAATATTTGTTGATTCATCAATGATGTTTAATCTAGGATTAAACACCCTAAAAGCCTTAGACACTGAAGAATATCCCACGAAGAATCCCTCGTCAGACTTAGGAGCAAACTTTCCTAAATGGTCTCTGGTGTTCAATATTGAGACAGGACAACCAAATGACTTCAAAAATCCAATGAATAGTTTTCTGTGAAAAAAGAAGTTCATAAGGAGTTTTATTATGTTCTTTGATTATCAGAGTTTGATTTTGCACAAAACATGAAGTGTTAACTGCTTCTGCCCAAAATGTAATTGGCAGTTTTGCATCAGCTAGCATTGTTCTTGCTGCTTCAATCAGTGTTCTATTCCTTCTTTCAGCAACGCCATTTTGTTATGGAGTACGAGCTGCACTGAACTGATGAACAATGCCTTTTGTTGTGCAAAATGAACTCACGCTTTCATTTTTAAATTCCGTCCTATTATCACTTCTAATAGATTTTACTTTTAAATCAAGTTGATTTTCAATTTTGGTTATAAAAGCTATTATGATTTGGGGCGCCTCATTCTTATGAAGTAGGAAGAAAACCCATGTGAATCGAGTAAAGTCATCAATGATCACTAAACAATAATGCTTCTTGCCAATACTCATGACGTGAGTCGGCCCGAAGAGATCCATATGAAGTAACTTCAATGGACAATTGTTAGTGTTCACAAGTTTTGGCTTGTGAGATGATTTATGTTGTTTTCCTTTAAGACACGTGGTACAGTGGTCAACAAAATGAAATTCCTTTTGAGGAAGACCAATTACATGGTTCCCTTTGACCAATCTATTCATATTTTTAAAATTCTTGTGTCCTAAGCGTCTATGCCAAAGTTGTGATTCATCAAATGATGCTTTAGACAATAGACATGTCTCTTCTGATGGACGAGCATAATTAAGGTTCAAGACATATGTATTATTCTTCCTCGGTGTCTTCAAGACAACCCATTCTTCAGGAATATGAAATCCTGGTTTCAAGATGTAGCAATGAGTGTTAGTGAAATGAGTAGAATATTTCTTGTCACAAATCGGGGATACACTGAATAGATTGAAATTCAGCAGCTCGCAGTAATTGACTTTGTCAAAGCTCAGAATCCCATTCATCACTGAACCTTCTCCAGTAATTCTACCGCCCTGTGAATCTCCGCTAAATGCCATAGTAGTTCCTTGAATGTGCTTGAAGTCATGAAGGATGGAACTGTCTCCTGTCATGTGTCGGGAGCATCCACTGTCCACGTACCATAAGCTATTGGACCTGTATGAATGACCATACAAGCACAAAAAGAACTAGTTAGAATGAGGAACCCAAGCCATAATGGTCTTGGGTTGTCTTTGGCATTGATCACTGTTACCTCTTGATACTTTCCTCTTGTGTGTGTTTTAGAGGAGGATGATTTCAGCCCTTTTCTATTACTTCTTTGAAGTTTGATTTCATCAATTTCATCTGAAGTGTCAGAAGAGTATACACATCTTTCTTTGTGATTTTTGTGTAAAGGTTGAATAGATTTTTGCTTGTCAGAAATCACTTTAACTTTATATTTTTGATGAGACTTCAGTAATTTGTTCAGGTTTGTTGGACCTTTATGTCTGACCTCTTCAGTTGGAACCGATGAAATAGGCTTGTTTTGTGAACTTTTCAATCCTTTTTGATTAAAGTAACAATCAATTGTATTGTGATTGGTCATATCACACAATGAACAATATTGGTTAAAATGACAGTTTTTCGTGGAGTGATTGTTCATGTCACAGATAGAGCACTACTCAGTGTAGTAGCACTCATCTGTTTTGTGATTGGTCATATCACAAAATTCACAATGCATTTGATTGTCCTTTAATTTTGAAACGAAAGTCATATTAGTCTTTGGAGAGCCAACAGATTGTTTCACAATTCTAACTTGCTTTGTTTTTATGGATTGATGATGCTTCTTTTTTTATTCCCTTATTTCCGTATCGAATTGTTCTACCTGTTCTTTGTTAAAGATATCAAACCCACTTCCTTGTTTGATATTTGATGAAGATGGTGAATCAGATTTCACTTTAGATTTTTGAACAAAAGTGGTTTTTCCTTTGGTAACTACGGGAACTTTGGTTTTATCCTTGAAGTTTAATGAAACCTTGTCTGATTTGCTTGAATTTTTAGGAGATATGATCTCATAATTAGATCTGCTTTCAGTAGATGGTTTCACTGAGCATTCAGCAGTGTGATTCACTTTAAGATTTTGAGGAACAAATTTTACAAAAGGCACAATTGATTTGACTAGGCTCTTTGGTTTCTTGATAACCACAGGTTTGTCTGAGCACTCTTTGATTTTGATAGGATGACCCAATCTGATTTTATCCTCATCAGTTTCAATGTAAACACCTGGTTTGTTTTGAAGATTTGTTGTTTGAAAAATCATTGATTTGGTTTCAATAATTTTAGATTCTTTTGTATCTGATTGAGTAAGTGACTCAGGCATAACAGTGTAGTTATCATTATATGGAGGAGGACAAGTTATGTAGCCTATCCCAGTCATATCTTTAGCCCCCTTTTGAGACACAAGTAACTCATGCAGCTTGACAGATGAGAGTTGAAACTTTTCAAGTTTCATTTTAGTAGCTGATTGCTCAGCTTTTGATTTGGTCAACAATTCAGTTAAGCTCTCATTTTCAGCCACAAGAGTGTACTTTTCACCATGGAGTGTTTCCATGTCAGACAACAGAGATTTGATTTTAACTTCATAAATTCTCATTTCTTGTTTTAACATTTTGATTTCACCTTTTCTTCTCTTATTTTATTAGCCAATTTGTGATTGTGTTCCCTGTACCCCTGTACTTCTAGAACACATTTTTCAAAACATAGATTGGATTTTACCTCAGATGGCATTGGAGTTGGTCCATCATTGATATGTGCCATAAGTGCATGATTCTGAACCTGTGGTTGGACTTCCTCAGCATACAAGCTCTAATCACAAACTCCATCTTGTCTGATGACAAGTGCATTGGAAGTTTGTTGACTACTTCCTTGAGATTGATGAGTCAGCAGAGGTTGTCTTTGCTGAATTGGCTGTTGCTGATTCTGCTGCTGGTGTAGATGAGTGTTGCTTGATTGAAAGTTGGTATTGTGTTGAGATGAATGCTGGCCATGTGTGGGTCTTTGAAAGTTGGTGTTGCTTCTCCTAGGAGATTTACATTATCGAGAGAAATGACCTGTCATTCCACAGTTAAAACACTTAACCTTGGATTTGTCATACCCCAGCTTGGTATTCTCATCAAGACTTAGTTTCTTCCCTTTACGAAAGAACTTCTTTGCTCTCATGGCAATCATGGCCATCTGCCATTGTAAATCCCTTTCTTTAACATCATCAGGATCCATCTCTTCCAGATCCTCTTGAATCAAGTGTGCTGATATGAGTCTCCCCCCAAGATAGGCTTCAAAGCTAGCAACAAAGGCATTGTAAGTTGCCTTTTGTTCTTTAGACTTTTGCTCATCATGCATGTTGTTAGGAGATACAGTGGGTTGGGCAGAAGATGGTTGTCTTTAAGGTTATGGAGCAACACAAAATCCTGTTGTTATTGTTTGATCTCTTGATGACAGAAAGTCTTCTTCTTCAGTAACAAAGGCATTTTCAACAAAATGAGTTTCAGATGGAAACTTGTAAGCCTCAATGACTTGAGGTCCATTCAGATTTCTACTCCTTTCATCAAGTTCAAGAGCCTTAATTTTTGCAATCATGATATCCAAGCTAGTACTCTCCAAATCAAGAGTATTCTTCAACATTGTAATATTCTGTTTCCAGCTTTTAGGCAAGCTGTGCAGCATTTTCTTGTTTAGTTATTTCTCCTTGTAAGTGACCCCTATAATTTCAAGGTCATTTACAAGTTGCACAAATCTGTGAAGCTATCTGGAGATAGACTCTCCTTTGGTATGATGAAATGTCTCATACTGACTTATCAACTTGTCTTTGTTAATTTCTGTAACTTCACTGCTTCCCTCACACATAATCTGTAGAGCATCCCAAACACCCTTAGCTGTTCCATATTTTTCTAATCTTTTCAGAACATCCATTTTCAATGCTTGTGTAAGGATGGAATAAGCTCTAAGATCAATCTTAATTTTCTTATATTCTTCATCATCAAGAGTTAAATTGGGATCCTCAATGGGTATTCTTGCAGTTTTGTACTGAGCAGCTTGATCAGCATTTAAAGATGGTGGAATGCAGGGACCTTTGCAAATAGATATCCATTAGTCAGGATCAACACCTGTAATGTAGTTTCTAAAACGAATTTTCCACTGCTTAAACTCATATTTGTGTTTAAGCATATGAGGTTTAGATGCATGACCAATTTCAGAATGATTATAGGAATCCATGTTAGTTAAACTGATTTTAACTTGTTGAATACTATTTTAAGTTGATTTTAAGTTTGAACAGTGATTTTTTCTTCAAATCTTCTGTTTTCGGTCAAGAACAGGTCTGTTAAGTTTAGATCTGTCGATTTGAAGGAGTTCTAAGTTCTTGATTTTGTGTTGTTAGGTTCGACAGCAGCAGATCTGAAGATTTTGTACTTTGTGGTGTTCGATTACAGTATGTTTGTTTATCAGAAGAGTGGATCTTGCTGATGAACAACTCAGTCGACAGTTCAATCGATTTTCACCCAAAATCCGAGATGATTCTGTGATGAATTCAAGAGCCAAGGCTCTGATACCAATTGACTGGGTTTGAGAATGATATTCTCGGTTGATGTGACTCAACTTAGGATCAAATATGTGGATTGAGTCAATAATATAGCAGCAGAATTACTATATTAAAGAACATTAACTGCTGTAGTAAACGCTTGAATGTGAGAGAATCCAGAACAGTAGTAAATGTTGTAAAATATTGTGGATATTACTGCTGAAGTCAAAAACTTACAAAGTTAGGGTATGTGACTCTATTTATAGGCGTATACATTGCCTGTACAAAAGACTAAACTAACCCTGATCTATACAAGTGAATCTAGTCTAAGTACAAAATAAATATAAAACAGTGTAAGTTGTTCATCCGCATTAGTTCATGCCGATGAACAAGTCTTCATCAGCATTTGTTGTTTGTAGTCAGCATTTATGTTTGCTCACCCGCATTAGTTCATGCGGATGAATAAGTCTTGTCAGCATTTACTGTTGTTCATCCGCATGGACTAATACGGGTGAACAATCTTTGTCAGCATTTACTGTTGTTCATCAGCATGGACTAATGCGGGTGAACAATCTTTGTCAGCATTTCTTCAGTTCATCCGCATGGACAAATGCGGATGAACACTTCTACTCAGCATTAGTTGTCTTGATCTGCATTTGTTAATGCGGGTGAACAAACACTTGTCCGCATTTGTTCACTAGTTATCTGCATTAACAAATGCGGGTGCTTTAGACTTGTCTTTTCTTGTCTTCTGTTGTTTTCTGTAACTAATGTTCTCCAACTAGAACAACCTCTAACCACTTCTTGAGTTGGCAAGTATGATCCTTTCAGGGTCTAACAATTCTAACCATGGAGGGTGTTAAAACCTGGCTTGGAAGTTGTTTTTCCATCAAAGATCTTGGGAATAAATATCTATAGGGATAGATCAAGGCGGTTGATAGGTTTAAACCAAAGTGCATATATTGATAAAATCTTGAAAAGGTTCAAGATGGAGAACTCTAAGAAAGGTTTGGTACCTATTCAAAGAGGGACAATATTGAGTGCATCTCAATGTCCAAGCTCAAAGGATGAGCAAGAAAGGATGAAGGAAATCACATATGCATCTGCTATAGGATCCATCATGTATGCAATGATATGCACTAGACCGGACGTGTCACGCGCTTTAAGCATGACAGGCAGATATCAGCAGAATCCTGGAAATAGCCATTGGATGGTTGTTAAGAGTATATTGAAATACCTTAGGAGGACTAAGGATATGTTTCTAATATACGGATCTGGTGAAGAGGAACTCGTTGTAAAGGGTTACACGGATGCGAGTTTCCAAATTGATCGAGATGATTCTCGATCACAATTGGGGTATGTCTTTAATATGAATAGAGGGGCAGTGTCCTAGAAGAGTTCAAAGCAGGATGTGGTAGCATTGTCTACTACAGAATCAAAATACATCGCCGCTTCATTGGCAACACAGGAAGCCACATAGTTAAAGAAATTCATTGCCGATCTAGGGGTAGTCTCTACCATTCAAGATCTCCTAGAGATCTTTTGTGACAACGAGGGTGCGATTGCTCAAATCAAAGAACCCCTTACACATCAAAAGACAAGGCACATTGAGCGAAGATTCAACTACATAAGGGATGAAGTTGAAAAATGAAAGATATGTATTCTCAAAGTTCACACCAATCAAAATATTGCGGATCCACTCACGAAGCTCCTTGAAAGGCCAAAGCATGAGACTCATACTTGTGCCTTAGGACTTCGATATTCTAGTGATTGGATTTGATCTATTTAGTATTTAAATATCGGAACAATTGTTATTTTAACTCATATATATATGATTATGATACGATGAGTTATGTTCCATTTTAGCATGTTTAGATCCATGAATATGTTTATTATTCCAAATGTCCGTAGTCAGTCATATTTGTGGAAACAAATATGAAGTAAGACTATTATAAACTTGGATTGGTGGATATTCATAAGGTATGAATATAGAGCAAGAGGTTGCTACCAAGGTTCATAGATATTTGTGGGATACAAATATTGGACTGACCCCCTCTCGAATTTTACTGCATGGAATTATGTAATTGATCATAAGTAAATTTGAGTAAAGGCGAATATCATTGTATCCTCTGACCTGAGATACATATTGGGTTTTGATATTCACCAAATATTATGATTTGATCTAGTTCTTCATTGTTCTGAAATATGGACAGTACATAAGGCTAGTTTCAGGTGTGATACAAGGTGATTGTGAGAAACGTATGTAGTCAAGATGGCCTGATAAAGTTAAATCAACAGGGAATGATCATTTCATGTCCCTAGATTTAACATGACATCTGTAACAAAAGGATAAATGATAGATTCACCTAAATCATTTTCAAGTAAGGGACTTGAGGAAGATGATGTTATTGAATGACACTTCGTCATGCATATTAGGGGTAGTAAACCGTTGTTAGGCGGTATTTACTACTTGCATCAATTCTCTATGTATCTTGTGCAAGTGGGAGATTGTTGGGAACGGTCTGCCCAAGACACATATTGAATTGATGTGGCTAGTACGTTATGATCCAAGTCGAGTCATACCCAATAACAAGCTAGACAAACACTTACAATATTTATTTTATGATATGATCATGTAAATAAATATTTGCACTAGTGTTATGAATAAATTATATGGATAATTTATTCTAGAGAGAGAGTATTTTGTATTGTTATTCAAATGGTTGAACAACAATACAAGTCCTTTTGTTCGCGTTTCTTTAGTACTCATCCGCATTTACTAATGCGGATGTGTTTTTGAGCAAATGCGGATGAATGTTTCTCATCCGCATTTACAAATGCGGATTTGCATTTGTGGAAATGCTGATGGAATTTCTTCATCTGTATTTACTAATGCGGATGAGCATTTAAGGAAATGCTGATGAACTGTTTGTCCGCATTAACAAATGCGGATGTGCATTTGTGGAAATGCTGATGGAACTACTCATTCGCATTTACAAATGCGGATGTACATTTGGGAAATGCAGATGAAATTTCTTCATTTGCATTTACAAATGCTGTTAGAGGTTGTTCATCTGTATTTACTAATACGGATGAATATTAGAGAAATGCGGATGGGTTAAAGGGATGGGTCCCGCCCACTTTTCTCTCACTCTAAAATTCAGTTTCACAGGACGTGTAATATATGATTGCATTCAACCACTCTCTCTGATGACTTACAACACACACAAAGGTGCAGATCGGGGTTTCTATTGCTTTTCTCTCGATCGGTCGAAGAAAACAAAGAACAGAACTCGTTCAAGTGAAGAAAATCCTAGCAACCTAGTGTTTTGTTGGAAGCATGGGGTAGACAAGCTTGAAGCCTCCTACTTTGGAAGCTGTCGTTCAAAGGTTTTCTTCCTCTGTCCCATTCGAGAGGTAGAATTCTAAACACCCTATGGTTGTTTGTAAGCATGGTTTTTCATATAACGATCCATTATGGGTTTTTAACAGATATATAAATTGGTTTACATATATTAACTGTAACAAGTTTTTCATTCAAATTCCGCTATGTTTTTCATTTTATAAGGATAAATGACTCTGATAAACTTATGAAAACCCCAGCAGATATTCCTAAAACGGCTTTTCATACGTGTTATGGACACTACGAGTTCCTCGTGATGTCCTTTGGTTTATCCAACGCGCCAGCTGCTTTATGGATCTGATAAATCGAGTATGCCAACCTATGTTAGATAAGTCAATGACTGTGTTCATTGATGATGTTCTGATTATTTCATAGAGTGAAGAAGAACATGTCGGTCACATCCGGGAAGTGCTGGATACACTTCAAAGGGAGAAGCTGTACGCCAAGTTCTCCAAGTGTGTGTTCTAGTTATGCGAGGTTCAGCTTTTGGGTCATGTGGTTAATCTTGAAGGGATCATGGTAGACCTGACAAAGGTTGAGGCAGTGATGTAATGGAAGTCTCTAAAGACGCCATCCGAGATTCATAGTTTCTTGGGTTTGGTGAGTACTATAGGGTAATTATCCAAAACTTCTCTAAAGTGGCGGCTATGGTCTTTGCATTGAAGGAATGGAGGCCACTTGGGGGAATCAGAGGAAGAAATGAAATGGCACTACCCAGATCTCTTTAAGGAGTGACAGGTTTTGGGGACGAAACCCATTTAATGGGGGTGGACTTGTAACACCCAGAAATTTATATAAAAGAAAAGAAAAGAAAAGAAGAGAAAAAGGGGAAAGATAACACTTTTCAAAAGTAAAGGGGGTTAAAGTGTGCAAGTGGAAAACTTGCCTCTAGTGGATTCAAAAAGCAGGGGATGGCCGCCCACACCCCTATTTCCCCACATCAGCTTTCGGCTGCAAGAAGAGAAGAAGAAGCTGCCATCGGTTTCTAGAGAGAAAAGGAAGAATATTTGCTTGAAGGTGAGTTCTAGATCGCCTCTTTTACTGGTTTTTTACTTGTTTGGGGTTGTTATGCATACCAAAAAGGATGTTTCTTTACCAAATTACATTTTTCTCATTATAGAATTATGGCTGTGTGTGATGTGGTATGTTTTAAAAAGTTTCTAGGTTGTTGAATGGTTGTTGGTGATATTTTAAGTGTATAACTAGTAGATCCATGCTAAGTAGATGTTTAGAAGTGAGGTTGAATCACAGGTACTGGACTTAGTGTTCGCTGTGGACACTTGCTATCCGCTGTAGACACATGTGCATGGATAAGGTGTCCGCTGTGGACATTTAGAATGTTTTAAGTCATCCACTGTGAACCTTGGTCATCCGCTGTGGGACTTTGGTCGTCCGCTGTGCGACTTTAGTCGTCCGCTGTGGGTCTTTGGTCGTCCGCTGTGAGAGTTGGCTGTCCACTGTGGACACTTGGATAATTTTGCATGTTGTGTGCCTTGGACTTTGTTCATCCGCATTAAGTTTTGTTCATCTGCATTAAGTTTTGTTCATCTGCATTAAGTTTTGTTCATTCGCATTAAGTTTTGTTCATCCGCATTAAGTATTGTTCATCCTCATTTGGACTTGTTCATCCGTATTTGGACTTGTTCATCCGCATTTGTATCATCCGCATATCTTTAGACACGGAATATTCTCTGAGACTTTCATCTGCATTGGCTTATGTTCATCCGTATTTCTTTGGGCACTTAGGATTTTCTGGAATTTTAGGAAGTAGAATGTAGTGTTAAGTTCTGATGTGTTGTGGTGGTTTATGCTTGTTGATGTTATATACTTGTGGACTGTGGTTATTATATGCCTTTACATGGCGTGATATGTATGAGTACATAAGTAAAGTATTATGTAACAAAAGTGAAAGATAACAAGTGACAAAAATGGAAGTAATGAACGATGAGATCTTTGTTGCTGACCCCGTTGCTGTGTCAGCTTCGGCATGAGTGGGGGTTTGTTTACGAACCCCGGCACAGTATCAGGTTTTAGCATGAGACAGGGGTGTAGCATATGAGTTGAGATGAGATCCTTACCCCAGTGTTGTGTCAGCTTTTTAGCATGAGTGGGGGTTTGTTTACGAACCCCAGCATAGTATCAGCTTTTTGCATGAGACAGGGGTGTAGCATATGAGTTGAGATGAGATCCTTACCCCGGTGCTGTGTTAGCTTTTTAGCATGAGTGGGGGTTTGTCTACGAACCCCGGCACAGTATCAGCTTTTAGCATGAGACAGGGGTGTAGCATATGAGTTAAGATGAGATCCTTACCCCGGTATTGTGTCAACTTTTTAGCATGAGTGGGGGTTTGTCTACAAACCTCAGCACAGTATTAGCTTTTAGCATGAGACAGGGGTGTAGCATATGAGTAGAGATAAGATCCTTGTCACGTACCCTGGTGCTGTGTCAGCTTCAGCATGAGTGGGCGTTATTTGTAAACCCTGGCACAGTACTAGCTTTTAGCATGAGTTGAGGATATAGCATGAGGCAGGGTCCATTAAGAGGTGAGAGACGAAAGATTATGAACGATGATAAAGATAATAATTATTATCTAGATGTACTGATGTGTGATCATGAACGAAAGTAAAGGATATGTTTTAACGTAATGTAAAATATTTTATTATGAAAACTAGAATTCACTTAGCGTCGCTGACTTTTTGTATGCATAATAGTTGGCATGTATTTGTTGATGCTAAGGAGGTGTAGGCATGGATGCATAAGCTACTGAGGATGGTTCAAGTCTAGCATCCGTATTTTGGAGAATGTTTTGTATTAATACATGTTGGGAATGTAAAAGAAATAATATGATGATTTGACATGCTTTTGATTATTAATGAAAAGTTTTAATTCCGCTGTAAATGATCTGTTTTAAATGTTTTATGCGATGATTGACCGATTGTAAGCATCCTGGGAACGGGACCTTACATTTACGTAAGTGATGAACAGGGTCATCGTTTACCTCCAAATTGGGCAGCTTGAGCACCCAACGCTGTCTGCACATGTTGGTTGATTAAGGCGGCTAACTCGGCTGGGGTCATGTTTACAGCACCGACACCACGTCCATGGCCACGTCCACGTCCACGTCCTCTACCACGACCGTCCATATTTCACTTTACATTCACAAATACAATAATGAGTAACATCCAACTTATTAATCTCATCGAAGTATGATAAATAGTAAGAAATAATGAATCTGTCACAACCACAACGTTTATAACCAAAATAATAACCAAAGACAAATAAATTGTAAATGATTCACAAAATATTCCATCAATGTCAAAACTTTTAGTTTTTCAGTTGGGTGGGAAACAACCCTTCCCATATAGGTTTCAAAAAGAAAAGAAACACTATGTAGTCCAAGTTAAATGAATGTCAAAATCAATCCAACACATCAGATCCATCACTGTCCTCTTCCATCTCTTCTGGTTCTTCTTCTTCTGGGGCTTCCTCCGACTCTTCTTCAGGTTCCTCGTCAGGGTCTTCTTCATTAGGGTCTTCCCAAGGTGCAGGGTCATCCGCAATCTAAAGTGCCGCCTGTTGGGCCTCCAGATCAGTCAATCTATCATTTGTCCCTACACTGTGAAGCTCTTGCGCGGACATGCGCTCAGTAAGTGCAAAAACATTACCAGCCAAGGTATGATGTCCACCAATAGACATCGAAAGTCGCTCCTGAAGTATCTCTACCAGTAAACGTAGCTAACGCATCTTGTGTCATAAAGTGGTGTTCTCCTAAGTAAGTCCTCTGATGCGCTGTCGCTCAGTGTCCAACGTAGCAACCAAAGCTGCAACTGCCTGCTCGAGAGGAATATGCAGAGAAGGAAGGATAGGTGTTGTAGAAGCAGCACCAACCTAGTCCTATGTCTAGTAGTAGCTATAGCTAGAACACGCTCCCTGTAGACCATGTGATCAACATAGGTAGGATAGTAACTCCAGTTCCGTGAAGCGTCGCGCTCGGATAGTGTAAAAGGCTAATCCCAGTCTATCTCTTCAGAAGGATAGGGATGTCGGGGCCAGTTAGATCCTCTATCAGGTATGGGAGGAGGAGGAGGTGACTCAGAATGTGTAGGCCTCTTACCCAGAGCCCATGAAGACGATACCATGCTGCGAGGACGTGACGTGTATACCAATGAGTATACAGTAAGGGATAAGTAACGAGTAACTAACAAACTACGGTTATAGTCTAGTGTGTATCCAACCTAGTTCCCTATAACCAATGGCTCTGATACCAATCTGTCACACCCTCAAAATCCATGTGCGGGGGTTTTACAATGACTCAGAACGACACTATTTGCAACCTTTAAAACAATTCAGAGTTTGAAATTTTAAAATATTTGCGGAAGCATTTTGTAAATAACCCAAACACAAGGTACTAAATGTAAACTGAGCAAAACACGTGCCCAAACCAAAATATGTAAGTAAATGCTAAATTAAAAGTAAACAATGTTTGAACAAAGCATGCTTGACACGTGCATGCTCCTATAGGCAGCTGCTAGAAATGACCTGAGAAAAGTATACTAAAAGTGTCAACATGATAGTTGGTGAGTTCAAGAGTTTGTAATCAATTATAAGTAGTTGCGTTAGTAAAACATAAACAAGTGCATTGAAATAGATAGCAAGTCTAATTTCATTAGTAAAGAGCAATAGTGATTTCGCGATCGAAGCTGACTATGTTTGTTTGTTTGCCTCCCGCCATGACATACCAGGTCGTAACGCTGTTAGTAGATTAGGACAATATTGCACCCGTTGACTTCCGGTCACACGGGTGGGGCTTGTCAGACCCAGTAGTACTACCCAAAATTTCCTGCTAGATTCCTTAATTAAAGACCCGAAAGTGTGAGGGCTTTCTATGGTATAACCCACTATGTCTTACCAAACAGATGTTATAATAGTAAAGCGTTTTAAAACCAAGTATGCTTTCTCCCCTAAAAGAGAAGTAAGTAAAAGTGGGGCATTGAACTCACTTGGTGCGCAAAGGAATGATTGTAAAAGCTAATGATGAGTGGAAAGACAACCCTTCAAAGGTTACCTAGAACACACAAGTTCATAAGTACGTGTACACAGAAAACTTAACAACCCTAAGTGCTCAATAACCACATTGACCCAAGGTTTTGGAAAACAAGACTTATTTGACCAAGTTGACCCGTTGGTGACATGTCAAGTTAAGTTCTTGTTTGATCAAGTATAGCAATCCATCATACATGGTTATCACACAAGTTATTCACGTATGCCACATTACAAACCCTCAAGTGCTATAAAGCTCATCATACACCATCGTTTATCAAACAACACATATAAATCCCAAAAAGTCCACAATTACAATTTTAACTAACACATCATGCATCACCATGATTCTATCATAATTCCAACATAGTTCCATAATCACCTAACACCATCCATTATCATGTATATTCCATAAGAGCCTAAATTTCCAAAGTTGTGCATCAAGTATTCATACAACCCAAATAACACAACTACCACCTTAGACATCAATAAATATTCTAACATGATCCTACATCATAAACATGCTCAATTAACAATATCTAATGATCTACATAAATAAAGTTTCCCTTTCGGAAAAGTAACACCCAAAACCAATCTAACATCCAATTCTTTTGTAAATTCACCAACTTTATGCCTAATCAAGTCCATAACAACCATCTAGACATGACTAACATCATCAAGTCATCATAATTCATCAATCTCATGCATAAAAGTTACTATTAATATTAAGGTATGAACAACCACTCAATTTCAATCATAGATTCAATAATATTATACCTAATCTAGTTCATAGCAATCATAATCATCCACTTAACATCAACAATTCATCAAAACATAATTTCTTATGAAGAAAAGTTTCCACTTTTGGCAATGTATGAAGTAAATGACAAAAACCATGGATTTCTTGCATAATCTACATAGATTAACATTCATACAACATAACTAAAATCATATCATCAACAAACAACATCAATTTCAACATTTCTTCATAATTTTCGAATTAGGGTTCCTCAAGAACCAAAAGTCATAAAACTAATCAAAATCTAACCTTTTAATCTTGTAGAAAGCAAGAATTGAACTTGCTAACTTGTTGTAATGCTTGAATCACACTAAAAATCGATGATGGCTAGGCTTGGAAGATCAAAATCGCAAAGATGAAGGTGTGTGTGGGTGGTTTCGGCCGAATGGGAGGGGAGGGGGCTAGGGTTGGGTTTTGTTGAACTTGACTTAATTAGAATTACCCTTTAATCGCTCTTTTACTACTTTTTATAAAAATTAACCTTTTAACACCTTTTTTAAATGGTTTTAACTTCCAACTCATATATTATTATTCAACAATAATAATTATATATTTCAACTAATAACAAAACACATAAATCAAATAGATATTACACGTTGTCACGTTATCAAGTAAAATTCATAAATAATACTTAAAATCTATAAATCACATAACCACAAATTAATAATCAACATTATTAATCAAGTTATTACAGATAGCCATTGTTAATTATTATTAAGTCACCAATGTTCAACAACAACTAGTGTGTACTCACGACACGTGTATCCAAAACCTAATGAAACTAACGGAGTTTGGTAATGAAAAATTACCGGATGTCACAAAGTTTTTCAACTTCTAAAATCAAGTGCTCGTTGTGAACTCTATATCTTTTAATCTTTTAAACACATGCATTAGTACAAAGATTTATGTATACCTTATTTGTTTGTTCAGGCTTTGAAGATTCTCTTGGAAATTCTTTCACCATAAATGCCTTCAGAACTTCCCTTTTCTTTGCTTTAGTTGCTGGAGTGATCTCGACAGCATTGATACCATCAGTATGAGCAAATGCTGGAGTCTTCTCAACCGCAATAAATTTCTTCTCATTAGTAGCTGAAGTAGTCTCAACAGCTTCTTCTTTGCTTCCTTCTTTACCTCTTTCAGTTTTCATTTCTTGTGCTGGAGTAGTATGTAGATTCAGTAAGCACTTTTTCATCATTATTGATTAACTCTTCATCAGCAAACACACCATCAAGTAAATCTCTAAATACAAACTCAGCAAACAAATTTTCTTCAACCATTTCTTCACCATATTTTATCTCTGCCAACAAAGCTGTAGATAGCTTGATATCTAAGATCTCCATTTGGTCTGACCAATCATACTCTCTATTAGTTTGAGAGACTAATGCTTTGTTGTTTAAGGAACTTGCTTTATCTGCTTTTGCTTCACTTTGACTGTCACCATTTTCTTGCCACTATCAGTTTGATTTGTCTTTGCCTCAGTACATTCTCTGGCAAAGTGACCTAGTTTATCATAGTTGTAGCATCTTAAATTTGTCTTGTCAAACCCGATATTGCTTTAGTTGTTTACTCCAAACATCTTTCTCCCTGTTCTCCTTACAAAGTTTTTAGCTTTGTACACCAGTATTGCTATTTGGTATTTAATGTCATTCACTTTAACATCATTTGGGTTCACTTGCTGCAAGTCATTAACAAGGATGTTTGGTGCACTCAATCTTCTAGCCATGAATGGTTCATAGCTAGTCATGAATGTTATGAATAGAGCAAGATGTTCTTCAGCAATTTTGATTGTTTGCTTGGATGGGTTGGAGTTGACAACATAGGCTTGTTGAGTGGCTTGTGGATAAGAGTGAGTTTGTGAATGAGAGGGTATGTGTTAAGACTACATGGGAGAGAATTGGTTTGGATTAGGGACTTGAAAATGAGGGATAGATGTCTCTTTGATAGTAGGAATGACAGGGTTTGCTGATTGTTGTTACTGACACATTTATGAGTAGCTGACATAGTAATTAGGATTACTGGCCATCCTGGCATACAATGCAGTGGCTTTAGTTCCCATTGTGTTTAAGTGATTTGCATCTCTTTATTTATCATCCATCTTATATGATTTGATTATAGAGATCAGATCACTGAGAGACAATGATCTTTGGTTCTCTTGATTGTAGTGCAGTTGTTCTAACTATAAGGTAATGACTTCAACAGCTTCTTGTTGACAGCTATATTTTCCAAAGATATTCCTGCACTCTTAATCTTAGTGATCAGCTTAACAAATCTTCACATTTGAGCTTCCAATGTCTCACCCAGCACATGGTTGAACATGTACAACTCTTGGTTCATCATATCTCTTCGACTTTCCCTCGTGTCTTTGTTTCCCATGATCAGTTCCTCCATAGCATCCCATAGAAGCTCCTTTGAACTCTTTGAATTTCTGTGATATCTCAGTAGTGAATGCCATAGTGATTGTTGCATAGGCTTTGTCATCGAGTTCATGCTTTTTCATATCCTCTTCACCCCACAGATGTTTAGGTTTAGGAACCATCTCTCCTTTGTCATTAGTATACGTAGGAATATATGGTCCACATTTGATCGACTGTAACATTCTTGGCTCAGTGTATATGACATGGTTCTCGAACCTGAAAACCCAATCCAGATAATCATCTTCACTGAGAAGTCTCAGAGGTTTGGTGCTTGTACCAATTTCATTGTCAAGGTTTAGTGTAGTAGTAATGTTCTTCAGATTTTCCATTATTGAAACTCAGAAGTTAAACTTTTCAGAAACTCAAGAAAACTAAATTTCTTGCACGAACAAGGCCTAAAACTACTTTTTGCGTGAACTATTCGAAGAAACTTTTCACGCGAAAAGATCTGTAACTGGATTTTGTGAATAGATGAGGTTCTCGCGTGAATGGAATCTTTTTATAACAAACTTTTACGATTTGCTTATTTCTCGCACGAATTAAGAATTTTCGCAACTCAATTCTATGCAATTTCGAAGTTTCCAACCTCAATCTTATCACCAATTTGTTCAAAATTAAGTGATTAAGCTTCAAATTAATAATTTAGGTTCGAATTTGATTTTTAATTTTCTTTAATTGATTCAACTAAGTTCAATTAAACCATGTAAACTCCATCACTTTATCAATCAAACTTGTTTCAGCTTTTGGCATCTTCAAATTGATCACAAAATGCAGAAATCAGAGCAATCTTCAATAGGAAATCGAATTTGTAGCTCAAAAACACTTTAAAACTCTTCAATCTTTAATCGAATCGATCTAGAGCAGTCATGGCTCTGATACCAATTGTAAGGCTCTTCAAATACAATGCAGATTTGTGACACCCCGAAATTCTATTTAAAAGATAATGAAAGGAAAAGTATCTAGAAGAAAAAGATAAAAGGATACAAGTTGAAGGGGATAAAGTGTACAAAGTACAAAACTTTAATATTATATTAATAAAATGGGTATGGCCACCCACTTTAAAGCATATCTGCTTTCTGTTCTCGGTCAAGAAGAAGAAGAAGAAAGGGGTGCCGGTTTTAGAGAAGAAGAAGGAAGGAAAAAATGCAAAAGGTTAGTTTCTTGGGTTTATGTTCGGTTTTAGCTTAGCTTGCAGCTTGTAACCGAAGTTATCGGTGTTTTAGAAGGTTGTTCTTGGGATTTCGAGGCTGAAATCGCAAGTGGAGGTGTTTGGTTTGAAGAGCTGCTTCAAGGTGAGTTTCTAGATCCCCTTTTTTACTGGTTTTCTAAGTGTTTGGGGCTGTTATGCATACCGGGCAGAAGGTTTCTAAACCAAACTGTGAGTTTCAGCATGATGTTCGATTGTGTTCTTTTGATGTATGTTTTTAGATGCTTTCCTAAGATGTGTATGATGTTTAGGTTGTTATAAGTATGTAGTATGATAGATCTATGCCAAGGGTGTGTTAGGATGATGATTGGGAGCTGGAAATAGCATCAGTTACGTTGCAGGTTAATCTGTTCATCCGCATTTGCTGGACATTCAGCAGCTAAGTCTTTTGTTCATCCGCATTCGCTACAGTGTCATCTGCATTTGCTTCAGTCATCCGCATTTGGTTCATGCGCATTTCTTTGGGACACTTGGAATATTTTCTGAAGTGTTCATCCGCATTTGTTGTATGTTCATCCGCATTTGGTTACTTATGCGCATTTGTCTGTTCATCCGCATTGTTCTTGCTCATCCGCATTTCTTTGGGGACTTGGGCTCTTTTCTGGAATCTTGAGAAGTAGAACTTAGTGCTAAGAAATGATGTCTCGGGGCTGCTTATGCTTGTTTATAGTGTGATTGTTATGGTTGTATGTATGTGTTATCTTTCTTCGTTAAACGGTTTTCAAAACGTATGTATTATGTTATAATACCTGTTGTATATTATGTTGTGACTTTACGTGGTATGATGTATGAATGAACGTAAAGTATTATGTAACGAAGTGAAAGATAACGTTAATGAAAAGTGAAAAGTAAATGAATAAATGAAAGGCTTGCAAGCAGATGAAGAGAGGTGCACAATCGTTAGGTTGGTAGCTCAACTGTGTGCGGTTTAGCTAACCCGAAGGATGCACACAGGGAGTCTATCCTTGAGATAGGCTCGAAGGGAGTCTTTATGGCTCGAAGGGAGTCTTTGTGACTCAAAAGGAGTCTTTGTGACTCGAAGGGAGCCTTATGGCTCGAACGGAGTTCAATCCTTGAGATTGACTCGAAGGGGATCCTTGTCGCGTACCCTGGTCTGTCTTCGGTAGGATACGGGGGTATTGCATGTGACGGGATCCATATGAAGGTATATGATAATAATGAATGAAAGAAGGAATGAATGAACGAGGATGAAGATAATAATTATTATCTATTTGTACGTATGATGTATGATCGCTTACGAAAGTAAAGTACGGTTTTGAATGAAAGAAAAGTATTTTACTTATAAAACTAGAACTCACTCAGCGTCGCTGACTTTTTGTATGCCTGATAGTTGGCAGGTATATTGTTGATGCAGAGGAGTTGCAGGCATGGATGCATACGCTACTATGAGTGTTTTGAAAGCTGGCATCCACGTTTTGACATGTTAATGAAACATAAACAAGCGTTGTAATGTAATGATTAACATGTTTTTGTTATTAATGAAAGTTTTCAAATTCCGCTGCAAAAGTAATATGTGCTTTGAATGTTTTATACGATGACGGTCCAGTTTGTAAGTGTTCCGGAAACGGGGCCTTACAAGATTGATCTTGTGAAGAAAATACGGAATATAATCGCTCGCAGTATAGTAATTGAATGATTAAAAGACGAGATGAACATGATTCAAGCAAAAAAATGTAAATAAACTTCGAAGTGTATTGTTCTTTGATTCAAATGTTTACAAGTGTGAACAAAATCAGAAAATCTACTTAATTACATTAAAAGCATACTATTTATACTAAACCCAAAATGTCTTGTGCTAGAAGTAGGTTCTCGCGCGACTTTGATCTTCATTATCTTCATTTGATTTCCCGAGCCTCAAGTTTCAATCCCTACAATCTATATAGTACAATAAATACCACACAAATACGTAACACCACTTAAATTGAAACAAAACCTCTCCCTCCCCCACACTCCTCTCACTCCTTCACTCTAAAAATTCGGCCACCATATCATCTCCACTCTTTCATCCTTTTTTCAAACTTGTTTTTCTATAATCTAGCGTATTTCAAGTACCATAAGTGAAGATCAAGTGATTTTAAAGTGTTCAAGCATCCGACAACAACCCTTCCATCTTATATTGGCTTGATTTTAGTAAGAATCATCTCTACTTGTTTATCAAATGAAAACCACATCTATAAATGAAAACATAAAAACCACTCTCAATCAATTATAAATTTTTAACATTAATTTGTATTATTTTATTAAAAAGAGTGTTTTTGTAATTTAGGTAATAGTTAAGTATAGTATATTCCATCTTATTAAGTAATCTCTATTTTTTCTCAACACATTTATAAATTACTTCAAATGATTGATTACACACACAAATATATGGTTTTTTTTTTAACTAACACATAATTGATTTAGTTCCTTACATATACGTATCAAAAATTTAACCATAACAAAACTATATTTTATATATATGAAAAGATTAATGTATACGTATATCAGGGCCATAATATGTATTTATTTTATATATTATACTTTTGTTACATATACGTATCAAAAAACTAATCACTATAAAAATATGTTTGTTTGTATGTATATGAATAAATTTCTTGCTAGTAATATAACTATATTTAAAATTTTAATACATTTTTTTTCTAATGAAATAAATAACAATTATGTTTTTACTAGCAACGAGTTTGATGAGTTTGCAACTAAAATAATACTTTATTAATTTAATATGTAACTAAAATTAAAATAATATTTCAAGCTAATACATATGTATCAATGTTATAGTAACTATCAAAACAAATTTTTTCAAACATAATTGTTAGTTTCTTACGTACACGTATGCAAAGTAACAAACTTACGCATACGTATGTACAATATATTTACTACAGTCGAAATCTTTTTTTTGTTTCTTAATACAATTTTTTTGTGATTAACTAAAATATGATATCAAGATAGAGATTATGAGATTTGGAGTGGTTAATTTTTTTAAGGGATTTGATAATATTACTACAAGGGAGGTTACAAATTGCAGGACCGTTAAAGGGTTCTTAACACTTAGTTAACACTCTTAGGAGGATATTAATATCACTTAACAGTTCAAATAGGGAACTGAGAACTTTTACAGATGATGCAATGCACAACACAAGTAAGTAAAGAACAAGAACACAAGATATAAGTTTCAAGGAAGTAGTATATTGCTTCTTAAGTTCTATTACAAGTGTTTGCACTGCATCTTCTAAATACAAGAACCTTAGACTCTTTATACTAATCCTACAACCGTCAATTTACAAAAGACAGTTAGAAAGTGACTAATCTAGACAACAAGATCAGCCTAAAGTCAAAAGACAGATTGCCTTTTGACTAGTGACTATGACAGGCCATAGCTCACTTGACTTTTCTACTACAAAAGTCCAAAAAGAAACAAATACAGAAATTTGCAGACAAAGACCTTATCTAATTTATCATAAAGCATGGGAGTTTCACCAACTGATGATAGTTGGTGAACCACCAGAGTGGGCAGCAGACAGATGGTTGCTTTATGATAAAGTTGATGGAAAAGGTGACTTTTCTCTCTCTTCTAAAGGTAAATCAGTCTTGTATTTATTTAGCTTCGGAAGACTTTGTCTTGAGAGCTTAGGAAGACTTCATCTTTATACTTCGGAAGAGTTGAGTCTTTGGCTTCGGAAGACTTGACACTTAGTGTAAAGCTTCCTTATCATTTTCTTCAGAACTTATCCTTCGAAAGATTTCACACTTGGCATTCTTCTTTGTATGTGTAAATCTTCCAAAGTTAGTTCTTCTTTGTTCCTTAGTGCATGTTGGAAGACCTGGTTGTTTTGGCATCTTTTGGTTGATCCTTTGGTTGCATCAGCCTCTTAACCTTAGAGGTTCCTACAAACTCCCCCTAGGCTAATGCTGCCAAAACAGAGAGGTCTTTAGATTGGGATAGTCCATATGAGAATCTTCAGAAGTCCTTTCTTCATCAGTAGATCAGGATTCTTTAGACTCATGAAGTACCTTCTCATGTCATAGAGATCATGCAGAGGGAGTTCAAGCATGTCACTAGTGAAGTAGATATGTTGTTCTCCCTGATCTCTAGTGACATACCATCTATCTGGGTTTTCATTGAATGCCTAGGATAGAATTGGTCTTCCAACAGAGAGAGGCTCTACTATGATGGGAGTTGGTTGAGAGCCCTCTACATGCACTTTCTCAGGATGTTCTGACTCATCCTAAGGTTGGGAGGAGGATGCCTTTCTTGTTTTCTTCTTTGAAGATCTTCTTCTGGCCATCCTCTTTCTTCTCCCAGATGATTTTGACTGAGAGGATTGGTTTTCTCTACCAGGTTCTTCAGTGGATTCCCTCTTAGTTGGGATCTCTTCTCTCCCAGGTTCAGAAGGAGAGGGAGGAGAACCCTGCTATGGGTCAGAAGATGAAGTTGGTTGTTGTGTAGCTTTAGGTGCAGGTGGTGTTGTCTCTGTAAGTTCCACCTTTACCTCAACTTCAGGTTGAGCTTGACTTGATGATGAATGAAGATCCACAAGCTCTCCCCTTTTAATCTTCTACTTGATCATCCTTATGTGCTCATCCATTGTAGATAGAGACATGGGACCAAGCCTCCTTTCGGAGAACCCATAAAGCTTCAAGAAGCTCATCATCTTCTTCCTATCTGCAGACTTTTTCAGACTTTTCTGGATGATGGCTCTTGATTTAGCAGTCTCTTCCCTTTGCCTCTTTCTAGCAGCTTGTTTTTCTCTTTTAGCTCTCTCTTCTAGCTGCTTGTTATATTCAAATAAGATGTAGTAATATGGCAAGGGAAGAAGTGTTGGTGCCTGATAGGGACCTGTGGCACTCAAGTAGTTGATCATCTTTAATCTTTCTTCTTCATCAACTACTTGAGGTTGTTCAGCAGCCACAGTCTCTTCCTCGGGACTTTCCTGAACTGGGGAGAGAATAGGAATGTCCTTATAAAGCCTTTTCCTCCTCAATTCTTCTTTGTGTTTGAGGTTTAAGGCTACATCCTCAGCTTCCTTTGTCTCTTTTGACAGCTCTATGTCTGCCAGTTCATTTAACTCATCCAAGGGGAGAGAGATGAGTTTATCAACATTGTAGTTCCTGGTCCCCAGATAATTGAGTCTGGCCGCCCTTAGTTCATCTTCTTGAGTGTTTAGAATAGGGGCAACCCTGATTGTAGCTTGCATAAATCCTGGGGAACCACTAGAACTCTCTCCCCTTAGCTTCCTCTTCCCCTTTCTTTTTTCTTCTTCAATCTCCTCAGCAGTGAGTTTTCTTTTGCCTTTGTCTGCCACAGGCTGAGGAGAGCTTTGGCCTTCATTGCTTGATTCAGCAGACAAGCTCTGGCCAGAGAGAGGTTGTGATGCACCATCACCAGCTGGTGCCTCACTGAGGGTATGGGATGCTGGAGGAGATGTTGTCTCAAGGTTCACAGTTTCAACCTCTGGGCCTTCAGTCAAGGCTTTCCCTTTGAAGCTAATCTTAGGGTCCACCTCAACATCCAGTTGACCAAAGGCTTCCACTGCTAGCCTCTGTCTATATAGTGTTGATCTCCTTTTGAATTCTTCCAGCACCCAATCTTGAAATTTACTGGCTATTCTGGTAGCTTGTCTGTTATTGCTTGGGTTGACAAGTGCCAGATCTACCAGATTTATACCCTCATAGAAACTCAGGTTTGAAATGTTTAAGATTTCTAGTTGACCCTGAGCTCTAGAGAGTACAAGAGCTTTCCTTTCACTGTCATACCCCCAACCCCAGATTGGGTTCTCAGAAGGGGCAGACATTGCTCTTGGTACTCCCTCCTCAAATAGTTGTAGTATTAACAAATGTAGATCACTGTCTAGAGGAGGTTGTTGAGTATGGACAACTGCAAGATAGGATGGTGAGTCCTCTATGTCTATACTCTGAGAGGAACTCCCAAGTTCTGTGATTGTTAGGATTTTCTCCCTCTTTTTGGTAGCATCACCCTCTTGCATAGGTGAGCTAGGAGATTTATCCATGATATCCACAGGTTCTTGTGGACCTGGATGAGTTGATCTTATTGGTCTCTCAGCGAGCTTACCCTTGAGATCGGTGATCTCAAGTTGCTGGTCATTAACCCTTTTCTGTAAGATAGTCACCTGAGATTCCAGGTGACCTATCTTTGACACAAAGTAGGTGCACATGTTTGAAAGTTTGTGCACCTTTTGTTGCAGACTCCCCTCATCTTCAGATGAAGAATCATAGGGGGATGAGAGGATTGGACTTGAGTCTTCTCCCTCATCACCAGCATAGGTTTCTTGGCTGCTGGATTTCCCCTGCCCAATGACATCTTCAAGAGAAGTGTCAAGAGGCTGGGTTGCCATGGTAGAGGTCCTAGTGATGTTATCACTGGCAACAGTGATAGCCTCTGTCACATGGATCTCCTGGACAATCTGATGGATCTCCTGGACAATCTGAAGATCCACCTCAGTTTGGGGCGTCTGATGTGGGCTAGAGAAGGGTGAGGCAGGAGCACTCATCGCTCCTTGAGTGTGGGAAGAGAGGAGAGACTCATGGTACTCACTGAAACCCAAATCTTCATCAGAGTAGAAGTCAAGGCTAGGAAGTGGTTGATTTAAATCAAGAGCCTGGGGATGGTAACTTTCCCCTGAAGGTTGATCACTAGAGTGTTGAGACTCAGAGTGATGGCTTAAGGCTATTTGAGAGGGTGGGTGTGAGCTCATCAGGCTGAGCATGAGGAACCTCAGCACTGATAGTTGCAAAGATGGGAGTGGTTTGCTCCTCAGGGGAAGTAGGAGCTCTAGTGTCCACTTCCTCCTATGTAGGTTATGATATGGGGGCCTGCACATGCTCAATAGCAGGTGCAGGGGTTCGTTTGGATTTTCTGGTGTAAGTGATGGTAATGTTTGGCCTTGATGGTGGTTGAGAAGTGGAGGGTGTTGGTTCATCACTAGCTGGTGCTGCTAGGATGTCACCCTAAGCAATGATCTCAAACATTTTCGGAACTAGGGCTGTTTCTACCCCTAAGAACCCAACAGATGGCTTTTTCATTGTTTTGAAAATGCCGGGCCTCATATGTGCAAGTTTAAGAACATTGCCTGTTCCCCTCAACTATGGTCCCAGTTCACAGTTGAGAATGTGTTGAACATACCTGGGGAACATGTAATATTCTAAGGAGTCCAAATTTGCAAGTAAATTTGTAAAAACAAACTGAGAGTACCTAAATTTGACCCCTTGAACCATCCCATGGACAATGAAGGAAAGGTCTTCTGGAATCTGGTCCCATCCTCCATGTTTGTTGGATAGGCTGTGGATAACGACATGGAGGAGGTATTTCCATTAGTATGAGACCCTCCCCTTCTTGAAGGTCTTGACTGTGAAGTCTCCTTCATATCCCATCTGCTCAATGGAATGGTTTACAGCAGTCTTTGGGAAGGACATTTCACCTTTCTCATCATCCAGCTGAAGATGGGTGTTTATAATGGCTGGAGTGATGAACAGTGTCCTCCCCTGTACTGTGGCAGACAGTGCCTTCTCCCCATCTATGGTAACCTCTTGACAGGTCCTCCAGAACTCAAGCAATTGATCCTCATAGAGAGGAGGATCGATTGTAAGGGAGGTGTAGTAATGAGATAAAGAAAGAAACCTACAAACATCTGAGAATCTTGGATCCTTCTCAGGGTCTAACAAAGCAACTTAGTTTTGTTTCCTATGTAGGTCCATGGAGAAATTCGGGTCGTTACGACGATCAGGGTTGGCCATTTGGAAGCTTTGTAGTGAAGGAAGGTAGAAGAAGATGAAATTTGGGGGTAAGTTAGGTTAAAGATCAATGAGAGAGGTGAGATGAAAGAGAACCGTTTGGATAGATATACACTGGATTTGAGACAAAGTTAATTGAAAAGATAAACTTTGAAATCCGGATGTGGGTCCTACTTTCAAAAAGCGCCAAAAAGTTAGTTTTCTTGGAAGTAGAAAATAACTTCTGAAGACAATTATGGCTTCGGAAGATTTGAAACAAAGCTTTCCAAGGTAAATTATGCTTCGGAAGATATCCCCAAGAATTTTAAAAATTTTGACTTCGGAAGAAATGAGTAAGTCTTCCGAGACTAAATTGCTTTCAGAAGAAATTTGTTCTTAAAATACATTAAATTGTTTATAAGAGACTTAAGCTTCGGAAGATACTTAAAGAATTTCTTCCGAAGGTAAATATTAGATAAACAAGTTGAAGGATTTTTAGGAAGTAAATTTCTTCCGAAGACAATTTCACTTCTTCCGAAAGTAAAAGTTTTTATCATTCTAAGGAATATCAGTTTAAAATTTTATTTTCTTCCAAAGAGAACTGTTCTTATGAGGTGAGCTAATAGACAACTTAGGACATACAATTTTTAGGAGAAAATTTTGATTAAGTTATTTTAGAAAATCTATTCAAAGTTAATCATCCCAATAGCTGATACAAGATATTTAAATCTCTGTTCATCAAAAGCCTTTGTGAACAGATCAGCATATTGTTCATTTTTGTTAACTTTGATTAGTTTTATCAAACCCTTTTCAAAGTTATCCCTAATCAAATGATACCTGATGTTGATGTGTTTGGTCCTTGAGTACTGCATAGGATTCTCTGTAATAGAGATAGCACTGTTGTTGTCTATGTGGATGGGAGTCTCCTTGAAGTTGAATCCATAGTCAAGCATCTGATTCTGAATCCAAAGCACTTGAGCACAGCAGCTTGCAGCAGCAATGTATTCAGCTTCAGCAGTTGATACAGACACACAGGATTGTTTCTTGCATTGCCAGGAGACTATCCTTCCACCAAGAAATTGACATCCCCCAGAGGTTGACTTTGCAGTCATATTGCAACCACCATAATCACTGTCTGTATATGCATACAAACTGAGGGGCCTAAGTTTGGAGCACCTTTGAGATACCTAAGAATCCTTTTGACAGTGATAAGGTGTGACATCTTGGGGTTGGCTTGATATCTGGCACATATGCATGTAGCAAACATAATATCAGCCTGCTAGCAGTAAGGTACATGAGTGACCCAATCATGGCCCTGTAGAGATGTTCATCAACAGACTCTCCCTCAAGATCAGAACCAAGGGAGTGATTTCTGGTTATGGGTGTTTTGCAACCTTACAGTCAGTCATCTTGAATCTTGTGAGTATGTCCTGAACATACTTTGACTGACTTATGAAGATGCCATCTTCAACTTGCTTCACTTGAATACCCAGAAAGAAATTGAGTTCCCCCATGGCACTCATTTCAAATCTGGTCTTCATCAGCATCTCAAAGTCTGTATAGAGCTTTGGATTAGTTGAACCAAATATGATGTCATCCACATATATTTGAACTAGCAATGTGTCGTTTCCTGTTTCTTTGATGAAGAGAGTCCCATTAATAGTACCTCTTTTGTATCCATGCTGACAGAGGTATGTTGATAGTGTCTCATACCACTTTCTTGGAGCCTGATGTAGCCCATATAGAACTTTATCAAGCTTGCAGACATAATCAGGATGATCTGGGTCTGCAAAGCCAGGTGGTTGTCTAATATAGACTTCTTCATCAATCACCCCATAGAGAAAGGCACACTTCACATCAAGCTGGTAGACCTTGAAGTCCTTAGATGCAGCATAAGCCAGAAATATTCTTACAGCTTCAAGTCTAGCTACGGGAACAAAGACATCAGTGTAGTCAATTCCTTCTTCTTGAGTGTATCCTTGGACAACTAGTCTTGTCTTGTTCTTGATGATAATCCCTCTATCATCTTTCTTATTCCTAAAAACCCACTTGGTACCTATAACAGTCTTCCCTTGAGGAAGAGGGCATAAGTTCCAAACCTTCTGTCTTTTGATTTGAAGCAATTCTTCTTGCATTGCTTCAATCCAGCTTTCATCCTTTAGAGTCTCATCAACTTTCTTTGGCTCAATTTGGGATAAGAAACAAGAATGTAGACAAACATGACTGTCATGAGTTTGTGCTCTTGTTCTCACCCCTGAGTCAACATTTCCAATGATATTTGTGGTGGGATGTGACTTGTGGATCCTGAGTTGAGGGATCACAGCAAGTTGGTTGGACAGATCAAGATTAGAGAAATTTTGATCTGGCAAAGAAGAGTCCCCCACCACATCAGCACACTTATCAAGAGAAACTTGATCCAATGAGTGTGTGACATCATTGATGTTGTCTTCAATGGAGTGGTTATCAGCATCAAGAAATTCTTGATCACTGTCACCACCACCAGTTCTTCCTGCATTGGAGGTTCCTTCTCCTGAATTCTGAGCCTCTGAACTGGAATTTGAGGGTAATTCAGTTGAATCAGCAGTATTTGTCATGCTTGTGCTGATTGGAGCCTCTATGACAGGGTTAGTCACCATTGGAGCTGAAGTAGTCTTCTTGTTTAGTCTTCTCAGCTCAAATCTTGGGTCAGGATCTTCTGTTGACCTGTTATCCATAGATCCTGAAACATTCTCACAAGATTTGTTAAAACAGTTGGTAACTAAATCAAGATCAAATAGCCAATCCGGACCAGAACCTTTCACACAAGGTGTGTGTTCATTGAAAGTTACATTGGCTGACTCCTCAATGATTCTAGTTCTGAGATTGTATACTCTGTAAGCCTTAGCTTGAGAAGAGTATCCAACAAAATGTCCATCATCTGATTTCTTAGCAAACTTAGCTATTTGATCTTTAGTATTCAAGATGGTGCAAGGACATCCAAATGTTCTGAGAAAACCAATAAATTGTCTCCTTTTGTGCCATAGTTCATAAGGAGTCTTACTATGTGTCTTAACTACCAAAACTCTGTTCTGCACATAGCAGACTGTGTTAACAGCCTCTGTCCAGAAGGTGATGGGCAGTTTAGAGTCAGACAACATGGTTCTTGCAGCTTCAATAAGTGTCCTGTTTCTTCTCTCAGCAACACCGTTTTGCTGAGGAGTCCTGGGGGCACTATATTGTCTTGATATACCCTTTTCATCACAAATGCATCAAGGATTTGGTTTTTAAATTCTGTTCCTTGATCACATCTTATGATCTTGACCTTGTGATCAGATTGATTCTCAATTCTCAGAATGAAACTTTTCAAGATTTCAGGGGTCTCATCCTAAGTTCTAAGGAAGAATACCCAAGTAAATCTTGTGAAGTCATTTGTGATCACCAAACAGTATAAGGTCCTTCCTAGACTCATTACACTAGTGGGGCCAAACAGATCCATATGTAACAAGTGTAGGGGATTAGTGATAGAGTTCATTTCCTTTGGCTTGTGAGACACTTTGTGTTGTTTACCTTTCAGGCATGCAACACAGTGGTCATCACTTGTAAACTCTTTCTTTGGCATTCCAGTTACCAAATCATTCTTAATCAGTTTATTCATGTTTTTAAAGTTTAAATGGCATATTCTTTTATGCCAAAGGAAAGACTCATCACTATTTGCTTTAGACAGAAAGCAAGACACTTCTCCAGAGGGAGTGGTTTCATGCAAATCCATCTTGTACATGTTCCCTCTCCTGGGAGCTCTGAGCAAAATATGCTCCTGAGGAATGTCAACCCCGGGCTTGAGAACAATGCACTCATGCTCAGTAAGGAGCATGTGATGTTTTTGGTCATAAAATTGGGACACACTCAGAAGATTGTATCCCAGCTCCATGACAAAGTTTACCTTCTCAATGCTGAGCTTACCATTTGTAACCTTGCCCCGCCAATAATGTAACCTCCTGCATCTCCACCAAAGGCAACTGGTCCTCCATCAAATCTTTCAAAGTGTTGAAGCAAGGACTCATTGCTAGTCATGTGCCTGGAGCAGCCGCTATCAATAATCCAGACGTTTCTGCTGGTCTTTAGCTGTCCCTGTACAAAAAGAGATGATTTAGTTACATTTGAAAACCCAAGCCTCTTTGGTCTTGGGCTTATTAAGTTCAGATGAAGGCAATGGAACAGTAAATGATCCAATGTTCAAGCTTAAAGGATCATTTGCTGTTGCTGCAGGAGAACTTCCAATCTCAAGATCTTCCTTCATCTTCCACACCACCTTTGGAAGATTGGGCTTGACCTTACTGCTTTGGAAGCTTTTGAGACAGATCCTTCGAAGGATTTTGCTTTCACTGCAGCAAGCTTTAGTGCTTCGAAAGCATTCCTTTCTTCTGAGACCAACTTTTCTTTCGAAGGCAATTTCTTCTTTGCCTTCTTCTTTATTTTGGAGCTTCCAAAGGAAACATATTTTCCTTCCGAAGCTTGTTGTTCTTTCTTCTTCCTAGAAGTCTTCTCTTTTATCAAGTGGACAGTACCTTTGGGATTGTAGATACAATCTTTAGCCAAATGAGAGATACTACCACACATGACACAGATCATTTGCTTCTTTCTGGGAATCTTCTTGTCTGGAGAGGACTGATATTGAACACTTCCCTTCTCCTTTTTCATCTTTTCAAATGATACATAAAGATTTTTAGGGATAGGCTTGCTATTGGAGATGGGTGATTCAGGCTGTGCAGCAGTGACACATAGTTTATCCGTCTTCTTCTTGTTGTTGCTGGAGTGAGTTGAAGCTGAAGTAGAACTCTTGGTACTTGAATTCTTAACAAGATCTTCAACTTTTATCACCTTGAACCCTACAGAGACAAATACTTGTTTTTGTTTGGGATCAAAGGTGGTCTTGACCTCTTGAGCTTTTCTTGATCTTCTTTTTGCTCTTTTGATCAAGTTCTTTCTCTTGGTCTTGCTCAAACCAGCTTCTTTTTCCTCCTTAGGAGCATGGTGACCCTTTTTGGATTGACTCTCTTCACTCACCTCAGAGTCATCCCTCACCTTCTCCTCTTCATCCTCTTCATCACTAGGGTCTATGGATGGAAGCTCATCATGACCAGTTTCACACCTTGGAGATCTAACTGATAGTAGAGAGTGTGGAGGTGCTATTTCACTAGAGCCCAGTCCCTGCTTGTTCTGATAACACACTTTTGCATGTAGAGATGAGGATATCATGTTCTTGAAGGTTTCCTCTTCAAGAACACATTTTTCTGCCCTGGCTTTACTGATCACAAGCTCAACCTGGCATTTAGTCAACTTGGTAACAAGATACTTGATTTAAGTCCTTAGCTTTATCATGATCAGCCATGAGTGCTTGGTTGGAGATGCATCTTCAGCTTGAAATCTCCAGTCAAAGCCTCCTTCTTCAACAGCAACTGCATCTTGCTGTCTTGGCTTCTCATTCTAGTGCCCTCCTTCAATGTAGTTTGGCCTGGAAGAGGCTTGGCAACCATTAGACTTGGGTGCCTTGCATTCTCTAGCAAAGTGTCCCATCTGGTTACAGTTGTAACACTTGACTTTGCTCTTGTCCAGCCCAAACTTGC
Source organism: Flaveria sonorensis (assembly GCA_025506505.1). Classification (NCBI taxonomy): domain Eukaryota; kingdom Viridiplantae; phylum Streptophyta; class Magnoliopsida; order Asterales; family Asteraceae; genus Flaveria; species Flaveria sonorensis. The sequence continues at coordinate 18,103,754 of CM046423.1, read as the reverse complement.
TACTGGCAGCATTGCTAGGAAACCTTCTCCCAGTCCTCTTGTAGAACTTCTGGGCTCTGTGAGTAAGAAGAGCCATCTGCTAAACTATCTCCATATATTCCAGATCATCTGGATGGATACAGTCCAGGTCTTCAAGAGTAAAGAGAAAGTTGCCTGAACTTTCATCAGTGGAAACAAAAGCTTGAGAAGAGCTTGTCTCTTGGAAGGGACTTCCTTGGATGTAGCTCTCTCTGGGTGTCTCTGGGAAGGTGATGAAAGGTCCCTTTTATGAAGTCTCAGGGTAGCAGATGAGATGATGCTGTGGTTCTCTGCTATCCCTTTCAACCACATAAAGGGTAGAACTCTGGTGAGTGTTGGAGTTACTAGATGAATTTAGCATGTTCATCTCCTTCGGGTATCCACTGAGTATCCCATATAGCTCAGTGAGAGTGAGGGTCTTGAGATTTTCAGTCCTTTTAATGACCACACAATAGTTTGTCCATTGTCTTTGAAGAGAGGACATAAACTTTCTTACTATATCCCTGTTTTCAATGGTTACTCCAACATCAGCCAGAGTATCCACAATCTCAGCATCCCTGAAGTATTGTTGAATCATGGTTTCACCTATTTTGAAGGTGAAATTTTCAAACTGCTGCTTTAGAAGATCTTTCTTGTTCTCCTTGGCTTCATTTGAACCCTCATACATGAGTTTCAGTGCATCCCATAGTTGTTTGGCGGTCTTGCACTTCTTGAAACCTCCTTTGGTATCATGCCACCCCCAGCAGCAGCTGAAGAGGTGCATGGTACATGAGGTTCGTTGACAACTGACTCCCACATCCTGGAATCTTGAGACTTGATAAAACCTTCCATTCTTTGACACCAAGTGTCAAAATCCTCAGGAGTGATCAGTGGGGATTTTGTCATGGTTCCAGTTTCCATATCAGCTTTTGAGATAGCTGCCATTTGAAGAGTTAAGTGATGTGTGTTACTAAGAGGTTTTGAAGATGGTGAGATCTTGCAAACAAGAGCCTGAATGCTCTGATACCAAATGCAGGACCATTAAAGGGTTCTTAACATTTAGTTAACACACTTAGGAGGATATTAATATCACTTAACAGTTCAAATAGGGAACTGAAAACTTTTACAGATGATGCAATGCACAACACAAGTAAGTAAAGAACAAGAACACAAGATATAAGTTTTCAAGGAAGTAGTATATTGCTTCTCAAGTTCTATTACAAGTGTTTGCACTGCATCTTCTAAAGACTCTTTATACTAATCCTACAAGCGTCAATTTACAAAAGACAGTTGGAAAGTGACTAATCTAGACAACAAGATCAGCCTAAAGTCAAAAGACAGATTGCCTTTTGACTAGTGACTATGACAGGCCATAGCTCACTTGACTTTTCTACTATAAAAGTCCAAAAAGAAACAAATACAGAAACTTGCAGACAAAGACCTTATCTACTTTATCATAAAGCATGGGAGTTTCACCAACTGATGATAGTTGGTGAACCACCAGAGTGGGTAGCGGATAGATGGTTGCTTTATGATAAAGTTGATGGAAAATGTGACTTTTCTCTCTCTTCTAAAGGTAAATCAGTCTTGTATTTATTCAGCTTCGGAAGACTTTGTCTTGAGAGCTTAGGAAGACTTCATCTTTATACTTCGGAAGACTTGGCACTTAGTTTAAAACTTCCTTATCATTTTCTTCAGAACTTATCCTTTGGAAGATTTCACACTTGGCATTCTTCTTTGTATGTGTAAATCTTCCGAAGTTAGTTCTTCTTTGTTCCTTAGCGCATGTTGGAAGACCTGGTTGTTTTGACATCTTTTGGTTGATCCTTTGGTTGCATCAGCCTCTTAACCTTAGAGGTTCCTACACAAATAATATTATGATTTGTCTATTATACCCTTCCATACTACTTAATTTCTTGTTTAGTTCACAAAGAATTACAATAGTGCCATATTAATTTACAACTCTTGATCAACCTTTATTAATGATTAAGATGTGGTTTTTTTGGTTTTTATTTATAAATTGGTTTTCATTGGATCCTCTCCATATATATATATATATATATATATATATATATATATATATATATATATATATATATACACTAACGTACTCCACCACATCACACTTCATCCCCGGCCACCAATAATCCTTCTTCAGATCATGATACATTTTTGTAGCACCAGGATGGATGGAATACCATGTTTTGTGAGCCTTATCCATGATCCTTCCCCTCAGCTCCCCATAACGAGGAATCCACATCTGCCCGAAGCGGGTTTTCACACCAAGGGTGTTTTCCCCCAAATTCGTCGCCTGCACCTTCATTCATTCGGAGTTGATCTTATCATCCTTTAACGCCTCATCTTGGAATTCCTTGATTTGACCCATAACATCCGGCGTCACAACCAGCTGGCAAGCCTTTACCCGAATTGGCTCCGGCCTCTCCTTTCGACTGAGGGCATCAGCCACCACATTCGCCTTACCTGGATGATAATGGATTTTGTAGTCGTAATTCTTGATCAACTCTAACCTTCTTCTCTGCCTCATCTTAAGATCCTTCTACTCGAAGAAGTACTTCAAACCTTTATGATCAGTGAAGATGGTGCACCTCGTCCCGTACAGGTAGTGCCTCCAAATCTTTAATTCAAAAACCATAGCCGCCAACTCCAGGTCATGAGTGGGATAGTTAGCCTCATTGATTTTCAATTGTCGGGACGCATAGGCTATAACCCTTCCCCGTTGCATCAGCACACAACCCAATCCTGAATAGGAAGCATCGGAATAAACCACCAAGTCATCATTCCCTTCAGGTAACGTCAAGATAGGAGCCTGAGTCAATCTTGTCTTCAACTCTTCGAAAGCATTCTCCTGCACTTGACCCCATACGAGCTTCACATCCTTACGGGTCAATTTTGTCAATGGTGAAGCTATCTTGGAGAAGTCTTGGATGAACCGTCTGTAGTAGCCCGCTAAACCCAAGAAACTACGGATCTCAGATGGCGTCTTTGGGGTCTTCCATTGCATAACCACCTCCACCTTTGCCGAGTCCACCATAATCCCTTTCAGAATTCACCACATGACCCAAAAACTGAACTTCCCACAACCAGAACGCAAATTTAGAGAACTTAGCATACAGCTTCTCTCTTCTAAGCGTCTCCAATACTTCACGAATATGACCAGCGTGCTCTTCTTCACTCTTCGAATAAATCAGGATATCATCAATAAACACAATCACCGATTTATCCAACATCGGCCGACACACCCGATTCATCAGATCCATAAAAGCAGCTGGCGTGTTGGTTAGACCGAAAGTCATAACAAGGAATTTGTAATGCCCATATCGAGTTCGAAACGCGGTCTTCGGGATATCCTGTTCTTTGACCTTTAGCTGATGGTAACCAGAATGGAGATCTATCCTTGAGAACCAGCTGGCGCCTTGGAGCTGATCAAACAAGTCATCAATTCTCGATAGTGGATACCTGTTCTTCACCATCAACTTGTTCAACTCACGGTAGTCGATGCACATCCTCATGCTACCGTCCTTCTTCTTTACAAACAAGACCAGAGCACCCCAGGGAGAGATACTTGGTCGGATGAAACCCTTGTCTAACAACTCTTGCAACTAGGTCAACAATTCTTTCATCTCGAAGGGAGCGAGGCTATACGGCGCCTTTGCAACAGGTTGGGCACCGGGTATCAGATCAATCTAGAACTTGATCTTGAGGTCAGGTGGTACCCCTGGTAGGTCTTCGGGAAACACATCAGGGAAATCACATATTACTGGTACGCCTGATAGTTGAGGCACGGTAACATCCATATCCTTCACATAGGCCAAGTAAGAACCACACCCATGTTTCATAAACTTCTCGGCCGTGATCATCAAGATTACTCACGGTATAATCCACTCCTTTTCTCCATGTACTGTAACCAAACGGCCATCGGGCGTAGTCAGACCAATCGTCTTCTTTCGGCACATGATGTTTGCTTCGTAGGCCGCCAACCAATCCATCCCTAACACCACATCAAAACCTCCTAGGGCCATCATGTACAATCTAGCAGGAAACTTACGACCGTCCAACTTTACGAAGCAGTCGTCTATCACATCAGTCACTTTGGTAGACTTTCCTATCGTTGTCTCTACATAGAAGGGCACGTCTATCTTTTTATTCTTACCATGCATTTCATGACAACAGGTAGCAGATACAAAACTTCTACTAGCACCCAAATCGAAGACCACAGAAGCATACAGTTGGTTTACCAGAAAAATACCTAAAACAACTTCAGGGTCCACTCTGGCTTCTTCCAGGGTCATGTTGAATGCCTTTGCCTTGGCTTTGGTGTTCTCACTCCTCCCTTTCTCGCCCATAGTCTGAGTCCCTGAGCTCCCTGCTCCACCCTTCTTGCAATCTCAGCCCGAGTGGCCTACCTCCTAACACCGATAACATCGTGGTACCCCGCACTCTCTAGCATAATGGCCTTCGCCTCCACACTTAAAACACCGGTTCGTCCCCATTCAACATTCACCCAGGTGAACCTTCCCACACTTCTTGCATTGCCTCTCGTTACCCCCTTTACTCGATCCTGGGCGGCGATCGTCAATCCTCATCTTCTTTTCCTCGATCCCATAATGGTCACCCCTGAATCGCTTCCCATTACCATTCTTGTTCCAACTCTTTTCAACCTTCCTTTGAATTGGCACCGGATCCCTCTTATCATACAACCTTCCGGCCAAATCTACTACAGACCTGAAAGTGCTCAGTCTAGCAGCTATCATGTCCCTCCTGATATCCACGGGCAGACCCTGCATGTATCTTTTGATCTTTTTGGACTCTGGGGTTACTAGATCTGGCATGAGTCTTGCAAGCTCATTGAACTTGGAGGTATACTCTTGATGAGTCATGTTTCCAGCCTCCAAATGCAAGAACTCCTTTTCAATTTTATCCAACTCCTGATGTGGACAATACTCCTCCGATACCAGCTCCTTCAAACCCGACCACCTCATCCTTGCAACAGACTGTTTCCCCTCGGCTTGGACAATGTTTTCCCACCAACATAATGTCAAGTCAACAAAAGAATGGGAGGAAAACTTCACCTTTTGATCCTCCCTGCACTCATTAATGTCTAGAATGGGAGGCAAACTTCACCTTTTGATCCTCCCTGCACTCACTAATGTCTAGAACTGCCTCCATCTCTCGAACCCAATGATGAGCAGCGGTAGCATTACCGTTACCATTAAAGGTCGGGGGTTTGTACCTCTGAAACTCCCCATAGGTGCACCCCTTAGCGGTCTCCTTCTCCCCCTCGCTATCATCATCAGGGATTACCACCTTGGGACTAGATGGCTCTTCCTCAGCTTTCTCCTTCTCCTCTGTATCTTTGGTCTTTTCACCATCCATTACTGCCCTCAATACCTCGATCACCGCTGAAGGTAACACGTTTTGCATGATGTTGTAGACTTCATTAGCAATAGCTTCCTTTACCGTAGACTTGAGGGTGGCTGATCCTTCACCCTCCTGGTGGCTATGAATACCCGAGTCCTCAGGAACTATCTCGGGAGCCTTAGCTTTGCTTCGTGTGACACGTGGCCCAGTAGTACGCCAGCCATAAGCACCCCCTAGGGTTGCCTTCCCAGGTTTCCTAATTACAGTGGCCAGTTGTGATTAGCCACGTACTTTACTCTTCATCCCCCAAGCATTCCCTATCCAGACCAAATCAGTGTCCAAATCTACTAAAGCACACAAATCAAATAGAACATGCAGGTAATACCGGTTACTTATGAAAGATTACCTGATGACACGTAGCTACTTGGGCTGGCATCCCTTCATTCGGTCCTATTCTCAGTTTAAGTTTAGGTTTTTGAAAATATTTACCCATTTCTCTTAAACTTTGGCTCTGATACCAACTTGTAAGGCTCCATTCCTGGAGACCTCACAGTTGGACAATCAAAGCATTTTTCATATAAGATAAATACATTTCATAAAAACATCGCAGCGGATTAAGTTATCAAAAACTATTCATGCATTAATATTTAATGTTACTAAATAATACATCATTGTATTATAACAGTTATAAAAGCATCATTCAGTCGTATTACAAAACAATAGAATCATCATGCACGAATGGATGCCAGTCTTTGCCCGTCAAGTAGCCTCACCCGCGTGCCATCCTCAGCAACATCCTTACCTGCCAACTGATATGCATATAAAAAGTCAGCGTTGCTAAGTGAGTTCTAGTTTAATAATATAGAAAATACACTTCGTAAACTTCATTTGGTGATCATTCATCAATATACATAATCAATCATAAAGTGATTCATTATCTTTCTTTCTTTCATTATCTTTCTCTTTCATTAACTAGGATTGCATAAAGCAAGAGCCTACATTGTTGGTTGGCAACATATGCCGAACCCCTGTTAGCCAACGTTTATCATGGTAGCTAACCCATCAACAGTTGATCCACACTGCTAGGCACGAAGCCTGCTCATGAACTAGGATCCCTATCATTCATTGGTCAATCCCCAGGACTGACCCCAGATATGCATCCTCATGGGCTATACAGCCGCACATCAGTTGAGCTAACAACAACAAGGTCGTGCACCTCCATTCATTTTGCTTGCAAGGCTTTTCATTCATCGTAAGGGCCCGGGGTAACATTCATTAAGTTTCACTATTCCTCTTTTATTCTTTCGTGTCCACTTGTAATGGATAATACTTACTAAAATGTACATTACATAATCACATAACATGAAAATATATAGACATAGAAAAAGTAGCGCATAAGAAAGAACCAAGCATAATAATCCTCAAACAAACATAATCTTTCCTCATACAGAAGTTCTCCATACTTCAATTCTATTCCCAAAATTTCCAGAAAATCCCAAGTCTTTAGACAAATGCGGATGAACTTAGGCAAATACGGATGAGTACAACAAATGCGGATGAACAAATGCGGATGAACATTCTCAGGAAATTTTCTAAGTGTCAGGAAATACACATGAAACGAATGCGGATGACTAAAGCAAGACACATGGACACTGTAGCAAATGCGTATGGACAAAACAAATGCGGATGAACACTTAGCAAATACGCCTGAGCGAAACAAATGCGGATGAACACTTAGCAAATACGCATGAGGACTTAGCAAATGCGCATGACGACATAACAAATGCGCATGAAGACATAACAAATGCGCATGAACTAAAGACTTTGTTAAATGCGGATGAACATAAAAACTAACCTGAAATGAAACTTATGCCATTACCAGAACCCAATCATCATTCTAACATGAACACAACTTAGATCTATCAATCTAACACTTAGAACATCACAAACTTAAAACGATCAACAAGGGAATCACACAACATAACCATATCATCAACATCGTTCGCACCATACATGAAAAAAAAATCATAACTTGTTTCGAAAACATCAGTCAAATATGCAAACCAGCCCCAAATAAGAAGAAAACATTTTAAGGAGGGGATCTAGAACTCACCTCTACTGCTTTCGAGTAAAACTCCACCAAACCGAGAGCAACCTGGAGTTCAAACGCCTAAACACACCAAAACACAAAATTGAACACAAAAGGACACCAAAACTACACTTTAGCCCCCACCACTTTTGCAACTTCTCCTTTTATCATTATTCTTTTTTTAATAAATTTCCGGGTGTTACAATTTAATAAGTACTCATGAGAATTATTACAAGTATTTTTTTTACTTAAAAATATAAGATTTTATCAAATTCCTAATTTCCACAATTTTACATATGAAATATATAATTAATTACTAAACACTCGGGTCGAGTCAAAATAATATTTAACTAACCGAGCAATATGTCAACTTTAAAATACAAGGGTTTTCATACACACTCAAATAAAATATAATGTATTAATATTTTGTAAATAATATATATTTCATAATTATCAATCTTATATCACCAATGGGTCGTCGAATCGAACACTTTATTACCAAATTATGTGTATGAAACAATTACATTTTCTCATTACATGTAGTATCAATTACTTAGACATAAGTTGCCTTGATTATTCTAAGGAGAAATAGGTTGGATTTTTCTAGGCACTTGGATACTCAAAGATTTTCATACCCGGTCAATGATTGTCACGTGAGTTTCACATCCCTATTTTTACTTATTTTCGCTTTAGGGAAGATTACATGCAAATTACTATTTTTGTGAACACAATTAATTGTCAATGATTTCACATATATAAATGGTTTATTTACCATATGAAGTCCCCTTTAACCGAACTGTTAATTTACTTTAAGCAAGGCAATCATGGATAGTACTATTGGGTTTGACTATCCCCGCTCGAGTTAATTACCCTAACTTTGACCGGAGGTCTAAGCTTGTTCACCCCTATGCTTACGGTAGGCATAGGTATAGACAATATATTACAGTTATAATATAGCTTTGTTTGTGGTGCTTATATAATATTGTAGCCTTGTATAATCAACAATCGAATCATAGAAAAACTTATGGTCCATTTTACTGTTTACTATTAATTTAAAACCTATAAACTCACCAACTTTATATTGACCTATATTTTATGCATGTTTTCTTAGATAATTGATATATGCATCAAATTAAGCTAGCATGGATCTCATCACATTTTAGGTCATTCATGCAGTTGGGACATATTTTTGTGTTGTCGTGTTTTGAAAACAACTTACATCAGTACTATTACTTCTGCAGTTTAACTCTGAAAACAATTATGTGCTTTTAAATTTATTTGCTACGTATGTTTTACAAAATCATATAGTGGTCGACCGGTGACTGTGATTCCATAACGTTCACGCCTCACAAAAACCGTCATGGTTGGGGGTATGACAAGGTCGATCGGTGGTTTGACTCTGAGATTTGGTCACAAGTGGTTCTTGGATTTCCTCTAAATCCACATATTTTTCTCCAATCCCTTATGCAAGGAGGTCCTGATTTTTATTAAAACCTGGTTTTCAACTGGATTATAGAAATATTAACCAATTCTTTTTGGATATTTGACGAAAACTATTGCCTCAAGATTATAGATTATCTGGAGATTGATGTTTAACATAAGCATTGTATCCCAACGCCCTAATAGTTTGGGTTTGATCTCATGCAAAATCTAATAAGGCTTTTTGTCCACCTTTTAGGTCGGAGATAGATTAATTATTTTAGCGGCAATCTCAAAAGTGAAACTCCAAAAGGAGTGATGCAAGTTTGTACGACACATCATTGATCGGACCATATCCAATACTGTTTGATTTCTTATTTCAGACACACCATTAAGATGTGGTTTTCTGGGTGGAGTGAGTTGTGAGACAATCCCATGTTAAGTTCTGGTAGGAACTTTCTATAATATACGATTATATAGTTAGGTAATGATTACCAATTATATCTTCTCATTCTCAAACTTATCGGGGCGCTTAAGAGAACTTTTTTTTGGATTGGTACGCTTCACCATATCTATGTCCAGTATTCTCTAATAATTGGCTAAAGTACTTCTTATAGAGTTGAGTGATAAGTTGTTACTAATTTAGCAATGTGCGGCAATTGGCCCAAGACTCTAAGAAAACTCGATCCATCTTGTTCAGGCATCCGTAGGCCAAGCCTCACATGATGTACCGCCCAAACTATTTGGACTCTTTTTAGATTAGGCTTTAGGCATGCCTTTTTTATAACTTAAACCCAAAACTCCATTTGTATCCCCAATCTCAGAAGAACGAATATAGTCATTAGGCCCAAAATATTTGAATCCATTAGGCATGGCTTTTTTTTTTTTTTTTTTTTTTTTTGTTGCTTAAGCCTAAAACTCCATTTATATCTCTGATCACAAAAGACCGAATAGAATTGTTAAGCCCAAAATATTTGGACTCTTTTTAGTTTTAGGCTTTTAGCCACTTAGGCATGGGTTCTTTTGTAGCTTAAGCCCAAAAGTCCATTTGTATCTCTAAACAGAGAAGACCAAATGGAACCGTTAGACCCAAATTATTTGGGTTGTTTTTAGTGGTAGCTCATTAGGCATGGTGTATTTTGTAGTTTAAGCCCAGGACTCCATATGTATCTCTACTTCTCTAGTCACAGAAGACCAAATAAAACTGTCGACCCACGTCTCCGTTACTGATATTTATTTGGTTGGGTGTTTGTTTTGCTTGTTTTAATTTTGTATTGTATGATTGTTTGATTTTTTTCTAATTATTCATTTACTAATTTGAATCCTCATGTTTTTTTTTCTCAGATTAAAATTTTAAAATTTACTAATAGAAAAAACTAATTATTAATCATTACATATTTACATTTGAATTTATACACTTGCACAAAGAATAACCTAGCCCTTGAGCCAGTTCCAACATTATTGTAATGAGTTCAATTGGAGTTCGTATAAGCAGGTTTTTTAGGCTTTTAAGGTAAGTTGAACTTATTATTTATATATATATATATATATATATATATATATATATATATATATATGTGTGTGTGTGTGTGTGTGTGTGTGTGTGTGTGTGTGTGTGTGTGTGTGTGTGAGTGAGTGTGGCTTGTGCGCATTCTATTAATAACCATGAATATGTTAACAAATATTAACAATCGCTTTAAATCTTGTGCTATTTATTTTGTAAATTGTGCAAAATGCTTATAATTTTAATATTTATGGGACATATTTAAAAAAATACGATATGTATAGTCTTTTGATTAAATGCATATATTCACCCATATTATATGCAATATATACACATTTTAAAGTTTTTTAAGAGGACTGAAAATATAGGTGATAAAATCAAATAAATAATGAGAATATAAAAATAAACCGTTTTTATTTAATTTTATCACTTTTATTGAAACGATGTATAGGTATCTTATTGTACAATATAACCTATAAATGATATAGATTTCTCTTTTATCTCCATGTCTTCTAATATTGTTTGTGATTAGGTTAGTTTTATAACAAAAAGAATATATTATATTAAAACATGATTTATTAATAAATAATACATAATAAAAAAAATTATAACATTACTCATTAAACCGTTTTCATTTAATTACTCCTGATATTATTTTATCTCTAGTGGTGGTTCTCAGTTCCATAATTTCTAAAAACCGATTTTTGGGATGTATCCTCGGTTCAAGATATTATTAGAACTTGGCTTTAGTTACTCGACTTCAAAACCCAAACTAAAAGTATCATTTTTTCTTAATATGTAGCACCAAACCTTTTGTAATGGATGTAAACTCCGATGTGTGTGTATATATATATATATATAAACTCCGACGTATTTTATATTGAAGTTAACGCGTGGGGTTGGTTGGTAGTTAACTAGAAAATAGGATTGTCCTAATTAAAAACTGTGCTTGAAAAACATATAATTTTAAGCATACAATTAATGATAATATGAAAGAAAATGTATGCTCGTTTATTTGAATCGACCTTTTGGCCAATTGAAGTGTTGAATTTGAATGGTCAACTCTTCACAAATGTCAATGCAGCTTTGCTTTATTTTAAGATATACGAATCTCTATGTCAACTCTTAAATATAAAGAAAGTACAACTTTGTAAGCGGTTAAACCTCATATTAAATATACATTAATTTGCGCGACCAACATTATGTATTAAACAATTAAATTAAATGGTCTTATACTAGTTACTTTAGATCGACTAGAATTAAGACTATCCTTCAGCCACTGATCTAATTTTCTCAAAATTTATATGATCAGAAGATGACGATTGCACCAATTCATAATGAATAAACAAAACTTGAATAGTCATCTCGACTAGCCAAATACCCTAATGGCTATTCGATTAAAACATTACTCCAAGGGTCATTTTGACTAAATCTTTAATGTTTACAACTTTATTTGAGTATGGTATAATCCACCATACAACTTCCAAGCCATTGATATACCTCCCTACAGAAACCACCATTTTCAACTCATTGCACCAAATGGCTCCATCCATTATACAACTCTCGTACCCCATTTTTATATGAGTGGGTGTCTTATATTATAGGGGATGGTTGTGAGTGGTTGTGAGTAAAGGAGAAATAAATTTTATGGGGGTTGTACCGTGATTTCCCATATTTAAGCAATCAGGATACAACCCCCATAAATTTTTTAATATTTTAAAAATGGATGTAAGTAGATGAGAGAGAAAAAATAATGATAAAAGTATGAAAAAATATTATTTAATTGAAAAGAAAAAAGAAAAAATAGATGTTTTTAGTGTAATTATAAGGATGTGATGGTGGATGGATTGTGAATGCTCTAATACAGGCTATTGCCAGAATGCCAGATAATTCGACCAAACAACTTTTAACTCATTTCGGTGTAAATGTCAATTTTTATGGTTAAATCATATTTTCTTGTCCTTGTTTGAAATTTAGGTTGAGTTGTAAGTAGAGGTGTGCAAAAAAGCCGGTTTGAAAACCGGTTCGGAAAAAAAACCGAAACCGGTTTGGGGCCTAAACCAGTTTGGCCCAAACCGGTTTCAAACCAGCCCAACCCGGCGGTTTTCATGCGGTTTGAAGTTCCATCCATCCAAACCAGTTTCTAAATCGGTCCGGTTTCAAACCGGTTCTCAAACATGTTCTCAAACCGGTTTTCAAAACTAGTCGTTGTATGACGGCTTTATAGCCGTTTTTTGGCCGTTTGATGTCTTTTTTGACCCTTTTTTGGTGGTTTTTTATCATTATACCCCCATTAGGTTAATATATATATATATATGTATTGAATGTTTTGGTTGAATCACAACAACTTAAAATGCTCTCTACTCTCAAAAATCATAAAAACGCTCAATACTTTCCTTCTCTTAGAAAAAACTCTCCCAAAACTCTCTCAAATGGTTTAATCAAGTGCTCAATCATCCATTGGTTGTGATGCGTCTTCAAGCAACGTGGTGGTAGCAATCCTTCCTGCGAATAGGAACCCCGAAATATGGTGCAATTACGATTTATGTCAAATGGCTAGTGGTCCGAACAAGGCTCGTTGTAAGTTTTGCCATAAGTTTTTCAAAAAGATGCAAACACAACGTTGAAAAACCACATTGGTCAAAAATATTGTAAGGCGTTAAAAGGTGAACCGTCTCAAGGTCAAGCTTCGATGACAAACGAAGGAAATGTTTGGGTTTATAACGTTGATGCGGTTCTGGAGAAAATGGCGCATTTTGTAATTCAAGAAAGCTTTCCATTCAAACATTTCGACAACGAACGTTTGACTCGACTCATTCAACGAACTCTCCAACCACGTTACACCAATGTAAGTCGTGCTACTCTTCGAAGAGATTGTTTAAAAATATGGAAAAAAACTAAAAATGAATTAATATCTTATTTTGAAAATTTACAAACCAGTGTTAACTTAACTAGTGATGTTTGATCGACTCCTCACGGTTCACCGGACTCGTACATTTGTGTCACTGCCCATTGGGTTGAACCCGATTCGTGGCAAATGATGAAACGTATAATTGCGTTTGAATTGTTTGATTATCATCACACCGGCCAAAACATTTTTTATTTTATTGATAAAGTTATTAAAACGTATAAATTAGAAAAAAAATATTTTCTATATCTTTTGATAATGCGTCAAATAACACGCTTGCGATAGATCATTTAAAATTAAAATATAATCCAATGTTTGACGGTGTGTTTTTCATAGTCGATGTGTTGCGCACATCATAAAATTAGCCATTCAAGACGGCTTAAGAACGATTGAAACGGTGAAAGATGGTTTTAAAAGAATATTACGTGACATTTTTAGTAATAACCAAAGATATAGTAGATATCGCAAGTTTTGTAAAGACGCAAATTCCAAATGTTTAGGTCCGAATTGGGACGTACTTACACGATGGAATACCACTTGTAATATGTTTGAAAAGGCTATTGAACAAGAAGAAAGTATAATAGCATTTCATAATAGTTTGGTAAGTCGTGGAAAGGCAAATACCTACCATCCATCGGGTTGGTCCGTTATTGAATAAATAAGCAAAATGCTTCAAGTTTTTAAAAACACAAATACTTGTCTTTCTGGAGTTTATTATCCAACGAGTCCGTTAGTACTTCACCAAATTTATTTAATGACTACAAAATTAAATGAGATGTCGTTTAGGGGTAGACCTTATTCGGATATGATACCCCCAACGAAAAAAAACTATAAAAGTATTTTAAAGAAATGCCTCCGGTTATTACATGTGCCGCTGCATTAAACCCTTGTTTAAATTTGTCGGGGGTTGAAAATTTACTTGATAAAATTACTTCTAATTTGGATCCAGAAGAAGAAAACACATTTTATGCTCAAACTTTAAAAGCTACTTTTAACCAACAATTAGCAAAAATGTTTGATGTTTATTTATTAAAATATGGTGAAACATCACACATCCATGAGTCATTGAGGCATGCGGCACATGCCGAAAATTCAAATGATTCAATGTTTGTTTTATATAATACTTTAAGAGATGAATCTAATAAACATTAACGTGGTAACACTCCGAGTAGTAAACTCGGGAGGTATGGTGGAACAAACTTTTTATCCACCATGACTTCACACGATTTTAAAAATTTTGACTTGTTGGCTTGGTGAAAAGATAAGGAAGATCAACTTCCCATCCTATCCACCATGGTCCAAGATTTACTAACTGTCCAAGCTTTCACGATAGCTTCAGAATCTGCTTTTTCCGTTAGTGGCAGGGTTATATCGATAAGACGAACTCGACTCACTCCCCAAGCGGTTGAAATGTCAATTTGCTTGAAGGATCATTTGGATGATGCGGAAAGAGTACAAGACAAATGCTCACTTGAAAGAGAATTGGAATACGAAGCAAAATTATACGAGGACGAGGTAGAGAGCGGATTGACACCCGGAATGACCGATGATGAAGCGGCATATGATGAGTACCTTCGTAACAGCTCCGGTTCTGGTGGCAAAGAATAACCATACAAGTATCCAGCGAACGAACGGAGAACGACTAGTCGACTAGGTTAAATGTTTAGTTTTTAAAAAACTATTATTTAAACTTCTATGTTGTTTAAATTGTTTATATGTTTTATATATTATATATTTCACTTTCATTATTTATCTCACTTTGAGACGTTAAGTCGTATTGATTAACAAATAACATATGATATAATAATTTAACATTAAACAAAATAATGATATTAATAATAATATTAATAACAATAATAATCACAATAAATAACAACAATAATAATAATAAGAACCACCACAACCATGATATTAATAACAATATTAATAACAATAATACTCACAACTTTTATTTTATTGCTTTTGATTTAATTAATATAAATATGATTATATATTTTTTATATGTTAACAAAAATTTTATTTTTCTTTAAATTAAGTAAAAGTTTTATTAATATAAATATGATTATATATCTTTCATATCTTAACATTATTATATTATGAATAACAAAAAAAAAAAAAACCCGAACCGGTTTGGGCCCGAACCGGTTTCCAAACCGGCCCAAACCGGTTTCATAGGGTTGGGTTTTTCAGCCTCTGAACCGGTTTAGAACCTGAACCGGTTTGGGGCCAAACCGGTTTTGACTTGGGTTGACCAAACCGGTTTCGGTTGGACCCCAAACTGGTTTTCAAAAAAAACCGATATGTACAACTCTAGTTGTAAGTCCGTTTAACATTTTTACAAGTACCCACAACTTCATCATCCCATGGTGTCACCAACGTAACTAGGTAATCGTATTAAACTTGCAAAAGAGCAAGGTACTAGTCGGCGTTACCCGTGTTCTGTTGTAGGGCATCGGGACTCGAACTAAAAGATAAGTGATAAGATGGCTAAAAGGATTTGACATGTTTTTTACAATGATGATAAATTAACTTTTAAGTTTGATACTTTAATCAATGAAAAATTTGGTTCATGTAAGCAAAAAATAACCAATACATGTTTACATCTTTATCGGTTGTGCGCATCTCTAAACCCTACACCCATAATTCTAAAGCTAAGCCCTATACCTATAATGTAAATGCTAAATGCTAAACCCTAAACCCTAAAAACTAATTTCTAAACACTAAAATCTACCAAAAGCTAAACTTTATAGCTAAACGCTAAATCTAAACCCTAAAAGCTAAGATGGTATATTTTGACGAGTTAGTTCCAACGTCACAGAAATGTTTTCAATTTCTATTCGTTAGAATTGTCACGTGTCAGTTTTCTAATATTATTTAGACTTTCAGACAAATTGACTTTTTATAATTTGATTATTCGCATATAAGAGTGGAAATTTTTATAAAACAAGCCTAATCTACTTTATAAGTTGATTGCCATAATGATGTGTAATTATAACAACCACCATTGATTATCAATCTCATACCCTTGGATCTGTTGTCTTGTTAGAACTTTGCTAAAAAAACTCAATGAGATAAAACCATAGTTAAATAAAAAAGAGTGTAGCACATTTGTCTCCTTCTGATGGATCATTTATGTTACCTCCTTAAAAGCCTTACTTAAAGCTCAATGGAACAAAACTCCGTGAAGGAAAAAATAGATCAACTTGTAGTGTTGGATCATTTATGTTATCTCCTTAATGTTGGTATGGCCTAGAATTGACGTTTTGAGGCACTGTTTCTTCGGTAAGCCATATTTATCTTTAATATGACTTATTATTATGAATTAATGAAAATATGACGTGTGAAATCCCATTTGTAGTGTTGGATCACTCGATGATGGATTCATGATTGTAAAGGATCGAATGTGAGTTCAGATCTGTTATGGTAAAATTCTAAACCCCATCCCCTAATTATGCATCATTGTATTATGGGATAAATCGAGGTTTTGGAAAGAACCTAGACCGGTAAATAATAGTTAGGATGCATAAGATTGTTATAATAAGGAAAATAACCATGGTAAACAAATCTGTTATGGGACAAATATGGTGTGACCTCTAGTATATTTGTTAAATTGTTTGTTATTTCTGTTATCTCTTGTAAGTGTTTGTTTAGTCATTAGCACAAATAGGAGGGCTCATTTGTAATTCCTTTTATCTTGATCTTAATTGGTATTTAGAATTATTATAATTTGTTTTATTATTAAATAATCAAGTTAACAATAATAATAATAATAATAATAATCATAACCTATGAAATAAATAAAATTATATAAGTCTAATTATATTTTTTTCCAAAGTTAGAAAAACCTGTAATTTAATAACTTGGGCATAAAATAATAAAATTAAAACCATAGGGACCACACTGTAAATTTGTTCTTTTTTTAAACAAACACAACTTTGGGCATTAGTGCTAAAACACAAACCACAGGGACTAAAGTGTAAACTTGTATAAAACCAAAATTGTTCCCCCCGTCGCCCCGTAATTCCGGCGACTCTCCGGCCGCATATCTGGCAACTCCGGCGCACCTTAAATACTCGATTTTTACCCAGTTAAACCCGAATTAAACCACACTTTACACTCGTCCAGGGGTTTCGAACGCTGCATTGGTTACTAATTGAATTCATTCGACGGTTTTGACTCATTCCATCAAAACCGAACCTCATTCAATGTATTAACACCAATCGACTTGAAACGGATCCAATCATGCGAGGGTTAATCACCATATGAATGTTTCTAAGCTTCACACACTCCCAATTTCGTCTAAAACATATTCAAATTCCGGATTAACCACAGTGTACCTATCGGACCTGTAACTTAATCGAATTCCAACGTCCGAGCATCATAAGCAACGATTGACAGAGGGCTTTTGATCTTATACATCATTTGAAGCTTCTGGTACCACGAATTTGATTGTAATCGGCATTAACCTCTTGAACCGAAGTTACCCCAGTCGCGCCCTTGTATGAACCTGTTTCAACCGATCCTACACCGAATCAGGTAAATTATAAAGTCCTATACCCTCGAATAATCATGGGGAGGTAAAGCCCCATGATTAATTCCATTAACATCGAGAGCTTGATGCTTAATTGGGCAGATTTTGATTTTAGGGTTTATGCGAATTGGGGGATCATTTTTGAATTAGTTTTTGTTATTTTGGGTTGCGTTGTAAGACAGAAAATAGGGCATTGGCCCACTGGTTAAAGCAAAGGGGGAATGGGCAGGAGGTCCCGAGTTCGACCCCGGGTACCTGCAATGTTTTTTTTTTAAATTCATTTTATTATATTATTTCTAGCTTAGAAATTCTTAAAATATATTAAATAGTATAAAAATCATTTTTATTAGAAACTAAATAAAAATGTTTTCTTTTAAATTTTTAAGAATTAAACTTAATAAATCTTTTATTTTGACTTGGAAGTATAAAATTTGTATAAAATATATTTTTAAATTTTTTAAAATTGTATAAAAATTATTGGGAATTAAATGGAAATAGTTTCTTTTAAATTCTCAAGAATTCTTAACTTATTAAGTTATTCATTTATATTTTAAAAGTTATAAAACCTAATTTATTATTAACTTTAAAATTGTAAAGAAATTAATCTTCTTTAATTCCCAAGGATTTCAATTTAATAAATTCTTTATTTTTATAAAATATATTTACAAGTTCAAATTATATATTTGAGAGAAAATAAATACATATATGTACATATTTAAAATGTGCATCTCTTTTTAATCATTTAAAATTTATAAATTTACTATTGTATTAAATAGTAAATAATAACTCTTTGACGGTAAAAGTTTTACTTCTTATTAATGGATTTTACCACAAAAATTCTTATTTAATCATTTAAATATTAAAACAATAACAAAATGTATTTATCTTATAACTTAAAATCGTGGGCTAAATGATTTATAAATAACATCGTTATAATATCACATTGTTATCCAAAAATCCCAAATTTAAATCATAGATTCCCAAGTACCGTTAACATTATAATAATCATGATTAACTTAATACGTCGTTCTTTAGGTTGAACTTTAACAAATCTTCGGCGTTAGTACAAGACTTCATATTATTCATCCTTATTATTCATGTGAGTTTTCCATACCCCATTTTATTTTATTTCACACATTTGGGGTGAAACATGTTAACCTTATCAAAAGCACACTTGTAAAGACGTTTTATACTCTTGTAACACTCGTGCAATTCGTCTTATATTTTGTCATGGTTATTTGGATTCTTGTAATTATTATGTGATTAACACTTGTAATATACAATCATTAACTATTGCTATCCTAGCGACGTCATAGATCTATAGGCCTGACAAGCCTATTTGGTGCTAAAGCCGAGGTTATTGCCGGCTCCTGGTGACGTATTCTTGATCACCATGGGAACCAAGTACACTTGGCTAATCGTATAATTTCATTGTAGCCATATTTGTCAAGGTTTGATTGTTACATTTGTTGTCCATTTATATTGCATTGTCCTTTAACCAATGACATGAATTGCCATTTTATTGTTTATATATATATATATATATATGTATGTTCAACCTATGGGAAACTCACCAACATCATATGTTAACCGTATATTTTTATCATGTTTCAGGTAACAAACCCGCTTAGTATTGCTTAGAAGATATGATATCATCTAGGGATTTGAACCTAGAGAAAAATAAAGAGCATGCTATGAGAACTTGAATGCTGAATTCTTATTATGTTATGTTTGTTTAAATTAAGACTTATGTTATGACAATGTTGCCATGAAATGAATATTTTAATAATATTTACACTTTGTAATAGTGTTGTGTGACATGAACAATCTTAACCCTCACATCTCAACGTTTCCGCCGTTAAGGTTGGGGTGTGACATATGGTTTCTTTTAGAATGGTTAAGGTGATGTCATATCATGTCATAACCTAGTGGTGATAATAAGCAAGAAAGGATTGTTGTGATATGACAAGTCAATTTGATTTAGTCACTGTGTTGGGTGTGTGCGTGAACCCTAGCTTTTCGACGTATGTTTGTCTGAGTTATATGGGAAATGATGACCAGGGATGGTGGAATCCCGAGGGGTTCCATGTTTGAAGTTATAACAACATGACATGAATGTCTATGTATTACTGGGTTTCAATACGCTCGCCGACGAGTGTCCGGACACTTATTGGAAAAGCTCATCGCTGTGAGTCTAATTGTCGTCTTTTTCTTAAATGTTTTGGGGTTATGTTTGAGCTAATTAAATGATTTGATAAAAATGTTCATATGTGTGCGGAGAAGTAAATTAATCTTGAGATCTGACAGCCATGGTCTTAGGTACGTCCAAGCCGATGATGGGTGCTAGGGATGGGAAAATCATTAAGGTAAAGAGAGGATTAGTAGACGTAATGCTTAGTTCAAATCTCAAGATATAAGTTTGCTTAGTTGGATCTATGTAGATAAGGAAGCCACACTCTTTGGTTAGATACACAATTTAAGCCCACAGCGGAGATTGTGGATAGGATTAGACTAGTTCAAGGCCATGATAGAGACTATGGATAGGACTAGCGGATAATGATAGTTTGAGACCATAGCAGTGATCTATGAATAGGAGTAGGGCTAGTCTGAGGCCACGTTAGAAACTATGGATAAGGCTGAGTTGGATTGCTGGCGGGGGATTCGGACGGTGATTGTGCCATTAACCTATCCTCCCATTGTGTATATAATAAAACCTGGAAGGGCACATATGTGATTCAAAAAATTGTTGCTTGTTATGGCAACGTTGGTATAGGTTTGATTTGTTGATATTTAGTTGCACACGTTGTTATGATATCTATCTGCTTTAGAGTCATTGGTTATGACTCCCCAACAACGTTGTTATTGATTTGCTTTAGCTCATGATGGAAGTTCTAGAGATGCTAGGAGGCACTAGCTAGGTCAAGGAGACTTAGCAGCTTAAGTTTAATAAGATTTTCATTTAGAACATATTGACTGAGTTAAACCTGCTTGGGACAGTACACTTGATGTATTTACACATTTGCAATTTGAACGCAATGGGTGCGTGGATTTATGTAAGCACCATTAATGTTTTAGTTCAGTCTACTTTGTTGTCTTGAATGATAAGTCTTCCAATGTATTATTAAATTGTGAGATCTACAACATGTCACACCCGTGAATTATGGTGTGACAAGATACAACTTCTTGATTGTATTTACTATTCTTTGTTATAGTTTGATTTGATTAGGGTTTACTTTATAATATATTATAATGTGTCTATAGGCGCCTTTGACTCGGCTCGCCCACCATTCCAAGAGAAACCCACCACCCAAAGGCTCACTGTGGTAAAACCCTTGACCCACTTGGAGCATCTTGCACCTAGTGAGACTCCAACTCATGACCTCCACTTTGAAAAGTTATAGAGTGCTTCCTCCTAAAACAGTTGATGTAAGACTCATTGGCAATTATTATTATCATCCTAAGACTTGATTTTATCAGCTACCTTAATACCTTTGTCTTTTTCCAAAGCAAACAAGCATGAAAAGACATTTTTTAATACCCCAATCTCACACCGATTATCCAACCAAAATTGAGCAGATGCCCCGTTCTTGAGTTTGCATTTGATTAACTTATTTAAGTCAACATCTAGAATTCTCAAGTCCTCCAATGCTTTTATGATAATACTTTTTCCACGGAACCCCCTATGTTCTTGTTTTAGTTCCATGAATGGCATTTATGACTTTACTCCAGAGAGCATCTTGTTCATTCTTGAATCTCCAATACCATCTGCCCAATAGTGCCAAATTTGAGCTACGAATACTACCAATCCCAAGCCCACCAGCATTCTTAGGCGCGAGACATCTCTCCCAACTAACCCAAGCAATGTTTGGTATTGGAATTTAAATAGACATTCATTTATTAAATAACAAAAATTTTGTGTTAGTCTAAATTAGTATATGACTCGATAAACTATACAGATCTTATATATTGAATTCAACTAGCATAAGCCTTGTGCGTTGCGGCAATCAACTCGGAAGTCTATATAAATGACCAATGTGTTAAAAATTTCATAATGAAATGTTGATAAAATTAAGAATGCTGAAAACCTTTATGCAAGTTCAAGTACTACAACAAGCGTAGTGACGTTGGTCTAAAT
The DNA here is from genome assembly GCA_025506505.1 of Flaveria sonorensis. Classification (NCBI taxonomy): domain Eukaryota; kingdom Viridiplantae; phylum Streptophyta; class Magnoliopsida; order Asterales; family Asteraceae; genus Flaveria; species Flaveria sonorensis. The sequence continues at coordinate 18,081,792 of CM046423.1, read as the reverse complement.
CTTATATAATATATGAATCAGTTAAAAATTCATGTCGAAACTTCAAGAAAAAAGGCTACTGTAATTGTACTGGCGTGATAACATCCTATTTTATATAAGAAAATGAAACCATAAAAAATCATGACAATAACATCTGAATTTTTTTTAAAGAAAACAAAACCGTTAAAAATCATATATATTATGTAAATATTAATTGAAAAGAGTATAATTTAATTATTTGCTTTGTTCATGGAATCGAACCTAGATGTGAGCTTGAAACCCACATACACTTTACTACCAAAGCACACATACATTTTTTAGAACCCATATAAAAAAAACAAACATTGAATGAAGCATCAAGCAAGCTTATTATATGCCATGAGCTTTTAATAAATTATTATCATGATATATAATAATCCTTGTGGTATTTAATTTTAAAATAAACTATTATATTGCAACGTCATAACTTTTGTTATTATATTATTGGGTTTAAGTAAATATAAAGTATTATGCCGGAGCTTAATTATTTTTGTAAACTAAAGTTCATATCAAATTAAATTTTAAAAGATATTTTTTTTAAAGTCTTTAAAAAATGTACTAATAAAACATTATATATATATATATATATATATATATATATATATATATATATATATATATATATATATATATTTAATATGTAAAAAATTATTATTAAAAAAAAGCTTGTTTAGGCTCGCAAGCCGGCTCGAGTTCGATATTTGAAGCTTGGGCTCGAGCTTGATATCTAAAGCTCGGGCTCGAGCTCGTTTAGTGATCGAGCCATAATATGAGCTTTAGCTGGGGCTTGAGCTCGTCTAAGCTCGGCTCGATTCGAGCTTTTTTCGAGTGGATCTTGAGTAGCTTGTGAGCCGGCTTGTCTCATTTACACTCCTATTACCCTTCTCTTCTTGAACCCACCCTATACCCATCACCCTTTTCTTGGTTTCATTCCTTTAAGTCATATCCAATGTCGGTATTGTTATCTGCCATCAAAAGAGGCTCTGGTGATTCTTTGATATCTTTGGGAAACTAATTGAGCTGTTATTTTACGTTGACGTTAACGTGGTGATCTTGTGTTTGCACACGTATGCCTCCATATTGGTGCCTACATCGCTACTCTTACTATCGAGATCTATCCTGGCGCTAGTAAGGTTGTGGTGACAGCGACATATGGTATGTCTACTTGTAACAGTGATGTTAACGAGTTGAAGCTAGATTTATGGCATCTTAGGCTCTAGTGTATTTCTATAGAGATCTATCCTGGCGCTACTAAGGTGCCGGCTGCCAGATCTCCTCGGTTCGAATAGAGAATCATATGCCACCCGGAAACTGACGTATAATACGCATGCTGAATAACGTACGACAATCAAATCTCACCGGCTCGATCGGAGGAGATACGTCAGCAAGATACCGAGGAAGATAACCCAAAGCTCGGGCAATCACCGTGATGTAAGCGCCGCCGTACACCGCTCCTCGCTCCTGGCGATGATAATACGAAGCAAAATACTCCGCCAAACATCTCGCCAGGTTGCACCTAGTTCCCGTAAGCAAACAATACAAGTAAAATAAGTCGGGAATGGTACACCACTCTCGACTCTTGCCACGTCCCGTCATAGATGTGGCGATCATGCGATGTAAGTAACGGATGAGAGGATCTCTAATGCAGTGACCCTGCTTTTAGTCCTCTGAAACGGACCTCCGACAATCTGTGGCCACCAAACTCTCAATCGACTCTCCTCAATCTCAGTAATACCTTTGGTGAATAGAGGGGTAACAATCTCTGGCTCAAAGTAAAGTCCCGAGAGAACGGCAAACTGCTCAATGGACATCTTATGTGAATGTCCATATAATGTAAATGAAATCTCAGAACGCTCATCGTACTCCTCCATCTCATTAGGACGAATATAAGTAAAGGTGGATAAAAACTCCACCATCAGCTCTCGGTAAGAAGGCAAGAACGCGGTCTCGAACAAACGACTCCATGGCTTATCGTCTCCGATAATACTAGCAAGTCTATCGCGCTCTCCGAGCTCGGCCATCACCTCCCAGTCGACGGCTTTTTGATGGCCGATCTTCATACGTACGAATTTCGAGCACTTCTTGTGCTCAATGGTCCCGGGCTCAAATTGTAACCAAGGATGATTGGCAATAAAGTCAACAACGTCAGCCTCAATCTCTGAATCGGAAGACATATCTGCATAAGAAAATGAATATAAATATAACGGCTTTAAAACATAAGCTGCGTATAGGACTCCTAGTCACCCACCCCCTCTATACGCGGGGTATAGCACTATACGCAGCGTATAGGGGTCCCAAATATAAACTCAGTATAGCCCACTAGTCTAGTCACCCACACCCCTATATGCAGCGCATAAACCTATACGCAACATATAGGGGTCCCACATATAAACTCAGTATAGCCCACTACTCACCCATCCCTATATGCGGCGTATAGGCCTATACGCAGCGTATAGGGGTCCCACGTATAAACTCAGTATAGCCCACTAGTCACCCACCCCCCTATACGCGGCGTATAGGCCTATACGCAGCGTATAGGGGTCCCACGTATAAACTCAATATAGCCCACTAGTCACCCACCCCCTATACGCGGCGTATAGGCCTATATGCAGCGTATAGGGGTCCCACGTATAAACTCAGTATAGCCCACTAGTCACCCACCCCTTATATGCGGCGTATAGCACTATGCGCATCGTATAGGTTGTCAATCTCTTTATCTTCTTTCTCTTATGCTATACGCCACTACAGCCCCGCGTACAGGTCTATAAGCCGCGTACAGATCATCGAAATCTGAACTATACGCCGCTTATAGACCTATACGCGGGTCTGTAGTGGCATATTGTTCATAGACGCAATTTTTAAATCAACGATTAAAACACACAAAACGCTACTTTAACGCTTAAACTATTCAACGATTAGGTGTCGGTGGACCTGCACCCTTCACCCATACGCCACAGGGCTATACGCGGCGTATGGTGCCATATGACGCGTATAGCCATGCTGAATGATTGATTAGACTTAGTCCAATTTTGTCGTCTTAAAAAGGCTATACGCGGCGTATGGAGCCATACGCGGCGTATGGAGCTATACAAGACGTATAAACACCATGACAACGACTGATGCGACATGGAATCTCAGACATTTATTGTGGATACCTATACATCTATGGACCAATACGCGACGTGTAGATGGGTGTTAATTTATCTGGTGGGGTGTCTTTATATTAGGACCTTATTTTAATAGGGTTTAGATTGGGTATTGAAATGTTTACTTTAACATAAAGTCATATTTGATGTATTGAAATGTTTACTCAAAAGTAAAGTCATCATTGATGTATTGACAAAGTGGAGCCTTCTTGGTGGCTTCGATATAGAATTCGGAGATACCATCACGCGGAGATATGCCGCGTTTTGCACCAGGTAATGCGGACGGCTTTTGACTTTTATTCTCTCTTTAATGTTGGCTTTTGACTTTTATTCTCCCTTTAATGTTTAGTTTCTCAACATTTAAAAATTTTAATTATATGATTGAAAATTTTATATTTCTACTCATTTATACACGTAATTGTAAAGTGTTGAACTTTCTGTTTCTCTTTTCCTCTTCAATCACTTGCTTAAACTTTTTTTTTTGTTTGAGGAAAAATTAGGAGTTAAGAGGACACAATATTATCTTTAAAGGTTTCTTGAATTTGACAGAACTATTCAGATTGATATAAATTTTTTCTCACTTAATGTAATTTATCCCTTAACAAGGATACAGTAATAATATGTGCCACTTGTTTTCTGTACTTTTCATGTTTTATGATTTTTATAAATTAGAATCATGAGTATTATATGGATTGATTAAAAATAAATAAATAACAAGTAATGAAGAATTAAATTATATAAAGATACTTTGTTATAAGATGTGATTGAAGTTACTAATTTTTTTTTTATTTCACACTAAAAATACAAACGTAAACAAAAGAAGCGGAAAACATAATATCAAGCTTACAAATTATAACATGTGACACAACTAATTACTTACTCATTACATATAGAATATTTTTTATGCGTCACTATTAAAAGAAAAGTTAAGGTACAAGAGGAAATAGTATTGTGGCAAAATAAAAACTTCCCGCACTCTTTCTAAACCTTTGTTTATTTGGACACCCCCTCTTTTTATTTCTCTCTATATATCTCTCACCGGAACACATCCTAATTGGATGCTTCGTGGCCACTGTTATTTGGCAGGAAATATGCTCATGGTGTAAAATACCTCCTATCTATGCATTCTCTGTCCGATACCTTTTGGATTGCTGTAAATATAATAATATCGCTAGAATGAGGGGGAGAATCATTGAATTGATCATTCTGGTTGCAGCTTGCTTGGGCAATCTGGAGAGAAAGAAATAATTTGATATTCAACAACAATGAGATCAAAATTGAAAGAATAATGAAAGAAATCAAGGTGTTAGGTTACCTATGGATTAAAAACCGTTCAAACTACAAGGATTAAAGTGGGAAAAATGAAAATTATTTGTAATTTAACATGTAACACGGGTGATTGTAATTCAGCATTCTAGCAACTTGCTAGAGTATGCATTGTTGGTTCTTGGTGATAATAAAAACTTTTATCGTTCAAAAAGAAGATGTCCCCAACAACAACTCTATGTTATTGTTCGTGACAACTCATAATCTAATAAAAGTTCATTGCATCATCGTTAGCGATGATGGTTGTGACAAAAATGTTTGAGATAATGATTTAGAGTGGTGAAAGTACGAATTACCCGCACAAACCTAGCTATTCATTGGAAGATTGTTAAAGTTTGAAGTCATAAAACATTATTAAAGTTCAGAGTATGTTTTAAAAGTCATAAAACTTTATTAGCCCAACGATGTTACAGATACTAAGAAACAAGTTGTAATGATGATTGTAGTTAACATCAAAAGGAAATTCAAATCAAGAACACTAAAGAGATTTACGGTGGGTTCGTAGATTTATAATTCACTATGAAATAAGTAAAACATAAGACTCTTAAATTAAAAACTATATATGGTCGGGCCGGACCATATGGCTAGGGTGGTAAGTTGTTGGGTATAAATCAATGTGATGCAGATAATCTGATGTAATCTATAGTTTAGAGGATTAAAATTGCTAAAGCCAGAAAAATAAAATTATTAATTCTTTAAACTTAATTAATGTGGTTTGTTGGTTAACCGGCTCCCACTAGAACATGTTAATGGTTTTAATATATTTATTAATTTATTGGATGCCTCTGATATATAATATTAATGGTAAATATATTATTTAAAAGTAAGTTAATCGACACCTAATGTTTAAATTTAAAAAAAAAGTTTTTAGGCTCTTGAGAATTTGGGTCTTATGCGGTTGTCTATCTGAAACAACCTCCAAATCGGCCATCTCAAGATAATTACTTAAAATTACAATGCTGTGAGGAATGTATTTAATGTCTCCACAAATTCATAACACCAATGAATCACACAATGTACCATTACAAACTATTTAATAAACCAATGTGTACCTCACTTCGTATCAATGTGGACCTCTGACCTCTCTCTAACACCAATTTGTCTTCGAGTGGACAACCTATCGGTAAATTGTACATTCTCCAATCATAATGTTATGTTTTTTAGTCCTGCAAAGTACGCAATGATTTTTTCTAAAAATTGAGGTGTTGATGTTCCAAAACAATATAAAAAAGCGAATCATATATTAATTTTATTCATGATACCATAAAATGTCATGACATCACATATTTGGATAGGTTTTTTCACGTATTATTAATTTCTCCATGATTTGAAATACTTTTAAACCCCAAATCCCAATTGTGCTACCTAGACAACTACAATCCAACTCACACGAGTGCAACAAGTGATTATAGTCTCAACAACATATATGAAATTCTTCTTATGGATAACTAATATACCACGGTACCACGGTAGTATTAATACACACAATATATGTAACCAACAACTGAAACATCAAACTACAATACAGAACACTATTGTTGCATCTAGCATAGTTTATGGAAAAATGCCCCTCATATAACTCCTACAACATTGCAACTTTCTTTCCTATGATGCATAATGTGCGGGTTGAAACCATCACGTAGCTCTACATACCACATTTGTATTTTCTGAATGTTTTGTCATTATAACCTGTGAAATGTTACTCCACGTATTACGTTAACTTTCATATAACGCTTTTCTCAATCGTTCTCTAACATAACATGTAGGAAACCGCCATATAACCTACGTTATAGATTCTTTTGTTTACAGATGACATACTAAAACTCATTTAGATGTAAAGTATAGAAATATCGCAAATAAGTGTTCTTTATGCTTTAAAACATGAATAATTAGTTAACCGTTGATTGAAAACATATTTGACACTTAAAACATACCAAAACCCCCCACAATTCCATCACAAAGTCTTTATAAGCCATCGAAACCACAAACACAAACTCTTTATCTTGATATTGTCCTAGTGTGTGACCCTTTGATCACCAAACACACTCGTCGATTATGATTCTTTTGCCAAATGTCACACCTTCAAAATCCACGTGCGGGGTTTTCCCGCGAGACGTGTAAACAAACCAGGATCGAAGTCATTAGTTACTCAGAATGACTCTATATATAACATTTTAAAAATAACTCAGAGTTTAAAACTTTAGAACATTGCGGAAGCTTTTAGTTAATTTATCAAACCCAAGGCATAGAAAATTAAAATGCACAAAACACGCGCCCAAACCATTATTTGGAAGTATGCAATAAAAACCAAATGTAAATAGATGAATGTTCAAAATCATGCTTGACTCATGAGTGCTCCTAGATGCAACTGCTAATAACGACCTGAGAAAAACATACTAAACTGTCAATACGACGATTGGTGAGTTCAATAGTTTGCATTTATCATAAATAATAATAGTTATAAAACATAAGTAAGTGCATTGAAATAGATAGTTAATCTAATTTCATAAGTAATAACCATAGTGATTTCACGATCGAAGCTGACTGTGTTTGTTTGTTTGCCTTCCGTCACGACATTCCAAGTCGTGACAATGTTAGTTGTTTAGGACAATATTGCACCCGCTTGACCTCCATTCATACGAGTGGGGCTTGTCATACCCAGTAGTACTACCCAAGATTTCCCGCTAGTTTTCTTAATTAACGATCCGAAAGTGTAAGGTCATTCGATGGTACATCACACTATGTTATACTATACACAACTTATAATAGTAAAGTGTTTGTAAAAAGTAAAGTGCTTGTAAAAAGTATGCTATCTCCCCCAAAAAGAGAGTGTATAAAAGTAGGGCATTAAACTCACCTGGTGCCCAACAAGTAAGCTAAGCGAAGCTAGCAATGATTGGAAAGAAAGCCCGTCAAAGGTTACCTAGAACACATGAGTTCGTAAGTACGTGTAACTAGAATAGCTTAACAACCCTAAGTGCTCAATCAAAATATTGACCGAAGTGATTTGGAAAACAATGACACATTTGACCTAGTTGACCCGTTGGTGATATATTTATTGAAATCTTGTTTGATCAAGTATAGTAACTCATTACCTAAGATCATCATACAAACGATTCACGTATGTCACATTATGAACCTTATGTTCTATCAAGATCATCATACTAACATAGTTTATCATACAACACATACGAACCTCAACAAATCATCATGCTCAACACAATTATAAATAAATCCCAACTAACAAATCATACATTGAGTTTAATCACGCACAACATGTCATATGAAGCCACTCATAACTTCACATCTTAAACCCTGCCAATCCTACTAAGTAGGGGCCTCAGATTCGCAGGCGTGTATGATGTTTATCATTATATTCTCAAATATGGTTCATACAATTCATACACATTGAACATACATAACAATGACATACTATAATCCAGGCATAATTCTATAACCTTCTAGTATAAACCCATCACATTGCACAGTATCCCTCATGAAACCTAGGTTTCCCAAATAACCCATCAAAGCATCCAAATGACCCAACTAACGAATTCTAACCCAATAGACACTATCAATAAGAATTCTAACATGATCTTAACACCATATGCATGCCTAATTTACAAAATTAATACGATCATATCCATAAAGTTTCCCTTTCGGGAAGGTAACACCCAAAAACCAAACTTTCATCAAAATCGATCATAGATTCATCAACATTATGCCTAATTTAGTTCATAGGAACCATCTAAACACACTAAACATCCACAATTCATCAAATCCCAAATTCTCATGAACAAAAGTTTCAACTTATAGTAATGTATGAATGAGATGTTAATTTTATGAAATTTAGGTATAATCCACGTAAACTATCATCAATACAATACAACTAACATCATAGCATCATCAAACAACATCAATTTCGAATTTCTCAATGCCAATTGAACTAGGGTTGTTCTTGAATTAAAAAACCATGAAAAACTTGTTGAAAACTCACCTTAAATCGTGTAATGATCAAGGTTGACACTTGCTAACATGTTGTATTGCTCAAAACACACCAAAAATCAATTGAACTAATGTTTCTTGATCAAAATCGCAAAGGTTTGGGGATGGGATGGGGTCGGCCGTGACTTGGGGGTTGTGGGGGGCTAGGGTTTGGTTTTTGTTAATATTAAATTTAGTAATAATTACTCAACAAACCCTTCTTGTTTAAACTTTATAAAAACTAATCTTTTTAAATAATTTTAACTACAAAACACATGTATTATTATTAATCAACAATAATAATCATATACTCCAATTAGCAACAATACACATACATCATATTGCACAAGTCGTCACATTATAAAGCGAAATTCATAAATAATATTTAAAATTTATGAATCACATAACCACATATTAATAATCAAAATTATTAATTAAGTTATTATTTGTTATCCAAGGTTAATTATTATTAGTTCAATATTCAACAACAACTAGTGTGCGCTTACGACACATGTATGCAAACCTAACGGAACTAACAGAGTTTGGTAACGGAAAATTACTAGTGTCACACCAAACACATACAATTTCCATGAAAATTCTCGAATGGTCTCGAGTTTCAAGAATTGTATTACAGATATTAGTGTGGTTGTTTTGTCTCTACTTGTGGTAGTTAGAGTTTGTTGTGCTAGTTAGATTCTAGTTGATATATTCTTCTAGATTCTTATATTGATTTCTATATGTAGTCCTTTTTTCTTTTATTATGATAATAAGAAAATACTACAAGTGAATTCACATACCGTTTTATAGTATAAGAGCCTAAAATACTAGGCCCAATCAGTACTGAACCAATACTCAAAACCCCTATACCGGGCCCACAAGGAAAGCCATAAGCATCACCACCCCTAAATTTGTTCCCTAGATCAAAATCAACACTACCTATTGGAACATTAGTGAGGTTAGTAGCAAATTGACTAGAGGGCTGCCACTTCGAACCTTCATGACCACCACCATACCGACCGCCAACGCCTTTGAAGCGATTACCATGCCTATTAGCTCCACCAAATCGACCACCAACAGTTCTATTACGAGACTAATCAGTAGGTGTCTAACAAAAATGGCAAATTGAAGCTTTGTGACCAAATTTAGCATAAATCTGACACAATCGCCTTTGATGAATCAGCATGAGGTGGGTTATTAGTAAATGCAGTCATAGCAGAGAGAAGACGTTGAACATTTAATTATCACCGCTTCAATTGAGCTTTGTACGTGAGTAGCTTGGATCATAGTTGAGAGAATGTGAGAATTTTCTCCTGATTCTCAACATTCATAACAAAATTCTCAAAATCAGCATTAAAACCTTAAAGAACTTGCAACACCAGTAAGTCGTTAGAAATTAGATCTGCAATTGCACTCAATGAATCGTCAATCTCTTTAGCTTCATTCAGATTGATAGTAATCAATTTCGTATTCTATTTGAGTAGATAGAACTGAGTTCGTAGTATACAGTGTAACATCCTACCCATTTTCAAATTATAAATCTGAACCCGTTGGGTCAATTGTAAAAATATCAAATACAATATTTAAATCATTTCGTTCATTTTAGAATTTCAAATGCAATATTTATGTTATTTACTTGATTTATATAATTTTATAGTTTATAAAACAAGTTCTTATAAATTTTTAAAGAATACTATTAATTATGAGATTTTAATCACCTAAATAATTACATTACAAATATATTTCATGATTTATAAACTTTATAAAGTTTTTATAAATAAATAATTAGTTTAATTATTTAAAATTTGAAATTATAAAGTATGGGGTTCAAAATGTAATTTCTGTAACTTTGTTATAAAAGTTTTGGCATAAAATAATGAGTACTTAAATCTATAGGGACCAAATTTGTAAATTTGTTTTGAAATCCAAACCCCCACCCGTCGACCCCCTGCTTCGACCCACCCTCTGGCAAGTCTCTGGCGACTCTCTCACAACCAAAACACTAGATTTCCTTGTAATCAACCAGCCCCTTTATGATCAAAAGTTTGTTTCGAACCCATAACCATGTTTCAACTCAATTTTAGTGGTTGTTATGGAGTGTTGAATCCAAAACCAAATCCTCATTCAACTCATAAAGTTTCAGATCAAAAATTAGAATAATTGGCTTAATTAAATAATTTGAAACGCATGTACAATCATTGTAACAATGATATTCGATCTAATTTGGTCAAAACAATCGTTCTAATGATAGTTAATGTCAATCGAAACCTCTAAATCTTATCATAACTCTTTGGGTTTGAAACAGTCTAAATCGATCCTATATAATAGAGGGGAAACCCTCTGCTTGATCTTTCAAAACTCTTTCAGCTCTTAATTTCATATAAAAACCTCACACACACACATCGGATTCCTCATCTTCATTATTGACCTGCAACTTAGTCGAGACCCATGTTCGAAGTAATATTAATCAAAATTGATTGGGGGCTATTGACCCTTATCAGTATTAGAAGCTTCGTCAATCATCAATATTGACTATCAACATCAAAATCGTTTAAATCGATTTCTCTATGAGCTTCAAACTTATTTCATCTTATTGCACTATATAGACTACATTCCAAGTAATTAAACCCGCTCACACACTCGATTTTTTATAGGTAACCAAAGCCCTGTGGTTATTTTGATTAACAAGATCAAATGGTGCTTCGATTTGGGCAAAATCAAGTTAGGGTTCTTAATGGACTTGGGGATTTCTTAAGTTCTGTTTTTCAATTTTTATATGTTTTTCTAAATAGATCTAGGCTTATAGCCCACCGGTTTAAACACTATACACACGTAGAAGGGGCCCATGTTCGACCCCGGGCACCCCCTTCTCTTTATAAATTTGCTTGTTTAATTATTTGGAATTCTGAAATTTTTTAATAAATTATTATATTAATATAAAAATTGTTTTTGTTAATTAAAATAATTTAGGAAACCATTTATTAATTTTGAAAACTTTAAAAATTATAATATTATAATTTATTTTAAAAATCATTATTAAACCATTTATAGGTTTAATCAAGCTTAAATGAATCCAAATCATTTTAAATTGATAGTTTGTAAATCTTTAAATAATTAATTATTCAATTAATTATTTTGATAATTAATTATTTTGACAAGTTATTTTATAATTAGTTATTTCTTTTTCATACTTTAATACTCAACCTTTATATAACCTTTATATAAGCAATTATTATAAATTAAATATATAAGTAACACTTAATATTCAATTTCACTAATCATTCATTATCATTTTCAAATTTAGTTACTTAATAAATTTATTATATTTTATTCAATCAAGCTATATTAATTACAATATTTTGTTTAAACTATTTTGTTAAACCCAACTAATTGACACCTAAATTCATATCTAGTCTTTAATCATTATATTGTTTTAATCTAAGACACCTTTCCTTAGATTAAAACCGTGAGTAAACCATTGGTGTCTAATCTAGCATATTATTCAACCATATTATTATATAAGTGAGTATTTATTACCCATTTTTATATATTTATTTTTTGGAAAAATCATGTGATTCAATATCCAATCATCGATATTCAATGTTGTTTCATTCTAAAATCAATTCAAAACCTTTTATGTTATTACTTGTAATTATGTGTTTATAGTTAGATAAACTGGATGATAACACAATCATTAATTCATGCAACCATGGTAACAATGATAGATCTATTGGTTTGACAAACCCACCCCATATGGTGATTGAAACCGGAATCATACATTCATAAGGCTTCGTCTGCGGACCGAGTTAATCGTGTCATTAGGTTTGATTCTATTGGTTTGTCTTTTATGTTACACTATTGCATTATATGTCTTGACATTGCCATGTGAATTGAATAGTTTTCAATCATTTTAATCAATCTATATGTAGTCAAGCCTGTGTTTACTCATCGGCTAATTCGTTTCCAAACGCGTTACTTTTTCACATGATTTCAGGAATGCAGTTTAGAGGACTTCTTCATGCTCACTTAGGACTTGGACTTAGTCAAAACTAAAGAAAATTGCATTATGTTTACTTGAGTTTTTTTTATTGTAATGTATTGATTAATTAGTATTAATCAATGAAAATGACATTTATTTTTTTCAACACATTTACTACCATGTGCTATGAGCAATCAATTCACATCTGTCCACCCCGATTAATTGGTATCAGAGCCATGGTTATAGGGAATTAGGTTATTAGAAATGAAATGACCTAGACTATAACTAAGAACCTTACACATGAGTCATCTCATGTACTTTATATGCTTAGATAGGATTTTATATGCTTATACATGATTATATACCTTTATTTCAACCAATGCACACATGATTCTCAAATCATATTCTAAGACATTGTGTGCCTAAATCAAATGGTTTTCAAATTTTGAATTTTGAATTGATATTCTTGGTTTTCAAATGTCGTCAAAGTCTGTGTCCTATAACTGGAAACATGTAATGCTAGAAGAGTGAGATGCCTGTATCTAAAGGTGAATAGTCTAGGCAAGGTATTCATATAAATCCAAATCAACTGATTGATCCATTTACCTTATATGGGAACATTTGGAGTGAGTGTTCGCTTGTAGGTACACATGCCTTCTTTAAGGTTGTGGTTGGCCTAATATTTTAATATGTCAACGTATCGCTTTGGTTTGCGAACCAAACGTTTACGCTCAAAACATCTCATTGTTATTTTGAATCATTTTATCCTTGATTTTGATTTCTGAACGCTCAAAACATCTCATTATTATTTTGAATCATTTTATCCTTGATTTTGATTTCTCAGATTTTAAAATTCATTATCCAATTCTCATCAAGTTTCTTACTAATCTTTTCTGAATCTTCTCGTCAAAACCGTTCACGTTCTTGAAAACCCATTACAATCAAATATGTTATTCTAAACTATATCCTTAATCTTAGCGAGCATGAATTCCCACCGACCTTACACCAATGCAACTTGGAAGTTTTCGCAAGCTCTTAACCAATCTCCCTCCCGTTCGTCAAGTCGAGTTTCGTATTGATCTTGTGCGTGGTGCTATATCCATGGTAAACTCTCCTTATTGTCTTGTATAGTCTGAAATGTAAAAGCTTGTCAGCCAAAAGTCCACTCAAATTGATGATTCTATCCACTTTGTCAAGAAACCCGTGAAATTACAAATTATGAAATCAAATAAACTCAAGCGTAACTAAATTCTTATAGTTAAAACTCATTGAGTTTAATGTGGCCATAATTCACTTGGAAATATAATGACCAAATGAAGTCCCAAATACATCACCTTTTTGCACTAGCCTCCTTGTGATTAAATTTCGGGACGAAATCTCCTAAATTAGGGGAGATTGCAACATCTGACCAATTTTCAAATTATAAATCTGAATCCGTTGGGTCGATTGTAAAAAAATCAAATAAAATATTTAAATCATTTTGTTCATTTAGAATTTCAAATGCAATATTTATGTTATTTATTCAATTAATATATATTTTTAAAATTTATCAAAAAAGTTTTTATAAGTTTTTAAAGAATACTATTAATTTTGAGATTTAATCACCTAAATAATTACATCACAAATATATTTCAAGATTTATAAACTTTATAAAGTTTTTATAAATAAATAATTAGTTTAATTATTTAAAATTTGAAATTATAAAGTATGGGGTTCAAAATGTAATTTTTGCAACTTTGTTATAAAAGTTTTGGCATAAAATATTAAGTACTTAAAACTATAGGGACCAAATTTGTAATTTTGTTTTGAAACCGAAACCCCCACCCGTCAACCCCTTGCTTCGGCCCACCCTCCGGCAGGTCTCCGACGAGTCCCTCACAACCAAAACACTAGATTTCCTTGTAATCAACCTGCTCCTTTATGATCGAAAGTTTGTTTCGAACCCATAACCATGTTTCAACACAGTTTTAGTGGCTGTTATGGAGTGTTGAATCCAAAACCGAATCCTGATTCAACTCAAAAAGTTTCGGATAAAAAAAAGAATAATTGGCTTAATCTAACAATTTGAAACGCAGGTACAATCATTGTAACAATGATATTCGATCCAATTTGGTCAAAAAGATCATTCTAATGATAGTTAATGTCAACCAAAACCCCCAAATCTTATCATAACTCTTTAGGTTTAAAACAGTCTCAATCGATCCGATATAATAGAGGGGAAACCCTCTACTTGATCTTTCAAAATTTGTTCAACTCTCAGTTTCATATAAAACCCACACACACATACATCGAATTCCTCATCTTCATCATCGACCTGCAACTTAGTCGAGACCCATGTTTGAAGTAATATTAATCAAAATTGATTGAGGGAAATTTACCCTTATCAATCTCAGAAGCTTTGTCAATCATCAATTTAGACTATCAACATCAAAATCGTTGAAATCGATTTCTCTATGAGCTACAAATTTGGTTCATCTTATTGCACCATATAGACTACGATCTAGGTAATAAAACCCGCTCACACTGTCACACCCCAACCAGCGGTGGAATATGTCAGGGCGTGTAGATTGTCCATAACATGTGACACTATTAAAGTGATATTTATTTAATCAGCCCAATTACAAAAGTCTTACAAAGAAACCATAAATTGTTCAGAAAAAAACATAACATAAAATAAAGTTTGATTTATTAACTAAGTTCATAAGCATCCTGCAGGACCGTTAAAGGGTTCTTAACACTTAGTTAACACACTTAGGAGGATATTAATATCAGTTAACAGTTCAAATATGGAACTGAGAACTTTAACAGATGATGCAATGCACAACACAAGTAAGTAAAGAACAAGAACACAAGATATAAGTTTTCAAGGAAGTAGTATATTGCTTCTCAAGTTCTATTACAAGTGTTTGCACTTATGTTTAAATACAAGAACCTTAGACTCTTTATACTAATCCTACAACCGTCAATTTACAAAAGACAGTTGGAAAGTGACTAATCTAGACAACAAGATCAGCCTAAAGTCAAAAGACAGATTGCCTTTTGACTAGTGACTATGACAAGCCATAGCTCACTTGACTTTTCTACTACAAAAGTCTAAAAAGAAACAAATACAGAAACTTGCAGACAAAGACCTTATCTACTTTATCATAAAGCATCGGAGTTTCACCAACTGATGATAGTTGGTGAACCACCAGAGTGGGCAGCGGACAGATGGTTGCTTTATGATAAAGTTGATGGAAAAGGTGACTTTTCTCTCTCTTCTAAAGGTAAATCAGTCTCGTATTTATTCAGCTTCGAAAGACTTTGTCTTGAGAGCTTCGGAAGACTTCATCTTTATACTTCGGAAGAGTTGAGTCTTTGGCTTCGGAAGACTTGACACTTAGTGTAAAGCTTCCTTATCATTTTCTTCAGAACTTATCCTTCGGAAGATTTCATACTTGGCATTCTTCTTTGTATGTGTAAAGCTTCCGAAGTTAGTTCTTCTTTGTTCCTTAGTGCATGTTGGAAGACCTGGTTGTTTTGGCATCTTTTGATTGATCCTTTGGTTGCATCAGCCTCTTAACCTCAGAGGTTCCTAAAAACTTCCCCTAGGCTGATGCTACCAAAACAGAGAGGTATTCAGATTAGGACAGTCCACATGAGAATCTTCAGAACTCCTTTCTTCATCAGTAGATCAGGATTCTTCAGACTCATTGTTAGACCCTGAAAGGATCATACTTGCCAATTCAAGAAGTGGTTGGAGGTTGTTCTGGTTGGAAAACATCAGTTACAGAAAACAACAAAAAACAGAAGACAAGAAAAGACAAGTATAAAGCACCCGCATTTGTTAATGCGGATGACTAGTGAACAAATGCGGACAAGTGTTTGTTCACCCGCATTAACAAATGCGGATCAAGACAACTAATGCTGAACATAAGTGTTCATCCACATTAGTCCATACGGATGAACTGAAGAAATGCTGACAAGAAGTGTTCATCCGTATTAGTCCATGCGGATGAACAACAATAAATGCTGACAAGACTTGTTCACCCGCATGAACTAATGCGGGTGAGCAAACACAAATGCTGAGAAGACTTGTTCACCCGCATGAACTAATGCAGGTGAGCAAACACAAATGCTGAGAAGACTTGTTCACCCTCATGAACTAATGCGGGTGAGCAAACACAAATGCTGAGAAGACTTGTTCACCAGCATGAACTAATGCGGGTGAGCAAACACAAATGCTGAGAAGACTTGTTCACCCACATGAACTAATGTGGGTGAACAACTTACACTGATATTTATTTTGTACTTAGACTAGATTCTCTTGTATAGATCAGGGTTAGTTTAGTCTTTTGTACAGACAATGAATACGCCTATAAATAGGGTCACATTCCCTAACTTTGTAAGGTTATTGATTTCAACAGTAATATCCATAATATTTTACAACATTTACTTCGGTTCTTGATTCTCTTACATTCAAGCGTTTACTATAGCAGTTAATGTTCTTTAATATAGTAATTCCGCTGCTATATTATTGACTCAGTCCACATATTCGATCCTAGGTTGAGTCACATCAACCGAGAATTTCATTCTCAAACCCAGTCAATTGGTATCAGAGCCTTGGCTCTTGAATTCATCACAGAATCATCTTGGATTTTGGGTGAAAATCGATTGAACTGTAGACTGAGTTGTTCATCAGCAAGATCTCCTCTTCTGATAAACAAACATACTGTAATCGAACACCACAAATTACAAAATCTTCAGATCAGCTGCTATCGAACCCAACAACACAAAATCAAGAACTTAGAACTCCTTCAAATCGACAGATCTAAACTTAACAGACCTGTTCTTGACCGAAAATAGAAGATTTGAAGAAAAACACACTGTTCGAACTTAAAATCAACTTAAAAACAGTATTCAACAAGTTAAAAATCAGTTTAACTAACATGGATTCCTATAATCATACTGAAAATGGTCATGCATCCAAACCTCCTATGCTTAAACACAAATATGAGTTTATGCAGTGGAAAATTCGTTTCAGAAACTACATTACAGGTGTAGATCCTGACTACTGGATATCTATTTGCAAAGGTCCCTACATTCCACCGTCTCTAAATACTGATCAAGCTGCTCAGTACAAAACTGCAAGAATTCCCATTGAGGATCCAAACTTAACTCTTGATGATGAAGAATATAAGAAAATCAAGATTGATCTTAGAGCTTATTCCATACTTACACAAGCACTGAAAATGGATGTTCTAAAAAGATTAGAAAAATATGGAACAACTAAGGGTGTCTGGGATGCTTTACGGATTATGTGTGAGGGAAGCAGTGAAGTTACTGAAATTAACAAAGACAAGTTGATAAATCAGTATGAGACATTTCATCATACCAAAGGAGAGTCTATCTCCAAACAGCTTCACAGATTTGTGCAACTTGTAAATGACCTTGAAATTATGGGGGTCACTTACAAGGAGAAGAAACTAAACAAGAAAATGCTGCACAGCTTGCCTAAAAGCTAGAAACAGAATGTTACAATGTTGAAGAATACTCTTGATTTGGAGAGTACTAGCTTGGATATCATGATTGCAAAAATTAAGGCTCTTGAACTTGATGAAAGGAGCAGAAATCTGAGTGGACCTCAAGCCATTGAGGCTTACAAGTTTCCATCTGAAACTCATTCTGTTGAAAATGCCTTTGTTACTGAAGAAGAAGACTTTCTGTCATCAAGAGATCAAACAAGAACAACAGGATTTTGTGCTGCTCCATAACCTCAAAAACAACCATCTTCTGCCCAACCCACTGTATCTCCTAACAACATGCATGATGAGCAAAAATCTGAAGAACAAAAGGTAACTTACAATGCCTTTGTTGCTAGCTTTGAATCCTACCTTGGAGGGAGACTCACATCAGCTCATCTGATTCAAGAAAATCTAGAAGAAATGGATCCTGATGATGTTGAAGAAAAGGATTTGCAATGGCAGATGGCCATGATTGCTATGAGAGCAAAGAAATTCTTTTGAAAAGGGAAGAAACTGAGTCTCAATGAGAATACAAAGCTGGGATATGACAAATCCAAAGTTAAGTGTTTTAACTGTGGATTGAATGGTCATTTCTCTCGGGAATGTAACTCTCCCAAGAGAAGCAACAATAATTTTCAAAGACCCTCACATGGCTAGCATGCTTCTTAACACGACACTAACTTTCAGCCAAGCAACTTTTATTCACACCAACAACAAAGTCAGCAGCAGCCAATTCAGCAACAACAAAATCAACAACAGCCAATTCAGCAAAGACAACCTCTGCTGACTCATCAATCTCAAGGAAGTAATCAACAAACTTCAAATGCACTTGTCATCAGACAAGATGGAGTTTGTGATTGGAGCGTGTATGCTGAGGAAGTTCAACCACAGTTTCAGAATCATGCACTTATGACACATATTAATGATGGACCAACTCCAATGCCATCTGAGGTAAAATCCAATCTATGTTCTGAAAAATGTGTTCTAGAAGTACAGGGGTACAGGGAACACAATCACAAATTGGCTAATAAAATAAGAAAAGAAAAGGTGAAATCAGAGATGTTAAAACAAGAAATGAGAATTTATGAAGTTAAAATCAAATCTCTATTGTCTGACATGGAAACACTCCATGGTGAAAAGTACACACTTGTGGCTGAAAATGAGAGGTTAACTGAATTGTTGACCAAATCAAAAGCTGAGCAATCAGCTACTGAAATGAAACTTGAAAAGTTTCAGCTCTCATCTGTCAAGCTGCAAGAGTTACTTGCGTCTCAAAAGGGGGCTAAAGATATGACTGGAATAGGCTACAAAACTTGTCCTCCTCCATATAATGATAACTACACTGTTATGCCTGAGTCACTTACTCAATCAGATACAAAAGAATCTAAAATTATTGAAACCGAATCAATGATTTCTCAAACAACAAATCCTCAAAACAAACCAGGTGTTTACATTGAAACTGATGAGGATAAAATTAGATTGGGTCATCCTATCAAAATCAAAGAGTGCTCAGACAAACTTGTGGTTATCAAGAAACCAAAGAGCCCAGTCAAAGCTATTGTGCCTTTTGTAAAATTTGTTCCACAAAATTTTAAATTGAATCACAATGCTGAATGCTCAGTGAAACCATCTGCTGAAAGCAGATCTAATTATGAGATCATATCTCCTAAAAATTCAAGCAAATCAGACAGGGTTTCATTGAAGTTCAAGGATAAAACCAAAGCTCCCGTAGCTACCAAAGGAAAAACCACTTTTGTTCAAAAATCTAAAGTGAAATCTGATTCACCATCTTCATCAAATATCAAACAAGGGAGTGGGTTTGATATCGTCAACAAAGAACAGGTAGAACAATTCGATAGGGAAATAAGGGAATACAAAAAGAAGCATCATCAGTCAACAAAAACAAAGCAAGTCAGAATTGTGAAACAATCTGTTGGCACTCCAAAGACTGATATGACTTCTGTTTCAAATTAAAGGACAATCAAATGTATTGTGAATTCTGTGATATGTCAATCACACCACAGATGAATGCTACTTCACCGAGTACTGCTCTATCTGTGACATGAACAATCACTCAACAAAAAACTATCATTTTAACAAATATTGTTCATTGTGTGATATGACCAATCACAATACAATTGAGTGTTACTTTAATAAAAAAGGATTGAAAAATTCACAACACAAGCCCATTTCATCGGTTCCAACTGACAAGGTCAGACACAAAAGTCCAACAAACCTAAACAAATCACCAAATTCTCATCAAAAGTATAAAATCAAAGTGATTTCTGAAAAACAAAAATCTGTTCATCCTTTGCACAAAAATCAAAAGGAAAGGTTTGTATACTCCTCTGACACATCAGATGAAATTGATGAACTGAAAACTTAAAGAAACAAAAGAAAAGGGCTGAAATCATCCTCCTCTAAAACACACACAAGAGGAAAGTATCAAGAAGTAACAGTGATAGATGCCAAAGGACAACCCAAGACCATTATGGCTTGGGTTCCTCATTCTAACTAGTTTTTTTTGTGCTTGTAGGGTCATTCATACAGGTCCAATAGCTTATGGTACGTGGACAGTGGATGCTCCCGACACATGACAGGAGATAGTTCCCTCCTTCATGACTTCAAGCACATTCAAGGAACTACTGTGGCATTTGGCAGAGATTCACAGGGCGGTAGAATTACTAGAGAAGGTTCAGTGACGAATGGGATTCTGAGCTTTGAAAAAGTCAATTACTGTGAGCAACTGAACTTCAATCTGCTCAGTGTATCCCAGATTTGTGATAAGAAATATTCTACTCATTTCACCGACACTCATTGCTACATCTTGAAACCAGGATTTTACATTTCTGAAGAATGGGTTGTCTTGAAGACACCAAGGAAGAATAATACATATGTCTTGAACCTTAATTCTGCTCGTCCATCAGAAGAGACATGTCTATTGTCTAAAGCATCATTTGATGAATCACAACTTTGGCATAGACGCTTAGGACACACGAATTTTAAAAATATGAATAGATTGGTCAAAGGGAACCATGTAATTGGTCTTCCTCAAAAGGAATTTCATTTTGTTGACCACTGTACCGCGTGTCTCAAAGGAAAACAACATAAATCATCTCATAAGCCAAAACTTATGAACACTAACGATTGTCCATTGAAGTTACTTCACATGGATCTCTTCGGGCCTACTCACGTCATGAGTATTGGCAAGAAGATTATTGTTTAGTGATCATTGATGACTTTACTCGATTCACATGGGTCTTCTTTCTACTTCATAAGAATGAGGCGCCCCAAATCATAATAGATTTTATAACCAAAATTGAAAATCAACTTGATTTAAAAGTAAAATCTATTAGAAGTGACAATGGGACGAAATTAAAAATGAAAGCATGAGTTCATTTTGCACCACAAAAGGCATTGTTCATCAGTTCAGTGCAGCTCGTACTCCACAACAAAATGGAGTTGCTGAAAGAAGGAATAGAACAGTGATTGAAGCAGCAAGAACAATGCTTGCTGATGCAAAACTGCCCATTACATTTTAGGCAGAAGCTGTTAACACTTCATGTTTTGTGCAAAATCAAACTCTGATAATCAAAGAACACAATAAAACTCCTTATGAACTTCTTTTTCATAGAAAACCATTCATTGGATTTTTGAAGTCATTTGGTTGTCCTGTCTCTATATTGAACACCAGAGACCATTTAGGAAAGTTTGCTCCTAAGTCTGACGAGGGATTCTTCGTGGGATATTCCTCAGTGTCTAAGGCTTTCAGGGTGTTTAGTCCTAGATTAAACATCATTGACGAACCAACAAATATTCAATTCAATGAGCATTTGTTTCCCAAATCATCAAATGGTCCTGACTGGTTGTTTGATATTGATTCATTTACAAGATCTTTTGATCAGTTCAATTTGTCAAATGCAGGAACATCAGGGTCAGTTGAAAGAAGAACAGACTTCCCAATGATTCCTCCTTCTACTGATCAAGACAATGAAGAAGTGCCCTTACAAGCTGATCCTATCCGGTAAGTTACACAAAATGAAAGTATCTTAACAGATGCTGGTCGCAGTTCAATGCCATCTCCTTTAGCTGAACCTTCAACTGAAGTGAGACATTCAGAACCAATGCACCAGCTGATACTAACAGAGATGGAAATGATGAGAGTATTCAGAGTTCTGCCGAAGCTGAAGTTGATGTACCCTTTGATTCTGGTCATCACTCTCCCACACTACAACAACAAGATGCCTCTCACCAAGATGATCTGAATGTCTCCAATCTTGATATGTCCATTGCTGGTGATTTGATTCCAATTACCAGGACACACAAGAATCATCCAGTGTTCGACATTATTGGTGATTTAGACAAGTGGGTGACACGAAGCAAGTCAAGTATTACAAACATTTGTTTGTTTTTTTGTTTTCTGTGTCAAACTGTACCCAAAAACATTAAAGAGGCTCTTCAAGACAATAGCTGGATTGAGACAATGCAGGAAGAATTGCTACAATTCAAGAAACAGGAAGTATGGCAGCTGGTGGATCTTCCCAAAGGTCAATACCTTATCGGCACCAGATGGCTGTACCGAAACAAGACTGATGACAGAGGGATCGTCATCAAAAACAAAGCAAGATTGGTAGCACAGGGCTTACACAAGAAGAAGGAATAGATTATGATGAGGTGTTTGCTCCTGTTGCTAGATTAGAAGCCATATGACTCTTTCTTGCGTACTCTGCATCCATGAAATTCACAGTTTATCAAATGAATGTAAAGTGTGCATTTTTGTATGGAAAGATCTCTGAAGAAGTCTACGTGAGTCAACCTCCAGGCTTTGAGGATCCTGATTTCCCTCACAGGGTATACAAGCTTGATAAAGCTTTGTATGGCTTATATCAAGCCCCTCGAAAATGGTATGAGGCTCTGTCATCCTTTCTTCTTGACCATGGTTATGAAAGAGGGAAGATTGACCAGACTTTATTTAGAAAGAGAAAAGGGAATGAGATGTTGCTTGTCCAGATTTATGTGGATGATATCATATTTGGCTCCACCAACAAACAACTCTGCAAAGACTTTGAAGATCTTATGCATTCAAAATTTCAGATGAGTGCTATGGGAGAACTCACATTCTTCCTAGGTCTTCAAGTACAACAAACATCCAGTGGAATCTTCATCAACCAGTTAAAATATATGGAATCAATGTTGAAGAAGTTTCTCTTTGCAGACTGTCAGTCCATCAGAACACCTGTTGATACAAAAGTGAAGATTGGCCCAGACGCAGATGGCAAATCTATGGATCAGACTCTTTATCGATCCATGATTGGTTCACTTATGTATTTAACAGCCAGTAGACCTGATGTTATGTTTGTGTATGTGTCAGGTATCAAGTAGATCCCAAGGAATCTCACGTGAATGCAGTCAAGAGGATATTCAGATATCTTAAGGGCCAACCTGCTCTTGGTCTATGGTATCCAAAGGATGGAGACTTCAATCTCTATGCATACACCGACAGTGACTACGGGGGATGCAATTTCAATAGAAAATCCACATCTGGCGGTTGTCAATGTCTTGGTCCCAGACTGGTGTCATGGCAGTGCAAGAAACAGACCAATGTTTCTGTATCGACAGCTGAAGCTGAGTACATAGCAGCATCAGCTTGTTGCTCTTAAGTTCTCTAGATTCAAAACCAGATGCTTGATTATGGTTTCAATTTCTTGCACACACCAATTCATATTGACAACACTGCTGCAGTTTTCATAACAAACAATCCTGTTCAGCACTCAAAAACAAAACGTATTAAAATTAGATATCATTTTTTGAGAGACTGTGCTGAAAATGGTTAATCAAGCTGATTTAGGTTAACACAGACAATCAGCTAGCTGATTTGTTTACTAAGGCATTTGACCCAAGTCGGTTTGAATTCTTAGTCCAATCAATCGGCATGATTAACCTTGATTAACATCAATAAATTCACAAAATTACAAAAAGAAATCAATTTTTGTTGAAGTCCTTGTTTTGTACTTCTTATGGGAGATGATATAATTACAGTCGTTATATCATTCACTGTGCTTAATTCAATATCTTGAAAGACTGACATGACTTACCTGATATGTGGGTAGGCTCAACTTGGAACAGAAGATAAATGCTGTGATACACTAAAGATCACATTCAACTGTGAATGCATCATCTTAGAGCATGTATGTATCTAACCTATCCAAGTGTATGTATGTGTAGTAACCTAAACACACCAGGTCATTATACCTTATGAATCTCATTCACATCAGTTTCTCCTTTGTTTTGTTGAGCAAAGACCTGGGGAAACAAGCACATAGTATTGATGTCTAGATCCAAAAAGAGTCCCAATGTGGAACACATCCAATACGGGTGACAAATAAAACATAATAAACAAAAAGAATCCCAAAGTGGATCACCTTCCAAAGTGAAGAGCAAAAAGAATCCCAATGTGGATCAAACAAAATAAGGATCAGGTAAAAGAATCCCAAAGTGGATCCCCCTTACCAAAATGAATGAGGTTTCATAATTTAAATAACCAGGTATTGAAAGTTATGAAAAAGTTCTACCATACAGTACATGAGGATAGTTGATCTTGCTATGCTTATGAGTGTGAGGTTCATGTTGAATGTTTTATTAAATCAAAACATGATAAAAATCACATGCATTATAATATTGACCAAGCATGAGTTTAAGAGGACAAATATACCTTCAATCAATAAGCTCATGACAACTTGCACTTATGAAAGAAAAGATTGATATGATCCCAAAATTTCAAACAAAAGTGCTAAATAATTAAACAGTTTGGAAATATTGTCCTAAAATTTTATAAAGTTCATTTAAAGTTTTTATCCCGCATGGATATAAACTTTAGGGGGAGTAATAAAATTTTTTAAAAAGGAAATATTTACAAAAACATGAAATTTGCAAACATTAAATTGACAACTTTGTCAAATTGATTGTGTCTGTATGGAAATTACTCCATAATCAGCTTCAGAAGATGCATATGCTCCAAAATCAGTCAAGTTGGAAATCTGTGTCACATCAAAGATACATGACAATCCAAGCAAGAATTGACAATCTCTGAATCTGCAAAATCTTTGGAAAACAACAAAAATGCAACTCATCTTCATAAAATCAGAAGCAGCTGTACAAACCAATCAGATTCAGCCACTGCAAAAACATTAATTTTTGACCAAGTACAAAATTTAATGCGGGTAAGTGCATTGGTTAATGCGGGTGAAGGTAACCCTGCCATTTAACCAATGCGGGTAACTGTTTTTGTACAAGTAAACTAATGCGGACAAAAAAAGTGTTCATCAGCATTAGCTACAGTAAATGCGGAAAGTCTTTTGTTCACCCGCATTTGTCTCAGTAAATGCGGACAAGTCATTTGTTCACCCGCATTTGCTACATGAAATGCCGATGTTAACTTTGGTCACCCGCATTTGTCTCAGTAAATGCGGACAAGTTATTTGTACACCCGTATTTGCTACAGTGAATGCTGATCATGTTGTTCACTCGCATTTGTTACAGTAAATGCGGACAAGTCATCTGTTCTCCCGTATTTGCTACAGTGAATACTGATAAGTTGCTTTGTTCACTCGCATCTCAGTAAATGCGGACATGTCATTTGTTCTCCCGCATTTGCTACAGTGCTGAGAATTTTCAATGAATGTTGATAACTTTGGTCACCCGCATTTGCTACAGTGAATGCGGATAGGTAAAATTAACTCTTTCGCATTTGTTACAGTAAATGCTGACAAACTTAATTTGTTCATCAGCATTTGCTACAGCGAATGCGCCCATAGAAATTCTATATGCGCATTTGCTACAGTACAGAACTTTTCAACACTTGGTAAAATCTTTGTGAAAATTGTGAAATGTATTATAAATACTCATTTAATGTGAGACATTTATTACTTTTCAAATTTTTGAGTGAACTTTTATAGTGAGTCGAGTGCCAGAAAACCGTTCTTCTTCGGAGATCAAATCTAAACTAATCAAGCTTCATTTTGTTCAAATCCAACATCAAAACAAACAACATTGTCTGTTAAATAGAAGTATTATCAACCACAAGGTGATCATCAGATTCTGAAAAACTTCGACTGTCGAAGGAAATTTCTTGAAATGGAACCCTAATCTTGTGAAATGATTCAAATACACTCAAGAACACTGGATTTAGATGAATGACAGAGTTCATTAAAACCAATTATCGGTGTAAACTTCAAAGATTTCATTTGGTTCTAAGAACACATAAAGCATCGATGAACAGGGGATACTGGTGTATAACAATGTTGACATCACAACCTGTTAAAACACAATCAAAACAGTATATCCCAACACAAAGAAACAAAATTTTGAACTGTTCTTCATAAAAAATCAAAATCAGGTCAAATAACCAAATGTAATAGTAACAAGCAGAATTCATTTTGACCTAAAAAGTCAAAATTGAACAAATGACACACAAATCTCACTAATTCATACTCTCTGTGTGCAGATTGCATAATGGCTAACCTGACTTGGAGCAAGCTCCATAATGTTAGTGGTTTTCTTGATTCTGATGTCCCAGAAGCTGAGGGACTTAGAGACATGATCAGGTTCATAGCCACAACAAGAGTGGCTCATGCCATATCAGTGAGACCTGTAATCTATGAGAATTACATCAGATCTTTCTGGGGAAATGCAGAAGCTTTGGATATTGATGGAGAGAAAGCAATCTCAGGAAGAATATCTGATGATCACACTCTGGTGATATCAGAACAATCTATTAGAGAATGCCTTCAATTTCAAGATGATCCAAATTCTCCAACTGAATCTGATGAAGAAGATATCATGTCATTCTTTGCTGACATTGGATATGAGGGAGGATTTGAGGCAAAACAGATAGTGAAAGGATTGGTTGATTTGCAATGGAGGTTTCTCATTCATTATATCCAACACTGCCTATCTTAAAGAAAAACTAGATGGAATGACATACCATTAACTACATCTTCACTGGTCTGTGCCCTCTGCTCTAACAAACCCTATAACTTTTCTGCATATGTCTTTAATGGAATGATGTCAAATATTCAAGATGGGAGAAGGAACATGTTCTTAATGTACCCCAGATTCATTCAGTGTCTTATTAATGAAGCCTTTCCTGATCTGGTTTTAGAAGGCCCCATTCTTGAAGTTCCTCATTATAATGCCAAATCTTTGAAGTACATCAAGAAGAGAGATCCAAGAAACTTCTATAGTGGTGCTTTCATTCCGCTCTTACCTTGGATGCAATAACAAATAGATCCCCAAAATGATGTGACAATGGATGACGAACAACTACAACACCAAGAACAGGTTGTACATGATGATATTCCTATTGAGGAACCTGCACAAGAAATGACAGCTGATGTTCCAGATGATGAACCAATTCATGAAGTAAATGTTCAAGAAGAAGATCCAGAACAATCAGTGGAGCAGGCTGCTGCTCATGATCAACACCATGTTGATGAGCATGCAGAAACTGAAGAACACATTATACCAGTGTCACCTTTGATTGGTGATCCTCACAATGGTGAAACACTACAAGAAACTACTGTTTTATCCCCTTGGAGGGTTGATCCAATTATCCCACAATCATTCTCTCCACTTTATATACAAGATGATTCACAAGGCAGCTCACCACATGAAGCAGTTGCTGAGGCTGGGAGTTCTGGTGAATCTACCAGCTCCTCAAAATCTTCTAAATCTTCTAATGATGAAGAAGATAATCAACATACTATGCCTCTACCACAGAGACAACTTGTCTCTGAAGATGCTCCTTCTAAGAGCTTTGTAGAATCAGAGGTGAACAGACCTGATGAAAAAGATAGGATGATATCTGATCTCTTAGCCAAAATGTCTAGAATGGAGAAGACTTTGGATAAAAGGGCAGGGATAATCAATGATAGAATCCTAGAGTTGGATGAAAAGGAGAAAGAATTGAGTGAATTAAAAGCCAAGTATGGTGCTGATTTGAGAACAAAAGATGAGGAGATCAAACAGTTAAAAGCCTCTTTAGAGATGTCAAGAGAAGAAATCAGTTGTTCAGATCAACAAAAGTGTGGACACTGTGGCTATTCAAACTGTAGCTATGGAAGATCAAGAGCACATGTTGGAGATACAAACAGAACTTATTGCTGATCTGAACAAACAAAATGAGGCTTTGAAGAAAAGAATTGATGAATTAGAACTGATTGCTCAATTAAAGGCTGAATTTGAAAGAGAAGCAACAGAACATGAAGCTAAAGAAATAGATAAGGAAGTTCATTCACAACAGCAAGAAACCAGTGGTGTTAGGGATGATAATAGCTGGGAGATGGTAGTACATTCTGATCCATCTATTGAAAAAGAGGCCATGATGAAAGAACTAATAGATGACATGGACAGATTCTCTTCAAGTGAATTCATTATAGATGAGGAATTCTGGGATTACATCAAAAACACCAAATCCCCCTCTGAGTTTATAATTGTAATTCCATCACAACCTGTGTCAATAGAAGAAGAACTGAGAATGCAGCTTGTTCCTGCTGTTGTATTGACTGATGAACAACAAAGTTTAATCAATAGACTTTGTGATGAATTCAAAGAAAAGGAAACAGCTGAATTGAACAGACAAGAAGCTGAACAACAAAGAATCACTGCTGAGCTTAAGGCTGTTGAAGAAAAACAACAAGCCAAAACTGATGTAACTTCAACATCAGGACCAAGAGTGATCACATACACAAGAAAAAGGAAATACTTGACTAAAAAGCAAAAGGAAAACTTCCTATGTTTAAGGAAGAACAACCCAAAAAGAAAGCAAAAGATGATCCAAGAAGTTTGACAGCAATTGCTAAATTCTTAGAAGAACATGAACAAGCAGAAAAAGAGCTACAACAAACTCTGGAAATCATAATGTTGGAAGAAGGAGAGAATGAAGATGACAAAACTAAGAAATCTACTGATGTGCACAACCCTGCATTTATTGAGCCATCAGTAGAAAGCATGATTGAAAAAGCAAAGTCTGATGATCTCATGATTTATGCCATGTATCTGATAAATCATGGTTATGATGTTGACATTGTGTTTAACATGACATATGAGGAGATTGTTAAGGAGGTAAAGAAGATGGAAAAGCTGCTAAAGCCAACATCCTCTATCCTTAAAACAGCAAAGAAAGATGACCAACAGTTTGTTTTTCCTGATCTCTATAACATGTCAGATAGGAAAATGAAGGATTATCTCAACAAACAGGGATTTACAAAAAGAAAGTTAGGAAACATGAAGAATAATTCACTTCGGGCTGCTATGTTAAGAATGATTAATGAAAAGAAAGATAGAATGAAAGCAATTGAAGAAGAAGTAATTGCCCAGAAGCCCAGAACCAGATCTTCTGCACAAGATGACAATTGACTACAAAAGACAAAGATGTTCTGGCCCCTATTCTACACAAAAATCCAGAGTGGTTCATTGAACCTTCACAACTAAAACTTCAAGAGGGTTTAACCACTGCTGAGATGATTAGAGGGGTATCTACTCCCAAAGGCAAAACAGATGTCAAAATCATTGCCTAGAAGTATGATAGCAGCTGGAATATGTTCATGGTCAAGAGAATCTCAGGCCTGGTGCAATTCTTTACAGAATATACAGCCTTAGTCAATGCCATGAAGGTCCATGACTTAAAAGAATTGGCTGAGTTAGATCTAATCAACTGTGATGGAATGTACAGGGGTTATGAATTTGAGGATATTCTGAAGATGTTTAAGAGAACCAACAACTTCAAGTCTCTAAAAGCCATCTGTACTAAAAAAGACAAATCTTTCAGAAATCCCCTTAAACAAAGAAGAAAGAGAGAGGCAGAAGAGGTAGTGTTCCCTGAGCTGCATGTGAAACCAACAGAATCATTGAAATGAAAAATGATTGCTGGAACCCACAAAACCAAACCAATTTCCAATGTGTACTATGATGAAGAATCCTATGAGTTGGTGATTGAGAGAAAGTGGGAAGGAAAAGAAGCCCCAGAGATTAGAATTTTCAGTGGTTATGAGGTCAGACTGCTAGATGAGTCTTACATACACTATATCTTCACAAGACACTTCAGAGCCCTAAAAAATAAAGCTGCTGAAGATGATCTGGAGTTTATGTTAAAGTGTGTTAAGATCTTGAAGCTGGCATTTGACAGAATCAACAACAAAGGGAACAAAGGAAGAAGAGAAAGGTGACAATGCAGATGGGTAATATTGTCAAGTTGGAAGTTGATGCTGATGGTTCACCGGTGATTCATAGAGATGGGTTATCTTCTATTTTAGTTTGGGAACCCATCTCTTTGAAACAAATGCCCATTGCTGCTATTCATACAATGAGTGAGATGAAGATTCATGTGCTTAGTAGAGAAAAAATAAAGGAAGCTAGGGATTTTTCAAACATGATAAAGGAAATCCTCAATCCTTCCCTTGCAGAACCTGAGGTACATCATGAAGATGCTGCAACAATCTCTCCAACAACAAACCAATAGAAGACATCACATCAAGACCGACCAGAATCTTCACAACCACCACCACCATCACACTCTTGAGGAACCTAGGCAGTATAATCCTTAGGGGGAGTATTGTTAGACCCTGAAAGGATCATACTTGCCAACTCAAGAAGTGGTTGGAGGTTGTTCTGGTTGGAAGACATCAGTTACAGAAAACAACAGAAAACAGAAGACAAGAAAAGACAAGTATAAAGCACCCACATTTGTTAATGCGGATGACTAGTGAACAAATGCGGACAAGTGTTTGTTCACCCACATTAACAAATGCGGATCAAGACAACTAATGCTGAACATAAGTGTTCATCCATATTAGTCCATGCGGATGAACTGAAGAAATGCTGACAAGAAGTGTTCACCCGCATTAGTCCATGCGGATGAACAACAGTAAATGCTGATAAGACTTGTTCACCCGCATGAACTAATGCGGGTGAGCAAACACAAATGCTGAGAAGACTTGTTCACCCGCATGAACTAATGCGGGTGAGCAAACACAAATGCTGAGAAGACTTGTTCACCCGCATGAACTAATGCGGGTGAGCAAACACAAATGCTGACTACAAACAACAAATGCTGATGAAGACTTGTTCATCCGCATGAACTAATGCGGATGAACAACTTACAATGATATTTATTTTGTACTTAGACTAGATTCTCTTATATAGATCAGGATTAGTTTAGTCTTTTGTACAGGCAATGAATACGCCTATAAATAGGGTCACATTCCCTAACTTTGTAAGGTTGTTGATTTCAGCAGTAATATCCATAATATTTTACAACATTTACTTCGGTTCTTGATTCTCTTACATTCAAGCGTTTACTACAGCAGTTAATGTTCTTTAATATAGTAATTCCGCTGCTATATTATTGACTCAGTCCACATATTCGATCCTAGGTTGAGTCATATCAACCAAGAATATCATTCTCAAACCTAGTCACTCATGAAGTACCTTCTCATGTCAGATATCATGCAGAGGGAGTTCAAGCATGTCACTAGTGAAGTAGATATGTTGTTCTCCCTAATCTCTAGTGA
Organism: Flaveria sonorensis; assembly: GCA_025506505.1. Classification (NCBI taxonomy): domain Eukaryota; kingdom Viridiplantae; phylum Streptophyta; class Magnoliopsida; order Asterales; family Asteraceae; genus Flaveria; species Flaveria sonorensis. The sequence continues at coordinate 18,050,270 of CM046423.1, read as the reverse complement.
CATACCATCTATCTGGGTTTTCATTGAATGCCCAAGATAGAATTGGTCTTCCAATAGAGAGAGGCTCTACTATGATGTGAGTTGGTTGAGAGCCCTCTACATGCACTTCCTCAGGATGTTCTGACTCATCCTGAGGTTTGGAGGAGGATGCCTTTCTTGTTTTCTTCTTTGAAGATCTTCTTCTTGCCATTATCTTTCTTCTCCCAGATGATTTTGACTAAGAGGGTTGGTTTTCTCTACCAGGTTCTTCAGTGGATTCCCTCTCAGTTGGGATCTCCTCTCTCCCAAGTTCAGAAGGAGAGGGAGGAGAACCCTGCTGTGGGTCAAAAGATGAAGTTGGCTGTTGTGTAGCTTTAGGTGCAGGTGGTGTTGTCTCTGTAGGTTCCACCTTTACCTCAACTTCAGGTTGAGCTTGACTTGATGATGAATGAAGACACAAGCTCTCCCCTTTTAATCTTCTGCTTGATCATCCTTATGTGCTCATCCATTGTAGATAGAGACATGGGACCAAGCCTCCTTTCGGAGAACCCATAAAGCTTCAAGAAGTTCATCATCTTCTACCTATCTGCAGACTTTTTCAGACTTTTCTGGATGATGGCTCTTAATTTAGTAGTCTCTTCCCTTTGCCTCTTTCTAGCAGCTTGTTTTTCTTTTTTAGCTCTCCCTTCTAGCTGCTTGTTATATTCAAATAAGATGTAGTCATATGGCAAGGGAAGAAGTGCTGATGCCTGATAGAGACCTGTGGCACTCAAGTAGTTGATCATCTTTAATCTTTCTTCTTTATCAACTACTTGAGGTTGTTCAGCAGCCACAGTCTCTTCCTCAGGACTTTCCTGAACTGGGGAGAGAATAGGAATGTCCTTATAAAGCCTTTTCCTCCTCAATTCTTCTTTGTGTTTGAGGTTTAAGGCTGCATCCTTAGCTTCCTTTCTCTCCTTTGACAGCTCTGTGTCTGCCAGTTCATTTAACTCATCCAAGGGGAGAGAGATGAGTTCATTAACATTGTAGTTCCTGGTCCCCAGATAATTGAGTCTGGCTGCCCTTAGTTCATCTTCTTGAGTGTTTAGAATAGGGGCAGCCCTGATTGCAGCTTGCATAAATCATGGGGAACCACTAGAATTCTCTCCCCTTAGGTTCCTCTTCCTCTCTCTTTTTTCTTCTTCAATCTCCTCTACAGTGAGTTTTTTTTTTGCCTTTGTCTGCCACAGGCTGAGGAGAGCTTTGGCCTTCATTGCTTGGTTCAGCAGACAAGCTCTGGCCAGAGAGAGGTTGTGATGCACCATCACCAGCTGGTGCCTCACTGAGGGTATGGGATGCTGGAGGAGATATTGTCTCAAGATTCACAGTTTCAGCCTCTGGGCCTTCAGTCAAGGCTTTCCCTTTGAAGCTAATCTTAGGGTCCACCTCAACATCCAGTTGACCAAAGGCTTCCACTGCTAGCCTCTATCTATATAGTGCTGATCTCCTTTTGAATTCTTCCAGCACCCAATCTTGAATTTTACTGGCTAGTCTGGCAGCTTGTCTGTTATTGCTTGGATTGACAAGTGCTAGATCTACCAGATTTATACCCTCATAGAAACTCAGGTTTGAAATGTTTAAGATTTCTAGTTGACCCTGAGCTCTAGAGAGTACAAGAGCTTTCCTTTCACTGTCATACCCCCAACCCCAGATTGGGTTCTCAGAAGGGACAGACATTGCTCTTGGTAATCCCTCCTCAAACAGTTGTAGTATTAACAAATGTAGATCACTATCTAGAGGAGGTTGCTGAGTATGGACAACTGCAAGAGAGGATGGTGAGTCCTCTATGTCTATACTCTGAGAGGAACTCCCAAGTTTTGTGATTGTTAGGATTTTCTCCCCCTTTTTGGTAGCATCACCCTCTTGCATAGGTGAGCTAGGAGATTGATCCATGACATCCACAGGTTCTTATGGACCTGGATGAGTTGATCTCATTGGTCTCTCAGCGAGCTTACCCTTGAGATCGGTGATCTCAAGTTGCTGGTTATTGACCCTTTTCTGCAAGATAGTCACCTGAGATTCCAGGTGAGCTATCTTTGACACAAAGTAGGTGCACATGTTTGAAAGTTTGTGCACCTTTTGTTGCAGACTCCCCTCATCTTCAGATGAAGAATCATAGGGGGATGAGAGGATTAGACCTGAGTCTTCTCCCTCATCACCAGCATAGGTTTCTTGGCTGCTAGATTTCCCCAGCCTAATGACGTCTTCAAGAGAAGTGTTAAGAGGATGGGTTGCCATGGTAAAGGTCCTAGTGATGTTATCACTGGCAACAGTGATAGCCTCTACCACATGGATCTCCTGGACAATCTGATGGATCTTCTGGATAATCTGAAGATCCACCTCAGTTTGGGGCGTCTGATGTGGGCTAGAAATGGGTGAGGCAGGAGCACTCATCGCTCCTTGAGTGTGGGAAGAGAGGAGAGACTCATGGTACTCATTGAAACCCAAATCTTCATCAAAGAAGAAGTCAAGGCTAGGAAGTGGTTGATTTAAATCAAGAGGCTGGGGATGGTAACTTTCCCCTGAAGGTTAATCACCAGAGTGTTGAGACTTAGAATGATGGCTTAAGGCTGTTTGAGAGGGTGTGAGCTCATCAGGCTGAGCATGAGGAACCTCAGCACTGAAAGTTGCAAAGATGGGAGTGGTTTGCTCCTCAGGGGAAGTGGGAGCTCTAGTATCCACTTCCTCCTATGTAGGTTGTGATATGGGGGCCTGCACATGCTCAATAGCAGGTGCAGGGGTTCGTTTGGTTTTCTGGTGTAAGTGATGGTAATGTTTGGCCTTGATGGTGGTTGAGAAGTGGAGGGTGTTGGTTCATCACTAGCTGGTGCTGCTAGGATGTCACCCTAAGAAATGAGCTCAAACATTTTCAGAACTAGGGCTGTTTCTACCCCTGAGAACCCAACAGATGGCTTTTCCATTGTTTTGAAAATGTCGGGCCTCATATGTGCAAGTTTAAGAACATTTCCAATTCCCCTCAACTGTGGTCCCAATTCATAGTTGAGAATGTGTTGAACATACCTGGGGAACATGTAATATTCTAAGGAGTCCAAATTTGCAAGTAAATTTGTAAAAACAAACTGAGAGTTCCTAAATTTGATCCCTTGAACCATCCCATGGACAATGAAGGAAAGGTCTTCTGGAATTTGGTCCCATCCTTCATGTTTGTTGGATAGGCTGTGGATAACGACATGGAGGAGGTATTTCCATTGGTATGAGACCCTCCCCTTCTTGAAGGTCTTGACTGTGAAGTCTCCTTCATATCCCATCTGCTCAAAGGAATGGTTTACAACAGTCTTTTGGAAGGACATTTCACCTTCCTCATCATCCAGCTGAAGATGGGTGTTTATGATGGCTGGAATGATGAACAGTGTCCTCCCCTGCACTGTAGCAGATAGTGCCTTCTTCCCGTCCATGGTAACCTCTTGACAGGTCCGCCAGAACTCAAGCAATTGATCCTCATAGAGTGGAGGATCGATTGTAAGGGAGGTGTAGTAAAGAGACAAAGAAAGAAACCTACAAACGTCTGAGAAGCTTGGATCCTTAGGGTCTAACAAATCAACTTGGTTGTGTTGCCTATGCAGGTGCATGGAGAAATTCGGGTCGTTACGACGATCAGGGTTGGCCATTTGGAAGCTTTGTAGTGAAGGAAGGTAGAAGAAGATGAAATTTGGGGGTAAGTTAGGTTAAAGATCAATGAGAGAGGTGAGATGAAAGAGAACCGTTTGGAAAGATATACACTGGATTTGAGACAAAGTTAATTGAAAAGATAAAATTTGAAATCCGAATGTGGGTCCTACTTTCAAAACAGCGCCCAAAAAGTTAGTTTTCTTGGAAGTAGAAAATAACTTCCGAAGACAATTGTGGCTTCGAAAGATTTGAAACAAAGCTTCCGAAGGTAAATTATGCTTCGAAAGATATCCCCAAGAATTTTGAAAAATTTTGACTTCGGAAGAAATAAGTAAGTCTTTCGAGACTAAATTGCTTTCGGAAGAAATGTGTTCTTAAAATACATAAAATTGCTTATAAGAGACTTAAGCTTCGGAAGATACTTCAAGAATTTCTTCCGAAGGTAAATCTTAGATAAACAAGTTGAAGGATTTTTAGGACATAAATTTTTTCCGAAGACAATTTCGCTTCTTCCGAAAGTAAAATTTGTTATCATTCTAAGGAATATCAGTTTAAAATTTTATTTTCTTCCAAAGAGAACTGGGCTTATGAGATGAGCTAACAGACAACTTAGGACACACAATTTTTAGGAGAAAAAATTTGATTAAGTTATTTCATAAAATCTATTCAAAGTTAATCATCTCAATAGCTGATACAAGATATTTAAATCTCTGTTCATCAAAAGCCTTTATGAACAGATTAGCATATTGTTCATTTGTGTTAACTTTGATTAGTTTTATCAAACCCTTTTCAAAGTTATCCCTAATCAAATGATACCTGATGTTGATGTGTTTGGTCCTTGAGTGTTGCACAGGTTTCTTTGTAATAGAGATAGCACTGTTGTTGTCTATATGAATGGGAGTATCCTTGAAGTTGAATCCATAGTCAAGCATTTGATTCTGAATCCAAAGCACTTGAGCACAGCAGCTTGCAGCAGTAATGTATTCAGCTTCAGCAGTTGATGCAGACACACAGGATTGTTTCATGCATTGCCAGGAGACTATCCTTCCACCAAGAAATTGACATCCCCCAGAGGTTGACTTTGCAGTCATATTGCAACCACCATAATCATTATCTGTATATGCATACAAACTGAAGTCAGAATTCTTTGGATACCAAAGGCCTAAGTTTGGAGTACCTTTGAGATACCTAAGAATCCTTTTGACAGTGATAAGGTGTGACATCTTGGGGTTGGCTTGATATCTGGCACATATGCATGTAGCAAACATAATATCAGGCCTGCTAGCAGTAAGGTACATGAGTGACCCAATCATGGCCCTGTAGAGATGTTCATCAACAGACTCCCCCTCAAGATCAGGACCAAGGGAGTGATTTCTGGCTATGGGTGTCTTTGCAACCTTACAGTCAGTCATCTTGAATCTTATGAGTATGTCCTGAACATACTTTGACTGATTATGAAGATGCCATCTTCAACTTGCTTCACTTGAATACCTAGAAAGAACTTGAGTTCCCCCATGGCACTCATTTCAAATCTGTTCTTCATCAGCATCTCAAAGTCTGTGCAGAGCTTTGGATTAGTTGAACCAAAGATGATGTCATCCATATATATTTGAACTAGCAATGTGTCATTTCCAGTCTCTTTGATGAAGAGAGTCCTATCAATAGTGCCTCTTTTGTATCCATGCTGATAGAGGTATGTTGATAGTGTCTGATACCACTTTCTTGGAGCCTAATGTAGCCCATATAGAGCTTTATCAAGCTTGCAGACATAATCAGGATGATCCGGGTCTGCAAAGCCAGGTGGTTGTCTAATATAGACTTCTTCATCAATCACCCCATAGAGAAAGGCACACTTCACATCAAGCTGGTAGACCTTGAAGTCCTTAGATGCAGCATAAGCCAGAAATATTCTTACAGCTTCGAGTCTAGCTACTGAAGCAAAGACATCAGTGTAGTCAATTCCTTCTTCTTGAGTGTATCCTTGGACAACTAGTCTTGCCTTGTTCTTGATGATAATCCCTCTATCATCTTTCTTATTCCTAAAAACCCACTTGGTACCTATAACAGTCTTCTCTGAGGAAGAGGGCATAAGTTCCAAACCTTCTGTCTTTTAATTTGAAGCAATTCTTCTTGCATTGCTTCAATCCAGCTTCCATCCTTTAGAGCCTCATCAACTTTCTTTGGCTCAAATTGTGATAAGAAATAAAATGTAGACAAACATGACTGTCATGAGTTTGTGCTCTTGTTCTCACCCCTGAGTCAACATTTCCAATGATATTTATGGTGGGATGTGACTTGTGAATCCTGAGTTGAGGGATCATAGCAAGTTGGTTGGACAGATCAAGATTAGAGAAATTTTGATCTGGCAAAGAGTCCCCTACCACATCAGCACACTTATCAAGAGAGACTTAATCCAATGAGTGTATGACATCATTGATGTTGTCTTCAATGGAGTGGTTATCAACATCAAGAAATTCTTGATCACTGTCACCACCACCAGTTCTTCCTACATTAGAGGTTCATTCTCCTGAATTCTGAGCCTCTGAATTGGATTTGAGGGTAATTCAGTTGAATCAGCAGTATTTGTGATGCTTGTGCTGATTGGAGCCTCTATGACAGGGTTAGTCACCATTGGAGCTGAAGTAGTCTTCTTGTTTGGTCTTCTCAGCTCAAATCTTGGGTCAGGATCTTCTGTTGACCTATTATCCATAGATCCTGAAACATTCTCACAAGATTTGTTAAAACAGTTGGTAACTAAATCAGAATCAAATAGCCAATCCGGACCAGAACCTTTCACACAGGGTGTGTGTTCATTGAAAGTTACATTGGCTGACTCCTTAATGATTCTAGTTCTGAGATTGTATACTCTGTAAGCCTTAGCTTGAGAAGAGTATCCAACAAAGTATCCATCATCTGATTTCTCAGCAAACTTAGCTATTTGATCTTTGGTATTCAAGATGGTGCAAGGACATCCAAATGTTCTGAGAAAACCAATAAATGGTCTCCTTTTGTGCCATAGTTCATAAGGAGTCTTACTATGTGTCTTAACTACCAAAACTCTATTCTGCACATAGCAGGCTGTGTTAACAGCCTCTGCCCAGAAGGTGATGGGCAGTTTAGAGTCAGACAACATGGTTCTTGCAGCTTCAATAAGTGTCCTGTTTCTTCTCTCAGCAACACCGTTTTGCTGAGGAGTCCTGGGGGCACTATACTGTCTTGATATACCCTTTTCATCACAAAATGCATCAAGGGTTTGGTTTTTAAATTCTGTTCCTTGATCACATCTTATGATCTTGACCTTGTGATCAGATTGATTCTCAATTCTCAGAATGAAACTTTTGAAGATTTCAGGGGTCTCATCCTTAGTTCTAAGGAAAAATACCCAAGTAAATCTTGTGAAGTCATTTGTGATCACCAAACAGTATGAGGTCCTTCCTAGACTCATTACACTGGTGGGGCCAAACAGATCCATATGTAACAAGTGTAGGGGAGTAGTGATAGAGTTTATTTCCTTTGGCTTGTGAGACACTTTGTGTTGTTTACCTTTCAGGCATGCAACACAGTGGTCATACTTGTAAACTCTTTCTTTGGCATTCCAGTTACCAAATCATTCTTAATCAGTTTATTTATGTTTTTAAAGTTTACATGACACATTCTTTTATGCCAAAGGAAAGACTCATCACTATTTGCTTTAGACAAAAAGCAAGACACTTCTCCAGAGGGAGTGGTTTCATGCAAATCCATCTTGTACATGTTCCTCTCTTGGGAGCTCTGAGCAAAATATGCTCCTGAGGAATGTCAACCCGGGCTTGAGAACAATGCACTCATGCTCAGTAAAGAGCATGTGATTTTTTGGTCACAAAATTGGGACACACTCAGAAGATTGTATCCCAGCTCCTTGACAAAGTTTACCTTCTCAATGCTGAGCTTACCATTTGTAACCTTGCCCCGGCCAGTAATGTAACCTCCTGCATCTCCACCAAAAGCAACTGGTCCTCCATCTAATCTTTCTAAGTGTTGAAGCAAGGACTCATTGCCAGTCATGTGCCTGGAGCAGCCGCTATCAATAATCCAGACATTTCTGCTGGTCTTTAGCTGTCCCTGCACAAAAAGAGATGATTTAGTTACATTTGGAAACCCAAGCCTCTTTGGTCTTGGGCTTATTAAGTTCAGATGAAGGCATGGAACAGTAAATGATCCAATGTTCAAGCTTAAAGGATCGTTTGCTGTTGCTGCAGAAGAACTTCCAATCTTAAGATCTTCCTTCATCTTCCACACCACCTTTGGAAGATTGGGCTTGACCTTAACTGCTTCGGAAGCTTTTGTGGCTTCGGAAGCTTTTGAGACAGATCCTTCGGAAGATTTTGCTTTCACTGCAGCAAGCTTTAGTGCTTCGGAAGCATTCCTTTCTTCCGAGACCAACTTTTCTTCCGAAGGCAATTTCTTCTTTGCCTTCTTCTTTATTTTGGAGCTTCCAAAAGAAAACAGATTTTCCTTTCGAAGCTTGTTGTTCTTTCTTCTTCCCAGAAGTCTTCTCTTTTATCAAGTGGACAGTACATTTGGGATTGTAGATACGATCTTTAGCCAAATAAGAGATACTACCACACATGACACAGATCATTTGCTTCTTTCTAGGAATCTTCTTGTCTGAAGAGGACTGATATTGAATACTTCCCTTCTCTTTTTTCATCTTTTCAGATGATACATCAAGCTTTTTAGGGATAGGCTTGCTATTGGAGATGGGTGATTCAGGCTGTGCAGCAGTGACACACAGTTTATCAGTCTTCTTCTTGTTGTTGCTGGAGTGAGTTGAAGCTGAAGTAGAACTCTTGGTACTTGAATTCTTAACAAGATCTTCAACTTTTATCACCTTGAACCCTGTAGAGACAAATACTTTTTTTTGTTTGGGATCAAAGGTGGTCTTGACCTCTTGAGCTTTTCTTGATCTTCTTTTTGCTCCTGATCAAGTTCTTTCTCTTGGTCTTGCTCAAACCAGCTTCTTTTTCCTCCTTAGGAGCATGGTGACCCTTTTTGGATTGACTCTCTTCACTCACCTCAGATTCATCCCTCACCTTCTCCTCTTTATCCTCTTTATCACTGGGGTCTATGGATGGAAGCTCATCTTGACCAGTTCTACACCTTGGAGATCTAACTGATAGTAGAGAGTGTGGAGGAGCTATCTCATTAGATCCCAGTCCCTACTTGTTCTGATAACACACTTTTGCATGTAGAGATGAGGATATCATGTTCTTGAAGGTTTCCTCTCAAAAACACATTTTTCTGCCCTGGCTTTGCTGATCACAAGCTCAGCCTGGCATTCAGTCAACTTGGTAATGAGATCCTTAATTTGAGTCCTGTAATTTGTTTGCTCATGTTTAAGAGTTGAAAATGTTTTCTCTAGATATTCTATTTTAAGTTTATAGTCATTTTCAGCTCTTTTAAAACAGCTTTTAAAATATTCAAAGACTCAATGTTAGATCTCATTTCCAAGTTGTAGGACCTGTATCTATTAACTTTAGCAATACATTCAGGAGAGCAAAGATGTTCAAGTACCTTAGCTTCATCTGATCAGCCATGAGTGCTTGGTTTGGAGATGCATCTTCAGCTTGAAAGCTCCAGTCAAAGCCTCCTTCTTCAACAGCAACTGCAGCTTGCTGTCTTGGCTTCTCATTCTGGTGCCCTCCTTCAGTGTAGTTTGGCCTGGAAGAAGCTTGGCCACCATTAGACTTGGGTGCATTGCATTCTCTAGCAAAGTGTCCCATCTGGTTACAGTTGTAACACTTGACTTTGCTCTTGTCCATCCCGAACTTGCTACTGGCAGCATTGCTAGGAAACCTTCTCCCAGTCCTCTTATAGAACTTCTAGGCTCTGTGAGTAAGAAGAGCCATCTGCTGAACTATCTCCATATATTCCAGATCATCTGGATGGATACAGTCTAGGTCTTCAAGAGTAAAGAGAAAATTGCCTGAACTTTCATCAGTGGAAACAAAAGCTTGAGAAGAGCTTGTCTCTTGGAAGGGACTTCCTTGGATGTAGCTCTCTCTGGGTGTCTCCGAGAAGGTGATGAAAGGTCCCTTTTATGAAGTCTTAGGGTAGCAGATGAGATGAGGATGTGGTTCTCTGCTATCCCTTTCAACCACATGAAGGCCAGAACTCTGGTGAGTGTTGGAGTTACCAGATGAATTTTGCATGTTCATCTCCATCTGGTATCCACTGAGTATCCCATATAGCTTAGTGAGAGTGAGGGTCTTGAGATTTTCAGTCCTTTTAATGACCATACAATAGTGTGTCCATTGTCTTGGAAACATGAACTTTCTTACAATATCCCTGTTTTCAATGGTCACTCCAACATCAGCCAGAGTATCCACAATCTCAACATACCTGAAGTATTGTTGAGTCATGGTCTCACCTGTTTTGAAAGTGAAATTTTCAAACTGCTGCTTCAGGAGATCTTTCTTGTTCTCCTTGGCTTCATTTGAACCCTCATACATGAGTTTCAGTGCATCCCATAGCTGTTTGGCGGTCTTGCACTTCTTGAAACCTCTGTAGATGGAGTTTGGAAGAGTAGTTTGAAGGGATGTCATAGCTTTCTGATCAATATCAATTCTTTTCCAGTCTTCATCAGAAAAATCAGCCTTCTCCTTTGGTATCATGCCACCCCCAGCAGTAGCTGAAGAGATGCATGATACATGAGGTCTGTTGACAACAGACTCCCACATCCTGGAATCTTGAGACTTGATAAAGCCTTCCATTCTTTGACACCAAGTGTCAAAATCCTCAGGAGTAATCAGTGGGGATTTTATCATGGTTCCATTTTCCATATCAGCTTTCGAGATAGCTGCCATTTGAAGAGTTAAGTGATGTGTGTTACTAAAAGGTTTTGAAGATAGTGAGATCTTGCAAACAAGAGCCTGAATGCTCTGATACCAAATGCAGGACCGTTAAAGGGTTCTTAACATTAGTTAACACACTTAGGAGGATATTAATATCACTTAACAGTTCAAATAGGGAACTGAGAACTTTAACAGATGATGCAATGCACAACACAAGTAAGTAAAGAACAAGAACACAAGATATAAGTTTTCAAGGAAGTAGTATAATGCTTCTCAAGTTCTATTACAAGTGTTTGCACTTATGTTTAAATACAAGAACCATAGACTCTTTATACTAATCCTATAACCGTCAATTTACAAAAGATAGTTAGAAAGTGACTAATCTAGACAACAAGATCAGCCTAAAGTCAAAAGATAGATTGCCTTTTGACTAGTGACTATGACAAGCCATAGCTCACTTGACTTTTCCACTACAAAAGTCCAAAAAGAAACAAATACAGAAACTTGCAGACAAAGACCTTATCTACTTTATCATAAAGCATGGGAGTTTCACCAACTGATGATAGTTGGTGAACCACCAGAGTGGGCAGCTGACAGATGGTTGCTTTATGATAAAGTTAATGGAAAATGTGACTTTTCTCTCTCTTCTAAAGGTAAATCAGTCTTGTATTTATTCAGTTTCGGAAGACTTTGTCTTGAGAGCTTCGGAAGACTTTGTCTTGAGAGCTTTGGAAGACTTCATCTTTATACTTCGGAAGAGTTGAGTCTTTGGCTTCGGAAGACTTGACACTTAGTGTAAAGCTTCCTTATCATTTTCTTCAGAACTTATCCTTCGGAATATTTCATACTTGGCATTCTTCTTTGTATGTGTAAAGCTTCCGAAGTTAGTTCTTCTTTGTTTCTTAGTGCATGTTGGAAGACCTGGTTGTTTTGGCATCTTTTGATTGATCCTTTGGTTGCATCAGCCTCTTAACCTCAGAGGTTCCTACACATCCTAAGTGTCATAAACTTATAGAGATCTCGTGGCATTTCCTGCGACTTGTATAAAATAAAGGTCAACTAGAAAGTTGGCGAGTAAACATAGGTTTTGATACATATAATAGATTTAAGATAGGATTCAAGAGTCAAAGTATGAATTCAAGCAAGTATGACTTAACCAAATGCATTGATCAAACCTTTGTTGACAAATGTCCCTAACCAACGGGTTAGACTAAGAATATCGGTTTTGATACCCAAATGTCATCTACAACGAACCGTGTGGACGGGTGTCAAACCAATAGCGCTATCATCGTTACCTTAAGTTTTTGAAAGTTAATGATCATATGCTAGCAAGTAAGTAAGCAAGATTGACCACCACATGAAATATTAATCCAACAAGTTTATCACAAAAACATAGAATACACACAAGACTTAATTGGATCGTATGATTTTTAAGAAAGATTTAGAATTGAATACGTATACATGTCACATCCCAAAAACATAAAAGTAAAAGGGACTATGAATACTCACATTGGATTTTTGAGTATGAGTTGGACTTATGACTTGGTTAATAGAAATGATCAAGCCCTAAATTAGCACGATTATATGTATTAGAACTTATATTTAAGGTTATGGTTATGAGTATTGATCATAGAAATAAAAGAATTAAAAGCAAAGGAAAAGAAAGGTTGTTGCAAGATAAAACAGATTTGAACAACTTCATTGTTATAGTTTCATATGAGTAGGTTATAAATGAGTCAAAGGAGAGTGAGTTTTAGTCTTTCAAATTTTATAAAAATAATTGAATGTTTATAAAATTAACTTTTATAAAGAGTTTATATTAAAGTTGCAAAATTAAAGATTTTTCTTTAAAGGATTTTATAGACTTTAAAATAGTTAGTATTTTTTTTATTAAAGTATAATAATTATAAACTTTTATAAAAAATATTATGATTAAGATTTTCTATAAAATTAAGGATAAGAGTCTATAAAAGTTTAGCTTTATTATACAATAACACATGTGTTCTTTTATAAGAAGTTAGAAACTTAATAATAATATAACTTTAGAGATTTTATAAATATATAAGAACTTTAAGATATTTCTAATTTTGGCTTTCATTCACCATCATCAAGTAATAGCACAAGTAAAGTTATAAAACAAAGATTACTCGTACTAACAAAAGTAAGCATTATAGAATCTTATATATAGCATGTATAATACTATAAGTTATCATGTATAATAGTACGTATAATAAAACCAATAATATAACATAGAATTCAAAATGTTTTAATTCATAAAACAATAAATGAAAAAAATAAACCGGGTTACAATTATTGATAGATACAAGGAGTCACACACACACTTAATTTTTTATGGGTAACTAAATCCCTATGGTTATTTTAATTAACAAGATCAAATAGTGCTTCAAGTTGGGCAAAATTAAGTTAGGAATCTTAATGGATTTGAGGATTTCTTAAGTTCTGTTTTTTAATTTTTATATGGGTTTCTAAATAGATTTGGCCTTATAGCCCACTAGTTTAAACATTATACACACGTAGAAGGGACCCACGTTTGACCCTAGGCACCCCTTCTCTTTTTAGTTTTACTTGTTTAATTATTTTGAATTCTAAAACTTTTTAATAAATTATTATATTAATATAAAAATTGTTTTTGTTAATTAAAATAATTTAGGAAATCATTTATTAATTTTGAAAACATTTAAATTATAATTTCATAATTTATTGTCTTTTAATGACTATAAAAGTTATAAAAGTATTATTAAACCATTTATATGCTTAATCAAACTTAAATGAATCCAAATCATTTTAAATCAATACTTAATAAATCTTTAAATAATTAATTATTCAATTAATTATTTTGATAATTAATTATTTTGACCAAGTTATTTTATAATTAATTATAAATTTATTATTTCTTTATAACACTTTAATACTCAACTTTTATTTAATAATTGTTATAATTAAATATGTAAGTAATACTTATTTTCAATTTCAATAATGATTCAATATCATTTTCAATCTTAATTACTTAATAAACTTATTCTATTTTATTTAATCAAGCTATATTAATTACAATATTTGTTTAAACTATTTTGTTAAACGTAACCATTTAAAACCCTAATTCATATATAGTCTTTAATCATTATATTTTTTTAATCTTAGACACATTTCCTAAGGTTAAAATCATGAGTAAACCGTTGGTGTCAAATCTAGCATATTATTCAAACCATATTATTATACAAGTGAGTATTCATTGTCCATTTTTATATATTTATTATTTAGAGAAAGCATGTGATTCAATATTCAATCTTTGATATTCATTGTTATTTCATTCTAAATTCAATTCAAAACATATTATGTTATTACTTGCAATTATGTGTTTATGGTTAGATAAACTGTATGATAACACAATCAATAATTCATGCAACCACGGTAACAATGATCAATCTATTGATTTGACAAACCCATCGCATTTTTCTATTCGCATGGTGATTGAAACCAGAATTATACATTCTATAAGGCTTCGTCTGCAGACCGAGTTGATGATATCATTAGGTTTGGTTGTGTTGGTTTATCTTTTATGATACACTATTGCATTATAAGTCTTGACGATGCCATGTGAATTGAACTATTTTCAATCATTTTAATCAATCTATATATGTATTCAAACCTATGTTTACTCACTGGCTAATTCGTTAGCTGTCTCGTTACTTTTTCACATGATTTCAAAAATGCAGTTTAGAGGACTTCTGCATGCTCGCTTTGGACATGGACTTGGTCAAAATTAAAGACAATCACATTATATTTACTTGAGTTTTTGTTTGATAATATTGTATTGATTTATTAGTAATATTAAATGGAAATGACATTTAATATTATTTCAACATATTTACTACCATGTGGTATGAGCAATCGATTCACATTCTTCCAGCCCGATGATTCCGCAGTCGGTCGGGGTGTGACATTCAGAACCTTTATAATTGTTTCGTTCTTCTTTAAATAAACAATATAAATTGTGTTGTATTTCTAAATCATTCGATTACCATTTCATTCTATTGTATCGCATTCTCATTCTATTGTATCGCATTCTACTGTTCCAATATATGTTATTCATTGTGATATATGGGTCCTTCTTCTATTTTGTCTCGTTCTTGATATTGTTATTTTATTATTTTATTGATGACTTTTGTCGTTTTACCTGAATATATCCCTTGACTTGTCATTCTAAGGCAGTTGATTGTTTTCATCCTTTTTTACCTTTGGTTGAAAATTTATTTTCATGCACCATAAGTCATCTTTAGTGTGATGGTGCCCCTGATCTGATTCATAGTGCTATGGCTCAGTATCTTACTTAGACTAGTATTGCTTATCAAATTTCTTTCCCTCATACACCTCAACAAAATGGGGTGGCTGAACACAAGAATCGAAATTTATTTGAGGTTGCTCATGCTTTATAATTTCATGCTCATCTACCAAAGAAATTTTGGTATGATGCGTATGCTACTGCAACTTTCTTACAAACCAGCTTTCTACGCCGGTTCTTCATACTTTTGGGTGTTTGTGTTATCCGTTTCTTTGTGATACAAACCCAAATAAACTTTCACATAAATCGACCCCTTGTATCTTTGTTGCCTACGCGCCTCGTCATAGTGATTATCTCTATTACGACCCTAATACTACTCATACCATTATGTCTCGTCATGTTTTTTTCATGAGACATGACATCCTGGTTTCCACTTCTTCTTGTTATTTCTCTGATTTGTCTTCTTTGTTTGACTTCTTTATTCCTCATCCTTCCTATTTCTTGGGTGTACAAGCGACTTTCACTGATGATTGTCTTCACCTTTGTCAGCAGCACTACTTACTTGATTTGTTGCAGCGTACTGGTTTAGCCTAGTGTTGTCTGTTATTTACTCATGTTGCTTCCAGTCTGTAGCTTATCTACATTGTATCGTAGTAATGTTTGTGCTTTGCAGTATCTCATGTTGACTTGCCCTGATATTGCTTGTACGGTTAGTAAGGTGTCTTAGTTTCTTCAAACTCCTATTGATCGTCACTAGGTGGTAGTCAAGCGTATCTTGCGGTATCTTTGTGGTTCTAGCTCACTTGGCTTTACTATCCACAGATCTTCTAATTTTGATCTTCATGGGTATTCTGATATGGATTAGGTTGATTGTCCAGATGATCGTTATTCTACTACTGCTATTATGTGTTTCTTGGCCCAACCTCATCAGTTGGAGCTTCAAGAAGCAGCACACTGTTGCTCCGTCTAGTACTAAGGCTGAGTATCGTGCTCTTGCTCATACTACTGCAGAGCTTCATTGGCTTATGTCTTTACTATATAAGTTGCACATTCCTCAGTTGCGCCTAACTACTCTATGGCGTGATAATCTCGGTGCTACATACCTGGCTATCAATCCTGTGCTTCACCATCGTACTAAACATATTGAGATTGACTTGCATTTTATCCGAGATATAGTATTGTCGTGATTGCATTGTGTTCGGTATGTTCCTATTGCTTCTCAGCTAGCCGACTTATTGTCCAAGGATTATCATTTCTTGCTTTGATAGTCTGAGGTCCAAGCTTCATGTGATTACACCCCATTCAGTTTGATGGGGCATATTAGATATATTAGTGTGCTTGTTTTGTCTATAGTTGAGGTAGTTAGAGTTTGTTGAGTTAATTAGATTCTAGTTGAGATATTCTTCTATATTTTTCTATTAATTCCTATATGTAGTCATTGTTTCCTCTATTGTGATAATGAGAAATACAACAAGTGAGTTCACATACCGTTTTAGACTGTCGGTTATTTTATCTCCTCCATGAGGTGAAACCACATTTGGAAGCTTACTTTTTTGCTAATCCATATGCACTTCTCAACTCTTTTTTTTTCTCCATTGCACCTTCAACTAAATGATATTTTCCTCCTCCAAACTTGTCATATAAGCTAAAAAGCAACATCATGGCATACTAATAATAAAAAAATTGTTTTATTCAAAATTAATACTCATAGAAATCTAGAAGTTACATTGGTAAGTCAATTAAGTGAACATTTCCAATGAATTATATGTTTTTGACATTTTTACCAAGTAACTGTATGATTTTACTCGTTGTGTTCATACCTAAAATTATAGATCTAATCAATGTAAAATATTTATGTTTTTGACAATGTCGGTGTTAGCAAAAGGCTGGCAGCACAATGATATTTAGTATGTGTAAATTGATGTACATTCTGACTATGTTGAGGGTTTGAGTAATTCAGTAAATAACAATATTGATTTAGGAGTATGATTAGATTAGTGTGTGTTTTAGGTTCCAAAGATCTAGAATAAACATGGCCCATTTGATTTTACATTGTGACATATAGGAATAAAAATATGTTTTTTTATTTAGTTTTATCAATATAAGTAATGTGGCGTGCAAGTTCATAAATAAGGGGATGCAACTTTAAAGTATAGAGAAAGCAAAGGTAAGTTACAAATGCATCCACAAACTAAGTGAGTTTACAAGTCTAGACTACGTTTCTCAAAATTACAAAAGCACCATTAATATCATGTGGTGAAGGAATGCAAAGGTCTCTCGTCCTTGGTGTTCTATGCATGTTTGCATCATCTTAATTTTTAGGATCAATTTCTTTCTATCAATTTCTAAAACCCTTATATAAGGACTAAACTTTTTAATACTTACTTACGGCCAAATACACTGCAAAAGGCCAAATAAACTTTTAAAAAGATATATAATAAACATTTTTAACTACTAGAGAAATATAAACAAATGACCAATATGATCATAATATCCATAAAACAAATAAATAGACGTGGACTGTACATTTGTTTGAGTTTATTGTTATCTTCGATAGTGAAAACCACTTTAAGGGCAAAGCTCATAAGCAATAGGGTTCCAAGGGGGCAAAGAAACTTGGTGGGGTCTGGGGGCAGCGCCTCTGGTAGCGGGGTTCAAGGGGCGGTAGTCTCTGGCAGGGTTCAAAGAGGCAGAGCCCGTGGCTAGGGTCTAGCTATCAGATTAGCTTAGAAATTTTTTATTTTAGTAAAAATAACATAAAAAATACATTTAAAAAATATTTTTCTGGAATTTCACATGTGAATTTCGATTAGAAAAAAGAGGAGTTTTTAATCGATCCCATCTCCTGATATCGAATTGCTTTCTCATTTTTGGTCACTCTCGATTTTTTTTCTGGTTCACTAAACACATAAGATTCATACTTTGACATTGATTAACACATGAGCTGCATCTGATTAAAATATTTAGGTGAACCATTGAATAATTTCAATCTGAAAGTGTTCACGGACTTTTAGATTATCCAGGATTTGATTTCAAATTCTCTACATGATTTGCGTATGGTTTCAGAAATATAACATACACGTACTTTCATTTAGGACAAACTTCGTAAGCATATATATCTATTGGTAGGGTATCTATATGCTAACACGATGTTTAAATTTGCTACAAACATAATTGTTAAAGTCTTAATGGCACGATAACTCGGTCAATTCTTAAAATATATATTTGAAAACATAAGTTTTAACAACCCTTAAGCTAAAATCAAGGATAAAAGTCTTCTTAATGGGGTAAGGATAATAAATGTCAAGTAGTTGGAAAAATATGTTCAATTAAAAAGTCAAAGATAAGAAATATAACACAACCATTAGTTGAAGGACTAAAAGTCAAAATCCCATGAAATATGAAAGTGCGTAGAATATGCGACCCTAAAACGCAGGTACATCTACCTATAAATAGCCAACCAATACCAACGTTAAATACTCAATTTCACATCCATTTCTGGGCTGTTTTTCTAGGAGCTTAATTTCTTCATCCATTTTCTCTGTTTTCTTTTTGTTTTAGGGCTTTCTCTCTCATCCTGTTCGTCGAAATCTAGAGAGAGAAAGCTCTGTAACCATGGGGAAATATACAGAGATTTTGGATGCATTTAGAATCGTTTGCAGATTTCATTCGCACTGCCCGCAGACCGCTAGGATGTACTACCATCCACCCGCGGAGAACCATTCTCACGGCGGAGACGGCAAAGCCAACAACCATGGAACATCTGGCGGTCGCGGTGGTGACGACAGAGGTGCCGAGTCATTCAGTACTTTCGATTTGATCTCTGCTTTCTGATAAACACAAGAATGAATATGACAAATGTTGTTTGTAATCTTTATGTGTTATGTTCGTGAAATACCTTAATCCTTATCTTGTATTAATCAATTTTCACGTGAATCTATTGATTAATTGTTCATGTTGTTCTTTTGTTTCATTCATAAAGAAAAATACTAAGTCACACACATTCTAATCTCAAATTTTATTTATTATCATTCGAATCCTTAATTACATCTGGAATTAATGACTATTTTCTACACATATTAGAATCGTTACGTGATATTATATTATCTTGGTATCGTTACACGAGAAGCTATTTATTATTTATTACGTGTTGTATTGAATGATTATTTTGAAAGATATTATTTTGATTGAAGAAGATTGAATGGTTCATATGTTTGATGTGGATGGTTGGATGTGTCTGGCCGGTGTTGTTTTGGAATCTGCTGGTTGGTATTGTTTGAGATTTGCCTACCATCGACTACTTACCCTCACCCTCGGAGAACGGGACCCACATGCCACAACCCCAAGTGGTAGGACAACAATATAATTTTATAGAGGTAAATGCGGTTTTCATCTCAGAGGTTTTATATAAATTGTCATTTAAGTAGAAAAGTTTAAATTTTAATTTTATTCAAATGTTTCATAAAAATTATCATTTGAATCCATTTAATTACTTACAATTAACATCATTAACTTTTTCATTTAACTTTCTTATATTAGGGGTATTTTTGTCAAAATAATTACAAAATAAAAAATCAACTTTACGTGAAGGGTTTTATGCATTCATTATCGTTTAGTAACCACCATTGCGATTTGAATCCACCTATTAGATAAAATATAATATAATAATAATCACCTAAAAGTGACTCATTTCTAACTTTATAAAATATGCACCACAAAAAATATATATAAATAAACGAATACAAAATGAAACTTTTCACGTGATCTGTTTTATTTATATTTATTTTTTGTGGTGTATATTTTATAAAGTTATAAATGAGTTGCTTTTAGGTGGTTATGATTATATTTTATTTTATCCAGTAGGCAAACTTTAATCCTAATGGTGATTACTAAACATGACTGAACTTATAAAACTCCTCACGTAAAGTTGATTTTTTATTTGTAGTTGTTTCGAAAAAAAAAAACTCCAATATAGGAAACTTAACGGAAAAAGTTAACGGTGTTAATTCGAAGTAGTTAAATGGATTCAAATGACAATTTTTTAGAAATATTTGGATGCAAATGACAAAATTTAAACTTTTGAACTTAAATGACAATTTCTATGAAACCTCAGGGATGAAAACGTATCAAACTCTAATATCATATTATAAAGTCATTGTTATTAAATTAAATAAAGACCTAATATCCAATAGATCTAAGTTTACTTTATGCTGGGTTTGATAATAATTCAATCGGAAGAATTAACTATATATTTGAGCTTAATTTAAAGGGTGAGGTTATTTTACAAATTGTATTTTTGCTACAAAGTGTGAGAAGATACAATAAGGCTAAAAAGGTCACAAAAAATTATATCTCACAATTTAAATCGAATTTCAAAAAAGTACTTCGGAGTCTTTGTTACTCTCGTCGTCGTCTTTCAGAAAATAAAAAAAAAAAAAAAATTCATTGTGTATTTCATGACAAAATGACATCATTGTGTTTTTCATAAATGACACAATAAAAAAAGGTTAATTTTTTTATTTTTAAAATTTTTTTTTTAGTTTATTTTTTTTCTTAGTGAGAACGACTAGGGGAACAAAAGCTCGGAATTACTTTTTTGAAATTCGATTTAGATTGTGAGATATAATTTTTTTGTGACTTTTTTTGACTCATTGTGTCTTCTCACACTTTGTACCAAAAATACACTTTGTATTTAAATATTTTTCTAATTTAAATTAGTATACTTTTCTAAACTATTTTTCAGTGTAATAATTTTCTGTTTCCATTCAGTGAACCATTCATGAATCGTTTGAGAGATAATTTGTTTATGTTTGTTCGTTTAATAACATAAACATAGAAACTTCAATTATATAGTTAAACATAAACATTAATAGGCATGAATGGCGGGATGCATGCTAACTCAAATCGCCCTTGCCTCTACGAAACGTTCGTTTGATACGTTCTCATTTGTGTTTGTTAATATAAAAATTTTATTAAAAAACTCTGATTATACTATATGCTTCCACTAACATCTTACATTTGATGACTTCAATTTCAGTTTGTGTTAAACTTTGACATACTTCTTAATTTTTATCTTAATTATGTTTATTATAACTACTTCAAGTATTTTCGAACTCGATTATTTAGTTACTTATTTATTTTTAGTGGATTTTGCATAACGTTTGTGATAAAAAAAAATACATATTTTAATTTAATATGAATATATATGATTATATGTATTCGTCTGTGTTTATAAACATTCATTAATGTTTATCAACATGTGTTTGAGTTTATTTGTTTTCATTTATGTTTGGTAAATATACTTAAACAATTCATGCACATGTTTATTTTTTGATGACATACATAAACAAGAAATCGTTCGGTAAACGTTTGTGAATAGTTCATGAATAAGTTTATTTTCTTAATGAATGATAATGAACAAGGTATTGTTCGTGTTTATTCGACTTGTTTGCAACTCTAAATCTAAGTTCTCTTCACCTAAATTAAAATAGAGTTTTTAATCAAATAATTATAAAAAAAAGCTATTTATTAAGTGTTGATCAAGATATATTTATGAATATGGGGACAATAAAATTATATTTCACGATTGTTGTTTCCTGAACTAGGTGGTATTGTAATAGGATTGATGGTAGCAATCTTGACCACCTACTTTACTCTCAATATAGAAACAAATGTTAAATTGAATCAGTGTTTATGAAGAACTCTAAGAACCTTTTATAAAGATAAACAATACATGAAGAACACTAACGAATATTGTCTCAGCCCCATTAATATATTATCAATTAATTAATTACAAAAATTGTAACTTTGTTACATGATGTGGGCATTGAGCTACCTATGCATAATTTTAGCTAGGAGTTTGTCATCTTATTTCATGATTAGAAGGCAAGATATATAGGAGCTTCAAGTTTTTCATGAAAAACACATTCTCAGCAGTCAGCACTCCTGTGATACAAGCAGGTTATAAATGTGAAATGAGAATCACGTCTTGTGAACATTCATAGTTTTAATTTGAAGGTAGTATAATAATTGTAAGATTTGACTTGCTCACGTCTTGAATTTTATAGTCACGGATAGAGAAAACTTAAAGCGAGCTAATGAAAGAATGACCACTAAATATGGTTTAAAATATAATGAGGATGTGATGGAGAAGAAATATAATGGGTTTAAAATATTATAACGAATTTATGATCACTAAATATGGTTCCTCATACATTGAGGAAAGTCTTGTCCCTATCAATGATATTCTCTTCCAGTTCAATTGCGGTGAGGTAGATTTGACATCTACAATCAATTGGAAGTAGTTATGCCTAATGATTTCGAGTGAGATGAACTCAAGATTGGAAAGATTTTAACATTGTTCCTTATAATGGAAGAATCACTTGTGATTGAAATGCGTCATAATATACATTTGGGAAAAGTTTAGGTTCTTAATAAGTAGAACACGTGTTATATGTTATTTGATGTAATATTAGTTCATTAACCATATTTATGGATTTTTTAAAAACCTTATAATATTTTATTAAAAATTTATTTAATTCTTACCAACAGTGTATGCATTTAACGAATGATAAGGATTAAAATAATGGGCTTACTTAACTTGTGCTTCAACTAAATGTTTAAAGCTTCAAGGCCTTTGTTTAGCCTACTTAACGTGGCCTTGCAAGAAACCAAGACCATCGTAGGTGCCAACATAAGCTCTACACTCAATTGACTTTCGTCAAGATGACAGAGAGGAAAATAAATGTCATTTTAATATTGGTACTAGTTTTACTCCTCTCACTTTACGGCGATTACATCGAGGTAAGGTTTTCCATCCACAACGTAGCAGGGGTTTGGCTATTATTGGTTTGGCTCGTCAAAAATTAATAATTCAAACATCGACAACAGTTTAATACCAAAATAAAAGTAACGGCGGTGTTCGCTCATAAGCGGTTGGTTTTGTTTCCTGCAGTTTGTCACGGTACCCGAAACAACAAGAAAACATGACTGTTAACTAACATAAAACCTAATCAAAAATCACAATTAAAATAAGTAAAAGTAATAGATTTAAAATGAAAATAAAAGAAACAAAATTTTAAAAACCATCAAAGTATATTTTAAAGAATTATAGAAAACGAAGGTTTCTTATATATATAATAAAAGTTTGGTGGCCTCTCTCTACACCAAAAAAGGTCCCTCTGTTTTTAATATAATATCTAATAATAACTAGATTTGAGACCGCGAGTTACTCGGGCCTCTTTTGATTAAATATAGAAAGAGTCAAGGTCTTGGACGAAATGGTTTAAAAAACACAAAACATCGGTAAACATAAACACAAATCTGCCGTGAAAATATATGTAAATGCTGCTTGTTAAAAAAAATTCATTTACCCACATGTTTTCCGTTTATTAATTATGACTATCAAAATACTTTTTTTTCTTTTAACCTTTTCTTGTTTTGAAGAGAAAAACATAATTACCTCTATTCCTATTCTCTAATCTATTCTTCTTTCATTTCAAAGACTACTCTCTCTCTCTCTCTCTCTCTCTCTCTCTCTCTCTCTATATATTATATATATATATATATATATAATATATATATATATATATATATATATATATATATGCCGGTTACTATATAAAGTGTAATTTTCGTGCGAAACATACAAAGTCATCAAAACGTGACACGTGTTTTTTGGCTGAGGGTAATTTCGACTGCGCTATAACTATGCATAAAAGGTACATAATTACGTAAGTTATATTCATAATTAAGCAAGTTATATATATTATTACGCAAAGAAAAATTACTCAAGTTATAAAAAATAATTACGCAAGTAATATGATAATTACGCAAGTTATGTTCGTAATTAAGAAATTAATAATCAAGCAAGTTATATTGCAACACATAGACATGTTTAAAAAATGCTAATTTTTTTAAAAAAATTTAGCAATACTATAGTCATATTAAAGAGGATAAAATGCTCGATTTTTTATACGGCTTGTCAGGCGCAATAAAAAACAATTTAATTTTGTGATCTTAGCTCACATAAACAGATAGGGTAAGTATGGTTATTTTCACAGGGAATATATTGAAAGTGAAAAACTTGATTTACGGGTTGAAAACTAATTAAGAACAAGTTGAAAAGAAAACTAATTTTAAAAGTAAAACTAATTTGAGATTTAATTAGTTGTACCCAATAATTGGAAAGGTAATCCTCTCCGGGTTCAGGCTTGCAACTACTGACTTGTCCTAGATGTGTGCGAATGGTCACATAGACATAACCATCATTGGTTTAACTAGACCTAATGGGATTGAACGAGACTGTTATAAAAGAACTACTCAGATCATACTTAACTTATGTTAACCAACCTAATCCTAAACCTCGTGAGGTTTTCTGATTTAAAGAAATCTAAAACACTCACAAAAACTGGAACATAGGTTTCAATCAACATAAATATTTTAGAAGTTTCAATTAACAGATAATGTTCATTGGCTTAAGATGCCTAGTTCAACAATAACCCAATTGAAAACAAAGAACAAGTCAAGGGTATGCAAACCCTACCCCCGGAGAAGATCACGGGTGATTTAGCCGGACATGGTAATGAAAATCAAAGTGAAAACGAATAAAAACATTGTTCTAGACATTAGAGAATCAAACCAAACGATAAAAATAAGATCTTGAGCCTTGAAATCGCCTCCAAAAGTCTTCGGGATTGCTCGGGATAGTTCTTGGGACTTTGGGGCGGCTTGGAGTGTAAGGCCCCATTCCCGGAAACCTCACAGTTGGACATTCACAGCACAATTTATAAAACATTTTATAATTTATCAAACATTGCAGCGGGACTTAAATATCAAAAGCCATTCATTAGTTTATAACCGCGGTTGCTAAGCAATACATATTTATTAATAGTTACAAAAGATCATCAGTTGGCATTACAAAACAACAATGTTATATTCAAGAATGGATGTCAGCCTTGTCCCGACGAGTAGCCTCCCCGAGTGCCATCCTCAGCAATAATTACCTGCCAACTGAAAATGCATAAAAGTCAGCGTTGCTGAGTGAGCTCTAGTTTTTAAAATGTTAAAATACCTTGAAAGATTTGTATATGAAAATACCCCTTTTAAAATAATATACTTTTCATTCGTACGTGATCACACATCATACGTACAGTTAAGATAACATCCATTATCTTCTTTTTACCATTTTTATCATCGTTCATCCGAACTTTTATTTTAATCTTTCACTTAATCTGGACCAATGTGCTATGCCCCCGATATTACACACTAAACTGGTACTGAGTCGAGGTCTACACATAGACCCCATACAAATGCACGAAGCCGACTCCAGTACTGGGGCAGCAACAAGGGTCCCCTCAATCTCAAAGATTGACCCTGTGTGCATCCAACGGGTTAGCTAAACCGCACATAGTTGAGCTAACAACCTAGTGGTTGTGAACCTCATGTGAATTTGCTTGCAAGACTTTCTTCCGTTCTTTATGTTCCACTTCTCATTATCATTAATCTTTCCACTTTCTTTAATGATAATACTTTACATTATACGGATATATCACACCACGTAAAGTCACATAATAATATAATAAATAGGAACACAAGAACAGTCCAAAGCATAAATAAAATAATCTGATAATAGCATCAAGTCAAACTAGGGTCAAACCCTAAAATTCTGATTTTCCAAAATTCCAGAAAATTTTCTAAGTGTTTAGGCGCATGAACACTATGAAGTCGCATGAGCCCTGCTTAGGCGCTTTAACACTATTCAGGCGTATCAACACTACACTTAGGCATTTTAGCTTACATTCTGGGCGCATGAGCCTTTCAGGCGCATGAGACTACACTAAGTCACCAGAGAGAAATCTTGGGCGCATGACACTATTCAGGCGCATGAGTTTACACTTGTCAATTTCAGGCAAAACCTTGGGCGCTTGGGCACTATTGGGGCGCATGAATCCCCACTTAGGATTTTCTAAAGAAATTCCCAGGCGCATGGACCCTGTTTGGGCGCATGGCCTGAACTTAGGCTCTTCTAAGTCAAAATCTCAGGCGCATGGACCCTGTTTGGGCGCATGACCACCTGTTATTCATTTTTCAAAATTACAACTATCCCAGATCTACATTTGCACCTATTCTAAGCATAAACTTAACATTCTAAGCACCCACAACAAATAAACAAGCATAAACATAAGCATAAGCATACACAACATACGGGTATACATAAACCAGTTGTAAAACATTTTAATCATGCATTCTCAGCCCCAAAACAGTTTAAAACACATAAAAACCGGGGTCTAGAACTCAGCTAGTGCAGCAAACAAGTAAAACTCCACCAAACCTGCTTGCACACGAGTTCAAGCACCTAAACAAGCAAAAACAAGCACCAAAACACATAGAACACATATAAATCGGTTTTAAAGTTGAAAACCCAACAAAAACCGAGCCAAATATACAAACAACACTTACCCTGAAGATTTTCAGCCTTTCTTCTCCTTCACAGCCGAGAGAACCAAAAATTCGATTTTTTTTTTCTTCTTCTTTTCGGTCGAACAATAGCAACAGCAGGATGATATGGGTGGCCATGCCCATATAAAGTGCATTTTTTGACTTTTTGGTACTATTTACACAAGGCACCCCTCAACTTTGCCTTCTTTTTAATTTCTTCAAAATACTTTTCTTTTCTTTTTATTTTGACCTAGGTTTCGGGTATTACAAGTCTACCCTCCTTAAAGAGGCTTCATCCCCGAAACCTGTCATTCTTCGAATAACTGTGGGTAATGCTGTCTCATCTCTTCTTCAGTCTCCCACGTAGACTCAGAACCCTTCCGGTGTTTCCATTGCACCCGCACAAGTGGAACCACTTTATTCCTCAACCTCTTCTTCTTTCGATCGACGATTGCCACTGGTTGTTCAACATAGTTAAGTCGTTCATCCACTTCGATATCTTCCAATGGTATAATCATGTCTTCGTCGGCTAGGCACTTTCTCAGATGAGATACATGGAATGTAGAATGAATTCCACTTAACTCGTCAGGCAATTCTAATCGATAGGCCACCTCCCCTACTCGTGCAACGATTCGGAAAGGCCCTATGTATCTCGGGCTCAGCTTGCCCCTCTTCCAGAACCGGATGATCCCCTTCCAAGGCGAGACCTTTAACATGACTTTATCACCGATGTTGAACTCGATTGGTCTACGCCTCTAATTGGCATACGACTTTTGCCTATCTTTGGCTGCCTTCATAAAGGCTTTGATCCTTTCTAGTTTCTCGGTCGTAGCCTCGATCACCTCCACGCTTCCCAACTCTTTCTGCCCGATGTCTCCCCAACATACGGGCGTTCTACACCTCCTACCATATAGCATCTTGTATGGTGGCATATCAATGCTGGCATGATAGCTGTTGTTGTACGAGAACTCTGCTAATAGTAGATGATCATCCCAACTTCCTCCAAAGTCGATCGCGCAAGCTCGGAGCATATCCTCGAGTGTCTGAATCGTCCTCTCAGACTGACCATCTGTCTGAGGATGGTAAGCAGTGCTAATGTGTAGCCTTGTCCCCATCGCATCATGGAATCTTTTCCAAAACTTCGATGTGAACCGGGTGTCATGGTCCGACACGATAGACACCGGCACACCATGACGAGCTACAATCTCTTTAATGAACAGATCCGCCAGTCTCTCAGATGAATACGTCTCGCGGATTGGTAGGAAGTGAGCACTCTTGGTCAAACGATCGACTATCACCCATATGGTATCGTACCCCCTTGCAGTACGGGGTAGCTTCGTGACGAAGTCCATGGTGAAGTGCTCCCACTTCCACTCAGGTATATCCAACGGTTGGATCTTCCCGTATGGTTTCTGATGTTCTGCCTTCACTTGCAAGCAAGTAAGGCACTTACTCACATACCCCGCCATGTCGCATTTCATACCCGGCCACCAGTAATCTTTCTTCATGTCTTGATACATCTTGGTAGCACCAGGGTGAATGGAGTATCAAGTCTTATGAGCTTTGTCCATAATTCGCCCACGTAGATCCCCATACCAAGGAATCCACATCCGTCCAAAACGGGTTCTAACTCCATAGGTATTCTCTCCCAACTCTGTGACCAGACCTCTTATCCTTTTAGAGTTAAGGCGATCTTCTTTTAATGCCTCATTCTGAAATTCCTTGACCTGTGTCATCACGTCAGAGGTTATCACCAACTGATACGCCTTCACCCGAATCGGCTCGGGTCTCTCTTTTCGGCTAAGGGCGTCGGCCACTACGTTGGCTTTGCCCGGGTGGTAATGGATCTCGCAGTCATAATCCTTGATTAATTCCAACCACCTGCTCTGCCTCATGTTGAGATCCTTTTGCTCAAAGAAATACTTTAAGCTCTTGTGGTCCATGAAGATTGTGCATTTCGCCCCGTACAGGTAGTGCCTCCAAATCTTTAAAGCGAAGACCACAGCTGTGAGCTCCAAATCATGCGTGGGATAATTGACCTTGTAGGTTTTCAGTTGTCAGGACGTGTAGGCTATTACTCTCCTACTTTACATTAACACATAACCCAGTCCCGAATAGGAGGCATCCGAATAGACCACCAAATCCTCGCTTCCCTCGGGCAACGTCAAGACAGGAGCTTGAGTCAATCTTTCCTTTAACTCTTCAAAAGCGTCTTCCTATTCTCGATCCCACACAAACTTCAACTCCTTGCGCGTCAATTTGGTCAAAGGTGAGGCTATCTTGGAAAAGACTTGGATAAACCTTCTGTAGTAGCCCGCCAAACCCAAGAAACTACGAATCTCGGATGGCGTCTTTAGAGACTTCCATTGCGTCACCGCCTCAACCTTCACCGAGTCCACCATAAATCCTTCAGAATTCACCACGTGACCCAAAAATTGAACTTCGCGCAACCAAAAAGCACACTTAGAGAATTTAGCATATAGCTTCTCCATTCTAAGTGTCTCCAGCACTTCGCGTATATGACCGGCATGTTCTTCTTCGCTCTTTAAATAAATCAGGATATCATCAATAAACACAATCACTAATTTATCTAGCATCGGCCGGCACACTCGATTCATCAAATCCATAAAGGCAGCTGGCGCATTAGTTAAACCAAAAGACATAACGAGGAACTCGTAATGTCCATAACACGTGCGAAACGCTGTCTTAGGAATATCTTGCTCTTTTACCTTCAGCTGATGGTAGCTAGATCGAAGATCTATCCTGGAGAACCAACTGGCACCTTGAAGTTGGTCAAACAAGTCATCTATCCTTGGCAATGGATATCTTTTCTTCACCGTCAACTTGTTCAACTCACGGTAGTCTATACACATCCTCATACTACTGTCTTTCTTCTTAACAAACAAGACCGGAGCACCCCAAGGAGAGATGCTTGGTCGAATGAACCCCTTGTCCATCAACTCCTGTAGCTGATCCATCAGCTCTTTCATCTCAGACGAAGCTAACCGATACGGTGCTTTGGCAACGGGCTGAGCACCGGGTATCAGGTCAATCTGAACCTCGATCTCGCGGTCAGGTGGCACACCTGGTAAATCTTCTGGGAACACGTCCGGGAAGTCACACACCACTGGCACCTCAAACAATTATGGTATCGACGCGTCCACATTCTTTACATAAGCCAGGTAGGCACTACATCCTCGCTTCATGCACTTCTCTACCACCGCCATCGAAATCACCCTCGGAACCGTAGTGACGCGGTCACTGTAGACCGTCATCAAACTTCCACTGGGCGCAATTAGTCAAATCATCTTCTTGCGACACACGATGTTTGCCTCATAGGTTGCTAACCAGTCCATCCCTAGTACTACATCTAATCCTCCTAGGGGCATTACATATAGTATAGTAGCAAACCTATGGCCTTCTAATTCTAAGCCACAATCTTCAATCATACTAGAAATTCTGGTTGACTTACCAATAGCAGTTTCTACGTCAAAAGGCTCATCCATACTTCTTCTAATAACAGGCAACTTAGCATAGAAAGCAGCAGATATGAAACTCCTACTAGCACCAGAATTAAATAATACAGAGGCACAAGTTTGGTTTACTAGAAACATACCTGACAAGACATCGGGGTCTACCCGGGCTTCCTCTCGAGTCATCGTGAAGGCTCTAGAACTTGCCCTCTGTCCACCTTCTTCAGTCCCCTTCTTGGTCCCAGAGTTCTCAGCTCTCGGCTTCTTGCACTCATAGTTCCTGTGGCCAGTCCCGCCACAGTTGAAGCACTTCGGGACTCCATAATCTCTTGCTATATGACCGGGCTTCCCACACTTGAAGCACACAGTCACTCCCCTCATACAATCACAAGTGTGCTCCCTAACACATCGGTCGCACTTTCTCAACCCTGAGCTTGATGACGCCACCTACCGGTCATCCATCCTCCTCCTCTTGTTGTTTGGGGTGTAACCGCCACGCCCAAACCGCTTACCTCTCCAACTCTTATCTCCTCCATCTGTCTTCTTCACCTCAACCACCGCTACTTCCCTTTCATCATACAACATTCCCGCCAGATCCACTGCCGACCTAAAAGTACTCGGTTGGGTAGCGATCAAGTATCTGCGAATGTCGGCCGGTAGTCCTTGAACGTACCGATTGATCTTTCTCAATACCGGCGTAACCTGATCAGGCACCAACCTCACCATTTTGTTTAACATGGCGGTGTATTGCTGGTGGGTCATAGTTCTCGCCTCCAGTTGTAAGAACTCCCTTTCGATCTTGTTGAGTTCTCGGTGAGGAAAGAATTCCTCAATCACCAACTTCTTCATCTCTCCCCATCTCATTCTCTCGATGGCCCGGTTGCCTTCGGCTTGGACAAGATTTTCCCACCAACACAGCGCAGTGTCGACGAAGGAGTGAGTGGCAAACTTCACCTTTTGATCCTCCCGACACTCGCTGATCTCTAGCACTGCTTCCATTTCCCGTACCCAGCGATGAGCAGCTGCGGCATTGCCATTGCCGTCGAAAGTAGGGGGTTTACACCTTTGGAACGCCCCATAGCTGCATCCTCTTGTGGCTTCCCGCACTATCACCTCCTCGTCATCACTCGAAGCTCCTTTCTTCCATCTAACTCCTCCTCCTCATCGGGATCCCTCACATCACATTTCCTGCCAGCAGTCGTTCTCCTCTCCACTTCTTTCTCCTTTCGTTCATCCTCCCTCACGGCTCGGATCACTTCAGTCATGACAGACGGTAGCATTGTTTGCATGACTTAGTGAACCTCCTCCACCACTGCCTCCTTCACCGAGGCTCTTAAGTTAGCACTCTCATCACCGCCCTCCGGGTGATAAAGATCGGGCTCAGCATGAGCCGTCTCTGCAGTCTTGGTTTTGTTTCTAGTACTACGTGGCCTAAAACGAACGCCCCGCGTTCCACCATGAGAAGCTTTCGATGATGTTCCTCCAGCCATTCTCTTAAACACTAAAAGATTAAAACACCAACACGGTCATTCAAGGTAATAGCTCAGTTAATGTTAAGTATAGTAAGTCCCTAATTACAGTGGCCAGTTGTGATTAGCCACTTACTTTACTCTTCATCCCCCGAACATTTCCTATCCTGGCTACATCAGTATTCAAATCTACTAAAGCAAATAAATCAAATAGCATGCGCACATAATACCGGTTAACATTATAAAAACACATACCTGATGGCACGTAGCTACTCGGGCTGGCATCCCTCCATTCGGTCCCATTTTCAGTTTAAGTTTAGGTTCTTTTGAAAATATTTACTCATTTCTCTTAAACTTTGACTCTGATACCAACTTGTAAGGCCCCATTCCCGGAAACCTCACAGTTGGACATTCACAGCACAATTTATAAAACATTTCATAATTTATCAAACATTACAGCGGGACTTAAATATCAAAAGCCATTCATTAGTTTATAACCACTGTTGCTAAGCAATAGATATTTGTTAATAGTTACAAAAGATCATTAGTTGGCATTACAAAACAACAATGTTATATTCAAGAATGGATGTCAGCCTTGTCCTACGAGTAGCCTCCCCGAGTGCCATCCTCAGCAATAATTACCTGCCAACTGAAAATGCATAAAAGTCAGCGTTGCTGAGTGAGCTCTTGTTTTTAAAACATTAAAATACCTTGAAAGATTTGTATATGAAAATACCCCTTTTAAAATAATATACTTTTCATTCGTACGTGATCACACATCATACGTACAGTTAAGATAACATCCATTATCTTCTTTTTACCATTTTCATCATTGTTCATCCGAACTTTTACTTTAATCTTTCACTTAGTCTGGACCAATGTGCTATGCCCCCGATATTGCACACTAAACTGGTACTGAGTCGAGGTCTACACATAGACCCCATACTAATGCACGAAGCCGACTCCAGTACCGGGGCAGCAACAAGGGTCCCCTCAATCTCAAAGATTGACCCCGTGTGCATCCAACGGGTTAGCTAAACCGCACACAGTTGAGCTAACAACTTAGTGGTTGTGAACCTCATGCGAATTTGCTTGCAAGACTTTCTTTCGTTCTTTATTTTCTACTTCTCATTATCATTAATCTTTCCAATTTTATTAATGATAATACTTTACGTTATACGGATAAATCACACCACGTAAAGTCACATAATAATATTATAAATAGGAACACAAGAACAGCCCAAAGCATAAATAAAATAATCAAATAATAGCATCAAGTCAAACCAGGGTCAAACCCTAAAATTCTGATTTCCCAAAATTCCAGAAAATTTTCTAAGTGTTTAGGCGCATGAGCCCTGCTTAGGCGCTTTAACGCTATTCAGGCGCATCAACACTACACTTAGGCATTTTAGCTTATATTCTGGGCGCATGAGCCTTTCAGGCGCATGAGACTACACTTAGTCACCAGAGAAAAATCTTAGGCGCATGACACTATTCTGGCGCATGAGTTTACACTTGTCACTTTCAGGCAAAACCTTGGGCGCTTGGGCACTATTGGGGCGCATGAATCCCTACTTAGGATTTTCTAAGGAAATTCCCAGGCGCATGGACCCTGTTTGGGCGCATGGCCTGAACTTAGGCGCTTCTAAATCAAAATCTCAGGCGCATGGACCCTGTTTGGGCGCATGACCACCTGTTATTCATTTTCCAGAATCACAACTATCCCACATCTGCATTTGCACCTGTTCTAAGCATAAACTTAACATTCTAAGCACCCACAACACATAAACAAGCATAAACATAAGCATAAGCATTCACAACATACGGGTATACGTAA
Organism: Flaveria sonorensis; assembly: GCA_025506505.1. Lineage (NCBI taxonomy): Eukaryota > Viridiplantae > Streptophyta > Magnoliopsida > Asterales > Asteraceae > Flaveria > Flaveria sonorensis. Next base: position 18,017,268 of record CM046423.1, on the reverse strand, counting down.
ACCAGTTGTAAAACATTTTAATCATGCATTCTCAGCCCCAAAACAGTTTAAAACACATAGAAACCGGGGTCTAGAACTCACCTAGTGCAGCAAACAAGTAAAACTCCACCAAACCTGCTTGCACACGAGTTCAAGCACCTAAACAAGCAAAAACAAGCACCAAAACATATAGAACACATACAAATTGGTTTTAAAGTTGAAAACCCAACAAAAACCAAGCCAAATATACAAACAACACTTACCCTGAAGATTTTCAGCCTTTCTTCTCCTTCACAGCCGAGAGAACCAAAAATTCGATTTTTTTTTCTTCTTCTTTTCGGTCGAACAACAACAACAACAACAGTAGGATGATATGGGCGGCCATGCCTATATAAAGTGCATTTTTGTCTTTTTGGTACTATTTACACAAAGCACCCCTCAACTTTGCCTTCTTTTTATTTTCTTCAAAATACTTTTCTTTTCTTTTTATTTTGACCGAGGTTTCGGGTGTTACATGGAGTGAAGTGGTAGTTCAAAACCTAGATTTGCCGTCTTTTATAAAAATTCGATGCCTAGTAGGTCCTGTGACCACGGTAGGTTATGTTAGAGGCCTACCATTTTTTTAGTTTTGATGCACCGTAGGTCACCCCGACCACTGTAGGTTACGATGAGGGCTTAATATTTTTTTTTAGTTTCTGGCATAAGTTACGGTGGCCACATGACCTATGGTGGCCAATGACCATTATTTCCATCCTTTGTTTCTTTTCTTGTCTTTTGCTCAGGCTTGCTTAATTTTCATCCTAATACTTCTTAATTAGCTTTATTTACCTCATTTAGCTCCTGATACCTGCAAATCACAAACACACACACAATAACCTCTTTCTAACAAATAAACTTATCAAAATCTTATAACTAACACCGTTAACTCCCATTCAAACACCCGCACATCAATTTTATGGTGTATTTTTTTAAAATACAATGTCATATAAAAAGTTATATACGTTTAAAAAAGCAGAGGGAATTTGAAGAAAGTCAACAGTTGTAGGCTATTTCCAAAACTAACACTCCATACACAATATTGCGCAATTATTCCATCTTTAATCTGAACCATCCATTGCTTAGATCAATGGTTGTTATCACTTCGTACATTCGCATGATTTGTTTACTTTGTACTGTAAACTTTTCCTATATATAAAAACCAAAGTTCCATTTTCATCACCTAATCTCCGAACCTTTAAACATTGCCATTGCTCTTGTTAAGGGTCTGTTCATCATCCCATGAAATAAACTTCTTTGTTTCCACCATCACTACCACCATACGCCGCTCACCAAACGCTGCTCAACCGGTAGAAGCTACGCTAGATGAACATAAATCTATCAACCAAAGCTTTAAGAAAATGAAAATTCGAAGATAACTGGCGGTCTTCTTCTGCATCATCTTCGTTCATTTTGATGAGAGAAAATGAGCAAGTGTGTTGTAATCTAAGAGAAATGTTTCTAATCTGAGAGAGATGGAATTAATAAAAAAGCGGTGAAGAAGCAGTGCCAACAAAGTGAGGGACTGTGTGTAAACTTAAAAAGTTTAAGTGGCCAATCTGTGATATCAAAAAATTACACTGTAGGCGGATTTATATATATATATATATATATATATATATATATATATATATATATATATATATATATATATATATATATATATATATATAATCACCAAACTTAATTTACATTTATGTAAATCAATGGTTTCGTGGTTCTGAAAATAAAAATTAGTTCTTTAATTATCCTAACCCTATATATATACTAGTAACGTGACCGCGCGATGCGGGCCGTGAGACACTTTTTATTATGTTATTTGTCTCTGGTTAGTTTTATATTTAAAAAACTGAATTCCTTCTTTTAAGCATATTGTAACAAACATGGAAAAAATTGTATATAATTAAAGATACGAGAGTCTAAGTGTAAATAAGTTTAAAGTTCCACTTTTTTAGTAGCGTTAGAAAAACATAATTACCCTTGTTAAATTGATTTTTTAGGTTGTACCTTGTGCTTAAAATTTACAAATCTCTTAACTTTGGCCGGAATCCTTCATTCGTGCATTATAATACAGTGTGTGTATATATATATATATATATATATATATATATATATATATATATATATATATATATATATATATATATATAATGTTTAGGTAAAGAGCAAGCACACATGTATTTTTAATATAAGTATGTCAGGTAATAGATCACGTTTTCTTGGTCTAGTTTAGGTATAATAAAAATTTTAATCAGATTATAAGGGTCAAGTTGTAAAGTTACAAAAAGAGATGCTATCTATAATAAAGTTTTTGGATGAAAAGAAATTTACCTTATTATCTTCACATAGAACCCTACATACTGTAATCGTTTTCTAACCTACTCATATTGAGATTTAAACTCCGATCTTGTTTAAAGAATCTTGATATTCTACCAACCTAAATGACATTTACATATGAGTTGATTTAGTTTTAGAATATTTTACACCAAAATAAATTCTTCAACAAGAAAAAATTAATTTATATCTACTTAAATGTATTATAATTCATAAGTGATTTAAACTTCTTTTTGACTTACTAAATCAAGTTGCGGTAAATAAATAAATCAATCAAAAATATTGATTTGATATGTAAAAAAAAATTATATTAGGGGGGACTTCTCGAAACACTCTCCTTGAATCATTTTTTTTTTTACCAATGGAGACATTGAGAATGAAAGGTTAGCGGTGCCGGTTGTTGGTTCAACCATCTTCTTTGGATCTTGATACCAAGAAGGCATTGAGTTTTGGATCATTCCTCAGATTAATCGAACAATGATTACGAATCGTTCCATTCTGATGATCGTTAGGGTAGTAAGTAGAGAGGTAATCACTTGGAGAAATCAGTTGGATAGTAAACAAAAGAATCCAATAGCTCAAACACATTGTTTTGTTTGCATATGGAAAAAACTATCAAATGAGGTGAGTATTGGGTTTTGGAAGTTAAAAAATTGAAAGACATAGGAGACAAAAGACAAGCAATAAAACACTCTCATTCTGATAATGTGTTATAAAACATGAGAAAACCCAAGAGAAATCAATTTTATTACATATATTTAAATATCTTTTCATACTTACAAAAGCTAGTAATCATAATGTAACTACAATGCATGCATGATCAATATCAAAATATATTGAAATATAGATAAGTTAAAGAAAAGCATAAATATGTTGACATATAATATTTTCATCTTTTTAATTTTTAATCTCATTTCAAATGACATTATCGTCAACTAACCACAAATAAGCGAAAACACCAAGGAACTTAAATCTAAGTGAAAAAGTCAAATTATAACTATTACACTACAACAAGAAATGACCTATGGAGATTACAAAAGTCGTCACTAAAACCCTCAAATGTTGCCACCTAAGCTTATGGCGACGACGTGGTGTTGCTGGACATGTTATTGTGGTTGTGTTGTCACTGTAGGTCTTAAATGTCGTCACTATAGATGCCATCACTGTAGGTAAACCTGTGGCGAATACTTGTCGTTAAAATGGTAGTAGTAGGTTTTTACAAAATAAAAAACTTAATTAATATATTAAATTGTAGCCTACGACAAAGACATGTGATCATTACAGGTGTATAACGATAACATGTCGTCGCTATGGATCTAAAAAAAGTATTTTAATTAATGTATTTTTGATCTATAGCCATGACATGTCTCAGGTAGGTCATACCAGAAACTTTCTTTTATTTTTATTTTCCAGAATTATTCGATGTTGATTATAAAAAACTAAATCTGCCTGTACCATCTCAGCTAAATTTCTTTCAAGCTACTACGCAAATTTCCATAATATTTAAAATATTCATAATTTCATACAAATCATAGATATACAAAATAAATTAATTGTTATTATTACGACTTTCATTATTTTGATTTTTGTTCTATGCAAAAAGTTTATCTATCTGCTTTTTGCATTTCTTGTTGTATTGCTAGCACTTGGTCTTTCATTTTATCCTCTCATTTCTTTTATTTGTTCATTTGTTTATCTTTGTGACGGGTATCAAAATGACACAAAAGAGGATGGATTTTTCAAATTTCAACCAACATCTCACCTATCCTCACGTCTTTCACCTAGGACGCGTGTTAGAAATTTAATCTCATCAACTCATGAATCTCTGGCCTCACTTTTTAATCTAGCATACTCTTTTCCTATCTTATCCTTCGTCAAACAATATATCAAGTACATTAAATCTTGCAAGGCCTCATTCTCGAGAGTTCTCGTATGTGATTTCATACATTATAACCATAATTCATAAACTGAAAATTAGATCGCGGTAGCAGCGGAATATAGTCAAACATTCAACAATACATATAGAGGCAAATATTGTCTATTACCTATGAGCAAACATTATCTTAAATCCAGAACAAAAACATTGAACAAGGTGTCGGTCTTTATTGCCCATATAAGCTCTGTATACCAATTTGAAATCTCGCTCACCCAACCTTTGATTTATAGTACCTGTCACTACTAGAAAATATACTTTTAATGACACGCAATGCATGTCGTAAAATATTATAGATGACACGCAAAAGCGCGTCAAGGAAAGCCCTGTCATAAATGAAGATGACAAGCATTTGTGTGTCATCTATTTATGACACACATTTTTTACACGCGTTTATGACAAGCATTGCGTGTCAAGGAATTTTTTGTCATTAAAAAAAATCACATGCATTTGTGTGTCGTAAATACGGGTCATGGTTTTAAAAATATTACCAGTGATTATTTTAAACCTACAATGACTCATGTGCATGCCTGTCATAGCAATTTTAAATGACGGTTAATAACACAAAATACAAAATAAACTACATTTATAACAAAACAACGTTGTTTCATACAATATTTCATAACACATAAGTAACATTTTAAAGTTAACAAAATTCCATTCTAACTTTGATACAAAATGTCAACAAAAAATAAAGTTTACGACAAAAGTTGATCATTCTTCGCGAATTTCATCAATATCAGCATCCGTGTACTCATCTTTCCTTCCCCAACCTGAAAGTTAGTGTGACTGAGTGAGCACTATTTTTTTGTCTAGATGTTTGTCTAATACGGCGTTATGTTGCGGTTAATAAGTTTTGCTTGTATGCAATTTGGTGTGCTTGTATGCAATTTGGAATTATGACATCATGGAACCTCTTTCAAAACCTTGATTCAAAATAGTAGAAAGAATTACATATATTCCTAGCACCATTAAAAAATTATATATTTTCCTAAAAATAAATTTCAATGCATAAAGTACAATGCTTTTTAAACATACTTTGGGGATATATGTAATTTTACAAGTTTAGAGGAAAAAATATGCAATTGTCTCTAAAAACAAACACGCACACATACATATACAGTATAAATACAAACACACATACACACATGTATAAGCAAACACACATCATATGGTATACATAAAAACGCACAAATAAATATTCTTGAACATCTATCACATTTAATATCTAAAACTATCAAGAAATAAAAATTATAACAATACATGAAACATATGCGAACGCGATACGAACCGACCTGTTAACTGGCCCAATCACTTAACCCTTTGTATAAACCATTTCTTTCTCATTTAGGGTTTTACCCTTTCTTGAGATAGAGATGAGAGAGAGAATGCAGAAAGAGATAGAAAGAGGGGGCAGCCGCCTCAACCCCCCTCCGGTCGCCGGTCGCCGGCGGTGACCACTCCGGTGAGTGCCATCGAGTGGCCACCCCTCCCGAACTCCTCTTGCTCTTCTGGTTTCGATGGTGGTAGTGGTTTCATCTAATCACAACTGTGGTGGGGTTGTATCACAAATTCAGAGTCGGTGATGGTAGGACTGGTCGTGACAGGAAGGGTGATGACGGTTATTGATTTCAGGTAGGGGGATGGGCGTGGTTGTTGTCGGTTGTGGTGGTGAAAACCGCTGGTTGATGACCAGCAATAGTGGTGTGTGAGTCTGTGGGTATAGCCTGTTGAGTTCAGTGGTATCTTAGTTAGGTTTATTTATCAAAACAGTTTTGATAATTTGTTAATCAAATTAATAATAGTTAACACAGCGGAGTAAAAATTATAATACCAAAAGTGAACCCGACGGGATCTGGTTACAAACAATGTAAATACAGATAAATAATTAATCTACCAATGAGATAGATATACCTTGATGGTTAATAATTAACCGTTTGAGACACCTAGGGTTCAACAAACAATTGCTAGAATTACGAACAAACACGAGAAGCCGCGGGTACCGGATCGAGATCCACTGCTACGTGATAGAGAGCTGCAGTAGAATTGCGAACTAATGGATTGCGGTGGTTGCCGACGCAAACCGCGGCAATAGCCGGCTGATTAATTGCAAGCGGCAATCGGTTTCTTGTTGTGTGCAACCAAAAAAAACAAGGAACTCTTCTTGTTTCGAATTAATTCAGTAGCAAAGTCAAAGTAGGATTTTTTTTGTTTTTTGTAAAAAGGATCATCCCACTTTTTAATTATATATATATATATATATATATATATATATATATATATATATATATATATATATATATATATATATATATATATATATATATATATATGAAGCTGATTAGGTTAACCTAATCAACTATTCAATTAACATTAACCTATTTGCGGGCCTCAGGCCCGGTTAGATTAATGTTAGCCTACTTTTAAACCGAAACACTCAACTTATATAATTTATAACTTTTATAATATTAAAAACCCGATATAGTTCGTAAATGGCAGTTAATAAAATTAAGTGGACTTTAATGTTCATTGCCGAAGGTGTAACTCTTACGGGTCATAGCTCAGTTGGCAATGTGAAGTCATCGAACCAGTACATAATCCAACAAACTTCCACTTGGACAGTATTCGATTAAATCTTAACGTAGACAGTCAGCGACGCTCTAGCTGCATATGGCTGCCCCCAACAAGATATGACACTTTAAAGTCATTAACCAAAAGATCTTGTTTTAGTAACACCTTACTATAACAAGATAATAGACTTATGATAATCATAGTTATTTATTCGTTTTGTGAAAGACATCAATTGAGTCATTGAGATTGATTCTCATATGGAGCTCAATCATTATTGTTCTCGATCCAGATTTAAAATGGTCCAATCAAACACACAGTCAGTTTGGGTGAGGCCTCACACTTCACCGGTTTGAAACAACGAGGGCGCACGATGTCTAACTTTACATATTATGTATGAGTACAGAATCCCTTATTGACTACATACAACTTCCACTGAACTTCAGAATTATTCCCAACCAAAGCCTTTATGACTGGCGGTTACACGACAGCGGTTGACAGTGATCAAAGAATAACACCTAGTAAACGAAAGTTCTAGTATGCATCTCAGGTCAGAGGATACTAAATGAGTATACCAGTATCAAAGCATCTTATAATAAAGATGGTTTGTGGCGAGTTACATCTAATGTCATTCATAATGAGATCTACGAATTTAGAAGTCAACTCCTTGAGTCTAAATTCAGAATAGTCTTAATTCAGAATTGTTCCCACAAGTCTGACCGACTATGGATAATTTAGAATATAATATTCATGGATTAAACGTATTAAAATCAAACACAATTATAAGATTCATAATTGCACTTAAATCAGTAAATGAAAATGAATTCAAAGTATAACTATTAAAAGTTCGTACATCCAAATACTAAATCAAAACGTATCACTAGCTAATCTAAGCCCGATCGCATCCCTATGCTGGTCATGCTTGTCCTAAGTCATGGGCTTAGTAAACGAGCCTGCTTTTGGTCTGTGTCTATTTTGCTTGTCACGATGTCTCCCTGTTTCACTATGTCCCGTATATAGTGAAACCTCCTTTGCATATGCTTGGCCTTGTGATGAGATCTGGGCTCTTTGGCTTGAGCAGTGGCACCTGTGTTATCACAAAATATCTCAATTGGGTGCTGAATACTTAGAACCACATCAGCTATGAACTTCTTCATCCAAGTAGCTTCCTTTGCAGCATCTGATGCTGCAATATATTCAGATTTAGTGGTAGAATCTGCCACCACACTTTGCTTGGAACTTTTCCAAGAGATGGCTCCACCATTGAGTGTGAATACGAAACCAGATTGTGAGCGAGAGTCATCTCGATCAGTTTGAAAACTAGCATCAGTGTAACATCTTACAGTGAGCTATTCTTCAACTCCTCCAAATACTAAGAACATGTCTTTAGTCCTTCTCAAGTACTTCAAAATGTTCTTAACTGCAGTCCAATAGGCAAAGCCAGGGTTCTACTGATAACGGCTAGTAATGCTTAAAGCATACGTGATGTCAGGTCTAGTGCACAACATAGAATATATGATGGACCCAATCGCTGAAGAATATGGAACCTTTTCCATTTGCTTAATATCAATGTCCGTTGAAGGAGATTGAGATTTGTTTAACACGGTACCTTTAGTCATTGGAACACCTCCTTTCTTGGAGTTTTCCATCTTATAGCGTGTCATCATTTTGTCTATGTACGTGCTTTGACTAAGCCCTAGAAGCCGCTTAGATCTATCCCTATAGATCTTGATTCCTAGAATGTAAGCAGCTTCTCCAAGATCTTTCATTGCGAAACAAGCTCCCAACCATTGTTTAACTTCGTTAAGCATTGGGATATTGTTTCTAATGATCAGCATATCACCCACATATAATATAAGGAATGATATAGTGTTCCCACTATCCTTTCTGTAAACACAAGGCTCATCTTCACTTTTGACAAAACCGAATTCTACGATCCTCTGATCAAAATGAAGATTCTAGCTACGAGATGCCTGTGTAAGTCCATAAATGGACTTATTCAGTTTGCACACCTTATTTGGATATTATGGATCAACAAAACCATTAGGCTGAACCATATAGACATCTTCAGAGAGATGTCCATTTAGAAAAGCAGTTTTGACATCCATTTGCCATATCTCATAATCATAGTACGCGGCTATGGCAAGCAATATCCTGATTGATTTGATCATAGCAACGGGTGAGAAGGTTTCATCATAGTCAATACCTTGAGTTTGAGTGAAACCTTTTGCAATAACCCGTGCTTTATAGGTGTGTACATTTCTATGCGCGTCAGTTTTTCTCTTGAAAAGCCACTTGTTCCCTACTGCCCGTGAACCGAGGGGTAGCTCAACCAAGTCCCAAACTTGATTGTCTCGCATGTATTACATCTCGGCGTTCATGGCATCTAGCCATTTTGCAGATTCTGGTTCTGAGATAGCAGATTTGTAGTTAGTAGGTTCATCACCAAAATCCGCTACCACCAGAACCTCGGGACCCTCTAGATTCCAAAGATATCTGTCAGGTTCTTTGCGAGTTCTGCTACTTCTGCGAACACTTGTGTTTATGTTTGAATCAGCAACAATTTCTTGTTGTTCAGACGCACTGGCTACATTAGCGTTTGTTTGTGGTTCTCGAATTTCTTCAAGATCCACAATATTACTTCCAGTTCCTCAATCAAGAAACTTTTTATCGAGGAAATGTTCCTTCCTTTCGATGGAAATCACATTTGCATCAGGATGGTAGAAGTAATATCCGCTTCTGTTATAGTATCCGACGAAAATAACTTTTTCGCCTCGAGGATCTAGCTTGTCTTCAGACTCGCTGGTGACATAAGCATCACATCCCCATACTCTAAGGTAAGACAAATTGGGTTTAGACCCATGCCATATCTCATATGGAGTTTTGTCTACCTTCTTAGTCGGTGCCAGATTGACAAGGCGGGCGGCGGTCATAAGAGCATAACTCCAAAAGAAGTGAGGTAAGTTAGTTCTACACATCATCGATCTAACCATATTAAGTAGGGTTTGATTTCTCCTCTCACTCATGCCATTAAGTTGGGGTGTGTCGGGTGGAGTGAAATGTGAAACAATTCCATGTTCCTTTAGATGATTGGCGAACTCTTGGCTTAGGTATTCTCCACCTCGATCTGATCGAAGTACCTTGATAGTCTTACCAAGTTGGTTTTCTACTTCATTCTGAAACTCTTTGAACTTTTCAAAGGTTTCATGTCTATGCTTCATAAGGTAGACATAGGTGTATCGACTATAATCATCAATAAACGTAACGAAGTATCTTTCGTGATTTCTAGACATGGTTTTGAAAGGACCACATACATCAGAATGTATAAGTGCTAAAAGATCCTTGGCCCGTTCGCCAACATGGGTGAAAGGATCCTTTGTGAGTTTGCCGGCTAAGCAAGATTTGCATTCATCAAAAGATTCATGTTTTGTGGATTCAAGAATCCCTTCAGACTGAAGCCTTTTCACATAAGCCTTGCTTATGTGGCCAAGTCTACAATGCCATAGAAACGCATCGTTAGTTCCAGATTTGATATGTTTAGTAAGATTATATATGTTATTGTTTGTTTAAATATCAATCTCATAAATAGCACTTGGAGGTTTTGTAACCTCTCGTATTTTTATTTAACGTGTGATTAACGTCGTTATCTCTTGTAAGGGCTTGCTTTGTTATTAATGCAAATACGAGAACTTATGTGTAACTTGTGGTATCCTTGTAATTTAGATGCAATTAGATAAATAAATAACTAATAATAATAATAAAAATAATAATCATGAAAGAAAATGTTAATGTTAATAATAAAAATGATAATAATAATAATAATAGTAGTAGTAAATAATCTTAATAAGGGTTACAACTTGAAAATGAATAAAAAAACAAAATGAGTTAAATATTTTAAAACTTGTAATTAAATGTTTGGGCATAAAATAATAAAATTAAAACCTCAGGGACTAAAACAGTAATTCTGATAAAATACAAAACTTAAACTTTGAGTTGATTTTGAAAATTCTTAAACCGCAGGGACCAAAATGAAATTTTCTTTAAACCCAACCCCCCATCCCCGTTTTCCCGGCCACTTCTGGCCAAACTTCCGGCCAACTCCGGCGACCCCCAAACCCCCAAAAAAAACTCACTTTTTAACACATAAAAATAAACCCAACCGGCTACTGAACATGTTTCGAACTTGGAATTATGATTAATTTGAAATTAACAAACGATTTACTAAGTTTTCGATTCGAAACCAAATTCCATTAAAGTTTCAATCCGTTTTCACATTAAAGTGTAATAATAATCAAATTAAACAAATATAAACGTTCTAATAATCATTTCGAAGTTATTAGGGTTATTAGTTTCACCTGAAACAACTTAAAATCCATTCAAATCGACCTAAAACGGCCGACAGTAATGTTGTAGCCATTGGATGTGTTTGGGATCGAATTGAAGCTATAAATTAAAGGGCTTTTGCTCGAAATGAGTTTCATAAACTCTCTGAACTCTCAATTTCACCAAACACACGCACACCCATCGAATTGAATCAAGAACAGACGCGGGTTTCGTTCGAACATACGACCATCAAGAACAACATCAAATTAGGTGATTAAAAATGTCAATCAATTCTATTTCACATGGAGAACAAAAGCCCCATGATTAATTTGGGTAAAAACTTCGAATCGATGATCAATTTTGGATTCGTTCGAATTAGGGTTCTTGGGATTTAAAATTGGGGATGTTCTGGAAAAAGGTTTTTAAAAATAGAATTCTATTTCATAACATCAGTTGGGCCTTAGCCCAACCGGTTTAAAACAAGGGTGGCTAGCAGGAGGTTCCGGGTTCGACCCCGGCCCCCTGCCATAATATTTTTTAAAGAGTTTTTGTAATATTTAAAATTCTAAAAAATATTTAAATATTATTAATAATCATATAAAATTAATTTTAATCAAAAAATAAATAAAATCATTTTCTTTTATATTTTCTTAGAAATTTTAAATTAAGAAATTTCCATATTTTTTTATTTATTTTAAAAATTATAAAAATTGTACAAAGTACCACTTATTATTAATCTCTAATTGTAATGAATTTCCATTTAATTTTAATGATTTCAATTAAATAATTCTTTAATGTTACACACTTATTTATTTTCTAATTTTTTTTAGAAAAAAAAACATATATGTACATAGTTAAAATGTACACATATCGTAATTAAAAATAAATTTTCATCCTTTGGACCTACAAAATTACTATTTTATTTAATAGTAAATAATAACCATTTAATAATAAAAGTTTAAGTTTTATTAATAGGGTTAATCACTAAAATTCTTATTTAACCATTTAAATACCAAAATAATAACAAATTGTATCTAAGTAATGATTTAAAAATCATGGGTTAAATGGTTTATAAATACAACTCCATGATTAACTTAGCACGTCGTTCATTTAGGTTAAACGTTAACGAATTCTCGGCATATTTTTATACAAGGCTTTCTTATTTGCTCATCCTATTATCCATGTGAGTTTTTCCATACCCCTTTTATATATTTTCACACTTTGGGGTGAAACATGTTAACTTTATGATAATTGCACTTGTAAACTCGTTCGAAATCTTGTAAACACTTGGGTAATTCATCTTATTTGTCATGGTTAGTTGAACTTTAGTAATTACTATGTGATGACTATTATATGTACAATCATTAACTATTGCTAGCCTGGCGACGTCATAGATCTACGGGCCTGACAAGCCTACTTGGTTAATCCAAGTACACTTTGCTAATTGTTTAATCTTGTAATCTTGTAATCTGTCAAGGTTTGATTGTTACATTTGTTCATCCATCCCTAGTTACTTTATTCAATAACTTATGACATGAATTACCATCTTTATATATATATATATATATATATATATATATATATATATATATATATATATATATATATATATATATATATATATTTATGTATGAAAGCTATGGAAAACTCACCAACACTAAGTTGACCTTTTATTTTTAACATATTTCAGGAAATGATAATGCTTAGCTTGCTATGAAGACAATGTCACATCTAGGACTGGACCTAGAATAAAATAAAAATGCATTTGTTATCATTGAACGTTGAAATTCCTATGTTTTGGAACATATTCTATTTCTTAAATGTATGTCTTGAATATTGAGTTTTAATAATATTGTCATTTTGAATTAGCGTTGTGTGGTATGAACAATCTTAACCCTCACATCTCGACGTTTCCGCCGTTAAGGTTGGGGTGTGACGGATTGGTATCAGAGCCCATAACTATAGGGATTTAGGTTATTAGAAAATGGTGGCCTAGACTATGGTTAAACTAGGGACCCTTTACTTGACAATTGCTATGATCTTGTAAGTATGCTTATATGTCTATCTTGATGCATGACAAATTCCCTTATGTGCTATTTGCTTACTTAGAAAATAGTGCCTTAGGAATATGCCTTGCACCTTGTAAACCCCAACTTTCTAATCTTCTTCTTATGCCTCTACGTTCCATCGCGTCTAATCTTTTCTAAACCTTATTCTCGACTACATGTGGAAACCTACGCATCTTATCGAGTGAAAAAAAAAATTCCTTAGACGATATGTCTAAATCTTGAAATTCTCATAGAGGTTTTAATTCTGATAGCCTTAGGGAAGTGTGTGACACATAAACACCTGTATTCTGGATTTCCCGGCAAAAGGCCCTCGGGCTAAGGCAAGCATTTCGTATAAATCTCATTGCGAGACCTGTTATGCTTACCTGGGGATTTCTGGGATGAGTGCTAAATTATGGTCAACATACACATTTTTCCCGAGGAAATTAGGATTAAGTCACCTCAAAGTGTTCATGTTCCTATTGGCTATGTGATACCAAATGGAACCATCCTGGCTGAATATAAATTATCTAAAACTCCTGTTTTCTTTGAACTGGTTTATCTCCAAATACTAATATTTTTCTTTATTTCTATCTTATAGAATGTCTCGTCATCATGGAAAACGTGCTACCTCCGATCGCAAATTCACTGCAATGATCGCCCGGCAAATGGCCGCTGTACTTCCAACGATGGTTGCTGAACTTTGCAGCACCCTAATGGCCAACAACAGCAACAACGCCAATGGAAACAATGGTAGTGGTGAAAACAATGGTCAAGGGGAAAATAGCAACAACCAAGGTGGGAATAGTCGCACTTGCACATTCAAGCACTTCCACTTGTGCAAATCCACTAGCTTTAGTGGAAAGGAAGGAGCCACTGGACTTCTCGAGTGGTTCGAAAGTATGGAAAATACGTTTATCGTCAGCGAATGTCCCGATGAACTCAAGGTCCGATATGCTGCAACTGTCCTTCAACAACGAGCACTCACTTGGTGGAATAGTGAGAAAAGGAACCGAGGAACTGAAGTTGCCTTGGCGTTGCCTTGGGAAGAATTTAAAGACATAATGATCCAAAAGTTCTGCCCGAGGAGTGAATTGCAAAAGTTGGAGGAGGAATTCTGGAACCTCAAACAGGATAGCGGGAATCATTTGGCTTATTCCACCCGGCATCATGAGTTGAGCATGCTCCTACCCCACATGGTGGGTACCATTCCCCGCAACATCGAGAAGTTTATTAAGGGAGTACCACCTCAAATTCAAGATGCCGTGGTGGGTAGTAGGCCCACAACTTTAGAGGAGGCGATTAATATCACCGCCCAGCTCACTGAAAACCATATTAGAGCTGGTACTTTGACGGTGAAAGGTGCCAAGACTGCTGTGAAGGTGACTCCCGAGGCTACAAAGGAGGTGAAGGCCGAGTTATCTTTCAAAGGCAAGAAGCGCAAGTTCACACCGGCTCGTAATTATGCGGTGACAGCACCAAATGCCCCTCAAAGGCAAGCTGTCGTTGCAAATCAAGCCCCCGTGGCGAGGGCTTATACTAGATCGCACCCGATGTGCAATACTTGCAAGTACCATCACGCGAGTAACACTCCTTGTCGAGTTTGCTCGTTGTGCGGAAAGTATGGGCATCTGGTGGCTACTTGCCTTCGTGCTCCTAATAATACGGTGTTGGCTGCAAACCGAGTCTGCTACAACTGTGGCGAACCGGGTCATGTCCTTCCACAATGCCCCCGTAATGCGGGAAATGAGGCACAGGCTCGTGGAAGGGCATTCAACATCAATGCCAACCAAGCTCAAGCCAACAACGACGTGGTGAATGGTATGTATCTTGTAAATAGTCGTTATGCTTCTGTACTGTTTGATTCGGGTGCGGATAAGAGTTTCGTGTCTTTAGAGTTCGAGCCTATTCTTTCCAAGCCGCGTTCTAATTTAGAGAGATCTTTTACGGTCAAAGTAGCCGATGGCAAGTCTGTCGAAGTCGGCGTCGTGATACACGATTGCACCTTAAGTCTTAACGAGCATGATTTTCTTATCGACCTTATTCCTATGCAACTAGGGAGCTTTGATGTTATTATCGGCATGGATTGGTTAGCCAAGCAACACGCGGAAATTATATGCTTTGAGAAGTGCATTCGAATTCCTTTACCATCAGGTGATACCTTAAAAGTTTTTGGAGATAGATCATCCCAAAGACTCAAACTCATGTCTTGTATCAAGGCCCACAAGTGCTTAAGTAAAAACTACGTAGTCTTCATGGCTTACGTAGTCAACACGAAAGCCAAGGGTAAAGAACTGAAGGATATACCTGTCGTACGGGATTTTCCCGAGGTGTTTCTCGAGGATCTTAGTGGGTTACCTCCCGTGCGAGAAGTTGAGTCCAAAATCGACCTGATTCCTGGTGCGAATCCCATGGCTAAGTCGCCTTATCGTCTTGCACCGTCTGAAATGCAAGAATTAGCTAGTCAACTGCAAGAATTGACCGATAAGGGTTTCATTCGACCTAGTTCTTCACCATGGGGTGCACCCGTGCTATTTGTAAAGAAGAAAGATGGTTCTTTCTGTATGTGCATCGACTACCAGGAACTCAACAAGCTCACTATCAAGAACCGATATCCTCTTCCTCTAATTGATGATCTCTTCGATCAACTTCAAGGAGCTACACAATTCTCGAAGATCGATCTACTTCTGTATATCATCAATTACGTGTTCACGACAATGATATTCCAAAGACCGCATTTCGTACTCGATATGGACACTATGAGTTTATGGTTATGCCTTTTGGCTTGACTAATGCACCTGCTGTCTTCATGGATCTCATAAACTGGGTATGTAAACCGTATTTGGATAAATTCTTGATCGTGTTTATTGATGACATTCTCATCTATTCCAAGACAAAGACCGATCACGAGTCGCACCTACGTCAAGTCCTCGATCTTTTGAAAAAGGAACAGTTATATGCCAAGTTCTCCAAGTGCGAATTTTGGCTTGAAGAAGTCCAATTCTTAGGACATGTGGTGAGTAGCCAAGGAATTCATGTTGATCCTGCAAAGATAGAAGCCGTGAAGAATTGGTGTGTTCCCACGACCCCAACCGAGGTTCGTTCTTTTCTGGGTTTAGCGGGTTATTACCGTAGGTTCATTGCAAACTTTTCGAAGATTGCGAAACCGCTTACGGCGCTAACTCAAAAGAACAGACTTTTTGAGTGGGGGCCCGAACAAGAAGATGCGTTTTTAGACGTTGAAACACAAACTGTGTAATGCTCCTATCCTAACCCTTCCCGATGGAAACGATGACTTCACTGTATATTGCGACGCGTCTAGTCAAGGTCTTGGTTGCGTTCTCATGCAACGAGGTAAGGTCATAGCTTACGCGTCGAGACAATTGAAGGTTCATGAAGTGAACTACACAACTCATGATCTCGAACTTGGTGCCGTGGTATTTGCTTTGAAGATCTGGCGGCATTACCTCTATGGGACGTAATGTATAGTCTACACCGACCACAAGAGTCTCCAACATGTGTTCAATCAAAAGGATCTTAACATGAGACAAAGGCGACTGGTTGAACTGATTAATGACTACGACTGCGACATTCGCTATCATCCTGGAAAGGAAAATGTTGTAGCCGACGCGCTAAGTCGTAAGACCCACAACAAGACTGTCTCGCTCCAGGAAATCCGAGATCGAAGACAATGGTTTGACACGTTAGGAGAGTTTGACACCGAGATTCATGTGGATGTTAACGAGGCCACTATCATGCTTCAAAACATAAGGATTGATAGTGATCTTGAGTTTTGCATCCGCGAGGCTCAACAAGCGGCGTTAACTGAGGAAGGGAAAGATGACGATCTGGCGTTTAACGTTCGGTCACAACTGGAGACAAAACCGAACGACATGTGGTATTTCTTAAATCGACTCTGGATCCCGAATCGTGATAATCTCCGTCACTTCATTATGAACAAAGCTCATCAAACCCGATATTCTATTCATCCTGGATCCGATAAGATGTATATGGATCTACATGGCCAATATTGGTGGCCAGGAATGAAGAAAGATATCGCGTCTTATGTTTCTAAGTGCCTCACATGTGCAAGAGTCAAAGCGAACATCAACGGCCTAGTGGTCTACTTGAACAACCTGAAATCCCTATGTGAAAATGGGAACACATATCCATGGATTTCATAACCAAGTTACCACGTACCTCTCATGGCCATGATAGCATATGGGTGATTGTTGACCGTTTGACAAAAACGGCACATTTCATACCAATACGAGACACATACAAAGTTTCAAGATTGGCTCGTATCTACATCGATGAAATTGTGAGTCGTCATGGTGTGCTGTTGCATATTATTTCCGATCGTGATGCTCGTTTCACTTCACACTTCTGGTCTTCCATGCAAGAACTCTTGGGTACTCAATTGGATTTAAGCACGGCTTACCATCCTCAAACGGATGGTCAAACCGAGCGAACAATCCAAACCCTTGAGGACTTACTGCGTCTTTGTGTCCTTGATTTTGGTGGTGACTGGGATACGCATCTGCCGTTAGCGGAATTTTTGTATAACAATAGTTATCACTCAAGTATCAAGATGGCACCATTCGAGGCTTTATATGGTCGTAAATGTCGTTCTCCGATCTGTTGGACTGACATTGGTGAGAATTTCATCACTGGTCCTAAACTCATACAAGAAACGACCGACAAGTCTCCAGAATCCGAAGTAACCTTGAGGTGGCTAGAAGTCGTCAAAAAAGTTACGCCGATAAGAGACGCAAACCATTGGAGTTTCAAGTCAACGACATGGTTCTTCTTAAGGTCTCTCCATGGAAGGGTGTTATTCGCTTTGGGAAGAAGGGTAAGTTAGCCCCTCGTTTTGTAGGACCTTTCAAGATTCTGAAAAGAATTGGGAAAGTGGCTTACAAACTGGAACTACCTTCTAAACTTAGCGGGGTTCATCTTGTCTTCCATGTCTCAAACCTGAAAAAATGCCTAGCCGATGAAAGTTTGCAAGTTCCTTTGGAGGAAATCCAAATTGACGAGTCGTTACATTTCGTTGAGAAGCCTGTTGAGATTATGGATCGAACGTTAAAGAAGACCCGTACATCTACCATACCGATCGTCAAAGTTCGTTGGGAAAACAAACGTGGAGCTGAGTTCACTTGGGAACGCGAGGATTACATGAAGAAGAAATATCCCTATCTTTTTGTTTAGCCTTGTCTTTAATTTCGGGATGATATTCCTTAAAGTTGGGGAGACTGTAACCTCTCGTATTTTTATTTAACGTGTGATTAACGTCGTTATCTCTTGTAAGGGCTTGCTTTATTATTAATGCAAATACGAGAACTTATGTGTAACTTGTGGTATCCTTGTAATTTAGATGTAATTAGATAAATAAATAACTAATAATAATAATAATAAAAATAATAATCATGAAAGAAAATGTTAATGTTAATAATAAAAATAATAATAATAATAATACTAATAGTAGTAAATAATCTTAATAAGTGTTACAACTTGAAAATGAATAAAAAAAAACAAAATGAGTTAAATATTTTAAAACTTGTAATTAAATGTTTGGGCATAAAATAATAAAATTAAAACCACAAGGACTAAAACAGTAATTCTGATAAAATACAAAACTTAAACTTTGAGTTGATTTTGTAAATTCTTAAACCGCAGGGACCAAAATGAAATTTTCTTTAAACCCAACCCCCCATCCCCGTTTTCCCGGCCACTTCCGGCCAAACTTCCGGCGAACTCCGGCGACCCCAAACCCCCCAAAAAAACTCACTTTTTAACACATAAAAATAAACCCAACCGGCTACTGAACATGTTTCGAACTTGGAATTATGATTAATTTGAAATTAACAAACGATTTACTAAGTTTTCGATTCGAAACCGAATTCCATTAAAATTTCAATCCGTTTTCACATTAAAGTGTAATAATAATCAAACTAAACAAACATAAACATTCTAATAATCATTTCGAAGTTATTAGGGTGATTAATTTCACCTGAAACAACTTAAAATCCACTCAAATCGACCTGAAACGGCCGACAGTAATGTTGTAGCCGTTGGATGTGTTCGGGATCGAATTGAAGCTATAAATTAAAGGGCTTTTGCTCGAAATGAGTTTCCTAAACTCTCTGAACTCTCAATTTCACCAAAAACACGCACACCCATCGAATTGAATCAAGAACAAACGCGGGTTTCATTCGAACATACGATCATCAAGAACAACATCAAATCAGGTGATTAAAAATGTCAATCAATTCTATTTCACATGGAGAACAAAAGCCCCATGAGTAATTTGGGTAAAAACTTCGAATCGATGATCAATTTTGGATTCGTTCGAATTAGGGTTCTTGGGATTTAAAATTAGGGATGTTCTGGAAAAAGGGTTTTAAAAATAGAATTCCATTTCATAACACCAGTTGGGCCTTAGCCCAACTGGTTTAAAACAAGGGTGGCTAGCAGGAGGTCCCGGGTTCGACCCCGGCCCCCTGCCATAATATTTTTTTAAAGGATTTTGTAATATTTAAAATTCTGAAAAATATTTAAATATTATTAATAATCATATAAAATTATTTTTAATCAGAAAATAAATAAAATCATTTTCTTTTATATTTTCTTAGAAATTTTAAATTAAGAAATTTCCATATTTTTTTTATTTATTTTAAAAATTATAAAAATTGTACAAAATACCACTTATTATTAATCTCTAATTGTAATGAATTTCCATTTAATTTTAATGATTTCAATTAAATAATTCTTTAATGTTACACACTTATTTATTTTCTAATTTTTTTTAGAAAAAAAAAACATATATGTACATAGTTAAAATGCACACATATCGTAATTAAAAATAAATTTTCATCCTTTGGACCTACAAAATTACTATTTTATTTAATCGTAAATAATAACCATTTAATAATAAAAGTTTAACTTTTATTAATAGGGTTAATCACTAAAATTCTTATTTAACCATTTAAATACCAAAATAATAACAAATTGTATCTAAGTAATGATTTAAAAATCATGCGTTAAATGGTTTATAAATACAACTCCATGATTAACTTAACACGTCGTTCATTTAGGTTAAACGTTAACGAATTCTCGGCATATTTTTATACAAGACTTTCTTATTTGCTCATCCTATTATCCATGTGAGTTTTTTCATACCCCTTTTATATATTTTCGCACTTTGGGGTGAAACATGTTAACTTTATGATAATTGCACTTGTAAACTCGTTCGAAATCTTGTAAACACTTGGGTAATTCATCTTATTTGTCGTGGTTAGTTGAACTTTAGTAATTACCATGTGATGAATATTATATGTACAATCATTAACTATTGCTAGCTTGGCGACGTCATAGATCTATAGGCCTGACAAGCCTACTTGGTTAATCCAAGTACACTTAGCTAATCGTTTAATCTTGTAATCTTGTAATCTGTCAAGGTTTGATTGTTACATTTGTTCATCCATCCCTAGTTACTTTATTCAATAACCTATGACATGAATTACCATCTTTATATATATATATATATATTTATGTATGAAAACTATGGAAAACTCACCAACACTAAGTTGACCTTTTATTTTTAACATGTTTCAGGAAATGATAATGCTTAGCTTGCTATGAAGACAATGTCACATCTAGGACTGGACCTAGAATAAAATAAAAATGCATTTGTTATCATTGAACGTTGAAATTCCTATGTTTTGGAACATATTCTATTTCTTAAATGTATGTCTTGAATATTGAGTTTTAATAATATTGTCATTTTAAATTAGCGTTGCGTGGCATGAAAAATCTTAACCCTCACATCTCGACGTTTCCGCCGTTAAGGTTGGGGTGTGACAGGTTTAGCCTCAAAATAAAAGACATCATTCAAGTAGACAGAAATAAAAGAATCATTAAAAACATACTTAAATCCTTGTTCAAACAATAAAGAAACTAAAATAATGTTTCTGGTCAAACCAGGAGCAAACAAACAATTATCTAAAGTAATTACAAGGCCAGATGGACAAGAAAGATAATATGTTCCGGTTGCAAGAACTGGTACTCTTTTCCCATTACCAACAATGAGCTCCATGTCGCCTTGTTTTAGTTTCTTTCACTTTTCAGGCTCCTGCAAGACATTAATGATGTTATAAACACATCCAGTATCAAATACGCATGTGTTACTAGAAACAGTGAAAAGTTCAATAACATAAATTATAATACCTGAAGAAGAGCCTTCACCATTGGCCTTCTTCGCCTTCAGCTTGGCTAGATAGTCAGGACAGTTACGTCTCCAGTGTCCCATCTTATTGCATTCAAAGCAGCAGCGCTCCTCAGGAAGGGGTGCTGCTTTGTTTTTAACCTGCTGTTTGTTGTTGGTGGTAGGCTTGGCAGCAACAACTTTACCTTTACCCTTGCTATTATAAGCCTTCTTTTTGGGGTTTGGCTTCCTAACACCAGTAGATTGCACCATCAACATTTGATTGGCTTTACCTAGTATGTTTTGCTCAGCAGTTTTGAGCATACTGTGTAGTTCAGCTACACTCTTAACCCATGCATTCATATTAAAGTTCATTACGAACTGGTCGTAAGAACTAGGCAGGGAGCTCAAGATGAAGTCTGCTGCCATTTCATCCTACATAGGATAACCAAGTTTGGCCATTTGGTACATGTACCCTTTCATTTTAAGCACATGGGCACTAACATTTAAGCACATGGGCACTAACAGACGAGCCTTCTTGCATTTTGCAGGATAAAAGCTGCTTCATGGTATCATAGCGCTCTTGTCGGGCCTATTTCTGAAACATGCCCTTAAGTTTCTCAATCATGTCAAATTCAGCCAGGTCCTCCATGTTCTTTTGGAGATCAGGGGACATGGTGGCTAGCATAAGGCAGGCTACCTCATCGGCATCCTACTTAAATTTTCCCAAGTTCTACGGGTAGCGGCCGTATTATTTTCAGGCTCGTTAGGAACAACGCTATCTAAAATATAGAGCTTTTTCGCCATCTTGAGAATAATTCTCAGATTGCGATGTCATGCGAGAAAGTTGGTGTTATCAAGTTTATTTTTCTCAAGTATAGACTTGAGAATGAAGGAGTTGTTGGTTTCTAAAGACATCTGTTTAAATAAGAAAAAATAAATTAATTAGTATTTTTGATGTTTTATTTCCTTATTTTAATTAATGACCCATTTACTATAATTTTGAATAAGAAATGAGAATTAGGCTTGGTCAGTTACTAAAGGCAGCTGGGGCACGCAACATTAGTAAGTGATAAGGCAGACTGATAATGCTTGTCAATTGTGAAAATTGCACAACTCTCGGGTATGAGGCCGCAACGACAACACTTATCAATGCGTTGATACGTTTAGCCTCATCAATGCTCACTTTTCTCTCTAGACAACTGTCGCATGTAACAAGAGAGAAAAATAATAGTCATCCTAAACAGATCAGCGTGGAAAGGCCGGATGTGTCAACGAAACCCTTGCACCTTGGAAGAATAAACAACATATCAAGTGCGGTGTTGTGACACCAAACACTGATGTTTTGCTTAATGTTCCAAGTGATCCTTATAGTAGGGTGGCATAGACTATTGGTTTTTTATCTATGGGATCCAATTTAGTGTTTACCGAATAGGGTCAAACACAACGTATAATTAAGTCACACGTGCGTTGTAAAAACCTGTTTTACAATATTTAGTTTGTGATAATAAATGACGAACACTTTCATCTCTCGGGACACCAGATTTTAATACCCTGTTAAAACTAGGTTTATCGCGAGATGGACAACCGATTTTAAGTTGATAATTTTAAATTATCAAGTATTAAGTTTTGAAATTTAAACTAATTTTAAACTTAAAAACTTATTTAGTTATCCTTTTTAATTTAAAATTACCAAGTTTTAAGTTTTGAAATTCAAACTAATTTTGAATTTGAAGACTTATCCGGTTATCCCTTTTAAAACAAATAATTTGATTTAATATTTTAACAAGTTATAAAAATAAGTTTAAAACTTGTTATTTATTTTGATTGTGAAAAATATTTTTAATTAGTTTGATATTATGTTGGATGTTATAATGATTATAAAATAAAGCAACCATAATAGCAAAGTAATATGTAAATCTTAATGGGTATGATTGTTTGATATCACTAGAGCCAAGTAGCAAGATCAAACCAAGTCACGTGGTCAATACACAAAACGACCACAAGGATGGACCTAAGTGCATCTAATTGTCTTGATGGGCTCCCACTGACTCCTTGATTCGTCTTGTCTCCAGTTTTGGCTTCGGGTCTTTAAATATTATAATATTTACAAAAGAAATACAAAATAAAAGAAAACCCTAAACTATTACAACTTTGAGCCATCAAATAGGCCAAAACCATAAAACCAAAAAAACTAACAAAACTAAATCACAACACAACCATTCAACCATAGGGTCCAGCCAGATTTACATATTAAAACATAATCAAAATAATACGGGCAATCCTTTGGTTAATAAATATTTAACCAAAATACATAAGTTGCCCCAAATAATATAAATCAGAAAACTTGAAATAATTTTAAAGTTTGTGATCTGTAACCGGTTAAAAGACCGGATCTGATTTGCATGTAGTAAGCGTGGCTCTAACACCACTGTTGAGTTTGGAGGTATCTTAGTTAGGTTTATTTATCAAAATAGTTATGATAATTTGTTAATCAAATCAATAATAGTTAACGTAGCGGAGTAAAAATTAAAATACCAAAAGTAAACCCGACAGGATCTGGTTACAAACAATGCAAATACAGATAAATAATTAATCTACCAATGAGATAGATATACCTTGATGGTTAATAATTAACTGTTTGAGACACCGAGGGTTCAACGAACAATTGCTAGAATTACGAACAAACACGAGAGCTGCGGTACCAGATCGAGATCCACTGCTACGTGATAGAGAGCTGCGGTAGAATTGCGAACTAATGGATTGTGGTGGTTGCCGGCGCAAACGGCGACAATAGCCGGCTGCTTAATTGCAAGCGGCAATCGGTTTCTTGTTGTGTGCAACCAAAAAAAAACAAACAAGGAACTCTTCTTGTTTTCAATTAATTCGGCAGCAAAGGTAGGTTTTTTTTGTTTTTTGTAAAAAGGATTATTATGAATTATTACCATAGAAAGTAGATGAACTCGTTATCAAACTTGTAAATAAGTTTACTATGCTACTTATCTACCAAATAGTTTTACTTGTCTACCAAAATGATTGATCCTTGTAGTATAAATACACCTCAATGTAGAGGAGAATATGCACCTCTTGTATACACTTTTATAAGTTATACATTTCTCTTCTTCTTGCTCTTGTAATTCTCTTTAAAGTCCTTAAGGTTATAACACTAATCTTGTGTTAATTATTGTGATATTATAATACATTATTAGTACTAGAGCTCTTAAACTCTAATCAAGAAGATCAATAAAGCATAAAGTCATCCATTAATCAAGGTAAGAGCTTTATTAAGTAATATATAATATCTTATATTAAAAAGATAACTAAGATAAATAAAGTAAGCATAAAGAAGATCTTATCATGGACATCTTGATAACCATGGGACTACTAACAAACTAACTTTTACTTATGCATCTAACCTATTATTTATGCATCTAACTTTTACTTATGCAACTAACATTTACTTATGCATCTAACTTTTACGTAATCTTAAGTTATACAACTAAAATTTCTTTATATGTCAACTAACTTTATACAACTAATATTTTGATTATATTTATTCATACTAACGCCTTATTCTAACTTGTCGTTCTTATTCTTTTTTGTTTTTATAAACTAAATTCATGTTTTTATAACATAATATTATACTTATGTATTTTATTTAAAGCTGCAATTGATATATACACACAAGATGGTTATTAGCCGTTATAAACGGTTATATAGCTGTTGTACATAGCCGTTACAAACGGTTATAATTTTAAACTATAAATTGACCACTATCAACCTATTTTCAATAAACAAATTACCTCTTTTCTCAAGTTTATCCAAGGTAATTTTTCAAAGATGATACACCCGGTTTTAGTACCGGCAACCATAATGCTCATTTTATTTCTTATCCCTATTGCTGAACTACCACCTGAAGAATTTAAACTTTTCTTATTTCTATATTTGTTTATAGCTCTACCGCTTTATTGTATTGCAATGCTTATTGATACATATGGATTCTAATAATTATCTTACTATTTGCTTAATTCTTGTTTAGCAAATAAAAATGTCGAACATTGCGAAAATCGAATTTCCAGCTCCTAATATTAATGGAGAAAACTATATGCCGTGGACGGCTCATGTAAAAAGACATCTTAAATCCATGGGTGTCTTAGAAACTATACAAGACGGAAATGCTTGCTCGAAACAAGACAAAGCGAAAGCTGATGTCTTTTTGCATCAGCATATTGATGAAATGTTACAATTTGAATATTCAAATTGTGAAGATCCATATATTTTATGGAAAGATTTAAAAAGCAGATTTGATCACCAAAGGAAAGTTCTGCTTCCCACTGCTAGAGATGAATGGAACAATCTCAGGTTCCAAGATTTCAAAAAGGTAAACGAGTACACCTCTGCTTTGTTCAGGATATACTCGACCCTTAGATTCTGCGGACAAAATGTTACCGAGGAAGATATGTTGGAGAAAACTTTCTCATATTTCATGCATCAAATATAAACTTGCAACAACAATATAGGTTGCAAAAGTTTAAAAGATATTCTAATTCAAATTCATTTCTCCTCGTAGCAGAAAAAAATAATGAGCTTTTGATGAAAAATAATCAAGCTCATCCCACGGGATCATTAGCAATTCCAGAAGTAAATGTTGCTACTAAAAACTCTGGATGAAAGTGGGGACGAGGTTGTGGTCATGGTCGTGGTTCTGTTGATAAAAGTTACCCTAATGGTCGCAACCATTCTTTCAAGGGTAATTATAATTACCGAGGTAACTTTTATAGTCGTGGACGTGGTCGTGGCCGTGGATATGGCCGTGGTAGAAATCAAAGAACAATCAATTACCACGCTTCACAAAATAACAATTTTAACCAACACAAAGGGAATGAAGCTGGTAGGTCCGAAAACAATGGCACTTCCTGTTTTAGATGTGCTAGCACAAACCAATGGTCAAAGGCTTGTCGCACAGCTTCATATTTATATGAGCTATACCAATCCTCTCTTAAAAGGAAAGAGAAGAAAGTGAACCATGTTGATAATTTTGATAATCTCAAAGTTAAGTTGAATATTGCAGACTTTGACATAGAACTCTGAAACACATGTTGCTTGACCACAATAGTTATATGCAATAATTAAGTGTTTCTCTATCTTTAATTATGTATTTTTCTTCATGTAATGTTTTCTTTCGATTAAATAAAGTTCTTGTAAAAATATAACAATACCATCGTTATTCACTTATTATTATTTTTTTTATACTTTCAAGATTAAAATGAACATCATTGGACCGCAAGATCAAACAAATGAAGCGGATATATGTATAGCGGATAGTGGAGCCACACACTATACTTAAATCTAAGAAATATTTTTATGAACTTAAACCAACAAAAGGAATCGTTAATACAATATCAGGACCTACAAACCTGATAGAAAGAGTGGGAAAAGCTAATTTAGCATTATCAAATGGTACAAAGCTTATAATAGAAAATGCTTTATTTTCCCCAAAATCAACAAGAAATCTGTTGAGTTTTAACAACATATATCATAGCGGATATGATACTCAGTCAAGGACTGTTGATAGTGAAAAATATTTGTATATCATAAGCAAAGATAATATATTAGAAAAACTGCCAATGCTTCAGTCTAGTTTACATTATACACACATTAATGTGCCTCAGGCATATATGGAAGTTAAAGAAAAGTTTTGTGATCCTAAAACACTTAACTTATGGCATGACAGATTAGGCCATCCAGGATCTACAATGACGAGAAGAATAATTGACAACACTCATGGGCATCCATTGAAACATCAAAAGATCCCACAATCGAATAAAATTCCTTTGTGTACATCTTGTTCACTTGGGAAATTAATTACGAGGCCTTCGCCTGTGAAAAATAAAAAGGAATCACCTCTGTTTCTTGAAAGAATTCAAGGAGACATATGTGGGCCAATTCATCCACCATGTGGACCATTTAGATACTTTATGGTTTTGATAGACACGTCAAGTTGATGGTCTCATGTCTCTTTGTTATCAACTCGTAATGTAGCATTTGCGAAATTTCTTGCACAAATTATCAAATTACGAGCACATTTTTCTGATTATACCATTAAAAGGGTGAGACTTGATAATGCTGGTGACATCACATGCTTTTAATGATTATTGCATGTCTGTAGGAATTATTGTTGAACAACCTGTTACTCATGTACACACACAAAATGGCTTAGCTTAGTAGTTAATCAAACGTCTATAACTAATAGCTAGACTATTAATAATGAGGACAAAACTCCATGTGTCTATTTGGGGTCATGCAATTCTACATGTTGGATCACTAATTCGTGTGAGACCAAGTGCAAATCTTAAATAGTCTCCTATACAACTTGTTTCTGGCACTGAGCCAAACATTTCCCACCTTAGAATTTTTGGTTGTGCAGTGTATGTCCCTATTGCACCACCACAACGTATAAAAATGGGTCCTCAAAAAGGCTCAGAATATATGTTGGATATGAATCAGCTTTCATCATAAGATATCTTGAACCTTTAACGGGTAATGTATTTATGGCATGTTTTGCTGATTGTCACTTTAACGAATCAGTTTTCCCGGCATTAGGGGGAGAAAAGAAAAAACAAGTAAATGATGTCTCATGGTATATTCCTTCATTATTGTATCTTGATCCAGTAACTAAACAATATGAGACAGAGGTTCAAAAGATAATACACTTGTAAGAAATTGCAAATCAATTACCTGATGTATTTACTGATACAAACAGAGTTACTAAATCTCATATACTAGCTGCTAATGCTACAGCTCGAGTTGAGATTCCAAATAAGCAAATAGATAAAACAATGGCTCATGAATCTCAGAGACGTTTAAAATAAGGAAGACCAATCTGTTCTAAGGATAAAAATCCTCGAAAAAGAAAAACTAATGAAAATGAAGTTGACAATAAAGTGAATGATCTTGATGCAACGCTAAATACCAAAACCTCTCATGAGGAGGATTTGGATGAAAATAACAAAGAAATGTCAATTAACTATGGTCACACACATATCTTATGGAATCGAGATGAAATGGAAGGTATTGATGAAATATTTTCTTATTCCGTACGCATCATGAGTGGAGATGATGATCCTGAACCAAAATCAGCTAGTGACTGTCAAAAAAGACATGATTGGGATAAATGGAAAGGAGCTATGCAAGCTGAATTAGATTCACTTAACAAACGAAAGGTCTTTGGACCTATTGTTATTACTCCGATAGCCGTAAAGCCTGTAGGGTATAAATGGGTTTTTGTATGAAAACGAAATGAGAAAAATGAAGTTAAAAGGTATAAAGCTAGACTTTTAGCTCAAGATTTTTCATAAAGGCCAGGGATTGATTATGAGGAAACATACTCCCCTGTTATGGATGCAATAACCTTTAGATACTTAATCAGCTTAGCAGTCTTTAGAAATTTATAGATGCGTCTTATGGATGTAGTCATAGCTTACTTGTATGGATCACTAGATAGTGACATCTATATGAAAATTCCTGAAGGTTTTAAATTCCCCGAATCATTAAGCTCAAAGCCTAAGGAAATGTATTCCATCAAATTACAAAGATCCTTATATGAACTCAAATAATCTGGAAGGATATGGTACAATCGTTTGAGTGATTATTTGTCAAGTAAAGGATACACAAGTAACCTTATTTATCCATGCGTCTTTATTAAGAAGACAACATCAGGATATGTGATCATAGCTGTGTATGTTGATGATCTATATATAATTGGGACACAAAAGGAAATTAATAAAGAAATTACTCTTTTAAAGAAAGAATTTGAAATGAAAAACCTTGGAAAAACCCAAATATTGTCTTGGTTTGCAGATTGAGCATATGCATAATGGAATACTTGTACATCAGTCGACTTATACTGAGAAATTCTTAAAACATGTCAATATAGACAAAGCAAATCCCTTAAGCACACCGATGGTTGTTAGATCACTCAATGTTGATAATGATCCATTTCATCCTTGCGAAGATAATGAAGAGGTTCTTGGTCCAGAGATACCATATCTCAGTGCAATTAGAGCTCTTATGTATCTTACTAACTGTACGAAACCTGACATTTTTTTTGCAGTTAATTTGTTAGCAAGATTTAGTACAGCCCCTACTAAAAGGCATTGGAATGGGATTAAACATATTTTTCGATATCTTCGAGGTACTATTGATTTAGGCTTGTTTTATCCTAATAATTCAAAAGAAGGGTTGGTTGGTTATGCAGATGCAGGTTATTTATCTGATCCCCATAAAGCAAAATCTCAAACTGGATACATATTTAAGAATGGAGGAATTGCGATTTCATGGCGTTCTCATAAACAAACACTCGTTGCGACATCCTCAAATTATGCTGAAGTCATTGCACTACATGAAGCTTCAAGAGAATGTGTATGGTTAAGATCTATGACACAACTTATATTAACTTCTTGTCGATTGGAGAAAGATAGAAATGCAACACCAATCTATGAAGATAATGCAGCTTGTGTCTCACAAATAAAAGAAGGGTATATCAAAAGTGACAGAACAAAACATATACCACCAAGATTCTTTTCATACACTCAAGACCTTATTAAAGATAAACAAGTTGAAATGAGATACGTTCAATCTAGCAATAATTCAGCTGATCTTTTCACAAAGGCACTTCCAAAAACAACTTTTAGAAAACATGTTTATGATATTGGCATCTGGCACGTACACACAATGTGATGATCTACAGAAGACAATTTGAGAGGGAGTTATAAGCTGCACTCTTTTTTTCTTAGCTAAGGTTTTTTCCCATTGGGTTTTTCTTTAGCATGGTTTTTAATGAGACAATACTTAAACTCTTGAAGTTTGAAAAGTCTCATCCAAGGGGGAGTATTATGAATTATCACCATAGCAAGTGGATGAACTCTTTGTCAAACTTGTAGATAAGTTTACTATGCTACTTATCTACCAAATAGTTTTACTTGTCTACCGAAATGATTGATCTTTGTAGTATAAATATCACCTCAATGTAGATGAGAAGATGCACCTCTTGTATACACTTTCATAAGTTATACATTTCTCTTCTTCTTGCTCTTACAATTCTCTTTAAAGTTCTTAAGGTTATAACACTAATCTTATGTTAATTATTGTGATGTTATAACACATCCCACTTTTTAATTAATTCAAGGATATATATATATATATATATATATATATATATATATATATATATATATATATATATATATATATATATATCAAGCTGATTAGGTTAACCTAATCAACTATTTAATTAACATTAACCTATTTGCGGGCCTCAAGCCCGGTTAGATTAATGTTAGCCTACTTTTAAACCGAAACACGCAACTTATATAATTTATAACTTTTATAAATTATTAAAAAGCTGATATAGTTTGTAAATGCCAGTTAATAAAATTAAGTGGACTTTAATATTCGTTGCCCAAGGTGAAACTCTTACCGGTCATAGCTCAGTTTGCAACGTGAAGTCATCGAACCCGCACATAATCCAACATAGGCGATGGTGGTGATGTTCACAGCAATGAAGATAGTGGTGTTACAGTTAGGGTGCGACGACGGTGACGAGGGTTATGATGGTCGTGGATGGTGATAATGATGGCGGTCGTGCAAGTGGTGGTTGTGGTTATTGGTGTCAGGTGTGGTTGTGGTTGTCGAAAGCTGTAGTGATGGTGGTCGATGGTGGTTGTGGTGGCAGATGTGGTAAGGTTGTGATGGTGGTTGTCGGTGGCGATGACGGTTGTGGTGATGGTTGTCAAGGGCAGTGATGGCGAGTGTGATGTTGACTATTGACTGTTGGTGGTGATGGTTGTCAACATTAACCTATTTGCGGGCCTCAAGCCCGGTTAGATTAATGTTAGCCTACTTTTAAACCGAAACACGCAACTTATATAATTTATAACTTTTATAAATTATTAAAAAGCTGATATAGTTTGTAAATGCCAGTTAATAAAATTAAGTGGACTTTAATGTTCGTTGCCCAAGGTGAAACTCTTACGGGTCATAGCTCAGTTTGCAACGTGAAGTCATCGAACTCGTACATAATCCAACATAGGCGATGGTGGTGATGTTCACAGCAACGAAGATAGTGGTGGTACAGTTAGGGTGCGACGACGGTGACGAGGGTTATGATGGTCGTGGATGGTGATAATGATGGCGGTCATGCAAGTGGTGGTTGTGGTTATTGGTGTCGGGTGTGGTTGTGGTTGTCGAAAGCTGTAGTGATGGTGGTCGATGGTGGTTGTGGTGGCAGATGTGGTAAGGTTGTGATGGTGGTTGTCGGTGGCGATGACGGTTGTGGTGATGGTTGTCAAGGGCAGTGGTGATGGTGAGTGTGATGTTGACTATTAACTGTTGGTGGTGATGGTTGTCAAATGCCGGTTGTGGTAGATCTTTGTCACGAGGGCCATGATGATGCGAGGTTAAATTGATGGTTTTGGCAACTGGGAATTCTGATGATAGTGGTTGTGTTTGTGAGATAAGATAGAGCTTCAGGTCTCGGTTAAACTGGTCAACCCTGGTCAACTGTGGTCAAAGATTAGTCGGATATGGTCAACTGAGGTCAACGACAAGAACGTGATGAGATCGAGTGGGTTCGCGTACGTGAACGAGTGAAAGGTGTAATCATACACGTCGCTTGTTTAAAGCATAATTATAATTCACACGTGCGCAATACGTTGAGCTCTAACTATGATAAACAATGCGTAAAATTAATAAAAATCAAGAGACTATGCCAATTATTATTTGATTGTAAAGGATTAACTTTGTATGATGCCACAAATATTTGTAATATGTGAAACATATGGATTAATGATGTCGGGTAGGAAGAAATAATAAACTTACATTCTAACAAATAGTAAGACGTTGTTATTGATACTTATATTATTATTTTTATAACATATTAACATAATCGCAATCGTTATTATGAAAAATGTTGTCATCAATATTAATATTAGATTTTGTTATTAGAACTAATACCGTTATTAAACCTATAGTCACTAATACTGCTATTATTTTTATATTATTATTAATACTAGTATTATCATTATCTATCTGAAACGTATTATTATAAGTATTAATATGACGATTAATACCGGCTTAACTATTAATACTACTTCGAATATCATTATTATAATTAACACTATTGTGTGTGTGTGTATAATTATGCTAGTATAAATATTATTACCGGTGATATTGCTAATGTTCAGTCTTGACAACATTATCGTATATCTAAAACATTAAGATAAATAGTTTAATTAATACTAAGTTAATATTAGCAATGTTAATGTCATTACTTTTATAGCTATTATTATTATAGTACCTTTATAATGCAAATGATAACTTTTAAGACTTAAATATACGAACAACATGTATGCCTATATATTAAGAGTTAATTAAATATAAGTCACGTATGCCAATGATGATTTAAAAAGTGATCAAGTCAAATAAACTTAATTAGATATGATTATATGTTTTTATCATAATGTTTTAATAGAAATGTATATATAAATTCAAAAAATTAACTACATGTATATATCTATTATTTAAAACTTATACTCATATCAAAACATCATATCATATTTATTACATTACAAAATTTCATTCATATAAACATCTATCCCAAAAATATAGATGCCAGACTTGAACTATCCCATTAGCTTCCATGTTTATGCCTGCACCTCCTCAGCATCATCAATTACCTACCTACTATTATGCCACAAAGTCAGTGATGCTGAGTGAGTTTTAGTTTTATAAGTAAATTACTTTATGTTTGATAAAGACGTTTCCTTTTTAAAATGTGAGCATTCAACAATACATACACCTCGGTATAATCGTTTGTTATCTTTCATCCTCATTCATTTCTTTTGTTTTTTCATCATTATCTTTCACGGTAGTGGATCAATACCATGTGCTAGACCTCCAACATTGGACACGAAGCTGGTACTATGCCGAGGCTTATAAATAAACCCCCATACACTGTGCACGAAGCTGACTACAGTACCGGGGTAAAGCGACAAGGATCCCGTATCGTTTTGATCAGTCTCAAGGATTAGACCCCTGAAGCGCATCCTCATGGGCTAGCTAAGCCGCACTTTAGTTGAGCTAACAACAACATGGTTGTGCACCTCCATTCATTTTTCTTACATACCAAGTAAAGGCATATTGTAAAACTTTATCATTTTGAAAACGGTTAGAACGTAAAATAACATAACACATAACACCGCAAGGCATGCGAGAACTAAGTTCATGCGAGTACATAATCTTGCGCGAGAACCTGCTTTCGCACGAGAACCTTACTAAAATAAACCCTTGCACATCAAGTCACACCAGTCGCGTGAAAACATACATGTCGTGCAAGAACTTAATCAGATTTAAAATCCATGGCAGCCTAAAATATCTAATTCGCACAAGAACTTACAAATTTCTCGCTTAAACCCAACTTATCGTGTCTAAGGATGAAATATCATACTCAACACCAAAAACAACATCATCACGAACATTAGCAAGCATTTTAGTATGCATAATAGTCCCAAAGCGTAAAAACTTGTGTAAAAAAGGGGCTAGAAACTCACCTTTGAAGATTCTAACACCAAACCGACTTTACCGAGAGCTTTTCGAACAAAAACTACACATTCATGGATTATATTCATCAATAATCCATTCTTAGTATATAACACGAGTTACTACACGAGTTACATAACTTAAACATTTCAAATCTTCACTTTTTCTTTCTATAACGCGGCTTTCTCTCTCTAACAGCAGTAGTATTCGCACGAGAATAGGGTCAAATAGGTGCTCACATCTATTTATATCTTGTCCCAACTTCTCGCTTAGGTTCTCGCGCGAGAACTCCCCTTCGCGCGAGAACTTTTTTTTCTTTTGTTTCGTTGAAAATTTCGGAGTGTTACAACCAACAATATTAATATTATTCAACAACTTACAACCGAATTATAATATTAAACGATCATCTCACCTAAGTTAATACAAAGAATTCAACCACACATGTGATGGGACTACTGTGTTGTTAAGCATCGACGATAGATATGCAATCAGGATTAGGATTGCATTGGTGAGTTCCTACACATAGTTATGGGGTTTCGACATAAAAATACGAATACTTGTAAGAGAACCCAAGTGAGTTTTCGTAGCCCCTTTTTATTCACCTTTGGGATGAAAAGCATACTCTTTTTTCTATGATGTGCAGTTATTTAAGACTTTATTTTGTTATTATGCACATGCACCGACTGTCGTTTTACGTAACCATTAATTCTGGATAGAACCGATGGAGCGTATGGGTAGTACTACTTGGGGAATCCCCTACGCACAGTGTTTCCTATGTATGCAAACAAACACTGAGACGTATAGTGCCGCTGAGCCTGTAGTGACTATGCAGCATATTATCTGCACATGCTTATTATTTAACAGTTCGAGTGTTGCTCTTCGGGGATTCAATCCATATTAGATGGGGATTGGATAACCTGGTACAGAGTTGGTTGTGGACTTATTTAATTGGCATCATACATGTTAAACTTTATTTTTTATAAACCTGCGAACTCACCAATTACTTTTAGTTGACACTTTTAGTATGCTTTTCAGGAACCGGAAACCAAAGATAGCTTGGCTAGTTATACAATTTGAAGAATCTCATGTAACAGTTGTACCAAGTTCTAAAAGCCCAAATTATGAAGCATTTAAGTATATATTCAATGTATTAATATTTTAATATTCTCTTAAAAACAATGTTGTTTTTGATATTCAGTCTAGTCGCACTCCTAGGCTTCCGTTGTGTGCTGAAAGTGAGGGTGTGACACACACATACACATACATATAAATAAATACTAATACATACACATTCATACATATACATATATATATATATATATATATATATACATATATATACATACATACATACATAAAAGCACATACACATCACATGAAATCTTAAAAATACTAATCAAGTCATAAATTATATATAACATAAGTTAAACCTATCATACTTGACCAATTTTCTTATGTGCATATATGTGTATCTTATAATGGATTATTTAAACTAAACAACATGCTTATGTTAAGCACTCTTAAACTACATTTCATTGTTTGTGGAAACACAATTTATAGTACCTGCATACTAAGAAGTTAGTGTGACTGAGTAAGCTCTATTTTTTTTGTCTAGATATTTGTCTATTACATAGTTATGTTGCGGTTAATAAGTTGTGCTTATATGCACTTTTGTGTGCTTGTGTGCAATTTGGAACCATGACATCATGGAACCTCTTTCAAAACTTTGATTTAAATACAAGGGAGAATTATATATATCGTCCTCTCTACAAAAATAAATTACATATTTTCTTAAAACATAAATTTCAATACATAAAATACAATGCTTTTTAAGCATACTTTTAAAATATATGTAATTTTACAAGTTTAGAGGAGGAAATATACAATTGCCGCACCTAAATACAAACACGCACACATACATATACAGTATAAATACAAACACACATATACACATGTAAAAGAAAACACACACACATACATATATTGTATACATAAAAACACACATACAACATACATATAAATAAATACAAATACATACACATTCATTCATATATATACATACATAAAAACACATACACATGAAATCTTAAAAATATTAATCTAGTCACAAACTTCATAGAACATAAGGTAAACCTATCATACTCAACCAATTTTCTTATTAAAATGTGCATATATGTGTATCTTATAATAGATTATTTACTCTACACAACATGCTTATGTTAAGCACTCTTAAACTACATTTCATTGTTTGTGGAAACACAATTTTAATCCAGAACCTGACCATAATATAGAAAAAGAAAATAACTCCCACATCAAAATAATTGGGGGCAATATACTAAAACATACATTTCTTAACACATTCATACACAAGAACTCACCTAATTGACTTTTATAGAATAAAACAACGTGGATTTGAACTTGCTCGAAACCTGAAATCATAGAGAGAGGGGGAGAAAGTTGTGGAAGATGAAATGAGGAGAAACGAAAGATGCAGTCAAGTTTATGGGTTTGCACATTGTCATGATGACATGTAGTAGCCACAAAAACAAAAAAATGATGATGTTTTCTTTAAGCAAATAATTTCAATAATAAGAATAAAAAAATAAAACTTACAGCATCAACATGAATGTCATTGGCATGGACTAACTTAGAAATAAAATTTAAATATGTTATCTTATCTTAACTACTATATAATACATAAACAATGGCTAGATTTGTAATTTTACATCATTTTTAAGATGACAAATGAAGAGTTGCAAGCTTTAACATGTAATGTCATAATATTTATTCCTAATATACCCTTTTAAGCTTTAAATACTTGTACTCCACTATTTTTCTAATTAAATTTAAATTATGACTATTATATTTAAGGTTATCTTAATATCTATACCTATACTACTATATAATACAACTTTTTGGATAATATTGTAATTTTAATTCATTTTTAAGTTACTTAAGAACAAGTTTGTTATATTTGGTACAAGTGATTATGCATAAACAACTTGTTATTTACAAATTTGTTCATCCTTGCTGTAATATAGATATGTTTAATATCGCACATTAATCAAATAAAAAAGCAAAATATGAGTTAGTATAATAAGAGAGAGTTAGCTAAATACACAGTCCTAAAATTATTTATACCCCCGCCGTAATGTGCGGGTTTCACCCACTAGTTTTTATTAATATATGCAGAGAGTAAGGAAAAAAGGAAAAAAAGAAAGAAAAAAAAGAGGAACTCGTTGACAAGCCGGCCGACGCAATAAGTTTACCCAAGGCACGTAATTTATTCGATATTCCCGCCCTACCCATCACACCATCATCTCATCGCTATTGACCGGTCAAAATTATTTGAAAGCTTATCGTTTAAACATATCAACACTATAGCCCTAGCTATGGCACCAAAAAAGGTCATCACTATATCCCTTGACGCTACAGCTATGTTTTCTTGTAGTGTTAGATTAAAGAGATTGGGGAAAAACCACATCAACTAAAATGAAGTTTACCCAAACATTTATATTTCTTCCATGTTCTACCTTTCAGGACAAGATTATAGGCATCTTGTACCAACAAATGAAACAAATTATACGTGTTAACCAATTTGTTTGTGATTCTATTGACCAGTTGTTCGTGAGATTCATGTGTTCCGGTGAATGATTATTTTGATTAAAGAACAATGAATGGTTCAAATGTTTGATGTGGATGGTTCCATGTCTATGGCCGGCGTTGTTTGGAATCTGCTGGTTGATATTCCTTTGAGATTTTCCTACTGTCTAGTATCTACCTCTTCTTCAGAGAACATGACCCACATGCCACAAGTGGCGTACCACATGTATATAATAAGGTTTTAAGAAGTCTTAATAATGAAATCGAAATGGAGTCTTCCAGCGACGTCTGGTGATAAAGTGATATGCACCTTCACCAATGGCGGAATGAGAAATTTATTCTTAAGGGGTCACTTTTTTTATTGTTGATTGGATTTCTAACCGAACAAAAGGTTAAGAGTTCAAATACTCCATAGTACATGTTATGATTTAAGAGTAGAGTGAGTATAGAATGCATGTTTACCGGTAAAGAAAAATCAAAATGGAGTCCTCGAGGGACATTCTAGTGGTACAGTGATATATACATCAACTAAAGGTTGTGGTTCAAATATGAAAGAGTACATGTTGTAGATTTAAAAGTAGAATGGGAACATAGTAGAGAGTTTGTGTGTTCACGGGTAAAAAATAGTCCTCGAGGGATATTCCGAGTACAGTGATATATATCTCGACTAAAAATTGCGGGTTTATTTACTGAATAGTACATGTTGTGATTTTAATAGTATAATGAATATAGAGTAGAGAGTTTGTGTTTACCGGTACAAAAATTAAATCGAAATGGAAAATATAAAACATTTAAAAACCTGGAATAGAATAATTGTGTTTAGATTAGCAGCTTAATGATTTGGCCATGAACAATAATTCAATTTAAAGAATAAAATAATTGTTAGAATTTATTTTAGATTAGAAGCATAAACTTAAACAAACATGTTATTGGATTTTATACTGTCGAACGTGATAAATTATAGATTACATCGCCCGAACTCATTTCCAAACTTGGATTTTATACTGTCGAACGAAAATACATCATAGTTTACCCAATGCGTATCCAAACAAAAGTTTACGTCAAAACTTAAACTAGCTCAACAGATTGTTTTTAAGATTAAACATAGATAAAATTATATTATTACGTCTCACAAGTAGTAGCCAAAAGAGAATTTTTTTTTGCAATTATGTAACACCCGGAAAATTTCAGCATGAAGAAAAGAAAAGAAAGCAATGGAGAAAAAGACAATTATTGTAAAACAAGGGGTTAAAAGCGGGCAAGGGCCAAATTTGCCCATAATGGGTTCAAAAAGGTGTTAAGGCCGCCCATGCTTCTCTCTCTCATGCTAGAAAGTTTCGGCTGAAGCAAGAAGCAGAAGTTTCACCCGGTTTTAGTGAGAGAAGTCTTCGAAGGTAAGATTCTATGGTGTTCTTCTCGGTTTCAGTTGAGTTTGCAGTTTCTGGGCCGATTCTTAAGTGTTTCTATGTGTTTGGTTGTGTGTTTTGGTGTGTTTAGGTGTTAGAACTCCAGGTTGCTCTCGGGTTGGAGGAGTTTTACTCCAAAGCAGTAGAGGCGAGTTCTAGATCCATTCTTTTAAATGTTTTTTTGCTTATTTGGAGCTGGTATGCATATTTAACTGGTGTTTTCAAAACAAGTTATGGTTTTTCATGTATGGTACGGACGATTATGATGGTATAGTTATGTTATGTGATTCTCTTGATGATCGTTTAATGTTTATGATGTTCTAAGTGTTAGACGGATAGATCTAAGCCGTGTTCATGTTAGAATGATGATTGGGAACCGGTAATGGCGTAAGTTGCATTGCAGGTTAGTTTTGTGTTCATCCGCATTTAACAGTTAAGTCTTTTGTTCATCCGCATTTGCTAAGTCTTCATCCGCATTTGCTAAGTCTTCATCCGTATTTGCTAGGTCTTCATCCGCATTTGCTAAGTCTTCATCCGTATTTGCTAAGTGTTTATCCGCATTTGCCAAGTGTTCATCCGCATATAGTAAGTCTTCATCCGTATTTATTTCTGCTCATCCGCATTTGTTCTACCTGCATTTCTTTGGACACTTAGGATATTCATCCGCATTTGTTTATCCGCATTTCTTTAGGGACTTAGAATTATTTTGAAATTTTGGGAATAGAAACTAAGTGTTAAGTATTGGTGATTAAGGAAAGATTATGCTTGTTTAATGTTTCTTATGTTTATTTCTCTTCTTATGGCATGCGGTTATGGAGGATATTTATTATGTTTCATGGTATGTGGTTATTAAAAACAATGAATATTTTCAAGTATTATTCCTAACCAAGTGGAGACAAAGAAATAAAAAGAGACAGTGTAACCTAATGAATGTTACCCCTGGGCCCTTATGATGAATAAAAAGCCTTGCAAGCACTATGAATGGAGGTGCACGACCTTGTTGTCGTTAGCTCAACTGATGTACGACTGTATAGCCCATGAGGATGCACATCTGGGGTCTAATCCTTGTGATTGACCCGTGTATGATGAATGGGACCCATATTCATGAGCAAGCTTTGTGCCTAGCAGTGTGGGTCAACTGTCGATGGGTTAGCTACCATGATAAATGTTTGCCGATAGGGGTTCGGCATCTGTTGCCAACCAATAATGTAGGCTCTTGCTTTGTGCAATCCTAGTTAATGAAAGAGAAAGATTAAGAAAGAAATATAATGAATCACTTCATGATTGATTATGTATATTGATGAATAATCACCAAATGAAGTTTACAAAAGTGTATTTTCTATTTTATTAAACTAGGACTCACTCAGCAACGTTGATCTTTTATATGCATATCAGTTGGCAGGTAAGGATGTTGCTGAGGATGGCACGGGGCTGAAGCTACTTGGTGAATTGAGACTGACATCCATTTATGCAATTGTGATATTTTTATCTTGTAATGCAACTAAATATTCTTTTGTAACTCTTAACAATGATGTATTATTTTGCAAAGGTAATCATTAATGCAAGAAATGGTTTTTGGTTAAGTTATACCGCTGCGATTGTTTTCCTATAATAATGTGATTTAAGGTGTTTTTAATAATGAATGATGCTATGAATGACCAACTGTGGGGTTCCCGGGAATAGGGCCTTACAAGTTGGTATCAGAGCCAAAGATTAAGAGAATTAGGTAAATTCTTTTACAAAACCTAAACTTAAGCTAAAAATGGGACCTAATGTATGGATGCCAGCCTAAGTAGCTACGTGCCATCAGGTAATTTTTATCATAAAGTTAACCGGTACTACGTGCGTGTGCTATTTGATTTATGTGCTTAGTAGATTTGGACACTGATGTAGTCTGGATAGGGAAGGCTTGGGGGATGAATAGTAAAGTGAGTGGCTAATCACAACTGGCCACTTAATAAGGGACTTACTATACTTGACATAATCTGAGCTATTACCTTGAATGAGCTTGTTAGTGTTTGAATCTTATAAGGGGTAGATCTTATGGCGGGTAGGAAATCTGGGAAGGCAACCCGAGGCGGTGCTCGTGGCGGGCGTATTACTGGGCCACGTGTCACCCGAAGCAAGGCTAAGGCTCCTGAGATGACTCATGAGGACACGGATCTTCATAGCCACCAAAAGGGCGAAGGATCAGCCACCCTCAAGTCTACGGTAAAGGAAACTATCGCTGACGAAGTCTACAACGTCATGCAAAACGTGTTACCTTCAGTGGTGATAGAGGTGTTGAGGGCTGTAAAAGATGGTGAAAAGACCAAAGATGCCGGGGAGAAGGAGAAAGCTGATGAATAGCCATCTAGTCTTAAGGTGGTAATTCATGATGATAATAGCGAGGGGGAGAAGGAGAGTGCTAAGGGGTGCACCTATGGGGCGTTTCAGAGGTACAAACCCCTAACCTTTGACGGTAACAACAATGCTACTGCTGCTCATCATTGGGTTTTCGAGAGATGGAGGCGGTTCTAGACATCAGTGAGTGCCAGGAGGATCAAAAGGTGAAGTTTGCATCCCATTCTTTTGTTGACTCGACATTATGCTGGTGGGACAACACTGTCCAAGCCGAGGGGAAACAGTCTGTTGTAAGGATGAGGTGGTCGGATTTGAAGGGACTGGTACTGGAGGAGTATTGTCCACATTAGGATTTGGATAAAATTAAGAAGGAGTTCTTGCATTTGGAGGCTGGAAACATAACTCAACAAGAATATACCTCTAAGTTCAATGAGCTTGCAAGACTTGTGCTAGATCTAGTAACCCTAGAGTCCAAGAAGATCAAGAGGTACATGCAGGGTCTGCCCTTGGATATCAGGAGGAACATGATAGCTGCTAGACTGAGTACTTTCAGGTCTGTAGTAGACTTGGCTGGGAGGTTGTATGATGAGAGGGATCCGGTGCCAATTCAGAGGAAGGTTGAGAAAAGTTGGAACAAGAACGGTAATGGGAAGAGATTCAGGGGTGACCACTATGGGATCGGAGAAAAGAAGATGAGGATTGACGATCGCCGCCCGGGATTAAGTAAAGGGAACAACAGGAGGGAATGTAAGAAGTGTGGGAAGATTCACATGAATGAGTGTAGAGTGGGGACAAACCGGTGTTTTAAGTGTGGTGGCGAAGGCCACTATGCTAAAGAGTGCATGGTACCGCGATGTTATCAATGTGGGGAGATAGGCCACTCGGGCCGAGATTGCAAGAAGGGTGGAGCAGGGAGCTCAGGGACCCAGACTATGGGCGAGAAAGGGAGGAGCGAGAGCACCAAAGCCAAGGCAAGGGCATTCAACATGACCCGGGAAGAAGCCAGAATGGACCCTGAAGGAGTTTCAGGTATGTTTTTGGTAAACCAATTGTATGCTTCTGTGCTCTTTGATTCGGGTGCTAGTAGAAGTTTTGTATCTGCTACCTTTTATCATGAAATGCATGGTAGGAATAAGAAGATAGACGTGCCCTTCTATGTAGAGACAGTGATAGGAAAGTCTACCCAAGTGACTGATGTGATAGACGATTGCCTCGTAGAGTTGGACGGTCGTAATTTCCTGTTAGATTGTATGTGATGGCCCTAGGATGTTTTGATATGGTGTTAGGGATGGATTGGTTGGTGGCCTACAAAGCGAACATCGTGTGCCGAAAGAAGACGATTTGTCTGACTGCGCCCGATGGCAGTTTGGTTACGATACATGGAGACAAGGAGTGCATTACACCGCGAGTAATCTCGATGATCAAGGCAAAGAAGTTTATGAGACGCGGTTGTGGTGCTTACTTGGCCTATGTGAAGGATGTGGATGCTATCGTGCCTCAGCTGTCAGGCGTGCCGGTGGTATGCGATTTCCCCGATGTGTTTCCCGAAGACCTACCCGGGGTACCACCTGACCACGAGATCGAGTTCCAGATTGACCTGATACCTGGTGCCCAACCTGTTGCTAAGGCGCCGTATCGTCTCGCTCCCTCCGAGATGAAGGAATTGATGACCCAGTTGCAAGAGTTGTCAGATAAGGGGTTCATCCGACCGAGTATCTCTCCTTCGGGTGCTCTAGTCTTGTTTGTAAAGAAGAAGGATGGTAGCATGAGGATGTACATCGACTACCATGA
Source organism: Flaveria sonorensis (assembly GCA_025506505.1). Classification (NCBI taxonomy): domain Eukaryota; kingdom Viridiplantae; phylum Streptophyta; class Magnoliopsida; order Asterales; family Asteraceae; genus Flaveria; species Flaveria sonorensis. The sequence goes on along the minus strand of CM046423.1, from coordinate 17,974,101 downwards.
GTTGAACAAGTTGACGGTGAAGAACAGGTACCCACTACCGAGGATTGATGACTTGTTTGATCAGCTCTAAGGCGTTAGCTGGTTCTCAAGAATAGACCTCCGATCTGGTTATCATCAGCTAAAAGTTAAAGAGCAGGATATCCCAAAGACCGCGTTTTGAACACGATATGGGAATTACGAATTCCTCGTTATGTCTTTCGGTTTAACCAAAGCGCTAGCTGCTTTTATGGATTTGATGAATGTCGACCGATGTTGGATAAATCAGTGATTGTGTTTATCGATGATATCCTGATTTTTTCGAAGAGTGAAGAAGAGCATGCTGGTCACATTCGTGAGGTATTGGAGACGCTTGGAAGAGAGAAGTTGTATGCTAAGTTCTCCAAATGCGCGTTCTGGTTGCGAGAAGTTCAGTTTTTGGGTAATGTGGTTAATTCTGAAGGGATTATGGTAGACCCGGCAAAGGTGGAGGCGGTTATGCAATGGAAGACTCCAAAGACGCCATCCGAGATCCGTAGTTTCTTTTGTTTGGCGGGCTACTACAGAAGGTTCATCCAAGATTTATCCAAGATAGCTTCACCATTGACCAAATTGACCCGTAAGGATGTGAAGTTCGTATGGGGTCAAGTGCAGGAGAATGCTTTCGAAGAGTTAAAAACAAGATTGACTCAAGCTCATGTCTTGACATTACCCGAAGAGAATGAAGACTTGGTGGTCTATTCAGATGCTTCTTATTCGGGGATTGGGTTGTGTACTGATGCAACGGGGAAGGGTTATAGCCTATGCGTCCCGACAGTTGAAGATCCATGAGGCTAACTACTCTACTCATGACTTGGAGTTGGCGGCTGTGGTCTTTGAATTGAAGATTTGGAGGCACTACCTGTACGGGACGAAGTGCATCATCTTCACTGATCATAAAAGTTTGAAGTACTTCTTTGAGCAGAAGGATCTCAACATGAGGCAGAGGAGGTGGTTAGAGTTGATCAAAGACTATGATTGTGAGATTCATTACCATCCGGGCAAGGCAAACATGATGGCGGATGCCCTTAGCCGAAAGGAGAAACCCGAGCCAATTCGGGTGAAAGCCTATCAGTTGGTTATGACCTCCGATGTGATGAAGTAGATTAAGGACTTTCAGGGTGAAGTGCTGAAAGAAGATCAGATTAACTCCAAAAGGATGAAAGGTCTAGTCGCCGAGTTGGGGGAGAACACTCTTGGTGTCCGTACTCGATCGGGGCGGATGTGGATTCCTCGTTATGGGGGTTTGTGTGAGAAGATCATGGATGAGGCTCACAAGACTCGATACTCAATTCATCCCGGTGCTACAAAGATGTATCATGATATGAAGAAAGATTACTGGTGGTCGGGAATGAAGCGTGATGTGGCGGGGTATGTGAGTAAGTGCCTTACGTGTTTACAAGTGAAGGCGGAGCACCAGAAGCCATATGGGAAGATCCAACCCTTGGATATACCCGAGTGGAAATGGGAGCACATCACCATGGACTTCATTACGAAGTTACCGCGTACGGCAAGGGAATACGATGCCATATGGGTGATAGTTGATCGTCTGACTAAGAGTGCTCACTTTCTACCGATCCGCGAGACGTATTCATCTGAGAGGTTGGCGGATTTGTTCATCAAAGAGATAGTGACTCGTCATGGTGTACCGGTGTCTATCGTGTCTGACCGTGACACTCGGTTCACATCTAAGTTTTGGAAAAGATTTCACGTTGCGATGGGGACGAGGCTACATATCAGTATGGCTTACCATCCTCAGACAGACGGTCAGTCGGAGAGGACAATTCAGACGCTGGAGGATATCCTACGAGCATGTGTCCTTGATTTCGGAGGAAGTTTGGACGAACACTTACCGTTAGCTGAATTCTCATATAACAACAGGTATCATGCCACCATTGGTATGCTTCCATATGAAATGCTATATGGTAGGAAGTGTAGGACGCCTGTATGTTGGGGTGACATCAGGAAGAAGGAGATAGGGAGCATTGAGGTGATCGAGGCTATGACCGAAAAGTTGGAAAAGACTAAGGCCTTTATGAAGGCAGCAAAAGATAGACAGAAGTCGTATGCCGACAAGAGACGTAGACCGATTGAATTCAATGTGGGTGATAGAGTCATGCTGAAGGTCTCGCCTTGAAAAGGGATCATCCGGTTTAGGAAGCGGGGAAAGTTAAGTCCGAGGTACATAGGGCCCTTCCAAATCATTGCCCAAGTCGGAGAGGTGGCCTATCGACTGGAGTTACCCGATGAGTTTAGTGGGATTCATCCGACATTACATGTATCTCACCTAAGAAAGTGCTTAGCCGATGAAAATATAATCGTGCCACTGGAGGATATCGAGGTGGATGAACGGCTCAATTATGTGGAGCAGCCAGTGGCCATCATTGACAGAAAAGAGAAAAAGGCTAAGGAATAAAGTGGTTCCACTTGTGCGAGTACAGTGGAGACACAGGAAGGGGTCCGAGTCTACGTGGGAGACTGAGGAGGAAATGAAACAGCATTACCCATAGCTGTTCGAGGAGTGACAGGTTTCGGGGACGAAACCTATATAAGGGGGGTGGACTTGTAACACCCAAAAAATTTTATCATGAAGAAAAGAAAAGAAAGCAAGGGAGAAAAAGACAATTATTGTAAATCAAGGGGTTAAAAGCGGGCAAGGGCCAAACTTGCCTATAATGGGTTCAATTAAGGCCGCCCATGCTTCTCTCTCTCATGCAAGAAAGTCTCGGCTGAAGCAAGAAGCAGAAGTTTCACCCGGTTTTAGTGAGAGAAGTCTTTGAAAAGATTCTATGGTGTTCTTCTCAGTTTCAGTTGAGTTTGCAGCTTCTGGACCGATTCTTAAGTGTTTCTATGTGTTTGGTTGTGTGTTTAGGTGTTAGAACTCCAAGTTGCTCTCGGGTTTGGAGGAGTTTTACTCGAAAGCACTAGAGGTGAGTTCTAGATCCCCTCTTTTAAATGTTTTCTGCTTATTTGGGGCTGGTATGCATATTTAACTGGTGTTTTCGAAACAAGTTATGGTTTTTCATGTATGGTACGGAAGATTATGATGGTATAGTTATGTTATCTGATTCTCTTGATGATCGTTTAATGTTTATGATGTTCTAAGTGTTAGACGGATAGATCTAAGCCGTGTTCATGTTAGAATGATGATTGGGAACTGGTAATGGCTTAAGTTTCATTGCAGGTTAGTTTTGTGTTCATCCACATTTAACAGTTAAGTCTTTTGTTCATCCGTATTTTCTAAGTCTTCATCTGCATTTGCTAAGTCTTCATCCGCATTTGCCAAGTGTTCATCCGCATTTGCCAAGTGTTCATCCGCATATACTAAGTTATGAAACCTGGCATTTTCAGGTCACTTTTCGATCATCACAATCATGGTTTTCCAATCATACATTCATGCATTTAATATTGTTTAATTAAATGCGTTATTTATTGCACAAACATTCACGAACCTTTCATGTAACGGTAATTCGGAGAATTGCCGGATCGCACGCGCGTCTCTCCCTGAGCGTTGGTGACTTGTCAAAATAGTTTTTAAACAATCATAATTGGTGTGAAATTATGTGTTATATGATTATGTGATTAAATGTGTAGCTTGGTTGTAAAAATTGAAAATTTTCTAGCATTTATGCGTTTTCGCGGATTTTCGGCTTTTAACGCCTAATTATTATAAATATGCTTTTGAACTAGAAAAATAAATATTATTTCATGTTATCAATGTTTGTTTGATATTATATGAGCATTTGGAGGTTTCGGTGTAGAAAAAATTCAATCGCGTAGCGTTAAAACGATTTTTATAAAAAACAAGGGCCTTTCTTGTAAAAAAAAAGTATAAAACCCAACCCCCCAACCCTATTCACCATTTGGCCGTCCCCTTCCCCTTTCCCTTCAGAATTTTCGCAACAAATCAAACACACACACAAAGCACACCTTCTTTGATCTTGTTCTTGCCTATTGGTGGTGATTTTCAACGTTTCTTGCATCAACTGCGTACTAGGGATCATCATCTAAGCATTCAAGTAAGTTTTTATGTTTGATTTCATGTTCTTTGATCTTCATGATGAACATGAACCCTAGATGATCCAAACAAGTCAGAACTTGAAATTGATTGAAATTGATAATGGATTATGTGTTAGTATTCAATATAATAATGTTTGTACAGATTGGTTTTGTGAAATTGTGTTGTTTTGATCAAAACCCGAGACTTACTTATAATGGAAACTTTAATTTGGGGGCTTTTGTAGAAATTGTATGATTTTGATGAAATTGAATTGAATTGATGGTTCTAGCATGTTAGTCGATGCTAATGGATGAAAGGTCATGTTTTGAACTTTTAATTTTGGCTCGATTTTTGGGTACATTCAATTAAAAGAAACTTTTTGGGTAAGTTGATTTATAAATGATGATTTATGCATGTTTGATGATATGTGATGATTGTTATATGATGTTTAGAGCATAAGAAAGGATTAGGAATATCCAAATGGTGAAAAAACGTATCGTATGAACATGCTTGCTATTTATGGAAACTTTTGTGACTTGATGTGATGAATGATGAGTATGATATATGTATAACATGTTATGGTAAAGTGATTGATGTTGGAATGATCATAGGAGTATGTTAGGAGACTTTGGGTGAATTTGTGAAACTTGTGTTCTTATGTTTTAAATTAGAAAACTTTGGGCATGATGAAGAATCTAGGTTATCTTAACATGTTATGGATGATGGTTGGATGTGTTACATGTATAATTGAGATGGTTGTTGTGGTATTATTCATAATCTTTAATCGGGTTGCACATGTGTAACATTGCCATACTTTCCAAAAATAGAAACTTTCCAAAAATATATTTCCAACATGAAACTTTATATGAATCATTATTTGAGCTAATTGAGCATGACTAAATATGTTTTCGTTTATTTGAGTCACCAACGGTCGTCGGGTCAGTTCGGTCAACTTTGGTAAACAAAAGTAAACTTTTATCAAAAAGTTAATCTTGTCAAACATTTCTCGAGCACGCTAACAATTACGTTGTTTGGATACCCTGGGGTTCATCTTGACCATTATGTGCATACACTCATGGACCTACATTTGTTAGGTAATGATTAGCTTCTAGCTTTTACACTTCATGCATTCATATGCATATAAGGTGAGTCTTCACGGCCCCACTTTTACTTACTTTCCTTTTTGGGGGAGAAGCATGCAAACTATTTTTATTTGGTTTTGGTATTATTGGTATATCGTTAGTTACTGTAGTGCAAACATTATCACGCAAGTCCTTACACACTCGAACCGTTAATAACGGGATAGCAAGGTAATTTTTGGTAGTACTACTGGGTTTGACAAACCCCACCCGCGTTAGTCATGCTAACTCGACTGGAGGTCGAACGGGTGTTTAATTGACCTAGACACTTGCCATTGTTCTGTGATAAGACATGGCGGAAGGCAAAACAACTCACAAACAGTCAGCTTCGGTTCGAAACGCTAAGTAACTCGATATATAGGCTAGCTACCTATGGTATACCTTTTTTACTTTTACCAGGCAAACACTCAAACATATTTAATGATTTAAACCTGTGAACTCACCAACCTTGTGTTGACACACTTTAGCATGTCTTCTCAGGTTGTTGGCATGCTTAAGGCTAGGGCTGCATATCTGAGGCTCATGCATCATCTTTACCATTTGAAAGGAAGCTCATTTACATTTACTACTTTCATGGGCGCCTTGTTTTGCGCATTTATTACTCATGGTTTCACAAACATTTACACTTCCGCATTGATTACAATGAAAACTGTCGTTTACTCTGATTTACGTTCAAATGCTTATTTTGAAAACGCATATAGTGTCGTTTGATATAACTGCGTCTGAGATCTTGGTTTGTCACGCGCCTCGCGGTTGAATTCCGTCGGTGGATTTTGAGGGTATGACAGATTGGTATCAGAGCCACTGTTTATAGAGAACTAGGATTGCATTTGCATCTAGACTATAGCCTTAGACACACACTACCATTGCACACACTCTTATCTGTTTATTGTTTTTCAAGCATACATATCATTTCATCTAGACTATAGCCTTAGTCACACACTACAATTGCACATACTCTTATCTGTTTATTGTTTTTCAAGCATACATATCATTTCACGTACATATAATAATATTGGATGTCCACATCATCATCTATCCCGCTCATGTCACTAGCAACACCCCCAATCAACGAGGTGACTAGGGATCTCGCTCTTATACCTTCTTCATCTACACTAATAGCCTCACCATCGAAGCTGAATCAGCATCAGTTGGAGCTAGTTGTTAACTTCAAACAACATGGAGTGTTGTTCAATATTCAAGTTAGGGAAGATACACAATACTGGGAGTGTTTACCCGATATGATTTTCAGTTGAACTTAGGAGGAGCGCGTACCCCTTCCCCTTACTGTTGACATAATTGATTGTACTTGTGAATCATCACTTATACCTCATCCGACTAAGCAGTCATTTGCCTCCCTTGTGGTAAGGTTAGATCAAAAGATTCATAATGTACTTGGAGCACCTGGTGAGATCACCAATATACAAGAGCATCAAACTATCATCAGTGAATATGTGGAAACACTCAAGAAAGGCATGGTGGAGACTGGCTAGAAACATTATACTTTCGTTGATGTATTCGAGGAAAAACAAACAAGCACAATTCACTAGATGGCATAGTCGAGGGAGCATTGGATAAGATAGAAATCCTCGAGGCTACAATGCAGGATATGCAACAAAGACTAGTATTATCAAAATTAAGAGTAGCTGCTAGCTGGAATGGCTTTTTATTAGCAAGGTAAAAGTGCTTGCAAGAGAAGGCTAGAAGCCTAAGCTATAGTTGCTACTACATCTAAGGAAGATTCGAAGGAGGAGTACTGTACATTGAATTAAGACTAGAAGCTAGAAAAGGAATTTAGGAACATAAGATGATAGGGTCAGATATCGAAGAATATATGACCCATTTCCATGTAGTGGTTGCTTTATGTAATGGTAACTCTAATCTATAAGCGTACTGAGAAGTCAATTGATGGGATAGCACCTTAGATTTAAGCAAGGCTCATCATTGTTGATCCTATAACCATTTAGCACTCTATGAGGTTATCTCACAAGCTCATTGACTTGGTTGTGGCGTAGAACACTCTAACTAAGTATGACATTATTGATGGTTCATCTGATAGCAAGAAGGAATAGGATGACATGTAGAGTAAGTCATTCACCATCATGGCCATTGTGATCATTATTGTTGCCAAAGATGTGGCAAGATGAACCATGTAGCCAAAGACTTTAAAGGAGAGTCCTCAATCAAGCGGCAACAAACCCCAGTAGCAACGACAAGCTGAAGCATCATAGGGTTACTCTGAATGGAATAAAGATATGCAAATCAAGAGAGATTACCCTCAACTGAAAAATGGCAACAAGGACAGTAACAGTGGAAAAGAACAATGGATAGAGTGCCAAGGGTCAAGCCTTCGTGATTAGGCCTAGCAAGGCTAGAATCGATGAGAATATGGTTACCGTTTAGCAAACTTCTACATGTAGCTTCAACGCGAATGGAACCTTGTCACACTATACAATTAGCTTATGGTAAACTAATTGAAGCAACTCACATTCTGAAGGGATGTACATTGGATTATCCTGACATAAGACAGATATAGATCTTCGTGTACCAGTTCGTAGTGGTGAAGTCTTATATGTCAAGGGTGATAAGAGTGTTGTGGTCTCAGACATCATTTCTTAAGTGAAGGCCAGAAGTACTTACGCAAGGGTCATATTGCCATTTTAGCCACGATCACCATGAAAGCTATTGAGGAAAAAAAAAAGGATTGAAGAGATCCAGTCCTGTTTGTCAAGAAAAATGATAGAACTTTCCGTATGGGTATTGATTACCGTGAGCTTATCAAAGTGACAATTAAGAACCATTATTCTCTTCCACATATCAACGATTTGTTTCACCAACCTAAAGGGTCGAGTTTATTTCCCAAGATGGACCTAAGGTTGGAATATCATCATGTGATGGTCCGAGAGGATGACATATCTAAGGCGGCATTCAGAACTTGGTATTGTTACCATGAGTTTCTGGTTATGCCAAGTGGGCTTTTACCAATGTACCTACGGTTTTCATGGTTGTCATGAACCGAGTGCGTAAACCCCATCTGGACAAGTTTATCAATGTTTCTGTCGATGACATTCTAACATATACAAAGAACAAGGGGGAGCATGAGAAACATGATTTTGGAACTACTAAAACAAGGATAACTGTATGCCAAGTTTTTTGAGGTTTTACTTCTTGATCAAGTTCAAATTTTGGGTCATGTGGTCAGCAAGAAAGGAATGCCTATTGACCAGGAAAGAATAGAAGCCAACAAGAAATGGGCTACGCATAAGACTCTAACTAAGGTACAACAACTTTTTTTTGGTTGTTTGATTACTACCAACGAGTCATAGAAGGGCTTCCGAAGATCGCACAACCTCTTCCTACATAACTCATAAGGGCATTATAAAAGTTAGGGTGACAAATAGAAGTCCGCATTTAAAGTTATGGAATAGAAAGTCTGACTCTATCGTTACTATCCCTTTTCAGAGGAAAACAAGTGATTTTGTAGTATATTGTCGTGCTTCCATCGAAGGTCTCGGTTGTGTGTTGATGCAATGTGAGAAGGTAATCTAATTCGCTTCCCGTCAGTTTAAAGTTCATAAGAAGAACTACATGACATACAACTCAAAGTTTAGAGTCATTGATTTGTACATAAGATATAGAGGTATTACTTGTACGGTACCAAATGCGTCACGACACCAACCACAAGAGCCTTTAGTATATCTTTGAAAAGAAGGAGCTGAACATAAGACAACATCATTGGGTCAACCTGTTGAACGACTATGACAATATGATGAAGTACTATCTAGGTAAGGCTAATATGGTAGCCGATGCCCTAAGTCAAAAGTAAACACCTAAACCAAAGCAAGTGCGAGCATTAAAGCTTACCATTCATGCCAAAGTGCCTGATCAAATCTGTAATGCCCAAATTGAGGCTTTGAACGACGAGAATCTGAAGGTTGAGCCCATGCAAGACATAGAAAAGCAATTAGTGATAAAATCCAAAGGAATTCCTTATTTCATGGAAGGAATATGGATTTTTCTGTATGTAAATTTACGAGAGCTGGTAATGAATGAAACTCGTCCTAGTCAATATCCCATTCATCGAGGTTCAGGTAAGATGTACCATGATTTGAAAGTTCTTTATCCATGGCAGAATGTGAAAGGAGATATTACCACGCATGTAAGCAAGTGTTAACTTGTTCTAAAGTTAAGGTGGAATATCAAGGACCATTTGGTTTACCCCAACAACCACAAAATTTCTAGAATGGGAGTAGGAGTAGATCTCAATAGATTTCATTGTAAAGTTACATCAAACCCTTAGTGGATGCGATACTATTTGGGTAATAGTAGATCGTTTGGCAAAATCCGCACCCTTCCTGTATATTAGAGAGACTAATTGAATTGAGAAGTTAACTTGCACCTATCTAAGAGAAAAAGTCTCTCGACACGAGGTGCTAGTTTTGCATCATCTCTGATTGTGACACTTGATTCAGTTCTATTAACCCAGGTTGAACACACTTGAATCAAATCATGAAGATTATAGATCAAAATATGATAAACACAATCAAAACCTTTGATCTTCAGTTAGATTGCTAATAATAATGATTACAAGTAAATCCCTCAATCAATTGGTCATCCAACCATTAACAAACTCTAATTACAATTAACCTATTTATAGTCTAGACTAACTTTCACTATTTACATTTAGCCCCCTAGACTATTAAACTTGACTAAACAAGACTAAAACAAGATAAAATATATTTTGTTCACACAAAATATATTTAATACAATAAAGTCTCAAACACAATATATCTTCAATATCTTCACTCGGTTCTTCATCACGAACTCGACGTTTGACTTTTCCGTTGACCTTGACTGAGACGTTGACTTTTGTTGACTTTGACTATGTTGATAATATAGACTATATTGTACAGCTCCAACAATACTCCCCCTTAGTCTATCATAATCAACGTCTTTAAACGAATTCAGCACCGAGAAGTCAACCATAGAAAGATCTTCAAATTGAATCTTTCTGAAACTGATGAGAAAGATTATTCATCTCATAAGCTCCCCCTATTTATATGCTCCCCCTTTTCGAGTGCATCCTTTGAGAAGATATTGGAACAGCTTTCCCAAATCTCTAATCTCAAGTGCTTCAGAAGATGTAGGAGGAGGATTCTTAGCTCGGTATCTTCTGCAAACTTGAGGAACAGGTTCTCTGATCAGGTACACTGCTTAACTGAAGATCGGCCATCACTTACAGCAAAAATCTAAAACACAATCACAAACACAATCTCGACATTTCTAATTAGATCATTTCATTTTAACAAAATAAACCCGTGTTTATCTGTGTGAGAAAACAAGCGAAGCCGTGTTCGTTTGTATGCAATTTCTGTGAAATGTATAAAAATTGATAAAATTGTAACAGCATAATATGGAAGACCGAAAAGAATTTCGAAATCAAAATTTATTATATATATTCTTTTTATTTTATTTGTATATATATATATATATATATTTTTAATTACCGAAAACTGAATCGATCATGAGATCACATCCTCAAGATATACTTTAGCACAAAGATGAATTTAAACATCGACAAGCAATGAGATCACACTGATAACTGAATCTAATCATAATTTTTTGAAAGATTTTGAAAATTCTCAAACAGATCAATAACAATTGCTGATATATTTGTCCATTTAAACCCATGCCCTATCTTTTTCAACAAGCAGCTGATGATTCGTTAAGGTTCGATTAAATACTTTAGAATGCTAGGACCCCACAATCATTTGGCAAAAACCCTCACCCAACCTCAGGATTTCTTGAATTTGGTTACGATCTTTATAGAGCAAGGCTTGTGCATTAGTGTGCAAGTGTTTATCATCAGAATATTGCATTCTGTGATGAATTCATCGTTAGATGATTTGACATAACTTAGACCAAAAGAGTGAGAGCTCCAGGTCTATACTCACGTATAACAAAGGAGATGACCATTTAAACATGTGCCGATGAGAGCTCCAGGTCACTACTATCGTACAGCAAAGGAGATCATCACTCCAGGTCTGTACTTCGGTACAGCAGAGGACATTAGCACAAACACAAGACACAACTACACCAAACATGGCTCAAAGATATGGCTTATATGAATTGTATCATGGTGGGTGAAAGATCAATTCTCAATCCAATTTTTTTCGGGACTCAGTTTTCGTGCAGGCCAAAATGATTGCATATATCCAGACATCCTTAAGCATAGATTTTAATTTAAATCATTAAGTTGCTGACTACTTTATTCTTCAGGCTGAGCCTACCAAGCATATCATTAACAAATCTGTTTGATTGTTAAATTTTCAATTTAAAATTAGATGTGATATCAAATAACAGCATTAAAATTAGATGTGATATCAAATAACATCATCAGTTACTATCATTTCTCATTTTAAAGCGCAAGTCATGCAAGAACAAGTATCTCAAGATGATATACAATCATTTCTCAGTCATCTCGAATCAAGTCCCCAGTTCTCCTTTCATCATTTTTATTGAATTTAGTATACTCTCCCCCTTAATTTATATTTTTGCAAACCCCTTTTTTTCAAATTTTTTTTAATAAATTTTTTTTTTATATTTTTTTATAAAACTATGCAAAAATAGAAATTTACCAAAGAGGATCTTCCAACTATACTGATAACAAGATAAGAAATGAATGATCAAGAAATATGCAGGGATTATGAAGTGAGAACTATGATTGTGCAGATAAAAATTCAGATTATGGATAAAATACCATGACCGTCACCTGTTTGTTCCGCTTTAACTTTGAATTAGAAACAATCTCTGTCAGTAAACCGGATTACTAACAGTCCTCCTGAATTGTTCCTGCACTCATAAACAGATTAGTCTGAAAGAGAAACCCCGACCATCGTAGTCCTGGGAGTTCCTTTTTTAACGGTAGAAGTAACCTGATTCAGCACACAATCTGTTGAAATATCAGGAATTTCTGTATCCTTCTTTTTAATTTGCCAAATTTGTTTCAGTTTAATCAATTTTGTTTTGAAGAAATTAAATTTGGAAATCATTTTCTATTTAAGACCGGATGAAAAAGAATTTGGTGTTGAAACTTTGGCCTTTTTAATCTTTGAATCATGTGAAACCGGCTTCACATGAAAAGGTTTAGATGAAGGATTTTTCATCCAACTATTCAAAGAGAAGTGCTTTCTACCTTTTCAACCATAGAAGCAACTCGTGTTGCCTTTACCGTCTGGAACATTCTTTGTAGACTTACATCCGGAGAAGCAATTCGTTTTGCCTTTACCATCCTTAGCAAGTCTTTGAGGACATTTCTTTACCACATGACCGTCTATTCCACACTCAAAACAAGCCTTGAAAGGCTTTTGATGCTTGACTGACCCGTGTGAAGCATTTGGAATTAGAGATTTCTTTGAGGTTGTTGTAGATTCTTGCTTGTTTTGAAGTTTCCTGTGCTGAATAGTGAATGAGATCTTCACTGGTTGACTGGCTTGTTTAGAAGATAGAGAAGATATCCGTATTCACTGGTTGACTGGCTTGTTTAGCAGATGGAGAAGATATCCGTATTGGTCTTGATTCAGCTTTTGGAAAGTTTTGAGACTTGACAATCTTGATCTCTGAAGAACCGACATGGTCCTCGGTGTTTGATTCATCATCTGAGCTTGACCAGTCTCGTATACACAGATCTGCTTCCAAAGGATCTTGATTCACAGGAATATGATGTGTTGCTGTTGGTGGAGCTTGATGATTAGGTGATTCTCGATTTATTTCTTCTTTCATAATCCTGATAGGTTCAAAGGTAGGAATTTCACCTACTTTAAACTTATCAAAGAAGTTAGAAGAAACAGTAGATATAGAGTTACAAACCACCGGGACTGAACAATGATTATCTGGACTGTCAGCATTCGGTTTATTGTATCCCATACAAATTGTAGAATCGTAATCATCTCGCACCTTTTTAAGATTAACTCCTGCTAAACCTGCATGCAAACTATTAGTATCCTTTTCAATTAAATCATTGGTTGGATGAAGTTTGGGAATTGGAGAGTAACATAGAGTAGATGGAGGTGGAACTGAATTAAATATAGTTTCACCATCTGAATGATATCCAATCCCATGTTTTACCCGTGCCCCTTGTTGTTTATCAATAAGCTCATCCTTTTTCATGTGTGAAAGGGTCCATTTATCAAGTTTTGTTTGAAGCTGTGTCGTTTCAAATTGAGCTAAAACAGCCCTTTCTCTCAAAATATTAATTTCAACATTACGCTCCAAAATTGTTCTTAAAATATCATTTTCAGCCAATGCTTCATTAAGTTTCCTTGAAAAAGCAATTTCATTTTTCTTTAATTCCTGATTAATTATTTTTAGTTCTTTTTCATTTTCCAATAACAATCTGTTTGCCTTATAAATCCCAAATAATCGGATTTTGCAGGAAGAAGAACACATATCCTGAACAGTCTCATAAGGAAGACCCATCATAGTCCATTCTGCAGCTAAGCTCTTCTCATAGTCACAGACCTTTGTGATTCTTTGTTGTTCCTCTACTTTGACCTTAAGCATCTCGTCAGCCTCAGATTCTTTCTTTCTTTTATCAGCTTTTTCAGCCTTATCATCATCGGTTCTCACAGAGTCCGGTTTACTGTCTTTGTCAACTCTCAAAGCTTCACAGTTATCTTCAACAGTATCTCTAAATTCAATATTTAAATTCGAATCAGTTCTCAATAACTTCAACTTTTCAATCATCTCTGTTTTGTAATCAAGTATGCTTGTTATAGAGGAGATAAGATCAGTATTAAGCGTGTTGGTTTGATGTGGGAACACCGCTTGCTGAAATTCCTTTCTTTTGATGTCCAGCTCGAGAGATCTTAGCTTGTTGATCATTTCCATGAGTTTGGTGTCAACATAACCTCTTTCTTGCTTTAGCATTCTAACTTGATGATTCCATTCAGACGGAAGAGAGTCAAGAAGTTTTTGAATTTGTTCATGATTACTGAGATCTGGAACATGCTTCTTTATATTATTCGCCACCTTTAAGAATCGTTCAATCAAATCTGACAATTTCTCTCCTTTCATTGCTGCAAAAGAGGCAAACCGGCTTTCTGCCGTTGTGAGATTATCTGATTTAAAGTCTTCTGAAAATGACATTTTAATAAAACAAATTTGAACAATTAAACGCCCCAATCGTATTTTTCCCAAAATTGTAAAATAATTCTCCCCGGGAAAAATACTTTTTAAATGTCACTCTATGCAATCTTAGAAACTGGGGTCAAGCTGTTAAAATCATTGAATATTTCTTCATCGGGATGGAATCAGTTAATCCCAAACTAGTCAATTTTCTTTGATTTATTTTATTAGCCACACCTCATTTTTTAAAAATCAACCCAATTGTTAGCCCAATAGCAATTTTTAAAAAAAATGTTAGCCCAATAATCTTGAAAACCCATTAACACACACAACCCTAACCCACTAAAACACTAACACACAAAATATCTCTAACAAAACACACACATACAGACATATGAAACGGGAATGAAACAAAGAACACTAGGGTTCCGGCGACTGTCCACTCCGGCGAGACTCCCGGCGGCGAGAGAGGGCGAGTGGAGGATACAAAAAAGAAGATCTCCGGTGACAAGTATGGTTGCGGGGGGGATAGTTGTGAAGATGGTAGCGGTCACGCAGGTGGTGGTCGACAAGTGATGATTTTCGGATGTGGACAGTTGGTTGTAGGGTGGACGGTGTGTTTGCACAGCGGAGGATGATGTTGTTTGGTGGTAATCGATGGTGATTGTGGATCTGGATCTTGGCAGCGACAGTGGTGATGGTAGTTGTTGTTTGTTGGTTTGTGATGGTGAATGGTTTGAGATTTCGGCGACAAGAGTTTGATTAGATTCGCGATGTTTGGTTAGATTCGCAGTAGTTGTAGTCAACGGTTGTTGTGGTGGTGGTTAGCGGTTGTAGTTGGTGTTGTTGATGGCGGCGGTGTTTAGGATGCGGCTGAGGACGGTGATGGTGGTGGTCGATTAGTGTGGTAGGTTTTGTTTGAAAAGAGTATGAACATTTTTTTTTAATTTCGCAGCTTGAATTTTAATTTCGTAGGTTTTATAGATTCGCCGGAATTTCTAGTTTCGCCGGAATTTTAGTTTCGCCGGAAAATTTGTCGGAGTTTTGCCGGAAGAAACTGTAATTTCACCGGAAACTTTGAACTTTCGTTCAGAATGATGCTAGTTTCGCCCCTTGAAGATTTGAAGCTCTCAAGAACACCAAGAACACACACTAGTGTGTGTGAGAGAAAATTTCAGATCTGACGATTTTCTTTGATTTTTCTTGTATAGCAGATGATGTAGATCCAATATATGTTGTTGATAATGATAGATCTGATGTTGCTGATGTTGAATTTGTACAAATTTGAATTCAGATCTATTTTCTCTCTCTAAAACCCCACTTTCTCTCTCTAGAAATATGAGGAACAGCTTTAATAATCTTCAAATCTTCAATGAATTTGATCCAAAATGGCTCTGATACCAAATTGTTAACCCAGGTTGAACACACTTGAATCAAATCATGAAGATTATAGATCAAAATATGATAAACACAATCAAAACCCCTTTGATCTTCAGTTAGATTGCTAAGAATATTGTTTACAAGTAAATCCCTCAATCAATTGGTCATGCAACCATTAACCAACTCTAATTACAATTAACCTATTTATAGTCTATATTAACTTTCACTATTTATATTTAGCCCCCTAGACTATTAAACTTGACTAAAACAAAACTAAAACAAGATAAAATATATTTTGTTCACACAAAATATATTTAATACAATAAAGTCTCAAACACAATATATCTTCAATATCTTCACTCGGTTCTTCATCACGAACTCGATGTTTGACTTTTCCGTTGACCTTGACTGAGATGTTGACTTTTGTTGACTTTGACTATGTTGATAATATAGACTATCTTGTACAGCTCCAACAATACTCCCCGTAGTCTATCATAATCAACGTCTTTAAACGAATTCAGCACCGAGAAGTCAACCATAGAAAGATCTTCAAATTGAATCTTTCTGAAAC
The DNA here is from genome assembly GCA_025506505.1 of Flaveria sonorensis. NCBI lineage: Eukaryota > Viridiplantae > Streptophyta > Magnoliopsida > Asterales > Asteraceae > Flaveria > Flaveria sonorensis. Next base: position 17,957,870 of record CM046423.1, on the reverse strand, counting down.
TAATGAGAAACATTATTCATCTCATAAGCTCCCCCTATTTATGTGCTCCCCCTTTTCGAGTGCATCCTTTGAGAAGATATTGGAACAGCTTTCCCAAATCTCTAATCTCAAGTGCTTCAGAAGATGTAGGAGGAGGATTCTTAGCTCGGTATCTTCTGCAAACTTGAGGAACAGGTTCTCTGATCAGGTACACTGCTTAACTGAAGATCGGCCATCACTTACAGCAAAAATCTAAAACACAATCACAAACACAATCTCGACATTTCTAATTAGATCATTTCATTTTAACAAAATAAACCCGTGTTTATCTGTGTGAGAAAACAAGCGAAGCCGTGTTCGTTTGTATGCAATTTCTGTGAAATGTATAAAAATTGATAAAATTGTAACAGCATAATATGGAAGACCGAAAAGAATTTCGAAATCAAAATTTATTATATATATTCTTTTTATTTTATTTGTATATATATATATATATATATATATATATATATATATATATTTTTTTTTTTAATTACCGAAAACTGAATCGATCATGAGATCACATCCTCAAGATATACTTTAGCACAAAGATGAATTTAAACATCGACAAGCAATGAGATCACACTGATAACTGAATCTAATCATAATTTTTTGAAAGATTTTGAAAATTCTCAAACAGATCAATAACAATTGCTGATATGTTTGTCCATTTAAACCCATGCCCTATCTTTTTCAACAAGCAGCTGATGATTCGTTAAGGTTCGATTAAATACTTTAGAATGCTAGGACCCCACAATCATTTGGCAAAAACCCTCACCCAACCTCAGGATTTCTTGAATTTGGTTACGATCTTTATAGAGCAAGGCTTGTGCATTAGTGTGCAAGTGTTTATCATCAGAAGATTGCATTCTGTGATGAATTCATCGTTAGATGATTTGACATAACTTAGACCAAAAGAGTGAGAGCTCCAGGTCTATACTCACGTATAACAAAGGAGATGACCATTTAAACATGTGCCGATGAGAGCTCCAGGTCACTACTATCGTACAGCAAAGGAGATCATCACTCCAGGTCTGTACTTCGGTACAGCAGAGGAGATTAGCACAAACACAAGACACAACTACACCAAACATGGCTCAAAGATATGGCTTATATGAATTGTATCATGGTGGGTGAAAGATCAATTCTCAATCCAATTTTTTTCGGGACTCAGTTTTCGTGCAGGCCAAAATGATTGCATATATCCAGACATCCTTAAGCATAGATTTTAATTTAAATCATTAAGCTGTTGTCTACTTTATTCTTCAGGCTGAGCCTACCAAGCATATCATTAACAAATCTGTTTGATTGTTAAATTTTCAATTTAAAATTAGATGTGATATCAAATAACAGCATTAAAATTAGATGTGATATCAAATAACAGCATCATTTACTATCATTTCTCATTTTAAAGCGCAAGTCATGCAAGAACAAGTATCTCAAGATGATATACAATCATTTCTCAGTCATCTCGAATCAAGTCCCCAGTTCTCTTTTCATCATTTTTATTGAATTTAGTATTCTCTCCCCCTTAATTTATATTTTTGCAAACCCCTTTTTTTTAATTTTTTTTAATAATTTTTTTTTATTTTTATATTTTTTTTATAAAACTATGCAAAAATAGAAATTTACCAAAGAGGATCTTCCAAACTATACTGATAACAAGATAAGAAATGAATGATCAAGAAATATGCAGGGATTATGAAGTGAGAACTGTGATTGTGCAGATAAAAATTCAGATTATGGATAAAATACCATGACCGTAACTTGTTTGTTTCGCTTTAACTTTGAATTAGAAACAATCTCTGTCAGTTAACCGGATTACTAACAGTCCTCCTGAATTGTTCCTGCACTCATAAACAGATTAGTCTGAAAGAGGAACCCCGACCATCGTAGTCCTGGGAGTTCCTTTTTTAACGGTAGAAGTAACCTGATTCAGCACACAATCTGTTGAAATATCAGGAATTTCTGTATCCTTCTTTTTAATTTGCCAAATTTGTTTCAGTTTAATCAATTTTGTTTTGAAGAAATTAAATTTGGAAATCATTTTCTGTTTAAGACCGGATGAAAAAGAATTTGGTGTTGAAACTTTGGTATTTTTCATCTTTGAATCATGTGAAACCGGCTTCACATGAAAAGGTTTAGATGAAGGATTTTTCATCCAACTATTCAAAGAGAAGTGTTCTCTACCTTTTCAACCATAGAAGCAACCCGTGTTGCCTTTATCGTCTGGAACATTCTTTGTAGACTTACATCCGGAGAAGCAATTCGTTTTGCCTTTACCATCCTTAACAAGTCTTTGAGGACATTTCTTTACCACATGACCGTCTTTTACACACTCAAAACAAGCCTTGAAAGGCTTTTAATGCTTGACCGACCCGTGTGAAGCATTTGGAATTGGAGATTGCTTTCAAGTTGTTGTAGATTCTTGCTTGTTTAGAAGTTTCCTGTGCTGAACAGTGAATGAGATCTTCACTGGTTGACTGGCTTGTTTAGCAGATGGAGAAGATATCCGTATTGGTCTTGATTCAGCTTTTGGAAAGTTTTGAGACTTGACAATTTCAGATGATATCTTGATCTTTGAAGAACCGACACGGTCCTCGGTGTTTGATTCATCATCTGAGCATGTCCAGTCTCGTATACACAGATCTGCTTCCAAAGGATCTTGATTCACAGGAATATGATGTGTTGCTGTTGGTGGAGCTTGATGATTAGGTGATTCTCGATTTATTTCTTCTTTCATAATCCTGATAGGTTCAAAGGTAGGAATTTCACCTACTTTAAACTTATCAAAGAAGTTAGAAGAAACAGTAGATATAGAGTTACAAACCACCGGGACTGAACAATGATTATCTGGACTGTCAGCATTCGGTTTATTGTATCCCATACCAATTGTAGAATCGTAATCATCTCGCACCTTTTTAAGATTAACTCCTGCTAAACCTGCATGCAAACTATTAGTATCCTTTTCAATTAAATCATTGGTTGGATGAAGTTTGGGAATTGGAGAGTAACATAGAGTAGATGGAGGTGGAACTGAATTAAATATAGTTTCACCATCTGAATGATATCCAATCCCATGTTTTACCCGTGCCCCTTGTTGTTTATCAATAAGCTCATCCTTTTTCATGTGTGAAAGGGTCCATTTATCAAGTTTTGTTTGAAGTTGTGTCGTTTCAAATTGAGCTAAAACAGCCCTTTCTCTCAAAATATTAATTTCAACATTACGCTCCAAAATTGTTCTTCTTAAAAGATCATTTTCAGCCAATGCTTCATTAAGTTTCCTTGAAAAACCAATTTCATTTTTCTTTAATTCCTGATTAATTATTTATAGTTCTTTTTCATTTTCCAATAACAATCTGTTTGCCTTATAAATCCCAAATAATCGGATTTTGCAGGAAGAAGAACACATATCCTGAACAGTCTCATAAGGATGACCCATGATAATCCGTTTTGCAGCTAAGCTCTTCTCACAGTCGCAGACCTTTGTGATTCTTTATTGTTCCTCTTCTTTGACCTTCAGCATCTCGTCAGCCTCAGATTCTTTCTTTCTTTTATCAGCTTTTTCAGCCTTATCATCATCGGTTCTCACAGACTCCGGTTTACTGTCATTGTCAACTCTCAAAGCTTCACAGTTATCTTCAACAGTATCTCTAAATTCAATATTTAAATTCGAATCAGTTCTCAATAACTTCAACTTTTCAATCATCTCTGTTTTGTAATCAAGTATGCTTGTTACAGAGGAGATAAGATCAGTATTAAGCGTGTTGGTTTGATGTGGGAACACCGCTTGCTGAAATTCCTTTCTTTTGATGTCCAGCTCGAGAGATCTTAGCTTGTTGATCATTTCCATGAGTTTGGTGTCAACATAACCTCTTTCTTGCTTTAGCATTCTAACTTGATGATTCCATTCAGACGGAAGAGAGTCAAGAAGTTTTTGAATTTGTTCATGATTACTGAGATCTGGAACATGCTTCTTTAGATTATTTGCCACCTTTAAGAATCGTTCAATCAAATCTAACAATTTCTCTCCTTTCATTGCTGCAAAAGAGGCAAACCGGCTTTCTGCCGTTGTGAGATTATCTGATTTAAAGTCTTCTGAAGATGACATTTTAATAAAAAAATTTTGAACAATTAAACGCCCCAATCGTATTTTTCCCAAAAATTGTAAAATAATTCTCCCCCGGGAAAAATACTTTTTAAATGTCACTCTATGCAATCTTAGCAACTGGGGTCAAGCTGTTAAAATCGTTGAATATTTCTTCATCGGGATGGAATCAATTAATCCCAAACTAGTCAATTTTCTTTGATTTATTTTATTAGCCCACACCTAATTTTTTAAAAATCAGCCCAATTGTTAGCCCAATAGCAATTTTTAAAAAAAATGTTAGCCCAATAATCTTGAAAACCCATTAACACACACAACCCTAACCCACTAAAACACTAACACGCAAAATATCTCTAACAAAACACACACATACAGACATATGAAACGGAAATGAAACAAAGAACACTAGGGTTCCGGTGACTGTCCACTCCGGCGAGACTCCCGGCGGCGAGAGAGGGCGAGTGGAGGATACAAAAAAGAAGATCTCCGGTGACAAGTATGGTTGCGGGGGGGATAGTTGTGAAGATGGTAGCGGTCACGCAGGTGGTGGTCGACAAGTGATGATTATCGGATGTGGACAGTTGGTTGTAGGGTGGACGGTGTGTTTGCACAGCGGAGGATGATGTTGTTTGGTGGTAATCGATGGTGATTATGGATCTGGATCTTGGCAGCGACAGTGGTGATGGTAGTTGTTGTTTGTTGGTTTGTGATGGTGAATGGTTTGAGATTTCGGCGACAAGAGTTTGATTAGATTAGCGATGTTTGGTTAGATTCGCAGTAGTTGTAGTCAACGGTTGTTGTGGTGGTGGTTAGCGGTTGTAGTTGGTGTTGTTGATGGCGGCGGTGTTGAGGATGCGGCTGAGGACGGTGATGGTGGTGGTCGACTAGTGGTGGTAGGTTTTGTTTGAAAAGAGTATGAACATTTTTTTTAATTTCGCAGCTTGAATTTATTAATTTCGCAGGTTTTATAGATTCGCCGGAATTTCTAGTTTCGCCGGAATTTTAGTTTTGCCGGAAAATTTGTCGGAGTTTCGCCAGAAGAAACTGTAATTTCGCCGGAAACTTTGAACTTTCGTTCAGAATGATGCTAGTTTCGCCCCTTGAAGATTTGAAGCTCTCAAGAACACCAAGAACACACACACTAGTGTGTGTGAGAGAAAATTTCAGATCTGACGATTTTCTTTGATTTTTCTTGTATAGCAGATGATGTAGATCCAATATATGTTGTTGATAATGATAGATCTGATGTTGTTGATGTTGAATTTGTACAAATTTGAACTCAGATCTATTTTCTCTCTCTAAAACCCCACTTTCTCTCTCTGGAAATCTGATGAACTGCTTCAATAATCTTCAAATCTTCAATGAATTTGATCCAAAATGGCTCTGATACCAAATTGTTAACCCAGGTTGAACACACTTGAATCAAATCATGAAGATTATAGATCAAAATATGATAAACACAATCAAAGCCCCTTTGATCTTCAGTTAGATTGCTAATAATATTGTTTACAAGTAAATCCCTCAATCAATTGGTCATGCAACCATTAACCAACTCTAATTACAATTAACCTATTTATAGTCTATATTAACTTTCACTATTTATATTTAGCCCCCTAGACTATTAAACTTGACTAAAACAAGACTAAAACAAGATAAAATATATTTTGTTCACACAAAATATATTTAATACAATAAAGTCTCAAACACAATATATCTTCAATATCTTCACTCGATTCTTCGTCACGAACTCGACGTTTGACTTTTCCGTTGACCTTGACTGAGACGTTGACTTTTGTTGACTTTGACTATGTTGATAATATAGACTATCTTGTACAGCTCCAACAAGTTCTTATTATTGAAGGTCATTGCAAAGTTCATTGGGAACATGATTGGATAGGAGCACAACGTATCATTTGCAAACTGATAGCCAGAAGGAGCGTACCACTTAGACTCTGGAAGACATGCTGTTAGCATGTGTTATGGATTTCGGTATAGTTTAGAAACCCACCCATCCATGATTGAGGTTTCTTACGATAACTATTACTACCTGGCGATCAAGGCCACACTGTTTGAGACACTCTATAGAAGTAAGTGTAGATCACCTATCTATTGGGTAGAAGTTAAAGGAAAGTCAACTTACTGGTCTTGAGTCTGTGCATAACATGATTAAGAAGATCATACAAATTTGTAACCCCAGGGCAACAGCATGTGACAGACAAAGCCAAAAACCCATTGAATACCCAATCAACAACAAGGTACTTCTAAAAGTGTCACCTTGGAAAGGTGCAAGTTGTTTTGGAACAACGAGGGAAGTTAAACCCATGCTAAATTGGATCTTTTGAGATAGTCAAAAGGGTTGGACCAGTAGATTAACAACTCAATTTTCCAAGAGAACTCAGTGGAGTACATAACGTGTTACACGTTTCAGACATGAAGAAATGCCTGTGTGATGAAACAGTCGTCATTCTGTTAAATGAGAAACAGACGAACGCGCAGCTGCGATTCATCGAGGGACTAGTTGAAGTCATGGACCCAAGTGGTCAAAAACAATCAAGCATAATTTTACCTTTACTGTTAAAGTTAGTTTGAACTCTACGAGTTTACCTTGGAACATGAGAATTATACAAAGGTGAAATACCCGCAGTTTATATGTTCAGAATTTCAGGGAGAAATTCCTTCAATAAGGGGATGATGTGACAACTAGGAAATTTTCTTCCGTCTTTTACCAGAGTTAGTTAAATTTCGGGACAAAATTTCTTTCAAAAAGGGGATGATGTGACACCCGGTATTTTCAGGTCACTTTTCGATCATCACAATCAAGTTGTTTTGGAACAACGAGGGAAGTTAAACCCATTCTAAATTGGATCTTTTGAGATAGTCAAAAGGGTTGGACCAGTAGATTAACAACTCAATTTGCCTAGAGAACTCAGTGGAGTACATAACGTGTTACACGTTTCAGACATGAAGAAATGCTTGTGTGATGAAATAGTCGTCATTCTGTTAAATGAGAAACAGATGAACGCGCAGCTGCGATTCATCAAGGGACTAGTTGAAATCATGGACCCAAGTGGTCAAAAACAATCAAGCATAATTTTACCTTTACTGTTAAAGTTAGTTTGAACTCTACGAGTTTACCTTGGAACACGGGAATTATACAAAGGTGAAATACCCGTAGTTTATATGTTCAAAATTTCAGGGAGAAATTCCTTCAATAAGGGGATGATGTGACAACTAGGAAATTTTCTTCCGTCTTTTACCAGAGTTAGTTAAATTTCGGGACAAAATTTCTTTCAAAAAGGGGATGATGTGACATCCGGTATTTTCAGGTCACTTTTCGATCATCACAATCATAGTTTTCCAATCATACATTCATGTATTTAATATTTTTTACTTAAATGCGTTATTTATTGCACAAACATTCACGAACCTTTCACGTAACGGTAATTTGGAGAATTGTCGGATCGCACGCGCGTCTGTCTCCGAACGTTGGTGACTTGTCAAAATAGTTTTTAAACAATCATAATTGGTGTGAAATTATGTGTTAAATGATTACGTGATTAAATGTGTAGCTTGGTTGTGAAATTGGAAATTTTCTGGCATTTACGTGTTTTCGCGGATTTTCGGCTTTTAACGCCTAATAAATATGCCTTTGAACTAGAAAAATAAATATTATTTCATTTTATTAATGTTTGTTGATATTATATGAGCATTTGGAGTTTTCAGTGTAGAAAAAATTCAATCGCGTAGCGTTAAAACGATTTTTATTAAAAACAAGGGCCTTTCTTGTAAAAAAAATGTATAAAACCCAACCCCCAACGCTAACACCATTTGGCTGTCCCCTTCCCCTTTCCCTTCAAAATTTTCACAACAAATCAAACACACACACAAAGCACACCTTCTTTGATCTTGTTCTTGCATATTGGTGGTGATTTTCAACGTTTCTTGCATCAAACGCGTACTAGGGATCATCATCTAAGCATTTCAAGTAAGTTTTTATGTTTGATTTCATGTTCTTTGATCTTCATGATGAACATGAACCCTTGATGATCCAAACAAGTCAAAACTTGAAATTGATAATGAATTATGTGTTAGTATTCAATATAATGATGTTTGTACGGATTGGTTTTATAAAATTATGTTGTTTTGATCAAAACTCGAGACTTACTTATAATTGAAACTTTATTTTGGGGCTTTTGTAGAAATTATATGATTTTGATGAAATTGAATTGAATTGATGGTTCTAGGATGTTAGTTGATGCTAATGGATGAAAGGTCATGTTTTGAACTTTTGATTTTGGCTCGATTTTTGAGTACTTTCCATTAAAAGAAACTTTTTGGGTAAGTTGGTTTATAAATGATGATTTATGCATGTTTGATGATATGTGATGATTGTTATATGATGTTTAGAGCATAAGAAAGGATTAGGAGTATCCAAATGGTGAAAAAACGTATCGTATAAATATGCTTGCTATTTATGGAAACTTTTGTGACTTGATGTGATGAATGATGAGTATGATATATGTAGAACATGTTGTGGTGAAGTGATTAATGTTGGAATGATCATAGGAGTATGTTAGGAGACTTTGGGTGAATTTGTGAAACTTGTGTTCTTATGTTTTAAATTAGGAAACTTTGGGCATGATGAAGAATCTAGGTTATGTTAACATGTTATGGATGATTTTTGGATGTGTTACATGTATAATTGAGATGGTTGTTGTGGTTGTTGTGGTATTATTCATAATCTTTAATCGGGTTGCACATGTGTAACAATGCCATACTTTCCAAAAATAGAAACTTTCCAAAAATATATTTCCAACATGAAACTTTATATGAATCATTATTTGAGCTAATTGAGCATGACTAAACATGTTTTTATTTATTTGAGTCACCAACGGGTCGTCGGGTGAGTCCGGTCAACTTTGGTAAACAAAAGTCAACTTTTGTCAAAAAGTTAATCTTGTCAAACATTTCTCGAACACGCTAACAATTACGTTGTTTGGATACAATGGGGTTCATCTTGACCATTATATACATACACTCATGGACCTACATTTGTTTGGTAATGATTAGCTTCCAGCTTTTACACTTCATGCATTCATACGCATATAAGGTGAGTCTTCACGGCCCCACTTTTACTTACTTTTCTTTTTGGGGGAGAAGAATGCAAACTATTTTTATCTGGTTTTGATATTATTAGTATATCGCTTGTTACTGTAGTGCAAACATTATCACACAAGTCCTTACACACTCGAACCGTTAATAACGGGATAACAAGGTAATTTTTGGTAGTACTACTGGGTTTGACAAACCCCACCCGCGTTAGTCGCGCTAACTCGACTGGAGGTCGAACGGGTGTTTAATTGACCTGGACACTTGCCATTGTTCTGTGATAAGACATGGCGGAAGGCAAAACAACTCAGAAACAGTCAACTTCGGTTCGAAACGCTAAGTAACTCGATATATAGGCTAGCTACCTATGGTATACCTTTGTTTACTTTTACAAGGCAAATGCTCAAACATATTTAATGATTTAAACCTGTGAACTCACCAACCTTGTGTTGACACACTTTAGCATGTCTTTTCAGGTTGCTGGCATGCTTAAGGCTAGGGCTGCATATTTGAGGCTCATGCATCATCTTTACCATTTGAAAGCAAGCTCATTTACATTTACTACTTTAATTGGGTGCCTTGTTTTACGCATTTATTACTCATGGTTTCGCAAACATTTACGCTTCCGCATTGATTACATTAAAACTGTCTTTTACTCTGATTTACGTTCAAATGCATATTTTGAAAACGCATATAGTATCGTTTGATATAACTGTGTCTGAGATCCTGGTTTGTCACGCGCCTTGCGGTAGAACCCCGCAGGTGGATTTTGAGGGTGTGACATAAGTCTTTATCCGCATTTGTTTATGCTCATCCGCATTAGTTCTACCTGCATTTCTTTGGACACTTAGGATATTCATCTGCATTTGTTCTACCTGCATTTCTTTGGACACTTAGGATATTCATCCGCATTTGTTCATCCGCATTTCTTTGGGGACTTAGAATTATTTTGAAATTTTGGGAATAGAAACTAAGTGTTAATTATCGGTGATTAAAGAAAGATTATGCTTGTTTAATGTTTCTTATGTTTATTTCTCTTCTTATGGCCTGCGGTTATGGAGGATATTTATTATGTTTCATGGTATGTGGTTATTAAAAACAATGAATATTTTCAAAGTATTATTCCTAACCAAGTGGAGACAAAAAAAATAAAAAAAGACAGTGTAACCTAATGAATGTTACCCCTAGGCCCTTATGATGAATGAAAAGCCTTGCAAGCACTATGAATGGAGGTGCACTACCTTGTTGTCGTTAGCTCAACTGATGTGCGGCTATATAGACCATGATGATGCACATCTGAGGTCTAATCCTTGTGATTGACCAGTGTATGATGAATGGGACCCGTATTCATGAGCAGGCTTTGTGCCTAGCAGTGTGGGTCAACTGTCGATGGGTTAGCTACCATCATAAACGTTTGCCGACAGGGGTTCGGCATCTGTTGCCAACCAACAATGTAGGCTCTTGCTTTGTGCAATCCTAGTTAATAAAAGAGAAAGATAAAAAAGTAAGATAATGAATCTCTTAATGATTGATTATGTATATTGATGAATGATCACCAAATGAAGTTTACAAAAGTGTATTTTCTGTTTTATTAAACTAGGACTCACTTAGCAACGCTGACTTTTTATATGCATATCAGTTGGCAGGTAAGGATGTTGCTGAGGATGGCACGGGGCTGAAGCTACTTGGTGAATTGAGACTGGCATCCATTTATACAATTGTGATATTTTTGTCTTGTAATACAACTAAATATTCTTTTGTAACTCTTAACAACGATTTATTATTTGGCAAAGGTAATCATTAATGCAAGAAATGGTTTTTGGTTATTTTATTCCGCTGCGATTGTTTTCCTATAATAATGTGATTTAAGTTTTTAATAATGAATGATGCTATGAATAATCAATTGTGGGGTTTTCGGGAACGGAGCCTTACAAATTAACACACTTAATTATTGAAGTGTAACATGCATTGCAATTACCTCACATAAAATATATGACTGCCAAGCCTCTCATTTGCCCTAGGGTAGATGGGGCATTATCACCACACACCACACTACATCATAAACCTATTAATCAAATTTTGTCATGTCACATTACATCACATTCTCAAATTTGGTGGTGGTGGTGGTGTTGCCATACCATACCACACTACATCACTATATCACACGCACACAAACAACAACACAAAATCATGGCGAGATCATGTCGTCAAATCGAAAATTTGCCGTGTGAAAGGGGGTGGCGGCGGTGGTGCCGAGCAGCGCCAATACTAGCCGTGGCCTCACGACGCTTGTGTCCCCACCACCCTTATAATTTTGTCAAGATATATATGGTCCACTTACCCCAAACACTCCCTCCATGTCAAACAATAATTTACAAAAACTCAAAAGGGCGCAGAAAAAATCGATCATGCGCTAGCGCTTGAGGCTTAAGCGGCAAGCCCAGAAACCAACTGCCCAAGATGCAGTTTTAAAAATAATTTTAACCAATAAATATATGACCTATAGAAAAAAGGTGCAAAATCAAAAAATAAAAATAAAAATAAATAAAGCTATACCATATGGCAGGGTATGATTGGAAACTCGCATGTGACTCTATGAGATCAGCCCCGACCTTTCAAATTGAGATTTAGTAAGGACTAATGAGTGTTGAAGAATAGGTGAGCGCTTTCTAGTTTATTTTAGGATCACATCTTCCAATGATCCATTCGAAATTTAAAAAATGTTATATAATTGTGAAATGAACGATAAGGAATATTGAAGCAAAGTTAAAATAACTAGTTAGGTTCGGTTTTACTTCTAAGGTTTGACAAAAGTAATTATTTTTTCTTATAAAAGATTAAAAATATTAATTTACCTTCATAAGTTTCTAAGTTGTTTTAATTTTAGTCCAAAAGTTTCATTTAGTTGTTTCAACTTGATCTAATATAATGAAACTTTAGAACTGAAATTGAACTAACTTATGAAACTTTTGGATGTAAGTTGATGTTTTTAATATTTTGTGAAAATTGTTACTTTTGTCAAAGTTTAAGTAACAAAATTAAAATTAACTCTAAAAATAAAAGAAACAAAATTTAATATATTAGACCAGACTAGTTTTTTTAAAACAACATATGTCATAACATAGATAAAAATAACCAAATCGTAATGGCATATTTCTAATTTTCTAAAACATTATATGTAAAGTTAAAAAAAACCAAAAAAATGTTTAAAATAGTTATATTTAAATGTTTAAAATTAAAAAGTTCAAATTTTTAACGTGTGGAAGTGGGTTAGATAATGTTATGCATCAATGCATCAAAATCTGGTATCTCTTGTGTGCTTCGACGACTATACCATTCATATAACTTGCATTGACTAGCGACGGTCTAAGAAATTTTGTTAACAGGACAAAAAATTGTTGGGGTCAAAACTAGTCAGTTAAACGAGTCAAGTAAAACATAAGATAACTCAAGAAGTGATTCAAAGCTATAAAATAGTGATAACCAACTAATGTAACATAAAATCATTCAAGATTCAAACAGATAAAACTCACGTTGAAAGGTTATTTCAAATAAGTTTTCTAAACTAAAATTCACGAGCTATGCTATAGGATAGATTCATGGAAAGGGAACCAAGGCAGTCGGGTTATTCAATAAATGGAATGCAACTAGAAGTTCAAATACATGTTTTCAAATTCAATATAGCATATCATCGAGCACCCGTGTGCTTTCACATGCCGCTGTTATTAAGGCTTCACCCTTAAGGTCACTAGTGTTGGTAATTTTAGTGTTATCAGTATGTATTTAAGTGTATTGGATTAACTTGTTGGTAATTTTAGTGTTATCAATATGTATTTAAGTGAATTGGATTAACTTGTTGATCGAGAAAATAATATTAGAAATTAAGCAAGTTAGGTGTCCCGAGAGTGCAGGTTCGATTTAATTCTAAATATTATTTGCGGCTATAAACTTGGTCTTCACTTATATTATTAATTGAGTATTATTAAGTGGGCTTCCAAAGTTTGTTGGGTCTTGTTTGACCATAAATGGACCGGCACACCTACACATGTGAAATGGAATATTGGGCCTTGGTCAAAGGTATGAACAAACCGATTTGGGGGAAAATAGGAGGACTAGGAGTGGCCTTTTTTTTTTTTTTTCTTTCTTATAAAAAATAGAAACAATATACAGAGCGCTGGTCTTAAGGAGAGGAGATATGGTTACTTTCTCCATCGCAAAGATTTTCAATATTTTGAATACACATCGTAATCCATGAAGTTTCTCTTTCTAATCCGATAAATCATTTGCGCGTAATCCGCAAAATAGATTTATCTGATAGTGTATCACGATTTAGAGATATATCCAGGTTTGATTATTTTCAAGATTAAATTCATGTTCCAAATTCATCAAGTTTTAGGTTTGCTTTTTTGGTTCGTTTCCACGTTATAGACTTTTATTTTCAACAACTAGCAGCCAGTTTCGTTTTTTCTCAGGTGACACATCAAGATCACATCAGCTTTTCCTATTTTCTTTAGTTTTACAACATTTTCCCGTTATGCAGAGTGTTATCCTAGTTTTTTCCCGTTTCCTCTTTTATTTTTTTAAGTTTAATTTGTTTTTTAATTTGCATTTACATTTCAATTTTAATAATTTAATTAAATAAAATAGAAAAATAATATAAACATTCATTAATTGAAATAACATATCATAGAGAAAAATTATCATTTAAAAATATAAAAAGTACATCATTAAAGGTAACATCTAGTATGCGAACTCCCATCCCAACGTTATGTCTTTTCTCACTTTCGTTGAAAAACAACTTTCAATATCGGCGCATGATACGCCGAGTGGTCTTTTATGCAAATTTCAATTTCACTTGTTGTTTTTCTTCTTCCGGTGCTTTTTGATGTTGGCGCATCAATCCAACCTGGATGTGTTTGTTCCTCTTGCATAAGAATGAACTTTTCATCTCAAAAGCAGGCTCTATGCTCGGCTTTGGTTTACTTAAGACGTTGAAGCTCTCGATCTTTGCCAAAAGTTCTTGTTGTAATGCTGTTGTGGTGGACAATCTATTGCTTTCCTTGTCAGACTCTCGGATTCTATATTCTTGTCATTGTTGAGATCAGTGTTGAAAAATTAAGCTTCTAAAGATGTGTTGTAGTGACAGGGTTCATTTGTTTTTGTTATTTTGTTGGTTGTGCCTCCGACCTATTGTTGAAATCTTGGTCCATGCGAGATGAAAACAAACAATCATCCATGCCTACATATTCGGAAAGCCTTTTTTCTTATAAACCTTGTAGTCGAAATGGCTTTCCGAATCACATATTAGTCATCATCACTGCTACACCGCAAAGCATCGACTTCTTTTTGGTAAAAAGAATTTCATTTTTTTGCATGGTTTATATCTCTCAATTTCGAATAGAGTTGATCTAAAACTCGTTCATCGCATATTATTTGAGTGCGAAATGCATAGTAATGTACATATAAACAAAAAATAAATTTAGAAAATAATAAATTTAAACAAATAATATACGAAAACAAAAAATAAATTAAAATTTAACCTTTTTCCTATAGTCGTTTCACTTTCGTTCATTACCATTAACCAGGTCTTCCAAACAATATGTCCATGCCCTTGCTAACATAACTTCTTCATCAATCCATCTTTGAGCTTTTGTTTTTCCATTTGCTCTACTTTTACTTTACGCTTTTGCTAGCACCTCCTCTTCATCCTCCACCGACATCTCTTTTACCTCGCTCGACAAAGGAAGTGATTCTTTACTAGCATTGAGGCTTCATGCCAATAGTCTTGAAAATTGTTTGAATATGTTTGTGACATCGCGAAAATGTGGGTCTTGTGACATTGGAAAGTTCGCGCATTGGTTGTAATAGAGTGACGATTGGAATTACGGATGATATGCCAAAGTGCCAAATGGACAAATTTGTTGAGAAGATGGTTGTGAGGTTTGGTTTTTTATTTTTTTGACAATTTTTTCGAACATTAGTTGTATTTTTGCCGAGTGTGATGTTGATTACATAAAAAAAACAAGAGATTGATTGTTTTTATAAGAGTTGAAGTATAGATAGTGTGTATAAAATTGAGATGGAATTGTATTTATGGCATTAAAAATTTATTTTTTTTAAAGTGAAACGGTGAAATGACCAATGAACGGTCAAAAAGGGGGTGGCAAAGTCGGTGTAACCAGGTGAATTTTCACCGGCCATAGATGTAAAAAACCCTGGTTCGGGAGGATGGTGCTCTCACACAGGGTCGAGAATTCCCCAGCCTCCCTTGAGCTCAACACTGTCGCACATTATAGCGAAACTTTAATTAGCAAAGCATAGTTTTAACACACAACATAGAAAGAAAACCACATAACAAAATAAGCAACCACGAGTTGATATATACTCTCTTAGTTACCTTTGTTATAAATAGCATATCAACATTCTGCAAACCGTAAAATAAATCTATTGCCTTCTATAGCTACCATTCATTAAACTAGATGAGGTTATTAACAAGCTTCTTGACCTAATACATGTAACAATCCATGTAAACCATACACATATTGTTCGTTTTGCCCTGATAGGTTGCCCATCCAGCAACTCACAGTTTTGCTTTCACCTGACGGTTTACTTGGGTAGTTACAATATGATTAGTAAAATTTAGAAACATAGAACAATAACAACAATAATAATAATTTTAAAAACTCATCGAATATCAATAAGCAAGTTAAACAAAAAGTACTAAAACTTTTGTATATTACATTACAGTAAATTCTCATGATTTTGTATACTAAAACTAGATGGTTAATGGTTTGGCCCAAGACGAAAACTACTTGTAAATTTGAAGCCCAACAAAAAACAAATCCAGTGGCTTCTATTATTTGTAAATTATTTTGTAAACTATTGTAGCCCAATAAATTATCTGTTCTAAGCCAACTCAATTACCAACAATCAATAACGACCCAATCGAGACGGACCACCCACATTTTCGTGGCTTTTGGTTTCAGGCTCGGTCCGAGTCAACTCGTCATGTGCGGTCCAAACTCGATCCACACCTGTTCTCTATTTGCTTGTGTTTTTCTTATAACTAAAATTCAATGTCGGTGCTACGAATTTTTTATTTTCTTATTCTTTTTCCTTGCATAAAAAGATTAACTATCGTCTAAACAAAATTGTGCTCCTTGATAGGTTAAGGAGCTTAGCACACATTCAATCCTGTCTATGATGAGCCTTCAAGTGTAATCTATATGTTTAATAAATTATTAATTGTTTTTATGTTATAATTATTATCAAACATATCTTGTTTTACTCTTATAAATTTTAAATAAGTATTATGAAATTCCGAATATATTATTACGATTTGCTTTTTGATATAAGTTTCGTTATAAAGTTTATTCAAAGCTGTGATGGATCAAACATAATGTGCTTTTACTTTTTTCCCATTCACTTTGGTTTCCGTTTATAATTTTTAATATATAGTATTTTATAAAATTCTAAATTGATCATTGCAACCCGCTTATTTTTATCGTTTCGATATAAATTGGTTCAAAACCGAGGTGAAAAAGATACTAAGTTTTGATAAAATTATAATAAAAAAGATATTTAATCTAAATATACTAAGAATGATTTTGTGCTTGACAAATGTCTTCCCAATGTTATAAAGATGAGTGTATTTTGGTCATTGCGTTATACGTCAGGTCATTGTATCAAATATCAATTTATTGTGTCAAATATCCATTCAATATGTCAAATGTTTTCATCCTTGTGTTTTAGGTCTTAAATCATTTTATCATTATATAAACTTTTGTTATCTTATCATATTGTGTATTACAATTAAAGTTACAAAATGATGTTATTTCAAAGTTGTGTTTTTTCAAAACATATTATGCTAGAATAACATAATGACGAGCAAATAATACAATAAGACATTTTACTATTATAATGTTTTACGTTTTATATAATTTTATATTATTTTAAACTAATTAGCTGTTAATTTATTATTATGTTTTACACACTTGAGTTACAAACAGTGCTATTTCATCATTATTTTTTTTAGAATTCATCACTTGACAAACACATATAACTTTTTCTTACTAGATTATTTTTTAAAACAAATTATACCACAAAATCAAATATTTTTTCCACTTAAAATTGAGTATAGTATTACTATATTTTTTACAAAAAATAAAAAAACGATGCGAAATTGTGCTAGATTTTAACGTTTTTGTGCTGTACTTCGTCAAAACATCATAGAACTGTGTAGTATTGCTCATACAACATTGTTCTGTGCTGTTTTACGTCAAACAACACAGATTTGTGCTAGAACAACAATATATATGTTGTTTTGTGCTTAAACATCACGTTTTGTGCTCTATTTGGGTACGATATTGTTGTTTATCTGAAATCAACACATTCAATTTTGTTTTACATTAAAATATCATGTTAACTTCTGTTGTATTTTGTTAACTCAATATGTTTGTGAAATAACATGTTTTGTGTGTATTTTATGGTAAACTATATTGTTTTATTTTAAAATAACATGTTCAGTGTTGTGATAAAATGTGCTAGATATTTGTTTAAAGTTAAAAAAACATGTTTTGTGTTGTTTGTGTAAAACATGTTTTATGCTGCTTGCTTAGAACATGTTTCTATGTTGCAACAAATAATAAAGTAAAATATTGTGTTTTATTGAAATCCAACATATTTTTATGTTGTAACAAATAATCCAACACATTCAAGTAAATTTAACAAAATATAAAACAAACAATCACATTGTTTAATACAGCATATAAAATAGAGAATAAAAAATGTAGCACATTATTATGCTGTAGAATCCAACACATTTATTCAAATTCAGATTAAGTGATGAACTGAGTGTGATAAACCAAATGACATTTGAGTATCATTGATCATCGATGTCATCCACCGTCATTTAGCGACGACCACCGTGTGCTTTTATTCATCACCATATCATTATTCATTACCTTCGATTACTACTATCGTTGACTACCGAATCATTGTTTATATATACATTTATATATGTATATATATGTATATATGTGTATATATATGTATATATACGTATATATGGATTTTGTA
This sequence comes from Flaveria sonorensis, assembly GCA_025506505.1. Taxonomy (NCBI): domain Eukaryota; kingdom Viridiplantae; phylum Streptophyta; class Magnoliopsida; order Asterales; family Asteraceae; genus Flaveria; species Flaveria sonorensis. Next base: position 17,939,557 of record CM046423.1, on the reverse strand, counting down.
GCTATGCATGTGCGTGCGTGCGTGCGTGCGTGCGTGGTTATTACATTTATGTTGGCATAAATATGGGTGTGTGGTAGGTGCATGTGTATGTCATGTGTATGTGTATGTATATGTATATAATGTGGTTGGGTGATTGCATGTGTATATATATATATATATATATTTATGTTACAGGATCGGTATTGGTTTCACAACAAACGTTTATCTCACAAGCTCACTTAATCTCACTCGGTTTGATGAAGCAGAATCTCTAACTAAGTTCATAAGTAATATAATAAGTTAATGAAAACAAATAAACATAAGAGTAGTTTTTCAAGATACTTTGCAGGACCGTTAAAAAGGGACTTTGCACTTAGTTAACATACTTAGGAGGATTTTTAGGATCACTTAACAATTTAAATGGGGAACTTAGAACTTTAACCAGATGATACAATACACAGCACAAGTAAAGTGAGAGCAAGAACACAAGAGATAATTTTCAAGGAAATAGTATATTGCTTCTTTTGTTCTTTTACAAGTGTTTGCACTGATGTTTGAAATACAAGAACCTTTGACTCTTTATACTAAACCTACAACCGTCAATATGCAAAAAGACAGTTGGATGTGACTAATCTAGGCAACAAGATCAGCCTAAAGTCAAAAGACAGATTGCCTTTTGACTAGTGACTATGACAGGCCATAGCTCACTGACTTTCCTATTACAAAAAGCCAAACAGGAAACAAATACAGAAACTTACAGACAAAGACCTTATCTACTTTATCATAAAGCATGGAAGTTTCACCAACTTATGATAGTTGGTGAACCACCAGAGCATGCAGCGGACAGGAGGTTGCTTTATGATAAAGTTGATAGAAAATGTGTCTTTTCTCTCTCTTCTAAAGTAATCAGTCTTGTATTTATTCAGCTTCGGAAGACTTTGTCTTGAGAGCTTCGAAAGACTTCATCTTTAACCTTCGGAAGAGTTGAGTCTTTTGCTTCTGAAGACTTGACACTTAGTGTAAAGTTTCCTCAGTAGTTCTTCTGAACATTGGCTTCGGAAGATTTTACACTTAGTATTTTTTTCTTGAGTATGTAAAACTTTCGAAGCTAGTTCTTCTTTGTTCCTCAGTGCATGTTGGAAGACTTGGTTGTTTTGGTATCTTTTGATTGCATCAGCCTCATAACCTTAAAGGTTCCTACATACTTGTATATATTACTTCTCAACTCAGTATTACAAGACTCTTACAAGCATGGTTACAAATTTACAATGAAAAAATATATATATATACTACTATCTACAACCGGTTATACTTGGATAACCAGCTGGAATCTACAACTAGACAAATACTAGATTGCTAGAAGTAAAGTATTTAAGATAAAATATTATCCTAGATTAGGTAGTCATGACAGGTTTATGACTTACCTTTTGGTCACCAACTAAAAGTGGCAACTGTACTAACTGATAATGGATGAACAGTAGGTAAAAGTATGGTCAACTACATGGGCGTGGAAAAGTTCCATGCAGTATATCAGAGGTTGCAGCGGATGCAAGACAGACCATACTTATGTCCACTGGTTCATAGTTGGTTCTTCCGAAGCTAAATGGCTTCGGAAGAATAAGTTCTTCCGAGGCCATTTATACTTCGAAAGAATCAACTTCTTTCGAGTCTTCTGCAAGTTTTCAGGACTTATTCTTCGGAAGACTTTGTCTTTAGGATCTTGTAAGTTGTATACTTTGGAAGGATAACTACTTAGTCTTGGAAGATTGAGTTCTCACTTTAGAAGTTCTTAAACCTTGAGCTTCGGAAGATCTTTGACTTTTCTTTGGAAGAGCAACTTTGTCTTCAAAAGTCCACTTCAATTGTACATCAAAATCTTCGAAGTGTTGTTTTGGTTGCACTAGCCTCATATGATCCAATAAACTCCCCCTAGGCTGATGCTACCAAAACTTCACTTCCTTCTATTCCTTAATGTCTTTAACACTAGGGAGAGCAGATATTTGTTTGTCTCTTTGTTCTTCCCTGATGCAGTGATGAGGGGCTTGTACAAATCATCCATAGATAATAGTTCCAATCTGTTGCTCTGGATGATATGTACCCTTTGCTGCATCCCTCTGAAGAGAGTTAATTGATGGGAATTGTAGTCATATTCCCACCTAACTATAGGATCCAAAGTTAGACCTTCAACCATCTACAGGAATGTTCTTCCTTTTCTGGTTGCACCTTTTTCTTCTTCCTTTGCTCTTTTTTTCAACTCTTCTTTAGTCTTGGCTTTCTTTGTAAGCTCTTCAACATGAAGACTGCTCAGATGATTCTTGATATGAGCAGCTATCTGAGAGTTAAAGGGATTGGAGAATGGTCTCTCTCCTAACTTAGCAATATCAAACCTGCTTGAGTGTAGCAAAGAAGATGTATCAAGTCTGTTCACTTGACCATTCTACCTTTCCACAACAAAACTGTGTGTAGCTTTATCGAACCTCCACTAGACAATTTGGCTTCTAGGATTGAGGGCATTGGTTGGCAGCTTGTCCCCTTTTCTTGTGTCCAGCAGAGTCACCAGTCTCCTTCTCAACTTCTTCTCTTCTTTATTAAGTGCGTCTGAGTTGGTTGTAAGATGTTGGAGAGCTTGGTCCAGTGTTCCCCTTGACAGATCAAGGAGTGCATCTCTTATGAGAGAACACAAAGACCCATCAATGTATTTCAGCTTTATGGACTCTTCCTCACAAGAGATGTCACTCAGGGTTGTACAATTAATGAGCTTCCTTTTGATCTCCTTGAATTCTTCTAAGGTCAGGGGTTTAGATGGTTCAGAAGACAGCTTGGGTAATGATTGAGTTTGGGGTTGTGTTTTGGGTTTTAGGATAGGTGGTGGTGGAGTTTGTTGAGTGGCAGTGGGTGAAGGTGTACGTATGGCTGATGGTGTGGGTTCAGGGGTGTAAGGTTCAATGGTTGGCTCAGTTTTAATAGGAAATGGAAAAGGAGTGGGCATAGGTTGTGGTTTGGGTGCTGGTTTGGGTTTGGGAGTTGGTTTGGGTGCCATCCTCTAAACACTTTGCCTTTGAAGTACCTCCTTCCTTCTTCCTAAGTTAATGTTAGCCTTGATGTCGCTGACATGTCACTGTAGGGTCTTTAAAGACATAGGAGCCACCTGCCTACCAGTGAATCCATGGGTTTTAAGGTAGATTTTCATCCACTCCTTATCACCTTCACTCTTGGTAGCTGCAAGCTTTGCCTCTTCCTCCATCTTCTTCCTCCACTTCAGCTTCTCCTTGCTGCCTTCTTCCTTTCTTTGTTGATTTGATATTGCTCTTTGTGAAAAAGGAACAAGATTGTATCATAATCATAAGGTTCTAGCTCCTTCTGAGAATAGCCTCTAGTACAGAGAAAGGCTACTCTCTCCATCCTCCAATTCTCCATTACCTCATTCTTCTTTTTCCTCTCTTCCTCCTCTATGGCCAACCTTGCTACTTTCTCTTTTTCTTTTTGTAGCAAGGTTGCCTTCTCCAGCTTTACAAGCTCATCAAGTGGGAGTAGAAGGATATCTTCATTGTCTACTCCCAAGCTGATTAACCTGTCTATAACCTTCGCTCTCCTCTGGTTGTTGATACTCTCTTGGGCGGCTGCTGCTACTTTGCTGCTTGTAGCCAACAACTTTCCAGTATCAATTCTTCCTTTCCTTTTCAACTTCTCTAGCCTTTCTTCCTCTAGAAGCTCTTCAGTAGTGAGCTTCCTCTTCCTCTTAGGATCAGAGGAAGATTCAGCTTTTAAAGACTCAGGCTTAGAGGTTTTAGGTTGGGGAGAGGGGGTTTGAACTTATGGTGCTTGGGAGATGGGAGTTGTAAGGAAGTCCTCACTATTGACCTCAGAGGCCAGGTCAAGAATGACCTCTATGATGAACAGGTCATTGGACAAGGAAGATAGTTCATTTATTCCTTCGGCAGCTTGGATTTCTACTTCGGAAGTAATTGGAACTGCACTACCTGTCCCTTCTAAGTTGGTTACTGGGCCATCAGTTTGCATTTCCCCTTCGAAGTTAATCTCAGGTTCAATAGAGACCTTAGGTTTACCAACTTCCTCCTCAGAGGTAGGTGGTGCACTCAGCCTTTATAGCTCTTTAGCTCCAAAATAGGCTATGGCAACATCAGGGGAGGGTTTTTCAAGGGAGGAGCTTATCAAAAATTTGGTTAAGAATCTATTAAGGTCAATAAGCATCCTTAGGTCCACTTGAATGGTAATAGGAGGTGGTTGAGGAAAGATGGTTGCAGGATGTTGCTGTGTGGGATAGAAAGAAGAGATGGCATTAAGGGAAGTAGTGATGGCAAGGCTGGGTTCCACATGTCTTTGTTTCTGTACAGTCTCCCCCTTTTGGTAGCATCATCTTGAGAAGTAGATAAGCTAGAGGAAGAACTTAAAGAAACTTGAATTGGTACATGCCTAACAGACTTCTCAAACTGCTTCTCAGCTAGTTAAGCCTTGAGATGTTCAATCTCAAGTTGCTGAGTGGCAGACCTGTCCTCTAAAGTCTTAACCTTTAATTCAAGGTTTGAGACTTTAGAAAGCAGGTCTCTGATAATTTGTTTCAGACTACCTTCATCTTCTTTTGAAGAATCATTTGGAGATGAGATAACATACCTAGTATGTTCATCATCACCACCAGTAGTGGTTTCTTGGCGCCCTGGATACCCTTACTTAGTGATGTCTCTTTCAGAGGCATCAAGTGGCAAGGTTGCCGTAGACTCAGTCTCACTAATGTTACCACTGTCCTGAGAGGTTAGTGAAACACTCTCAGTAGTGGAAGCTGAGCCTACATAAGTCACCTTCACAGCAGTTTTACTCACCTCAGTTAGGTTTAGGTGATGTGGGCTAGACATTAGAGGTTCCTTGGGGCTCAGTTGATCTTGAGAGTGGTGTGGTAGATCAACATCATGGCCCAAATGGAACATAATGTCCTCATCAGGTCGGGTTAATAGGTCAATAAGGGATAGAGACGTTATATCTAGTGACCCAGGACCTTGGTCAACACCTAATGGCTCCTCTGCAATAGCAGTTGAGCTAATGATGTGGCTATCCCTTTTTGGCTGCTCAGGGGAGTGTTCAGACTCACCCCGAGGGCTAATGGCTTGGGTTGTGGGCTCTTCAGGTTGAGATTGAGAAGAATCAACATTGACATTAAGGTCGATGGTGGAGGATGGTTGGACCTCTGGATGAGTGGGAGCCCTAAGTTCCACTCTAGGCTTTTTGGGTTGAACAGAGGGGACCTGATCAAGAAAAGTAACTTGATCAGGGGTTTGTTTGGGGCGTCTTGTGTAGGTGATCTTGATTGGGTGGGAAGAAGTAATTGGCATTGGAGTGGTAGTGTCTGGTGTGGGTTCATCACCTGCTGGGCTTGCAGGGATGTCACTAGGAGCCGTTGGCTCAAGCATACCTGGAAGAAGATAAGTGAATCTTCCAGTGAAGTTGGTGGACACCTTTTTCAAAGTTTTGAAGATACCAAGCCTTGTGTGAGGGACTAGTAGAACATCTGCACAGTGTAGTCTGTCCTGGTCTAACTCACAATTGATTATATGCTGAATGAACCAGGATACATGTAGAGTGGATCCCGGGTGAGATTGCCTCTTAGGTTGTTTAGCACAAATTTTGACTAGTTGAAGCGCAGGCCCTTTACCAACCCGTGGACTAGGCAGCCCAAATCATATGGGATTTGATCACATCCCCCAAACTTGTTGGATAGGCAGTGCAGGATGATGTGCAGCAAGAACTTCCAATTGTAGAAGAAGTTAAATTTATAGACTGTAGACCTGCTCACATCGCCGCCATATCCAATCTGAATGTAGGTATTCTCTAACTCAGATTTGGGTAATTCAGTAGGGGCGCCCTCATCATGAAGCTCCAAATGCTCCCTGATGGTTGATTCAGTTATTGTGATCTCCTGCCCGCAGATCCTTGATCTGATGACCCTTTCATCGTTAATCGTCTCGCTTCGACCATTGGCCCAGAATTCAGCCATATGGTTTGAGTAGATGATGGGGTTAACAGTGAGGGTAGTGAAGTATGTCGATTGTGATAGAAATTCGACAATAGGGGCAAAATCGACATCCTTTGAAGAATCAAGGATGGTGACCTAGTTATGTTGAGGATTCAAGGCCGTTGTTAAGGGAGTACTGTCTGTTTGAAGGAATTTGAGAGATGATAATGGAAATGGGGGCTTTTGCAGTGTTAAAGAACGTAAAGAAAGAGAGTCGGAAGTTTTTAAATGGGGGTTAAAAAGCGAAACCGATAAGGTGAAAGGACTGTTTAGGTTTTGATTTGACAGCGGTGGTAAGATAAACCATTTAAAAGTTTTCCGTTACACAGTAAAAGTTTTATTCCGAAAGTAAAATTGCTTCCGAGAGAAAACACTTGTGTTTCTCAGTATTGTCTTCCGAAGCCATTTTTACTTCCGAAAGCAAACCATGTCTCAATGATAAGTTTGTTTACGAGAGTACAGTCTTCTTTCGAGAAAAGAAGTTAGTAAGCTTTGGAAGTAGATTTGATCATAGATCAAATGTTCTTCCTAGGCTAAAAACTCTTCGAAAGAGAATACTTATGCAGAGGAATTTGCAATCGGAAGACAGATAAAGATCTCTTCCGAGGGTAAATTTCTCTTCGGAAGAATTCATACTTTTGAAATTTTTTGAAGAAAACCTTCTTGTAACAGGGCTTAGATTGTATATAGACAATATAGGCAACACACATTTAAAAAGGTTTTTCAGAAGAGAAAGACTAGTCAATGTTAATCATCCTAATAGATGTAATTAAATACTTGAATCTTTGTTCATCAAAGGCTTTGGTGAACAAATCAGTAAATTGTTCATTTGAATTGACTTTGACTAGTTTGATTAGATTTTTCTCATGAATATCCCGAATGAAATGGTACCTGATGTCAATATGCTTTGTCTTGGAGTGCTTGACTGGATTTTCTATGATAGATATGGCACTCTTGTTGTCTATGTGGATAGGTGTCTCCATCTAGTTGAAACCATAATCCAACATCTGATTCTGAATCCAAAGCAGTTAAGCATAACAACTTGCAGTAGCAATGTACCCAGCTTCAGCAGTAGATATGGATACACATGATTGCTTCTTGCACTGCCAGGAGATGATCCTTCCACCAAGAAATTAATATCCTCCTGATGTTGATTTCTTGTTGATGTTGCAGCCACCATAATCACTGTCCGTATAACCATAAAGGTTAAAATCCCTATTCTTAGGATACCAGATGCCCAGTTTGGGAGCTCCTTTGAGGTATCTAAGGATTCTCTGGGCAGCAATTAGGTGAGACACCTTTGGAGCAGCCTGATATCTTGCACAGATGCAAGTTGGAAACATGATATTAGGTCTACTTGCGATGAGATACATCAAAGACCCAATAATTGCCCTGTACTGATGCTGATCAGTATCCTCCCCCTCGAAATCAGGACAAAGATTGTGATTTTTGGGTATAGGTGTCTTGGCTGGCTTACAATCTTTCAGCTCAAATCTTTCTAAGATGTCCTTGACATACTTAGATTGACTGATGAAGAACCCTTCTTCCATCTGTTCACTTGAATTCTAAGAAAAAAATCCATCTTGCTGCAAAAGCAAGGAAGATTTGCATAGCCTCAAGTCTTGTAACAGGTGCAAAGACATCAATGTAATCTATACCTTCCTCCTGTGTGTATCCTTGAACCAGAAGTCTTGCTTTGTTCTTGATGATCAGACATATATCGTCTCTTTTGTTTTTGAACACCCACTTAGTGCCAATAGGGACTTGGCCAGGTGGTAATGGACACAAGTTCCATACCTTTTGCCTCTTGAATTGAAGCAACTCCTCTTGCATTGCTTTAATCCAATTGTTGTCCTTGAAGGCTTCTTCCACCTTCTTTGGTTCCATTTGAGAGAGAAAGCATGAGTACAAGCAAACATTCCCATTATGGGTCTGACTTCTTGTTCTCACACCTTTTGAGACATCCCCAATGATGTTCTCAGCTGGATGAGTGGTGTGTATCCTGAGCCTAGGAATCACATCTAGTTGCATAGATAGATCCAGGTTTAAGAAGTTTTGCTCAGGATTTTGAACACCATGACCAGCTGATGTCTCACATTCATTTAATGAGGACTGATTGAATGAATGTGTGACAACATCAATGGTATTTTACTATGAAGTAGCATTAATAGTTTCCTATTCCTCCAGACCACTGCCTTCATCAGCTTGATGTTGAATGCTGGAGTTGTTAGCTGTTGAGTTATTAGGCTCAGTTGGCTGACAACTTGTTGACGCTCCCTTATTTCCTAAGTATTCATGCTTTCAGGAATTCTAGTTGAAGGATCTTGATCTTTAATTCTTCTTGGAGAACTAGGAATAGGTCTAGGTAACTCAAATAGTTGATCTTTGTCACTTTGAGTTCCTGTTCTTGTTGAAACATTCTCATAAGATGGTTAGAATAGTTTGGAAACAATTCTAAATTGAAGATATGATTAGGACCATTTCCCTTAGCACAAGGAGTGTGCTTATTGACAACAATGTTAGATGATTCCTCAAATTGTTGATTTTTAATATTATACACTCTATAAGCAATAGAGGTTGAGGAATATCCAACAAAAATAGCATCATCCGACTTTTTAGCAAATTTTGATAAATTGTCTTTTGTGTTAAGTATGGTGCACCTACTACCAAAGGACCTAAGAAAGCCAATGAACGGTGGCCTCTTGTTTCGTAGCTCATAGGGGGTCTTTCCATGGGGCTTAACAATAAGAACCCTGTTTTGCACATGACATGCAGTGCTGACTGCCTCTGCTTAGAAAGTTAGAGGCAGCTTTGAATCAGCTAACATACTTCTTAAAGCCTCAATAAGTGTCCTATTCCTTCTCTCAGCAAAACTATTTTGTTAAGGAGTTCTAGGAGCACTGTATTGTCTGGCAAACCCTTTTGAGTTACAGAATGAGTCAAGAACTTGATTCTTATATTCAGTCCCTTGATCACTTCTAATGATTTTTACCTTTTGATCTTTCTAATTTTTAATTTTAGGAATAAAAGATTTTAAAGTTTCAGCAGTTTCATCTTTAGTTCTTAAAAAGAAAACCCATGCAAATCTTGTAAAATCATCAACAATCACAAGACAATATGATTTCCTTCCAATAATCATTATACTTGTGGGACCAAAAAGATCCATGTGCAATAAGTGTAATGGGGTGGTGATGGAGTTAACCTCTTTGGATTTGTGAGTGACCTTGTGTTGCTTCCCTTTCAGTCAAGCAATACAATTATCTTTATAGAAAAACTCCTTTTTAGGCACACCATGTACCAAATTATTTTAACCAATTTATTTATGGTTTTAAAATTAACATGGCATATTCTTTTATACCAAAAGAGTTGACTCATCACCATTAGCTTTGGAAAGAAAGCATGATACTTCACCCAGTGGAGAAGTATTGTTCATATCAAATTTGTACATATCCCCTTTCCTGGGAGATCTAAGAAGCACCAATTCCTGAGGAATTATCATCCCGGGTTTGAGGATAATTCACTCATGCTCTGTGAAAAGTATTTGGTGCTTTTGATCACAGAATTAAGAAACAATTAAGAGATTGTGTTCAAGCTGTTTGACAAAATTTACTTTGTCAACTTTTAACTTACCATTGGATACACTACCTCTACCAGAAATGTATCCTCCAGCTTCACCTCCAAACTGAACAGGGCCTCCATCAAAATGTTCAAATTGTTGTAGGAGAGATCTGTTCCCTGTTATGTTCCTGGAGCATCCACTGTCCACAATCCATATATTTCCATTCTTGTCATGTGGATGTTCCTGCACATAAGATGAAAAGATTACTTACTATTGGAAACCCAAGCCTTGTTGGTTTTGGGCTCTTCCAATGTAGATGATATAATTGAACAAAAATGTATGTATGGGTGTTCAATTATGGTTTGTGAAGAAGAGGCTTGGGCTGCATCATCTTTATGATCTTCCATTCCATGCTCTGGTTGATCAGTGTAGATGAGCGTGATGAGGCTTGAGCAACATGACTTGCTTCCGAGGCTTCTTTCTTCTCGGAAGAAGTTTTCACCACCTTTTCTTCTAAAGCAGTCTTCTTCTCGGAATATTTCAAAGGATTCTTTTTGTTTATTTGTTTGTTCTTTAGCTTGTCTTCCGAAGCTATTTTCCTTTCGGAAGTTTCTTCCGAAAGTAACTTGGCTTTGGAAACAAGCTTTCCTTTCCTTAAGACTTGGACCATATGGTAAGGTCCAAATGTAAAACCATCCTTGACTCCTTCTTTCTTTCTTAACATTGGTTGCATAATGTGTGCTTGCTGGATTGTAGTAACAATATTTAGCCATGTGGTTATGCAGACCATAGATTATGCACTCAATGATATTCTTGATGGGGCATGAGGGCTGTTGTTTCTTGCACTTCTTTTCTTCTTCAACAGCCTTGCCTTTCAATTTTTGATCCTTCAACTGGATAGGAGTGCTGGTATTACACTTTTTTCCTGAATCAGAACTTCCAACTACTTGGAATCCAGCTGAGATGAATACACCCTTTTGCCTTGACTCTATCTTCAACTTAGTCTCAGTCACCTTCTTGGCAGTTTTTCTTGCTGCTCTGATTTTGTTCTTTCAGGCTTTGGTGGTTAGGGGTTGATCAACAGCTGTGGGGATGAGATTTTCTACCTTATCCTTCCATGTGGTGGTCATAATTGTTGCATCATTCTTCTGCTCATTGAGTTGTGGGTCAGCATTTGGAACCTCTTGCTCATCAGTACCACATCTTGGCTGTCTAATAGACACATAAGAGTGTGGTGGAGCAATTTCATTGGTTCCCAACCCACTTTTGTTTTGAAAACACACCTTTGAGTGGGAGGATAATGCAATGATGGTGTTGAAGTTATGCTCTTGAATGACATACTTCTTTGCTTTAGCCTCAACTATTACTAGCTGGGCTTGAGCCTCAGTCAACTCGGATATTAAATCTTTTATTTGAGCCCTATAGTTGGAATGTTCATGTTTTAAAGAGGACACAGTTTTCTCTAACTCTTTAATTTTGAGTTTGTAGTCAGATTCTGCTCTCTTAAAATCAGATTTTAATATGTTTAAGGACTCAATATCAGATTTAGTCTCCATGTTGTAGTCTTGATACAACTTAACCTTAGCAATACAGGCTGGAGTACAGAAATGTTCATATACCTTACCGTCTTCAGTTCCAACCATGAAAGCTTGTGCAGGAGTGACATCTTGCACCATGAAGCTCCAATCAACTTCTGGAGCAATAACTGCAGTCTGTTGTTCAGTAGGTTTGGCTACAGCTTTTGGGGTAGCAGGATGTTGGGAGGCTTGAGCTGCTCCAGGATTAGATCTAGGAGCCTTGCATTCCCTTGCAAAGGGACCAAGCTGGTTGCAGTTGTAGTACCTAGCCTTTGACTTGTCAAACCCAAATTTGCTGTTGGTTGGGTTCTGAGGGAATTGCCTTCCAGTTCTTTTAAAGAACTTCTTTGCTCTGTAGGTCAGAAAAGCCATCTACTGGACAATGTCCATATACTCAACATCATCTAGGCTAAAACACTCTAGATCATCATAGCAGAATTGAAAATCTCCAAATTGCTCATTCCCTGAAACAAAAGCACAACTATCCTGGAAAGGATTTTGTCAAGCCTGTTGAGACCTAGGTGTCTTAGGGAATATGATGTATGGCTCAGAAGAGGATGATGGCTGTTGGGGGTAGTTCAGGTACAATTAGGACTGTGGAGTTCTTGAACCTTCAGCAACATGTAAAGCATTGCTAACTGGAAGGTTTGAGGTTCTATTCATCTGATGGCGTTTCTGAGTTTCCATCTCCATACGGTATCTATCAAAGATTCCATATAGTTCAGTCATCATGAGAGTGTTGAGATTCTCAGTTCCCTTGATTGAGACATAGTAGAAAGTCCACTCATGAGGAAGTACACTCATGAATTTTCTCACTATGTCTCTCTTCTCAAGAACCACTCTTATAGACTGAAGAGAGGTGATCAAGTCTATATACCTGAAGTATTGTTGGCTCAAGGTCTTACCAACAATGTATGTGAAGTTCTCAAACTTTTGCTTCAGCACATCTTTTTTTATCTCATTGGATTCAGTAGAACTAGAGTACATCAGCTTCAAAGCATCAAATTGTTCTTTGGCAGTCTCGTATTGCTTAAAGCCTACCATTATGGAGTTTGGTATAGCTGTGAGCAACACAGTCATGGTGCTTTTCAATCAATGTCCATATTTTTGAAGTCTTTATTAGAGTAGTCTTCAACAGCTTTCTCAATCATGGCACCATTAATAGCTAGGGATTCCACCTTTGATTGGTAAGGACCATGAGTGATTGATCTCCACATGCAACTGTCTTGATACTTGATAAAGCCTTTAATACGTTTGCACTAGGTTCCAAAATCATCAGGGGTGATGATAGGAGCCTTGGTCATGGTTCCCATCTCAAACTCAGAAAATTTCTGGTTAAGAGCCATTTGAGTGAAGTGAGTATGTGTGAAGAAATAAGGGTGATTTGGGATGGTTAGATCTCACAATCAAGAGCCTAAAAAGCTCTGATACCAATTGCAGGATCGGTGTTGGTTTCAGAACACATGTTTATCTCACAAGCTCACTTAATCTCACTCGGTTTGATGAAGCAGAATCTCTAACTAAGTTCACAAGTAATATAATAAGTTAATGAAAACAAATGAACACAAGAGTAGTTTTTCAAGATACTTGTATATATTACTTCTCAACTTAGTATTACAAGACTCTTACAAGCATGGTTACAAAGTTACAATGAGAAACTATATATACTACTATCTACAACCGGTTATACTTGGATAACTAGCCGGAATCTACAACTAGACAAATACTATGCAGGATCGGTGTTGTTTTCTCAACACAAATTTTATCTCACAAACTTACTAAGTCTCACTCGGTTGATGAAGCAGAATCTATAACTAAGTTGACAATAATATAATAAGTTAATGAACACAAGAATGGTTTTCAAGATACTTGCATATATTACTTCTCAACTTAGTATCACAAGACTCTTACAAGCATAGTTACTTAAGCTACAATGAGAAACTATATATACTACTATCTATAGCCGGTTATACTTGGAAAACCAGCTGGAATTTACCACCAGACAAACACTACATTGCTAGAAGTAAAGTATCTAAGATAAAATATTATCCTAGATTAGGTAGTCATGATAGGTCCATGACTTACCTTTTGTCACCAACTAAGTATGGTAACTGTACTAACTGATAAAGGTGAACAGTGGATTAAAGTATGGTCAACTACATGGGCATGAGCAAGCGCCATGCAGTGTATCAGAGTTGGCAGCGGATGTCAAACAACCCATACTTATGTCCACTGGTTCATAGTTGATTCTTCCAAAGGCAAAATGGCTTTAGAAGAATAAACTCTTCCGAGGCCATTTATACTTCTGAAGAATCAATTTCTTCTGAGTCTTCTGCAAGTCTTCATGACTTCATTCTTTGGAAGACTTTGTCTTGGATCTTCTAAGTGTGAATGTTTTGGAAGGAGAACTACTTGGTCTCAAATGACTTGGTTCTACCTTGGAAAGTTCTTCATATACTTCAGAAGGAAAACTACTTAGTGTCGGAAGACTTAGTTTTCCTTCGGAAGTTCTTCATACTTAAGCTTTGGAAGATCTTCAATTTGTCTTCAGAAGAGCAGCTTTGTCTTTAGAAGACTTCTTCAATTGTACTTCAAAATGCTCTAAGTGTTTTTTTGGTTGCACCAGCGTCATATGATCCAACAAACTCCCCCTAGGCTGATGCTACCAAAACTTCACTTCCTTCTGCTCCTTAAGGTCTTTAACACCTGGGAAAGAAGATATTTGTCTGTCTTTTTGTTCTTCCCTGATGTGGTGGTGAGGAGCTTGTACAAGTCATTCGTAAATTATAGATCAAGTCTGTTGTTCTGAATGACATGCACTCTTTGTTGCGTCCCTCTGAAGAGTTAGTTGATAGGAATTGTAGTCATATTCCCATCTAACTATAGGATCAGAAGTTGATCCTTCAACAATCTGACAAAATGTTTTTCCTTTTGTAGTTGTACCTTCTTCCTCGTCCTTTGCTCTATTTTCAACTCTTCTTAAGTCTTGGCTTTCTTTGTAAGCTCAGCCAGATGATGACTGCTCTGATGATTTCTAATGTGAGCAACAACTTGAGAGTTGGTGGGATTGGAGAACGGTTTCTCTGCTAAGTCAGCAATGTCAAATCTGCTGGAGTGTAACAGAGATGAAGTATCAATCTTGTTTACTTCACCATTCTTTCTTTCCATAGCAAAGCTGTGTGAAGGTTCATCGAACCTCCACTGGACTATTTGTTTTCTAGGATTGAGGGGTTTGGATGAATACTTGTCCCCCTTCCTAGTATCTAGCAGAGTTACTAGTCTCCTTTTTAACTTCTTCTCTTCTTCTGTTAGAACATCTGAATTGGCAAGAAGTTGGAGAACTTGGTCCAGTATTCCCCTAGGCAGATCAAGGAATGCATCTCTTGTGAGGGAACTGGAAGAGCCATCAATATATTTCAGCTTAATTGTCTCTTCCAAACAAAACATGTCGCTTAGTGTTGTGCAGTTGATGAGCTTCTTCGTGATCTCCATGAACTCTTCTAAAGTCAGGGGCTTAGATGTTTTAGAAGATGGTTTGGTTAGAGATTGGGTTCTGGGTTGTGTTTTGGGTTTGAGGATAGGTAGTGGAGGTGGTTATTAGGAAGCAGTGGGTGAGGGTGTAGGTAAGGCTGATGGTGTGGGTTTAGGGGTGTGAGGCTCAATGGTTGGTTCAGTTTTGATGGGAAAGGGAAAAGGTGTGGGTGTAGGTTATGCTGGTTGGGATGTTGGTGTTGGTTTGGGTGCCATCTTCTGAACACTTGATGTTTGAATTACCTCCTGCCTTCTTCCTAAATGAATATCAGCCTTGATGTCTCTGATATGTCCCTGTAGGTTCTTCAGTGACATAGGACACACTTGCCTGCCGAAGAAGCCAAAGGCTTTGAGATAAGTTTTCATCCATTCCTTATCTCCGTCCTTCTTGGCTGCAACAAGTTGTGCCTCTTCCTCCATCTTCTTCTTCTCCCTCAGCTTCTCCCTGATATCCTTCTTCCTTTCTTTGTTGATCTGATGTTGTTCTTTATGGAAAAGAAATAAGATCGTATCATAATTGTGAGGTGCCAGCTCCTCTTGAGAATAGCCTCTAGAGCAGAGAAAGGCTATCCTCTCTATCCTCTCCCTTTCCATAGCTCCTCCTTCCTTTTCTTCTTCTCCTCCTCTTCGGCCAAACTTGCTGCTTCCTTTCTTTCCTTTTGCAGCAAGGTAGCCTTCTCCATCTTCACAAGCTCATCAAGTGGGCATAGAAGGATTTCTTTATTGGCTACTCCCAGGCTGATGAGCCTATCAATGACCTTCACTCTTTTTTTGTTGTTGACGCTTTCTTAAGCGGCTACTGCTGCTTTGCTACTTGCAGCCAACAGCTTCCCAGTATCAACTCTTCCTTTCTTCTTGAGCTTTTCCAATCTTTCCTCCTCTAGAAGCTCCTTAGTAGTGAGCTTCCTCTTCCCCTTAGGATCGGAGGAAGATTCAACCTTTGGAGACTCAGGTTTAGAGGATTCAGGTTGGGGAGAGGGGGTTTGAACTTGTGATATTTGGGAGTGAGGGGTTGTAAGGAAGTCCTCACTATTTACCTCAGAGGATAGGTCAAGAATGGCTTCTGTGATAAACAGATCATTGGACAAGGAAGACAGTTCAATTATTCCTTCTATAGCTTGGATTTCTGCTTCGGAAGTAATTGGAACTGCACTACATGTCCCTTCCAAATTGGTTGCTGGGCCATGAGTCTGTATATCCCCTTCGAAGTTAATCTCAGGTTCAATAGAGATCTTAGGTTGACCAACTTCCTTTTCAGAGGTAGAAGGTGCACTCAGCCTTTGAAGCTCCTCAGCTCCAAAGTAGGCAACGACTACATCAGGGGAAGGTTGTTCAATAGATGAGGTTATCAGAAATGGGGTTAAAAATCCGTTGAGGTCTATAAGCATCTTTGGGTCTATTTGAATAGTAATAGGAGCTGTTTGAGGGAAGATGGTTGCAGGGTGTTGCTGTGTAGGGTACAAAGAAGATATGGCATCAAGGGAAGTTGTTGTGATGGCAAGGCAGGGTTCCTCATGTCTTTCTTTCTATACATTCTCTCCTTTTTTGGTAGCATCATCTTAAGAAGTAGAAGAGTTGGAGGAGGAACTTAAAGAAACCTACATAGGTACGTGCCTGACAGACTTATCAATCTGTGTCTCAGCTATTTGAGCATTGAGACTTTCTATCTCAAGTTGCTGAGTGGCAGACCTGTCCTTTAAAGTCTTAACCTTTAATTCACGGTTTGAGACTTTAGAAAGTAGGTCTCTGACAATGAGTTTTAGACTACCCTCATCTTCTTTTGAAGAATCATTGGGAGATGAGATAACATACCTAGTATGTTCATCATCACCACCAGTAATGGTTTCTTGGCGCCTTGGATACCCTTGCATGCTGATGTCTCTTTCAGAGTCATTAAGGGGCAAGGTTGCCGTAGACTCAGTCCCACTTATGTTACCACTATCCTGAGAGGTTAGTGAAACACTCTCAGTAGTGGCAACTAAGCATACATAAGTCACCTCCACACCAGTTTGACTCACCTCAGTTAAATTTAGCTGATGTGGGTTAGACATTAGAGGTTCGCTAGGGCTCAGTTGATCGTGAGAGTAGTATGGTAGATGAACATCATGGCCTAGATGAAACATAATGTCCTCATCAGGTTGTGTAATAGGTCAATAAGGGATAGGGAGGTTAAATCTAATGACCTGGGACCTTGGTCAGCACCTAAGGGTTCTTCTGCTAGAGCAGCTGACCCGATGATGTTGGTGTCCATTTTTGGCTGCTCAAGGGAGTGTTGAGATTCACCCTGATGGCTACAGGCTTGGGTTGTGGGCTCGTTAGGTTGAGACTGAGGAGACTCAATGATGACATTGAGGTCAATGGTGGAGGATGGTTGGACCTCTGGCTGAGTGGGAGCCCTGAGTTTCACTCGAGCCTTTTTGGTTTGAACAAAGGGGACCTGATCAATCAGAGTAGATTGATTAGGGGTTCGTTTGGGGCGTCTTATGTAAGTAACCTTGATTGGGTAGGAAGAAGTGATTGGCATTTGATAGTAACCTTGTTCATCACCTGCTGGGCTTGCAGGGATGTCACCAGGAGCCGTTGGCTCGCGCATACCTTGAAGAAGATCAGTGAATCTTTCAGTGAAGTTGGTGGACATCTTCTTCAAAGTTTTGAAGATGGCAGGCTGCATGTAATGGACCACTAGAACATCTGCATATTGTAATCTGTTCTGGTACAGCTCATACTTGATTATGTGCTGAATAAACTGGGGATACATGTAGAATGGATCCCGAGTGAGATTGCCTCTTAAGTTGTTCAGCACAAAGCGTGAATAGTTGAAGCGTAGACCTTTTACCAACCCGTGGACTAGGCAGCCCAAATCAAATGGGATTTGATCCCATCCCCCAGACTTGTTGTATAGGTAGTGCAGGACGATGTGCAGCAAGAACTTTCAATTATAGGAGAAGTTAAATTTATAGACTGTAGACTTGCTCACATCACTGCCATATCCCATCTGAGTGTAAGTGTCTTCCAACTTAGATTTGCGGAATTCAGTAGGGGCGCCCTCATCATGAAGCTCCAAATGCTCCCTTATGGTTAATTCAGCAATGGTGATCTCCTGCCCTTAGATCCTTGATCTGATGACCCTTTCATCATTTAGTGTTTCACTTTGACCATTGGCCCAGAATTCGGCCATATGGTTAGATTAGATTGTGGGTTAACAGTGAGGGCAGTGAAGTATGCCGATTGGGACATAAATTCAATAATAGGGGCAAAGTCGGCATCCTTTGAAGAATCAAGGATAGCAACGTGATTATGTTAGGGATTTAGGGCCATTGTTAAGAGGTACTGTTGGATTGAAGGAATTTGAGAGTGAGTGAAGAAGATAGTGGTAATTTGGGGCTTTTGCGATGGTAAAGAAAGTAAAGAAAGAGAGTCGGAACTTTTAAATGGGTGTTAAAAAATCAAACCGATAAGGCGAAAGGACTATTTGGGTTTTGATTTGACCGGGGCGGTAAGATAAACCATATAAAATATTCTGACAATCATCAATAAAATCTTACTTTTTATAAAGTGGGGCCCAAAGATTTCCGTACAAAGTAAAGGTTTTCTTCAGAAGGTAAAATTGCTTCCAAGAGAAAACACTTATGTTTCTCAGTATTGTGTTCCGAAGCCAATCTTACTTCCGAAAGCAAACCATGTCTCAATGACAAGTTTGCTTCCGAGAGTACAGTCTTCTTCTGAGAACAAAAGTTAGTAAGCTTCAGAGGTAGATTTGATCTATGATCAATTGTTCTTTCGAGGCTAAAAACTCTTCGGAAGATAATATTTATGCAGTGGAATTTGCCTTCAGAAGATGGATAAAGATCTCTTCCGAGGGTAAATTTCTCTTTGGAAGTATTTACACTTAGATTTTTAAAGAAAGCCTTTTTGTAACAGGGCTTAGATTGTATTTAGACAACATAGACAAGACATATTTAAAATGGTTTTTCAAAAGAGAAGAACTAGTCAATGTTAATCATCCCAATAGCTGTAAGTATATATGTAAATCTTTGTTCATCAAAGGCTTTCAGCATATTGTTCATTTGAATTCACTTTGACTAGCTTTATTAGATTTTTCTCATGAATATCTCTAATGAAATGATACCTGATGTCGATATGCTTTGTCTTGGAGTGCTTGACCAGATTTTCTATGATAGAAATGGCACTCTTGTTGTCTATATGGATAGGAGTCTCCATGAGGTTGAAACCATAGTCCAGCATATGATAGAAATGGCACAGCAGCTCGCAACAACAATGTATTCAGCTTTAGCTGTTGATGTAGAGTCACATGATTGCTTCTTGCATTGCCAGGAGATAATCCTTCCACCAAGAAATTGACATCCTTCGAATGTGAATTTCTTGTTGATGTTTCAGCCACCATAATCACTGTCAGTGTACCCATAGAGATTGAAGTCCTTATTCTTAGGATACCAAATACCCAGTTTGGGAGCTCCTTAAAGGTATGTAAGAATTCTCTTAGCAGCAATTAGGTGAGTCATCTTGGGAGCAGCCTGATATCTTGCACAAATACAGGTTGCAAACATGATATCAGGTCTACTTGCAGTGAGATACATCAGAGATCCAATAATCGCCCTGTACTGATGCTGATCAGTATCCTCCCCCTCGAAATTAGGACAAAGATTGTGATTTCTGGGTATAGGTGTCTTGACTAGCTTACAATATTTTATCTCAAATCTCTCTAAGATGTCCTTGACATACTTAGATTGATTGATGAAGAACCCTTCTTCCATCTGCTTCAATTGAATTCCTAGGAACAAATCCATCATTCCTATTGAACTCATCTCAAACTTCTTCCTCATGATGTTTTCAAAGTCTTTGCACATTTGGTCATTTGAGGAACCGAATATAATGTCATCAACATAGACTTGAACAAGCACCATGTTCTTCCCAGACTTCTTTATGAACAATGTCTTTTCTACGGTGCCTCTCGTGTAGCCATTCCTAAGAAGAAACTGAGACAGGGTCTCATACCACAGCCTAGGTGCTGTGGGTCTTTAACTCTACGTGGCTGACACACATAGACTTCTCTATTGATATCCTTATATAAAAATACATATTTGACATCAAGTTGATAGACAGTGAAGTTCTTGGATGCTGCAAAAGCAAGGAAGATTCTCACAGCCTCAAGTCTTGCAACAGGTGCAAAGACATCAGTGTAATCTATGCCTTCCTCCTATGTGTATCCTTGAACAACAAGTCTTGCTTTGTTTTTGATGATCAAACCTCTATCATCTCTCTTCTTTCTGAACACCCACTTGGTGCCAATGGGGACTTGGCCAGGTGGCAATGGACATAAGTTCCATACCTTTTGCCTCTTGAATTAAAGCAACCCCTCTTGCATTGCTTCAATCAAATTGTTGTCCTTGAGAGCGTCTTCCTCATTCTTTAGTTCCATTTGAGAGAGAAAGCATGAGTACAAGCAGACATTCCCATTATGGGTTTGACTTCTTGTTCTCACACCTTTTGAGACATCCCTAATGATGTTCTCAACTGGGTTAGTGTTGTGTATCCTGAGCCTAGGAATCACATCTAGTTGCATAGATAGATCCAGGTTAGAGAAGTTTTGCTTAGGATTTTGAATACGATGACCAGCTGATGTCTCACACTCATTCAATGAGGACTGATTGAATGAATGTATGACAGTATCAATGATATTCTGCTAAGAAGCAGTATCAACAGGTGCATGTTCCTCCAGATTGTTGTCTTCATCAGCTTGATGTTGAATGCTGGAGTTGTCAGCTGATGAATTTTGAGGCTCAGTTGGCTGACAACTTGTTGAAGCTCATTTCCTGAGATGTTCAAGCTTTCAGGACTTCCAGTAGTGGGAGCTTGTTCTTCAATTCCTTTTGGAGAATTAGGAATAGGTCTGGGTAACTCAAACATTTGATCTTCATGGAGGTCACTTTGAGTTCCTGTTCCAGCTGAAACTGTGACATCCGGTAATTTTCCATTACCAAACTCCATTAGTTCTGTTAGGCTTTGCATAGTTGTCATTGAACGTTGGTGACTTAGTAACAATTAACAATGATTATCAGATAATAACTTAATTAATAATGTTGATTATTAGTTTGTGGTTATGTGATTTATAGATTTTAAATATTATTTGTGAATTTTAATTGATAACGTGATAACATGTTATATTTATTTCATGTGTTTTGTGGCTGGTGGAAAATATACATGATTATTATTGTGGGTTAATAATGTTTGTGTTTTGTAGTTAAAATTGTTAAAAGTGCTGAAAAGAATAAATTTTTACAAAAGTTGATCAAGGAAGGGTTAATTTGTAAAAACTACAAAACTTAAATTTAGTAAAAACCCAACCCTAGCCCCCTAATCCCCTTGCGGCCGAAACCACCCACACACAGAAAGTTAGAGGCAACTTTGAATCAGCTAACATAGTTCTTGCAGCCTCAATAAGTGTCCCGTTCCTCCTCTCAGCAACACCATTCTGTTAAGGAGTTCTAGGAGCACTGTATTGTCTGGTAATCCCTTTTGAGCATTGTTCATATCTAGCTTGTACATATCCCCTTTCCTGGGAGATCTAAGAAGCACCGATTCCTGAGGAATTGTCATCCTGGGTTTTAGGATAATGCACTCATGTTCTGTGAAGAGCATTTGGTGCTTTTGATTATAGAATTGAGAAACACTCAAGAGATTATGTTCAAGCTGTTTGAAAAAGTTTACTTTGTTAATGTTTAACTTACCATTGAATACACAACCTCTACCAGAAATGTATTCTCCGGCTTCACCTCCAAACTAAACAGGAACTCCATCAAAATGTTCAAATTGTTGTAGGAGAGATCTATTCCCTATCATGTGCCTGGAGCATCCACTATCCACAATCCAGACATTTTCATTCTTGTCATGTGGATGTCGCTACACATAAGGTGAAATGATTAGTTATTATTGGAAATCCAAGCCTTTTTGGTCTTGGGTTCTTCCAATATACATGATATAACTGAACCAAATTGTATACATGTGGGCTCAATTAAAGTTTGTGAATAAGAGGTTTGGGCTGCAACATCTTTTCTGGTCTTTTATTCCATCCTATGGTTGACCAGTGTTGATGAGCCTAAGGAGGCTTGTGCAGCATGACTTGCTTCTGAGGCTTCTTTCTTTTCGAAAGAATTTTTCACCACCTTTTCTTCTGAAGCAGTTTTTTTCTTGAAAGGTTTCAAGGATTTCTTTTTGTTTCTTTGTTTGCTTTTTAGCTTGTCTACCGAAGCTATTTTCCTTTCGGAAGAATGAGTTTCTTCCGAAAGCAACTTGGCTTCGGAAACAAGCTTTCCTTTCCTTAACACTTGGACCATATGGTAAGGTCCAAATGTGAAACCATCCTTGATTTCTTCTTTCTTAATATTGGTTGCATAATGTGTGCTTACTGGATTGTAGTAACAATCTTTAGCCATGTGATTATGCAAACCACATATTATGCACTCAATGTTATTCTTGGTGGGATTGTGGGCTGTTGTTTCTTGCACTTCTTCTCTTCTTCAACAGCCTTTCCCTTTAATTTTTGATCGTTCAGCTGGTTAGGAGTCCTGGTACTACACTCCTTTCCTGAATCAAAACTTCCAACCACTTGGAATCCAGCTGAGATGAATACATTGTTTTGCCTTGGGTCTGCCTTCATCTTAGTCTCAGCCACCTTTTTGGTAGTTTTTCTTGCTGCCCTGATCTTGTTCTTTCTGGCTTTGGTGGTCAAGGATTTATCAACTGTGGGGATGAGGTTTTCTACCTTATCCTTCCCTGTGGTGGTTTCTATTATTACATCATTCTTCAGCTCACTAGGTAGTGGGTCAGCTGTTCGAACCTCTTGCTTATTAGTACCACATCTAGGTTGTCTAATAGACATAAGAGAATGTGGTGGAGCAATTTCATTGGATCCCAATCCACTACTTTTGTTTTGATAACATACCTTGGAGTGGGAGGATGATGCTATAATGGCATTGAAGTTATGCTTTTGAATAGCATACTTCTCTGCTTTAGCCTCAGCCATTACTAGCTGGGCTTGAGCTTCAGTCAACTTGGATATCAGATCTTTTATTTGAGTCCTATAGTAGGTATGTTCATGTTTTAAAGAGGACAAAGTTTTCTCTAACTCTTCTATTTTGAGTTTATAGTCAGATTCTGCTCTCTTAAAATCAGATTTTAGGATATTAAGGGACTCAATATCAGATCTAATTTCCATGTTGTAGTCCTGATACAATTTAACCTTAGCAATACAGGCTGGGGTACAGAGATGTTCATATAACTTGCTGTCTTTAGTTCCAGCCATGAGAGCTTGAGCAGGGGTAACATCTTGCACCATAAAGCTCCAGTCAACCTCTTGAGCAACAGCTACAGTTTGCGGCTCAGTGGGTTTGGTTGTAGCCTTTGAGGTAGCACGATGTTAGAAGGCTTAAGCTACTCCGGGATTAGATCTTGGAGCTTTACATTCCCTAGCAAAGTGACCAAGCTGGTTACAGTTGTAGCATTTGGCCTTGCTCTTATCAAACCCGAATTTGCTGTTAGTTGGGTTCTAAGGAAACTGCCTTCCAGTTCTTTTAAAGAACTTCTTTGCTCTGTAAGTTAAAAGAGCCATTTGTTGGACAATGTCCATATATTCTACATCATCTGGGCTGAAACACTCTAGATCATCACAATAGAATTGAAAATCTCCAAAGTGCTCACTCCCTGAAACAAATGAGCAACTATCCTGGAAGGGAGTGTGTTAAGTCTGTTGAGACCTGGGTGTCTTAGGGAAAGTGATGTATGGCCCAGAAGAGGATGATTGCTATTGGGGGTAGTTCAGGTACAACTAAGGTTGGGTAGTTCTTGATCCTTTAACAACATGTAGAGCATTATTGACTGCAGGATTTGAGGGTCTGTTCATCTGGTGGCTCTTCTGAGTCTCCATCTCCATACGGCATCCATCAAGGATTCCATACAGTTCAGTCATAGTGAGAGTGTTGAAATTTTCAATTCTCTTTATTAAGACACAGTAAAAAGTCCACTCATGAGGAAGTGCGCTCATGAATTTTCTGACTATGTCTCTTTTCTCAAGAACAACTCCCATAGTCCGAAGAGAGGTGATCAAGTCCATATACCTAAAGTATTATTGGCTCAAGGTCTCACCAACAACATAAGTGAAGTTCTCAAACTTCTACTTCAGCATATCTTTCTTGTTCTCCTTTGATTCAGTAGAACCAGAGTATATCAGTTTCAAAGCATCAAATAGTTCTTTGGCACTCTCGCATTGGTGAAAGCCTACCATTATGGAGTTTGGTATAGAAGTAAGCAACAAGGTCATGGATTTGCAATCGATGTCCATCTTCTTGAATATGTTTGCACCAAGTTCCAAAATCATCAGGGGTGATGATAGGAGCCTTGGTCATGGTTCCCATCTCAGACTCAAAATTTTTTTGGTTAAGAGCCATTTGCATGAAGTGAGTAAGTGTGAAGAAACAAGGGTGATTTGGGATGGTTAGATCTCATAGTCAAGAGCCTAAAAAGCTCTGATACCAATTACAGGATCGGTGTTGGTCTCTCAACACAAGTTTTATCTCACAAACTTACTAAGTCTCACTCTGTTAATGAAGCACAATCTTTAACTATGTTGATAATAATATAATAAGTTAATGAACACAAGATTGGTTTTCTAGATACTTATGTATATTACTTCTCAACTTAGTATCACAAGACTCTTACAAGCATAGTTACTTAAGTTACAATGAGAAACTATATATACTATTATCTACAGCCGGTTATGTTTGGAAAACCAACTGGAATTTACCACTAGACAAATACTACATTGCTAGAAGTAAAGTATCTAAGATAAAATATTATCCTAGATTAGGTAGTCATGACAGGTCCATGACTTACCTTTTGTCACCAACTAAGTATGGTAACTATACTAACTGATAAAGGTGAACAGTGGATTAAAGTATGGTCAACTACATGGGCGTGGAAAAGCGCCATGCAGTGTACCAGAGTTGGCAGCGGATGTCAGACAACCCATACTTATGTCCACTGGTTCATAGTTGATTCTTCGAAAGGCAAAATGGCTTCAGAAGAATAAATTCTTTCAAGGCCATTTATACTTAGGAAGAATCAACTTCTTTCGAGTCTTCTGCAAGTCTTCATGACTTCATTCTTTGGAAGACTTTGTCTTGGATATTCTAAGTGTGAATTCTTCGGAAGGAGAACTACTTGGTCTCGGAAGACTTGGTTCTACCTTCGGAAGTTCTTCATATACTTCGAAAGGAAAACTACTTAGTCTCGGAAGACTTAGTTTTCCTTCAGAAGTTCTTCATACTTAGGCTTCGGAAGAGCAGCTTTGTCTTCGGAAGACTTCTTCAATTGTACTTCAAAATGCTCTAAGTGTTGTTTTGGTTGCACCAGCCTCATATGATCCAACATACTACATTACTAGAAATAAAGTATCTAAGATAAAATATTATCCTAGATTAGGTAGTCATGACAGGTCCATGACTTACCTTTTGGTCACCAACTAAAAGTGGCAACTGTTCTAACTGATAATGGGTGAACAATAGATAAAGTATGGTCAACTATATGGGCGTAGGAAAGCGCCATGCAGTATATCAGAGGTTGCAGCGGATGTCAGAAAGACCATACTTATGTCCACAGGTTCATAGTTAGTTCTTCCGAAGCTAAATGGCTTCGGAAGAATAAGTTCTTCTGAGGCCATTTATACTTCGGAAGAATCAACTTCTTCCGAGTCTTCTGCAAGTCTTCAGGACTTTATTCTTTGGAAGACTTTGTCTTTAGGATCTTCTAAGTTGTATACTTCGGAAGGGGAACTACTTAGTCTCGGAAGACTGAGTTCTCACTTCAAAAGTACTTCAACCTTGAGCTTCGAAAGATCTTTGACTTGTCTTTGAAAAAGCAGCTTTGTCTTCTACACAACTTCAATTGTACATCAAAATCTTTTAAGTTTTGTTTTGGTTTCACCAATCTCATATGATCCAACATATGTGCTTGTGCATTTAGATGTATGTGTGTATGTATGTAGAGTGTTTTGTCTTATTATGGATTTGGTTGGATTTTATAGGATAACATGGTTAAATTTTGTAAGATTTATTTTTATTTTTAGTTAATTCCTAGAAGTTATATATCTTTGACTTGACCACTCAATAGATTTATTAGATTTTAGTTGATTAATTAATATGGAAGTAACATTTTTATTTTTAATACGTATTAGTTGGTTTATTAAATGAAAGTATTATTTATTTTTATAAAAGTTCATATCTTTATATTTATTTGAATTGGTGTTTATAATATTTATTTATTATGTCAATATTATTATTTATTTGTATATTAGTTATTCATGTAATTGGATTTATACAATTTAATTTAGTGAAGGATTGATACATTGAGGCTTACTAGTTCGTTTATTTATTTTGCTTAATGGGTTAAGACTAAAATTTTTATACTTCATTATTGATGGGCTTCCTATAACTAATTATTACCTAAGGATCCATGTTTATATTAGTTTATGGACCAAAGCACAATAAAATCCATGTACTATCTAGGTCTATTAAGGTATCAGGTCCAAGGCTAATTAAGGTTGATAGGTAATAACAAATAATAACATAGTGGCTTAATAGCTTATTAAAGTTTTGTGGGTCAAAACCCATCAAGCTTAATGGCCCAATAGCATATTACGTTTAACATGTGAAGGTCTATTAAGATGTTTGTGTGCATGTGTGGGCCTAAGCCCTATATAATAGGGCCCATTTCATGGGCTCCAATTTCTAGATCAAGTCCAATATTATTATGTGGCCCATATTAGTTTTTAAATTTCTATTTCAGGACTAAAAATCAGGGTTGTCATAAAAAGTAAGCATTGGGATCAAGATTTTGGAAGTATTTTGGGTTCGATTCTAGGTAGTCTCCTCTAGTTTATGTTGTCTTAATCATTAAAAAGGTTATTGGATCGGTTTGGTTTAGATTAACAAGAACATTTTTTTTGATTAGTAGATAATGAATGTGAAATCTAAGCTAACTATCTACTATCACAACATAAATACTTTGAGAAAAGGTAAATACACAAGTAATTCTTTTAAAGTATTCACTTGATTAATCGTTTGAGTATAAATGATACAATAAGCAGATAGAATCAAATGGCTTGAAAAGCTTGCCTCTACTATACAATTGTGAGGACTTTTATACTATGAAATCTAAAAAATAATAATCAGCTAATCTATGTTCAGAGTCTATAGCAAAACAGATAATCAGCATATCAGAGTTGACAACTTTAGTACTATGTTGTCTCTAAAAAGTGAACACAACAACCTCAGCGCATACATTCTTGTTTTGAGTAGCAGTTGATCAGCAGCTCATGGAGTGTGACACCAGGCTTTTTCAGGTCATTTTCCGATCTTCACATCTAATCATACATGCATGCATTTAATATTGTTTACTTAAATGCGTCATTTATTGCACGAACATTCATGAACCTTTCATGTAACGGTAATTCGGAGAATTGCCGGATCGCACGCGCATCAGTCCCCGAACGTTGGTGACTTGTCAAAATAGTTTTCAAACAATCATAATTGGTGTGAAATTGTAACACACCAATTTTTTTTAAATACATATATATATACTTTCGTAATTTATATCAGAGTTGTAGTCCCAGTTCACAACAAAATTGGTCACTTGTAGTAACATGTCACTTCTTAACGTATATAAAAGTATTACACGGAAAGTAATGTTTTACAAACTTTTTCTACAATATGTATTATATTAAATATTTAACGAGAGTAGGGTTCCATCATCAGTCCAGACACGTCCGTGAAGCTTTAACCATTTATGGGTGTTTTTCCTGAAAACATTTAAAACATATTTTTATTAGTTTTCGCTAAGTAAATACACTTCTTTTCTTATTCCAAAAACATATTTTCTTTTATTGGAATTTACATCCAAAATTTTTATTTATTTAATCCTCTTTACTTCTTTGGAATTCAATACCCGAATTTCTTATGGGTTTAGTTTTAACCCTTTAGGATTAATAACTCATTTTGTATATATACGGAGTTCAACACCCAAACCACTTAGGATTTCAACACTAGAAATCCTTACATATATTTAACTCCCCTTTTAATATATGTGGAGTTCAACGCCAGAACCCCTTGGGATTTCAACACCCGAAATCCTTATATATATTTAACTCCCCTTTTTATATATGTGGAGTTCAACGCCAGAACCCCTTGGGATTTCAACACCTGAAATCCTTACATATATTTAACTCCTTTCAAAATTATTAATACACATACTTGGACCATAATCATGTAAATCATTTATCCCATAATCATGTTTATCATAAAAAGTACACAAATATCACATGTAATTAAACATGGTTCATCTCCATATAATTCATACAAACATATAATATGTAATTGAACATATAACATAAATTAGTTACGGATCAGTGTACTTACCTCTTGTATCACTAACTTGAGTATAGCATATAACCAGTTAATTGTTATGATCAAAGCCGTCAATAACTCCGACGTTTGCATACTCAAAATCTTACACCTATACCTACTCCAATAAATATATGTTTCTAAATTTTCCTACTCTCTTTCGTTGATACCCAACGATCTCTCAAATGTAAATATATACATGCATATTCTTCTTAATAGTCATTGAGTCTTCATAAAAAAAAATTACACGTTTTTCCACATATATTAAATTATTATATACACACCGCCTTGTATTTTTAATTGGAAAGATATGACAAAATTTATGTTATTATTATTTTTGTTTTAACATCAAAAACGTGGCAACAAACTACCAAGTTTCATTTTATTATTATTATTATTATTATTAATATTATTATTATTATTATTATTATTATTTGACAATAACAACACTTGTTTAAATGTAACTTAGCTCAATAGTTGTTTGACTCAAAACTAACTCGTTTAACAACATTCAAAATATACATTTCGAATATTTTATTTTTATTCACTAAACAAGATATTACAACTCTCCCCCACTTATTTAGGTTTCGTCTCCGAAACCTTTTTATACCTCGAATAATTTGGGGTAATGTTTCATCATTTCATCTTTGGATTCCAAGGTGGTATCAGAACCACGCCGATGTTTCCACTGCACTTTCATTTGATTTATTTTTTTATTTCGTAGTTGCTTAACTTTACAATCAAGAATTGCAACTGGCTTTTCTATTTAGTTAAGCTTTTCATCCACCTAAATTTCATTAAATGGCACATATGTCGTTTCATTAGCCAAACATTTTCGTAAATATGACACATGAAAGGTGTTATGGATTCCGTTTAATTCGTCAGGTAATTCAAGACGATACGCCACCTGCCCCACACGAGCAATAATTTTAAACGGACCAATAAAGCGCGGACTTAGCTTGCCACGTTTACAAAAACGAATCACACCTTTCCATGGAGAGACTTTCAAGATAACATAATCTCCCACTTGAAATTCAATTGGGTGTCTTCTTTTATCAGCATACGACTTTTGTCGATCTTGAGCCGCCTTTAAATGCGCTCTGATTTGATCAATCTTTTCATTTGTCGCCTCCACTACTTCTTTATTAGCAAGTTCTCTTTGACCGACCTCTCCCCAACATACAAGAGTGCGACATTTTCTACCATAAAGCATTTCGAATGGAGGCATTCCGATGCTTGAGTGGTAACTATTATTATAGGAGAACTCTGCTAAGGGCAAATATTTGTCCCAACTACCACCAAAATCAATAATACATGCACGTAGCATATCTTCGAGAGTTTGAATCGTTCTCTCACTTTGCCCATCGGTCTGTGGGTGATATGCCGTACTTATTAATAATTTGGTTCCCATTCCTTCTTGAAATTTCCTCCAGAATCTTAAAGTGAAACGTGTGTCTCTATCTGATACAATAGACAATGGCACACCATGCCTTGAGACAACCTCATTAACGTACACTTTCGCCATTCGTTCAGACGAATAATTTTCACGAATGGGTATAAAGTGAACACTCTTTGTCAAACAATCAACAATTACCCATATTACATCATATCCTTTGGCAGTTTTTGGAAGTTTTGTCACCAGATCCATCGTAATATGCTCCCATTTCCACAATGGAATTTCTAATGGTTGCATTTTCCCTTTTGGCTTTTGGTGTTCAGCTTTGACTTGTAAACAAGTCAGGCACTTTTCAACATATTTAGCAATATCTCTTTTCATTCCAGGCCACCAATACTCTTTCTTTAAATCATTGTACATCTTAGTCGCACCTGGATGAATTTAGTATTTTGATTTGTGCGCTTCATCAAGAATCATTGTTTTAACATTACAAGTTCGACGAATCCAAATTCGTTCAAAACGAATTTTAATTCCTTTATCATCTTCTTCAAAGTATTGAACTTGACCAATAATTCTTTCACGCCTCAAATTTTCCTCTTTTAGTGCCTCCACTTGTGCAACTTTAATTTGATCAAACAAGTCTGAATTAACAATCAGTTTATATGACTTTACTTTAATTGGAGTGTAACTTTTTTTCCGGCTTAAAGCATCTGCTACCACATTGGCTTTACCCAGATGATACAGTATTTCACAGTCATAATCTTTGACCAGTTCTAACCATCATCGTTGCCTCATATTCAATTCCTTCTGGTCGAAGAAATACTTTAAACTTTTGTGATCAGTATAGATAGTGCACTTCGTTCCATACAAATAATGTCTCCAGATTTTCAACGCAAATACGACCGCGGCCAATTCAAGATCATGTGTTGGGTAATTTGCTTCATGTGACTTCAATTGTCATGAAGCATAAGCTATTACCTTCCCTCTTTTCATAAGCACACAACCCAATCCGACATGGGAGGCATCAGAATAAACTATGAAATCTTCTATTCCTTCCGATAATGCGAGGACAGGAGCTTCAGTTTGCTTTTCTTTTAGAAGTTGTAACGCATTTTCTTGTTCTGGGTCCCATTCAAATTTGAAATTCTTTCGAGTTAGATTTGTCAACGGGGAAGCTATCTTCGAGAAATCCTGAATAAAACGCCGATAATAACCGGCTAAACCTAGAAAGCTTCTGACTTCAGTTAAGGTCTTAGGAGGTAACCATTTCATAATAGCCTTTATTTTGGCAGGATCTACCAAAATACCCTCTGCAATCACCACATGACCCAGAAATTGGACTTCTCGAAGCTAGAATGCACATTTAGAAAATTTTGCATATAACTTTTCTTTTCTCAGCACATTGAGAACCTCGCGAAGATGTTGAGCATGATCTTCTTCGGTTCGTGAATAGATAAGAATATCATCAATAAAAACGATAACAGAACGATCAAGCATAAGTTTACATACTCGATTAATGAGATCCATGAAAACTGCTGGAGCATTTGTTAGGCCAAATGGCATCACAACGAATTCATAGTGCCCATAACGAGTACGAAAAGCTGTCTTAGGTACATCTTCTTCTCGTACCTTAACTTGATGATAACCTGACCTTAAATCGATCTTTGAGAACCAACTAGCGCCTTGTAGTTGGTCAAAAAGATCATCAATTCTAGGTAAAGGGTACCTATTCTTAATGGTCAGCTTATTCAATTCACGGTAATCGATGCACATTCGCATTCTACCGTCCTTTTTAACGAACAAGATAAGTGCACCCCAAGGTGAAACACTTGGGTGAATGAAACCTTTATCCAACAGATCTTGTAGTTGAGACATTAACTCCTTCATCTCGTTTGGTGCCAATCGATATGGAGATTTAGCTACAGGTTTAGCTCCTAAAACTAAATCAATTTTGAATTCGACTTCCCTTGTTGGTGGAACACCTAGTATTTCATCAGGGAACACATTAAGGAATTCATTAACTATAGAGACTTCATCAAGTTTCTTCTCTCTTATTTCTTTATCAGCCACATAGGCTATAAACGCTTGATGCCCATGTCGTATGTAACTCTTGGCTTTTGCCATTGAGCATACAATTATGTTGCTCTTCCTTTCTCCATAGATACAGACTGGTTCTCCTATTGATGATATAAATTGAACAATCTTTCGATTGCAGACTATTGACGTGTGATGTTGGGATAACCAATCCATCCCAATAATTACATGAAATTCCTTTAATTCTATTGGAATTAGGTCGATATCATATTCCTTTCCTTGAACATTCATTTTACATTTTCTACATATTTCAGATACGGCAAAACTTTTATCGCTTGCTATGTCAACTTCTAACACAGGTACCAGTTTACTTCTAACAAAAGAGCTATGACATGCAAACTTTATAGATACAAAAGATCTACTAGCCCCAGAATCAATAAAACATATGCAGGAAGAGAGTTGACTAAAAAGGTAACTGTGACGACATCAGGTTCAACCTTTGCCTCTTCTTCCGTGATTTGAAAAGCCCTACCTCGCGGTTTTGGAGCTTCCAACTGTTTCATGTTCTCTACAGCTCTCGATCCTTCTGCAGTCTTGGCAACCTTTGTTCTTAGCTCTGGACAATCATTCCTTATATGACCCGGCTTATAGCAGTTATAACATAAATTTACAAGGCTGGTACACTGTGGTGCGGTATGCCCTGGTTTCCCACATTTATAACAAATCGGGTTTTTGTAACGACACTCCCCAAGATGCCTGTTTCCACAAAATTTACAATTACCATACTCCATGATTGAGCCTGAACTCTTTACGGGCTTTATAAATTTTACTTTCTTTGTAGGTACTATAGGAACCATAGCATCAGTCTTTGTTTTTCCATCTCTTTCTTCCTGACTCTTCAGGTCCATCTCTCGTTCACGACCCCAATTAAGAAGCTCCTCAGGACTTCCACATTTTGAAGGAGAAATAAATTCTCTAATTTCTGTCATAAGGATCAGATGGAACCGATTCATCCACATTTCTTTAGAAGTGAAAAGCGAAGGCCAAAACTTTGCTTTATCATGGAAAATGCCAAAGACTTCATCCACTGTTTCGTTCCCTTGACGCATGTGAAGGAGTTGCTCAGTGATACGGTCAATTGCCACACGAGGACTGAAATGTTTTAGGAAGATTGATTTGAATTCTTCCCAAGACATACTTCTGATTCTTTCTCTCCCTTTCTCCTTCTTCACCATATCCCACCAGTCTTTAGCTCTTTCACAAAACTGATTCGTTGCGAATATTACTTCATCACACGGGTCGTAATGACATGTATCGAAAATAGTCTCCATGGATGTTATCCACCTTTGGCTCACCAAAGGGTCAATTTCACCTTTAAACTGTAACGGTTTACATGCCATGAAGTCTGTATACGTGCAATGACGTTTATCGACTTCGACTATTGGTGTTGCTCCCACATTCTCCATAGGTTTTCCTATAATTGCTTCATTCTTTTTCAATTTTTCTTCTAGCATAATTCCAATAGAATTTTGTATTTCAGCTAAAAGAAATGGGATATTGGCTTCAAATGCCTTTCCCACCTCAATGGCAATTTGTCTCCGAATTTCCTCAGGTGCAAACGTTGTATTATTATTAAGACGAGATGAATACACTGATTTTTCTGAAGAATTATCTACATGTTTCTCAGTGTTATGACTTCCCTCGCCTTGTATTGTATTTTCTCCTCTTTCATCCGCCGTATCTCTCTAAACAATTTAATTATTTCAAGTTACTTTTTATTCTATCGAATTCTCCTTTACAAGTACTTATCTAGGACCTTTATAATACTTACGTTATAGTCAAGTAACAATATATCTAAGGCCAAAAGTACCTTATATGTATTTATAACATATTACACATACACATATCATTTTATGTATATATATATTTCCCAATCCTCACACTTACTCTTTGATGTTTTCAATACAATATGATCCTTGGAAATTTACAATAATTTGATATATTACCCTCATACTGGCCGGGTATGAAAATAGTATATTATACTTATCATAATTTTCCAACTACCATATGGTATCTCAAACATACAAATTTCATTAAACACAAACTTTTCATAGGTTTTCATTTCGCACCCACACAAAATCCCCATTGGTTTGCTTCCTTGGACCGCTTCTGGACTGAACTCTCTCGTTTTTATATCAGTAGCACTTATGGTTCGAGTCTAAGTATTTATTTTAAATACTTAAATGTCTCGAACCGTGCTCTGATACCAACTTATAACACACCATTTTTTTAAATACATATATATATATATATATATATATATATATATATATATATATATATATATATATATATATACTTTCGCAATTTATATCAGAGTTTTGGTCCCAGTTCACAACAAAATTGGTCACTTGTAGTAACATGTCACTTCTTAACATATATAAAAGTATTACACGGAAAGTAATGTTTTATAAACTTTTTCTACAACATGTATTATATTAAATATTTAACGAGAGTAGGGTTCCTTCATCGGTCCAGTCACGTCCGTGAAGCTTTAATCATTTATGGGTGTTTTTCCTAAAAATATTTAAAACATATTTTTATTAGTTTTCGCTAAGTAAGTACACTTCCTTTCTTATTTCAAAAACATATTTTCTTTTATTGGAATTTACATCCAAAATCTTTATTTATTTAATCCTCTTTACTTCTTTGGAATTCAATGCCCGAATTCCTTATGGGTTTAGTTTTAAACCTTTAGGATTAATAACTCATTTTGTATATATGCGGAGTTCAACACCCAAACCACTTGGGATTTCAACACCCGAAATCCTTATATATATTTAACTCCCATTTTTATATATGTGGAGTTCAACGCCAGAACCCCTTGGGATTTCAACACCCAAAATCCTTACATATATTTAACTCCCCTTTTTATATATGTGGAGTTTAACGCCAGAACCCCTTGGGATTTCAACACCCGAAATCCTTATATATATTTAACTCCTTTTTAAATTATTAATACACATACTTGGACCCATAATCATGTAAATCATTTATCCCATAATCATGTTTATCATAAAAAGTAAACAAATATCACATGTAATTAAACATGGTTCATCTCCATATAATTCATACAAATATATAATATGTAATTGAACATGTAACATAAATTAGTTACGGATCAGTGTACTTACCTCTTGTATCACTAACTTGAGTATAGCATATAACCAGTTAATTATTATGATCAAAGCCGTCAATAACTCCGACGTTTGCTTACTCAAAATCTTACACCTATACCTACTCCAATAAATATATGTTTCTAAATTTTCCTACTCTCTTTCATTGATACCCAACGATTTCTGAAATGCAAATATATACATGCATATTCTTCTTAATAGTCATTGAGTCTTCATAAAGAAGATTTACACGTTTTTCCACATATATTAAATTATTATATACACATCGTCTTGTATTTTTAATTGGAAAGATATGACAAAATTTATTTTATTATTATTTTTGGTTTAACATCAAAAACGTGGCAACAAACTACCAAGTTTCATTTTATTATTATTATTATTATTATTATTATTATTATTATTATTATTATTTGACAATAACAACACTTGTTTAAATGTAACTTAGTTTAATAGTTGTTTGACCCAAAACTAACTCGTTTAACAACATTCAAAATATACATTTCGAATATTTTATTTTTATTCACTAAACAGGATGTTACAGAAATTATGTGTTATATGATTATGTGATTAAATTTATAGCTTGGTTGTGAAAATTAGGAATTTTCTGGCATTTATGCGTTTTCGCACATTTTC
Organism: Flaveria sonorensis; assembly: GCA_025506505.1. Lineage (NCBI taxonomy): Eukaryota > Viridiplantae > Streptophyta > Magnoliopsida > Asterales > Asteraceae > Flaveria > Flaveria sonorensis. Next base: position 17,904,154 of record CM046423.1, on the reverse strand, counting down.
GGCTTTTAATTTCTAATTATTATAAATATGCCTTTGAACTAGCAAAATGAACAATTTTCATGTTATTAATGTTTGTTTGATATTATATGAGCATTTGGAGGTTTCGGCGTAGAAAAAGTTCAATCGCGTAGCGTTAAAACGATTTTTATAAAAGACGGGGTCTTTCTTGTTAAAAATTGTATAAAACCCAACCACCCAACCCTAATCACCATTTGGCCGTCCCCTTCCCCTTTCCCTTCAGATTTTTCGTAACAAATCAAACACACACACAAAGCATACCTTTGATCCTGTTCTTGCATATTGGTGGTGATTTTTAACGTTTCTTGCATCAAACGCGTACTAGGGATCATCATCTAAGAATTTCAAGTAAGTTTTTATGTTTGATTTATGTTCTATGATCTTCATGATGAACATGAACCCTAGATGATCCAAACAAGTCAAAACTTGAAATTGATTAAAATTGATGATGGATTATGTGTTAGTATTTAATATAATGATGTTTATACGGATTGGTTTGTGAAATTGTGTTGTTTTGATCAAAACTCGAGGCTTACTTATTAAGGAAACTTTAAATTGGGGCTTTTGTAGAAATCATATGAGTTTGATGAAATTGGATTGAATTGGTGGTTCAAGGATGTTAGTTGATGCTAGTGGATGAAAATTAATGTTTCTAACTTTTGATTTTGGATTAGTTTCCTAGTACTTTCCATTATAGGAAACGTTTTGGGTAAGTTAGTTTATAGATGATGATTTATGCATGTGTGATGATAGATGATGATTTATGCATGTGTGATGAGATGTGATAATTTTTATTTGATGATTAGAGCATAAGAAAGGATTGGGAATATCCAAATGGTGAAAAACATATCATATGAACATGCTTGCTATTTATGAATTTTTTAGTGACTTGATGTGATGAATGATGAGTATGATATATGTAAAACATGTCATGGTTATGGGATTGATGTTGAAATGATCATAGGAACATGTTAGGAGATTTGGATGAAATTTGTGCAACTTGTGTTCTGATGTTTTAAATTATGAAACTTTGGGCATGATGAAGAATCTAGGTTATGTTAACATGTTATGGATGATTGTTGGATGTGTTACATGTATAATTGAGATGGTTGTTGTGGTATTATTCATAATCTTTACACAGGTTGCATATGTGTAACGATGTCATACTATCCAAACCCTACAATTATCGAATCCAAACCCATGACCTTTACTGAAAAGAAAGAGAAGAAGGATCAAGAAAAATGTCACCTAGTAGCTCAACTTGAGTTGAAAGGATTCAACTTTGATGAGGTCATGTAGTGGAGCACTATTGAGATCAAATCTAAACTGATAGCTGCAACTCATGCTGAATTGGAGAAAACAATCGAGTTAGCTAGAAGAAAGATGGCTGTATCAGAGAGGAAGCAAGCAGAATGAGTTCAACAAGAGTTCAGGGATAAGCAACAAATGAAGAAGTTCCTCAAATACTATGGTTTCTCAGGTAGACAAGTAGGACCAATGAGTATGTCAACTCTTGATCTGAATATCAGAGGAATCAAGTAAAAGATTGCAGCCGGTGAGCTCCCAAAATTTGATGAAGCCAGAGAGCACCGGGAAAGACAACATGTCAAGTCAAAGACTATGACTCAAAGATATTCCCATCTACTGACTTATCCTCCAGTATCCCTTTACTTAACAACCTCTGATGTCAGTCAACCCATATCCTCAATCCTTGCAAAGAAGAAGAAAGCACCAAAGAAATTTGTAATAGCAAGGATTGCTGATCCATAAGTAGAGGAGAAGATACTTAAAGGAATAAAGGTGTTGGCTTCTAGGTATCTTGCTCAGATGAAGAAATATGTTGTCAAGAGGGCTAATGGAGAAAGCATGTACTACGATCATGAAAATGAGGTACTTGATTTTCCCCTTGACATCCTTGAGCAAATTTCTAAGTATTTCAGCATCTTTGGATGTAAGAATGATGAATCAAAAATGCTGCTACATAAAGTACTATCCTTAATCAAAGCTGATGCTAGTGAAGAGATCCCTGAAACTCCACTATTAGCACATGATCCCATAGTGGAGCGGGAATATGATCAAAAGAGGAATACTTACTTCATAACCAGATCAACAGCTAGAAGAGTAGCTTACTCAAGGAACTAACTGGTGTGCTTCAACCAGTTTGAGATAACTGACTTCACTAGGCTAAGACTAAGGAATCTGAGCAATGATTCTAAGGCAAGGGAAGTGGAAAAAGTACCGATGAGGATCTATAAATCTCATCTAGAAAGATCAAGGTAGACTTTTGAATAAAGAAAGAATAAACTAGAGGATGAAGGTGCTGAATCCATCCCATTTGCCGAACCAAGCAACCAACCATAATCAACTCTTACTACTTCTCCACCTGCTCAAACCACTAAGCATGGTTCTCCACAAGTCTAACAAGCTTCTAAAATAGTTAAAATCCCTACCAGATCCAATCTAACGATTCAACAGATGAAGTGATCATCACTAGTGTTGCTGATAGAATGAGATATGAGTTAGAACATCCAGATGAAAAAGAAGAACCCTTAGAATATGATGAAGAAGATGACTCATATAATGATGATATAACAATCATCAAATGGGGTTATGATTTGAAAGCTGGGAACTTCTTCAAAGAATGAAAGAACAAGTCAAAATCTTTCTTTCTATTTAAGCTATAGGTTCTGAAGCTTAGCCTTGAAGAATTAAAAAGGATGCATAAGTTAGCTTCAGAATATGAAGGCATGCTAGACAACTACAAATCTATGGCTGCTATTCTAAAAATAAAATTTAGAAGCAAGGCTGAGGAAAAGAAAGAAGAAGATGTTCTGCATGTGACTCCATTAAGCACTCATGACCCAATCACCCATTGGAGTTACAATTTCTCAACCAACACCTTCAGTCTAACATATGCTGGTGTTGGTAAAGTTGAAGTCAAAGAGTATGATCTTTTTAGACTCTCTTGGCACAACATGAAGAATTTTGTGAATCTACCTCTTGACAACCCCTTAGGAGATAGAATAAGACACATATACGAACTTCTACTAATCAGAATGCTTGAAGGATGAAGACAAAGTTTTGGTAGCATCATCCTAGGGGGAATTTGTTGATCTATGATAAGGATGAGACTACAAAAAAATCAGGATTTTAGCATTGCCAACTATCGAGTTAAGCCGAGTGGTGAATCGACTTCCGAAATGCATATGCTGAATGACTGCCGATCAACATATGTTGAGGCGCTGAGCGACTGTAGATCAGCAGTCTACCTAAGAGCTACTGATTGCCTATTGCTGATCAGTAGTGAACTCCATGAGCTATTGATTAACTGCTACTCAAAAAAAGAATGTTTGTGTCGACGGCTGTTGTGTTTCACCTTTTGCAGACAATATAGTACTGAAGGTGCCAACTCTAATACACAGATTATGTGTTTTACGGTAGACTCTGAACGTAATATAGATTATTCTTATTGTTTAGATTTCATAATATAAAAGTCCTCACATTTGTATAGTAGAGACAAGCTTTTCAAGCCACTTGATTCAATCTGCCGATTGTATCATTTGTACTCAAACGATTAATCAAGTGAACACTTTGTAAGAATTACTTGTGTATTTACCTCTCCTTAAAGTATATGTGTTATGATAGTAGGTAGTTAACTTTGATTCCGTATTCATTATCTAATGATCAAAGTAGAAGTTCTTGTTAATCTAAACCAAACTGATCTAACAAAGGTGGGGGATGGAATCAATCTAATCAGTTATCAAGACGCTTCTCATTTACATGGTTAGCATGGATACGATTAGGGTTACAACGACAATCATACGCTTATTGTAATGGCACCACATGTGATCTCGTGAACAACCAATTATAGTCATGTCTTTATGTAGAGTTGTACATATATGTGTGAATAGGATCAAAGGATCAAAGGGTTGCATGGTCGCGAATGAACATAATTGCGTTACGTGTGTGAGTTTTTCAGTCAATCTCATGTGTGTGGGTTTGGTGAACATAATTGTGTGATGTATCTTAAGTATGGGTGTGTTGGTTCATTCCATTAAAAAGGTGAAATGTGTATGTGTGTGTGTATAATCATTAAAAGTGTATAGGTTGTAGGCTATAATGTCCATTGAAGGTGTGTGTTATGTGCATGTATTGTTTGTGTAAGTGTGAGTTTTGGATGGTATGTGTTTTATGCGCATGAGTATATGTTGTGTGTGAGAGTGTAATGTGTAGCTACTATGCATGTGTGTTATAGGTATCTGTGCTTATATGTGTGTTTGTATTCTGTGTATATGTGTGTGTAGCATGTGTGCATAGGTGAGAGTGGGCCTTACTTACACAAGGTTGGTACGAAATGTGCGTGATAATTAATTCACGACTAACTCACGTCAACCCTAAGAACAAAGGAAAATTAACAGTAAATGGTAGAGGTTACTAATTACATTTGAAATCTGATTTGTTCCACCTAATTAAAGTTCTACTAGAAAACTATGATAAGGTGGTGGTCATTCATTTCGTAAATGATTATTGATAGGTTTATAACACGTGTTTGAGATTCATGCTTCATTAAAGACCATTAGCTTGATAACATAAGTATCTACACTCCTGTGAGTTCTAGACCCTCTATGTTTACATGTTTTTAACTATCATTCGGGTAACATGCAAACTCATACAATGATTGTATTAACAGAAATCATTTTGTACATGACCCCAATTGCTATGTGCCTAATTCATATCATATGTGTGTATATTGTCATGAATTAAAGTACTATTTAATGACTATAGTAACTACTTATAATAGATTAACGATATGGTATGTCATGGGGTACAGTCTACGAAGGTAGACGTCGAGCAGGTTTATGCTATAGCTTACTCGCGTGACTGGGCTCCAACATCTATATGCTATAGTTTATCTGCTTAGTAGTGGTCTTGCTTTTACATTACATATATGATGGAGGTATAGCACTATGATGTTATAGTTCATATGTGTGGTAGAGATCTAACATTTACAGGCTATATTTTACGTAATTGATGAAGTTATAGCGCTATGATCCTATAGTTCATGCATGTGGTAGAGGTCTAGCAAAAAGTAAAAGAATTATACTAGTAAAGTTGGAAGTAAAATGTTGGTTATATGATGATGTATAATGTGTAAGCTCGTATGTTGTATGCCATATAGATTGATTAAGCTATGGTTATGTTTTACGTTCGATGTTTAACTGATTATGTTTTACTCAATATATAAATGTTTATAAAACTAAAGCTCACTCAGATTGGCTGAATATTTTAGTTTGCATGTTATATTGACACATGTATGCATTAAGGAAGAGCTTTGGATCTTGGCATAAAATAAGAGGCTACGTGGCATCAACCCTTGGCATCCCCCTTTTTTGCTATATTATGAAATTGAAAAGACTTTTATGGTTAACTACTCGCTGGATTAGGTGCAGTTTTGATATATATGAATGTTTCCATTAAAAATGTTTATGTTTTCTGGTTTATTGAACTATGTTTGCTATTATGACATCAACTGAGAGGTTTCCCGATTATGGGCCTTTCAAAGCCGCCACATGCGTTATAAGTACCGATTATTTCAAACCAAAAAACTATAAGTATTTAAAGATAATAGAAAACATATTATATTTGTATTCTTTTCTAAAACATCTTTAGCTAAGCAATCTCCTCCTAATCCATATTTCATTTCTTCATTACTAAAATAAATCACTATCTTTAGATTTATAATTGAAGCCTCTTTTATTTCATTTATCAAACTCATAAACATAGGTTAGACTAATGGCGATTTAAGGCAACATTCATGTATCAAGTGAATGATATAAATAATTTTATGCTCTTATTTAAGGCACCTACTTTCTTGTCTTCATTCAACTGTTGAGGAGGCTATAAAGTAAACTATCTAGTTTCAAATCATTTTGTTACTTAACACTCAGGGTTCTAACATTAATTGTTTGAATTGTTAGTAAATCTTTCAAGCCAGTCTCTCGAAGCACTTCATGATACCTACTTCTTCAAAACCAACACTGTGGTTTCACCATAGGAAACCACAAGGGTTGTTGCTGTGACCAGCCTCCGGATGAGAATAAAAGTTTGGGGATAACAGGATTTGCAATATAGTTATATGCACAACGAGAATGAATAGTTGATAGAATATTGAATGCCCTTTTACCATTTATGAGGATCATATATCATCCCTTTCTTTTACCACATTTAATTTGATTCATCATGTCTTCCTAGTCACAGGCGGTTCACTACTACAACATAAGAAAATCATCTCTAGTTTTTTCGGTAAACCTGAAGTCATTGCGATTGTCTCTTGTGTCATTCTGTCGGAGGGAGATTCATATATTTATTCTTAATGAAGATTAATAAATTAGATGTTTTATTGCCTTTACTTTATTAATTATTGACTGTGCACGTGTGCCTTGTCAGCCGCTTTGTAGGATGGTGGTAGTGTTGACGTTGATAGTGTCATTCCTCCCAATGAACGGTCTTTTGTCTACTGGTCAATCCCTTTGTTTTTGTTTCCTTAGTTTACCATATGCTTATGGTATCTATTCTCTCTCTATATTGGTCCTCTATTTCGCATTCTTCTTATGTTGTTGGCCCGTTGGTCCTTCTTTTTAGGTCATTCCGTATGTATTCTCTTGTGCATGTCTTCATCATGACTATTAGGGAACATCATTGCCTTGTTTTTCCGTCTACTAAACTTGAATAATTGAATTCTAGACACTTATGAGGAGAAACTTTGGAAGTTATAGACCATCTTGGTAAAGACGTTGATAGATAATTATAGTACCAAGGTCTTTTCATATTTTTATCCCATTTGTTGCAAATAATAAATGAATAGTGTGTCCAAGGCGAGGGCATACAAAAGGACATTTGTGATTAAAAAAGTCAAAAATATTACGACCGAAATTATAGTGGTTGTAAAATTAGCAACTATCATCGATCTAGTCAAAATATGCATGACCATGTCAACCCAATCATATAATTTTGTCACTAATTCAACTCGGTCGCAAAAATGTCACAAAAAAAAAAAAAAAATATTAAATTAAAAATAAAAATTAATTTCAAACACACAATTTGTGACCGTTTAAATGTGAAAACGAAAAAACTGGGAAATAATGATTAAAAAATTAAAGTTAATTTCAGTTGCAAACCAGTTATAAATTTAATACTGTTTCAATTCACGTGGTGCTTGTACCAATGAGCCACCGATTATTAGGTGCAGAACTAGAGCAATGACTCAAGATATTCTCGAGACTAACAACAAAAGGGAAATGAAGAATTCTCCTGTTTGGGAAGCAATAGCAAACAAGGTCAATCAGGCCCTGCATACAACAATACTCTTAATTCTAACTAAGGCATTCAAGGACGTGAATAAAGAATGGACTAATAAGTCATAAGACAAATCTAGTGAAGGAAGTATATATGACCATGGTAAAGACACTACAAACATAGAAATGTGATGATGAAGATTCTGATAAGGATCCTTCTAAACGATGCACTTATCAGGATTTCACAGGATGTAGCATTGGATGGGAGAAATATGAAATTTCAAGTTATTAGTGCGTTGCTGAAATGTAAGTTGTCATCGATATCAGTGAGTGCTAAGCTGACCAGGATGTCAAATTTATTCTTTATTCATTTATATCTGAGACAATGTTGGTGGACCGCTATAAAGTAAATTAAAAAGGATCCGAAGAAGCTGGTTTATCATGAAATTAAGTTTGTAAGCTAGCAGTATGACTTATTGCTAGTATACCGCTAAGTTCAATGAATTGGCCAGACTATTTCCGTATCTGGCCAATATAGAAGAAAGAAGAATCAAATGCTATATCCAAGCTTTGCCACCCAAGGTCCTTAGCCATGTGAAATCTAATAGACCTATCATATTTGAATCGGTGGAGGAATTAGCTGGGATTGTATTTGATGATGTGGTTAAAATGGAGTTTTTTTAGTGAACCAAAGTGGATACTATCGAGAGCATCAAAGAAGTTTGAGAAGTCAAAGGCTAGTTTTGCATAAAATTAAATCAGCAGAATGTTAGAAATGTAATAGGAAACATTCAGGGGAATGTAGGATGGGCACTAACTTGTGCGTCCAATATGAAAAGTTCGAAATTACTCTCGAGATTGCCCAAAACAATCTACGTGTTACAATTGTAGAGAAATGGTCACCGCGGCAATGATTTTCGAAAGCCAAAGATGGGAAATGGAGGACCAAGCAAGATTAGAAGAAGGGAAATGATAATCCTAATGGCCAAGGTGAGAGCATGCCACGATAGAAGGCAAGGTTGATCCTAATGTTGTTTCAAATATATTCTCAATCAACAATGTCCACTCTTCTTTGTTATTTGATTCTAGTTCTTGTAAAATATTCATATCTGCACCTTTTGTGCTATGTTAAAGACTAAAGTGAAAGAATAGAAAATGCTTTTGAGGTAGAAAGTATCTTTTTGGAGATCCACTAGAGTAACTGAAGCAGTAGATAATTGTTGCATGGAACTGGAAGGCTATAGGTTTCTAGTTAGAATATTACTTTAGACCCTGGGAGGATTTGACATTGTGTTAAGGATGGACTATCTTGTTGCTCATCTGGCTACGATTGTGTGTTAGAGAAAGATTTTTTGTTTGATTGCCTTGAATGGTAGTCCAATATCAATTTATGGTGATAAAGTTTGCAATGTACCATAGGTTATCTCAATTACCTTGCCTTCATACAAGAGACAAGAATAACATCGAAAAAAATTAGAAGACATACTAGTAGTGTGTCATTTCCTAATTGTGTTTCTAGAATATATGTTAGGATTATCATCAACTAAAGAGATATAATTCAAAATTGACTTGGTGCCAAGAGCTTTGCTTGTCGCTAAGGCGCCATACCGATTGGCCCCAACAGCAATGAAGGAACTCATGACATAACATTAAGATCTAGTATATAGAGGTTTCATGAGACTAAACATCTCGTTTTTGGGTGCTTTGGTGCTTTGACTAAGCATGTTGATGTGTATACATTATCACGAACTAGATAAAGAAGAAGTATCCTCTATAGAGGATTGACGATTTGTTTGACCATCTACTTAGAGCAAGTAGGTACTCTGATATCGATTTAAGGTCTAGTACTATCAACTAAAAGTAAAATAGCATGACATTTCAAAAAAAGCTGTGACATCTATCACCTAAATAGGTGTGTTGACTTTGAGTTTGACCTCAAATTTCGACTCTTACCAAAATGTGGACTTTGACTTGGAAGTTGACTTAATATGACTTAAATTGTGATTAGTGCTTTAGATACATGTCGACACGTGATGTACTTGAAATGTGTGATATGGGCCTAGTATAGGCTAATGGGCCCCATACATGATGAAAATGGAATGTTTAACGAATTGGTCTTAACATGATCGTTCCGTGCCTAGAATTAGGCTAAAAACTTAGAAAACATAAAGCAAAAAATTGTTGAAAATGCAACAAAATCTGAACACTATCAAATAAAATAATTTAATAAAAAATAGAATAATTATAACTAATATGTAATAGCATGTTTGAGTTGTAAATAGGCAAAGAATTCAAAAATGCAAAAATGAGACAAAACGTGAGACGTAAGAAGAAAGAGAAAGATGGGATGGGCCAAGGGCTGGGGGGCCATTCCCTTGCCGTTTTGCAGCCATGAACTCCCCAAAGGGGGTTCCTACCTTGATTTTCCTCATTTTCACAAAACTTATTCCCCAAGTCTTGTGTTCTTTAGTGTAACCCTAGCCACGATCACTGTTTACATCTTGTTCATCATCATCATCATCATCATCATCATCATCATCATCATCATCATCATCGATCAAGCCTTCATTCAAGTCCTTTTTGTTTAACTTTTGGTTAATAACTATTGATTCTTATCAATCTCTAGTCATCTACGTATATTCCAGAAAGCAAATCGCTTGTTTCGATGATTTTAGTTCTTATTTGTTTTTGTTCATGAAGTCATTCATTAAAAATCATTTAAATCACCATCTATTGTTCATCTAATCTTAACATTGTGGGTAGATCGTGAAGAAATCACATGTTAGGGGATTTAGATCATCAAGTGCCAGTAAACCCTAGTTTTTAAGATGATTATTGTAATTGTTTACTTTAGTTTGTAATCTATAATACGATGGCCTTTAAGGATAATTGAGAAGAAACCATATTTATAAACACATTGAAATAATGTTAATTGATTGATTGAACACGAATAAGCATGAAAAGGTTTAGATTTTGGCCATTAAACGACAAAGAATGCGAAGCAAAATGTAAAAATAGTATTAAACAAAATCAACGATAAATTATTAATCAAATCCAATTAACAAGTCAAATGGAATACAAAATAATCGCTGGTTGGATTCTTCGGTCAATCATGTTCAAGAATTTTGGAATTGGGTGAAAAGAACAAAGGTTAGGATTTGGATATATTTTTGTCCGGAAATTGATCATTTTGTGTAGGTCCTAACTCGATCATACAAAGTCTAAATAAGTTAAATTAATGTCTAAAAGTGCGTTTGGAGAGTCTTCTAACTAATCAAAGTGGTTGCACCTTAATTTAACATATTATGATCCTCTAAACGCGTTAAACAAAACTAAATGTCAAATCTAGAAAATTCGGGCAGAATGTAGGCCCATGTTCATGAGATCATATCTCACTCATACTTCATCCATTTGAGGTGAGTCTTTCTCTGGAACTTAGTTTAGGCTTTTAGATACTAAACAATATCTAATACATGATGTTTTGTTATCATTTTAATCTTCAAGCAGCTTACAAAAGATTGGTGTGTGTTCAGCTTGACATGCTTAAATATTATAACTAAAACTTGAACTTCAAGATTATTGGATAAATAATTATAACAAGTTGAAAAACATGTATAATGGTGGAGTTCAAGGCGTTTATTAAGAAGAAAACACATGGTTAATTAATCATTGAACTTGAACTAAGGTATGTACAAAATAGGATGTGGACACGTATAAGAATATGACCAGGACATTGAGCTTAAATTGCTCAAGATTGAAAACTTTAAGGATGGACATTGAACTTGAAATAATAAATGAACAATGTTCTTTATTAAAATAAGTATTGATTGGACATTAAGTACCAGACTACAAGAATTATGATCAATTAGATCTTCTAGACCTTTAGTAATTCTATTTTGTATTGATAACTATAGTTACTAGCTAATATAGTGTCACACCCTCGCTAAAGCGGAAACACGAGGATGCGACGGACGGGATCGTCATAACACATTGGGGTTCAAGAGAATATCTAAAGGTATTCTCCGTACATGGGTCATGACGTCGCCCGACACATAGGAACACATGTCAAGGATAGTCACTACCAGAACGTCATACCAAAATGTATAATCATACCAAAGCTCCATACAGAAACAAATCAACACAATTGTCAAACAATAAAAATCTCAAAATCATCAAAATTACAATCCATAAAACCCAACAATCCACAACATATCCCAAAAGTCTCTCGAATGTCTAATGCTCCTAGTGGAGCGGTCTCGTCTAAGTCCACAGCCATACACCTAGACTTCATTACCTGAAAAGACATGCTCTAAAAAGGTCAACATACATTGGTGAGTTCACAGGTTTATAAGTACAAATATTTTGCCGTGTAAAACATGTATAGAAAAAATGTATGTGAAAGAGATACATAGCAGTCAAGATATCAACATAAGTTCGAATGTAACCCAAGTCCAAGACATTCCAAAATTTGCACACAACCGGATTATATTCACCCAAGGGCAAGCCCCGGCCAAGTCGGTCTCGACTAGTATACCGACAACATGGGTGGGGGTGTCAACCCGTTAGTACTAACAATATCTCTCCATAACATCCAAGTACACAAGTTGAAGCACAAGCACAAGCACAAGTACACACTCATGATTGAATATCAAGACTCATACCATGACCCAAACCACATACAATATTTCAAAAGAAAATCAAACACGGCATAGTCCAAAACCATGAGCATGCTTTTCCCCCAAGTAAAATATATCAAAAGGGGCCGTGAAACTCACCTTGAAATGTCACAGTTCAAATTCCACAACACGCAGAGGAAGCTCTAAAAATATATAATTCACACAAGGATTAATATAACACCAAATATCGATGACTAATATGGGTGCAATCCTGTTAGTCCAGCCCTTAACACTAATCAAGGTTTTCCATCGTCACACTAATTAATTTAATTCTTTTGTAAAGAGTTTTAATCAATATTATATGCAAAATTTGTCTTAATTTAGACTATTTAATCCCAACCCTTATTTTTAGGTTTTAACAAAATAATTCAGCATACACATCTGATTGCGCATCAGTCTTGTATAGGCTGTTAGGAGATCGAAACGACCACGAAACATCGCGTACGAGGTGTCATTTGAAAGAAGAGACATTAAATTAACTCCAGAAAAAGAATCAGGTTCATTTGACAAAATATGAGTAAGTTATGACACGAAGAATAAAGACCAATCTGCTGCCCAGATTCGTCAGTTTTGACCTTCAGTTTTGTTTGCTACGTTTGGAGGGCCAAACGATGTCGAAACGGCATGAAACCACTTGGGTTAGTTAGAGGACTCATAGGGCTTAAATTTAGACCCAGATTTTGCCCCAATTGGGCGTGTTTCGACCAATTTATCACACACGAACAAGATGACCCATTTTTCTGACAGCAAGCTGCCCAGATTGTTAGTTTCGCTGTTTCGATTTGTTCAACACATCAATACTTTCAAGGAACAATTCTAGTTATTTCAAAACGTTTTATAGGTCCAAAATCTCGATTAAGGGCAGGTCATCCAAGATTACATCCCAATCTTTTAGATTCGATTACCATACAAGACCAAGGATTAGGGTTTTTACCAAGTGACGAACCCGACAATCGTAAAGCTTAGATCTTCACGATCTAGCACCAAAAACCAAGAACGAGAGATCATTAGATGAAGATTTTGAATATAGATGATGAGTATCATCGATTTTAGAGTGTAACTAGAATTAAACTTCATCAAAAACGAATTTCGCTTACCGTAGCTTTGAAGACGAATGTTTCTAGCCGAGTTTAACGTTCTTGGATGACTTGGTTGCCAAAAACTCGATGGATGCACAAGTGATTTCAGAATTTTTGATGGCCAAGTGGAGAAGAAGAGAGAATTTTGGAGAAGGAGGTGGCTAGGGTTTCAAGTGAAAACTAAAATTTTGTGCAAATGAGCTAAGGCAAAGGGGAATACCCCCCTTAAACCTTGTGGCCGAAACTTGGGAGGAAGAAGGGCCTTCGGGCCCTTGGCCCGTCTCGTGTATTCCGTCATGTCTCGAGCCACGCGTCGTCTAATTTTTACGTTTTCAGATTCCGCGCGCATAACGTTTCCAACGAACTATCACATGCCCTAGGATTTGGATAAATTATATTTTTAGAACCAATTTAAGTTGTTTTAACAGGCTTTAGGCAAAGCCCATGGATATAGAGTTAGTTGGGTTTCGGTGTAATTTCGTGTTTTACTTTTTAGGAAAACCCTTGATTGGGCTCAATAGATAGAACCTCATACGATGACAAGCCCACTAGTCACATTATGATATAGGCTCCAGGCCCATCATAAAAACGTAGGCCCATTAGACCAAAATTTGGGCCCAACAAGAAAAGAACCATAAATCAAGACCTAGCCCCAATAAAGGCGAAAGTCAAAGTCAAAAGTCAAAATTCAAACTAATGCCAAAGCCAACGTACCTATTTTGGTGACGGATGTCACAGTATCCCCCAGTTGAAAGAATTTCGTCCCGAAATTCAACTAGAGTCATCAACTGCACTGCCATCCGCAAATAGGTGAGGGTACTTAATCCTCATTCCGTCTTCTCTTTCCCAAGTAAACTCAGGGCCTCTCCTTGAGTTCCATCTTACCTTCACAATCGGGATCTTGCTTCCTTTCAACATCTTTATTTCCCGGTCCATGATCTCTAATGGTTCTTCGACAAATCAAAGTTTTTCATCCACTTGAATTTCCTAGAGTGGCACATGCAGCGTCTCATCAGCGAGACACTTCTTGAGATTTGAAACATGAAACGTGTTATGTATGCCGTTCAACTCTTGCGGCAATTCCAGTCGATATGCAACAGGACCAATTCGTTCAATAATCTTGAACGGACCAACGTATCTCGGTGCTAACTTGCTCCTCTTGCCAAAATGAATAATGCCTTTCCAAGGTGACACTTTCAATAGAACATTATCCCCAACAGTGAACTCTAATGGCTTCCTTCGATATCAGCATAACTTTTCTGACGGTCTTGGGCTGCCTTCAATCTATCCCTTATCTAAAACACCTTGTCGGTAGTCTCTTGTATAATCTCGGGTCCAATCATCTGACTTTCCCCGACCTCTGCCCAACACACCGGCGACCTGGACTTACACCCATACAATGCCTCAAATGGTGCACATCCAATACTCGTATGGTAACTATTATTGTATGAAAACTCCACCAATGGAAGGTGAGTGTCCCAGTTACCGCCAAATTCAATCATGCAAGCCCTCAGCATGTCTTCCAAAGTCTGAATCATACGCTCACTCTGACCATCGGTCTGAGGGTGATAGGCAGTACTCATGTCAAGACGTGTCCCCAGTGACTTCTGTAAGGATTGCCAGAATCGGGATGTGAATCGTGCGTCCCGATCAGATATGATTGACACGCGTACCCCATGTCTAGACACAATCTCACAGATATAGATCCTTGCCAACTTTTCCATTTTGTAGTCTTCGCGTATAGCCAAGAAATGTGCAGATTTGGTCATTCGATCCACAATAACCCAAATCATATCATGCCCACTACTAGTCCTTGGTAACTTTGTAATAAAGTCCATCGTAATATTCTCCCACTTCCATTCAGGGATTTCAGGTTGCTGCAATAAACATGATGGTCTTTGATGTTCTGCCTTGACCTTCACACACGTTAAACACTTACTAACATATACCGCTATATCCCTCTTCATTCCGGGCCACCAATATAAATCTCTAAGATCGTGGTACATTTTATCCGTACTAGGGTGTACCGAATACCTCGTCGTATGTGCCTCATCCAATACGATCTCCAGAACATTCCCCGTAATGGGTACCCAAATCCTACCCATAAGGTATAACCCTCCATCATCCTTTTGTTCGAACTGTCGGTCCAGTCCTCTCAACCCTTCACTCTATACGTTTGTTTCCTTTATTGCTTCGACTTGAACAACAATAATATGACTCTTAATATCTGAATGAATGGTCATTTGTAGGGCCCGGATGCGTACAGGTTTGACTCTTTCCTTTCGACTTAAAGCATCCGCTACTACGTTTGCTTTACCCGGGTGGTACCGGATTTCACAGTCGTAATCACTAAGCAATTCCATCCATCGACGCTGTCTCATGTTCAATTCCTTTTGGTCGAAATGTGCTGGAGGCTCTTGTGGTCGGTATAAACGACACACTTCGTACCATACAAATAGTGCCTCCAAATCTTAAGAGCAAAGACCACCGCTCCTAACTCCAGGTCATGGGTGGTGTAATTCTTCTCATGATTCTTAAGTTGTCGTGACGCGTATGCAATCACTTTATCTTTTTGCATGAGAACACAACCTAAACCTTGATGCGATGCGTCACAATACACAACGAATCCGTCTGAACCCTTAGGGAGTGCCAATATCGGTGCATTTCACAACTTATCTTTCAATGTATTAAATACGTCCTCTTGTTTAGCACCCCATTCGAACTTTTATCCTTCTGCGTCAGCTATGTGAGTGGTTGCGCAACCCTTGAGAAATTTGGGATATATCGCCGATAATAGCCTGCTAGTCCAAGGAATTGTCTTATCTCTGAAGGCGTCTTAGGTGCCTCCCAGTTTTTAACTGCCTCAATCTTTCCAGGATCCACATGAATTCCTTTCTCATTCACTACATGTCCAAGCAATTTCACCTCTCACAGCCAAAACTCTCACTTAGAGAATTTGGCATAGAGCTTCTCCCTTCCCAATAACTCCAGGATTGTTTTCAAGTGTCCCTCATGATCCTCTTTCGTCCTCGAATAAATCAAGATGTCGTCAATGAATACTATGACAAATTTATCCAGGTAAGGTTTACACACACTGTTCATTAGGTCTATAAATACTGCGGGTGCGTTCGTTAGCCCAAAAGGCATAACCAAGAATTCATAATGCCCATAACGCGTCCTAAAAGCCGTCTTTGGTATATCGTCCTCGTGCACCCTCAACTGCTGATATCCGGAACGAAGATCAATCTTCGAAAAATAGGTTGCCCCTTGAAGTTGATCAAATAGATCATCTATCCTTGGCAAGGGGTAATGATTCTTAATAGTTAACTTGTTCAATTCTCTATAATCTATACACATTCTGAAGGATCCATCCTTTTTCTTAACAAAGAGCACTGGCGCTCCCCACGGCGAATGGCTTGGTCGGATGAAACCCTTGTCTAGCAACTCCTGGAGCTGACTATACAGTTCTTACATTTCTGACGGGGCTAATCGATAAGGTGCCTTAGCTACAGGCATTATGTCAGGCACTAAATCAATTCAGAAGTCCACCTGTCTTGGAGGTGGCAATCCTATCATATCTTTCGAAAGCACCTCTAGAAAGTCCCGCACAACAGGTATGTCTTCAATCTTTATTTCCGCCACTTTCATGCCCATTATGAATTTTTTATTCACTTCAAGCTTCTCTTCATGTACTTCAAGCGTCCTAGCATTTGGTAAGGGTATGCGCAAAATCTTTTCATTGCACATGATTTCAGCTTTATTCTTGGTTAGCCAATCCATGCCCACCACTACGTTGAAACTCCCAAGCCCAAAAGGTAAGAGCTATTCTAAAAGTATGGTCATCTAATATTATAGTATAGTCCCGAATTACAACTATAGTCTCTACTAGGCTACCGTCAGCCAATTCAACTACATAACTTGTTTCCACACTGCTGGGTGTCATAAGTATCTTAAAACACTTCACTAAGCGTTCCAATTGCTTGAAATTGAAACACACAGGTCATGACATCATAGTCGGTTGGTGCAGATTGCACTTATTACTCTCCAGACAAGTGTCGGCATAGCTCTTCGTTTCCAGCACGGCAGCCACATATCCTTTCATGAAGTTGTCCTTCTTGTCTACTTTAACACTTCAAGCTCACCCGTTTCCTTAACATCCTTCTACATCTCACCAGCTTTCTTGAGGGTCTAATACGAACCAACTCATCCACTAAATACAAGTCTTCAGTATTGCACTCCAAATGGTTGGGGTGTAGTAGCGACCACCATTCCACGAACTATAGAACCAGCCTCCCTGATGTACTTTTCCATTCGCTTTGATTTATGTGCCACAAATATGACACCACCTTTGCCAACTTATGGAATTGGTAGGGATAAGCAGCATGACTAGATCCCACCATTACTTGATTCCACAACTAATGATCTATATTTTGTATATTGTCCATGAGGTAGTACCTCTCAGTTATTAATGTTTAGCCCATCCAAAGTCATGACCATGAAAACTTTTCTACTTCATGCTTGAACTTGGATATTCCACCATGTTAGTGCTTTGCCCACTAGTGGCAGGATAACACTCTTTGCATTTTGATTATTAGCACCGATCTTGATGTCCATATTCATTTCTGTTTTCTCAATGCAACGGGTTAGAGCTATTGCTCCAACTTCCTTTCAAACTCTTTTGGCTTGGAAATCATGTACTTCGTGTACATACAACCAATCCTGCCTCCAGTGCCACTTTCTTTCAATTTAACAGTCTCACCATGTCCATCTCTAATCCTCTCAGATCATCACATAGCCCAGTTCAGACACATCCCTAGCATAGCAAAGATGTTTATGTATAGGGTTCCCCGCAGCGTTCCCACCACACCGATGATATACCAAGGATGACGTCTAAACTGGTTACATGACATCCATTTACTCCATCAGTTATAATGCTAGCATCTCTCGACAACCAATGCAACAAGTATTATGATCAGTTTGAACAAAGCAGCATAGGTACAAGGAGTCTCACTTCCCTACTTCAGATCTTCAAAGACCAAGTACACTTTGAACATGTAGTCAATTTCTACGATCACAGAAATAAAAGCAAGAGAAACGTTTCATAGATACTGGGCTAAAATGTCCCAGTATGATTCCATGAATGCTCTAGATCTATTTGTACTTGTGCAAGGATAAATGGGATTGGTGTTTCCACACCATTGATTATCATAATAATAGGAATTCCACTATCCCATGAATAAGATGGAAGATTCGTACTAACTATGACTGTTATCTCATGAAAGGGTTTGCCAGATTTCGCATGCACTGCAAATTGCGATTACGTGTGCACCCGTAATGGTAATTTGCATTGCATGGTCACCCCTAGCTCCTCCTACTAGAGTTAACATTTCTTGTTAAGTACAGAGTGTTATCTAAGATTGGAGGATCAAGGATATGGTCACTAATCGAAGGTTAAGTAACCGAATTTGTGCAGAGGAATCGACTGACAAAGCATTCACTTGGGTAAGGAACCGTCAAAAGAGTCCATTTAGTATAGTTTGAGATCCAATAAAGTAGCCATCTGACCTGAATACGCCATGGCCCTTGTCTGTTGTTGTCATGTAAGCTAGCATGTTCATCTCCCAATAATCAAACCACGAGTTATAAATAGGGCCTTGTACAACATAGATAACACCAGCAGATGCACATAATAAAGCATGGCTTAACAACCAAGGTCCTTTAAAAGAGTCCTTATAGCCGCACTTGTCAATCCAGACCAAATAATAATCAAGCGCATAACAAGAGGACGTCCTTACCTAATGCTTTCTCAAGGCACGCACAGATAATACAATAACCAAAGTTTTCCAAATAAGATGATCACAGATAACACATAAGGTAGGCAACATAGCACAACATATAATACACATAAAACATTCACATGTATAACAGTACACACATAATCCTATGATGCATACTACATGTGGGTACTTAGGTTATAGTCTAGGTCGAATAATCCACCTAATTCTCTATAACCAATGGCTCTGATACCAATCTGTCACACCCTCGCTAAAGCGGAAACACGAGGATGCGACGGACGGGATCGTCATAACACATTGGGGGTTCAAGAGAATATCTAAAGGTATTCTCCGTACATGGGTCATGACGTCGCCCGACACATAGGAACACATGTCAAGGATAGTCACTACCAGAACGTCATACCAAAATGTATAATCATACCAAAGCTCCATACAGAAACAAATCAACACAATTGTCAAACAATAAAAATCTCAAAATCATCAAAATTACAATCCATAAAACCCAACAATCCATAACATATCCCAAAAGTCTCTTGAATGTCTAATGCTCCTAGTGGAGCGGTCTCGTCTAAGTCCACAGCCATACACCTAGACTTCATTACCTAAAAGACATGCTCTAAAAAGGTCAACATACGTTGGTGAGTTCACAGGTTTATAAGTACAAATATTTTGCCGTGTAAAACATGTATAGAAAATTGTATGTGAAAGAGATACATAGCAGTCAAGATATCAACATAAGTTCGAATGTAACCCAAGTCCAAGACATTCCAAAATTTGCACACAACCGGATTATATTCACCCAAGGGCAAGCCCCGGCCAAGTCGGTCTCGACTAGTATACCGACAACATGGGTGGGGTGTCAACCCGTTAGTACTAACAATATCTCTCCATAACATCCAAGTACACAAGTTGAAGCACAAGCACAAGCACAAGTACACACTCATGATTGAATATCAAGACTCATACCATGACCCAAACCACATACAATATTTCAAAAGAAAATCAAACACGGCATAGTCCAAAACCATGAGCATGCTTTTCCCCCAAGTAAAATATATCAAAAGGGGCCGTGAAACTCACCTTGAAATGTCACAGTTCAAATTCCACAACACGCAGAGGAAGCTCTAAAAATATATAATTCACACAAGGATTAATATAACACCAAATATCGATGACTAATATGGGTGCAATCCTGTTAGTCCAGCCCTTAACACTAATCAAGGTTTTCCATCGTCACACTTATTAATTTAATTCTTTTGTAAAGAGTTTTAATCAATATTATATGCAAAATTTGTCTTAATTTAGACTATTTAATCCCAACCCTTATTTTTAGGTTTTAACAAAATAATTCAGCATACACATCTGATTGCGCATCAGTCTTGTATAGGCTGTTAGGAGATCGAAACGACCACGAAACATTGCGTACGAGGTGTCATTTGAAAGAAGAAACATTAAATTAACTCCAGAAAAAGAAACAGGTTCATTTGACAAAATATGAGTAAGTTATGACACGAAGAATAAAGACCAATCTGCTGCCCAGATTCGTCAGTTTTGACCTTCAGTTTTGTTTGCTACGTTTGGAGGACCAACGATGTCGAAACGGCATGAAACCACTTGGGTTAGTTAGAGGACTCATAGGGATTAAATTTAGACCCAGATTTTGCCCCAATTGGGCGTGTTTCGACCAATTTATCACACACGAACAAGATGACCCATTTTTCTGACAGCAAGCTGCCCAGATTGTTAGTTTCGCTGTTTCGATTTGTTCAACACATCAATACTTTCAAGGAACAATTCTAGTTATTTCAAAACGTTTTATAGGTCCAAAATCTCGATTAAGGGCAGGTCATCCAAGATTACATCCCAATCTTTTAGATTCGATTACCATACAAGACCAAGGATTAGGGTTTTTACCAAGTGACGAACCCGACAATCGTAACGCTTAGATCTTCACGATCTAGCACCAAAAACCAAGAACAAGAGATCATTAGATGAAGATTTTGAATATAGATGATGAGTATCATCGATTTTAGAGTGTAACTAGAATTAAACTTCATCAAAAACGAATTTCGCTTACCGTAGCTTTGAAGACGAATGTTTCTAGCCGAGTTTAACGTTCTTGGATGACTTGGTTGCCAAAAACTCGATGGATGCACAAGTGATTTCAGAATTTTCGATGGCCAAGTGGAGAAGAAGAGAGAATTTTGGAGAAGGAGGTGGCTAGGGTTTCAAGTGAAAACTAAAATTTTGTGCAAATGAGCTAAGGCAAAGGGGAATACCCCCCTTAAACCTTGTGGCCGAAACTTGGGAGGAAGAAGGGCCTTCGGGCCCTTGGCCCGTCTGGTGTATTCCGTCATGTCTCGAGCCACGCGTCGTCTAATTTTTACGTTTTCAGATTCCGCGCGCAATAATGTTTCCAACGAACTATCACATGCCCTAGGATTTGGATAAATTATATTTTTAGAACCAATTTAAGTTGTTTTAACAGGCTTTAGGGAAAGCCCATGGATATAGAGTTAGTTGGGTTTCGGTGTAATTTCGTGTTTTACTTTTTAGGAAAACCCTTGATTGGGCTCAATACATAGAACCTCATACGATGACAAGCCCACTAGTTACATTATGATATAGGCTCCAGGCCCATCATAAAAACGTAGGACCATTAGACCAAAATTTGGGCCCAACAAGAAAAGAACCATAAATCAAGACCTAGCCCCAATAAAGGCGAAAGTCAAAGTCAAAAGTCAAAATTCAAACTAATGCCAAAGCCAACGTACCTATTTTGGTGACGGATGTCACATATAGTTTGTAGACTTTTTGGACTGTGCTACAATTAAAGTAAGTTTCACAACCCCTTTTTGTATGTTTTACTTGCGGAAAAAGCATGCTCAAAGGTTTTGGACTATGCCTTTCTTTTTTTGTAACTTATTTTTAGACTTAGGTTGGTGTGTAGTTTGAGTCATAAGATCGAGCCGGATATTCTTCATGAGTATGTGTTCTTGTGCTTAGCCTGGTGTTCTTATCATGACTATGAAACTCTGGTTTGGGAGTCTTTGAGAGTTATTGTTAGTACTAATGGTTAACACCCCCATTCTCATTATCAGTATGCTAGCTAGGAGTGACTTAGCCTGGTCATGGCCTTAGGTGAATATAATCTGGTTGTTTTGAATTTGGACTTATACGTGGGTCATGTTCATCATTAATATTGGTCATTAGCTTATGTTGGTATCCATGACTTCTTATGTTCTCATTCACACACAATTATTATACTGGACTTACATACTAATTTATTATGATTATTTAAACCTATGAACTCACCAACATATGTTAACTTTATTGAGCATGACGTTTTACGTACTAAAACTTGAGTGCTTGGATTAAAGGACAATTAGTCGAGTCCGCTCTTACCAGAGCATTAGACAATTGGATTGGTTTTGGATTATGTTGTTTCATATTTGTATAGATTTTATGTTGGTTAGAATTGTTTATACTTGTACTTGGTTGTTCTAGTTTGAAACGTGTTGATTTGTAGTGCATGTATGGAATGATGTTATGGTATTGACTATTTTTGGCACTATTATTTTATGGGTCAGGCTACGTGATGATCCATTGGCAAATAATTCATTTACTGAATCACTTACACCCCTAATATGTTATGACAATCCTATTCATCATAACCTCGTGTTTCTAGAATCATGGGGGGTGTGATAGTTTGTTATCAAAGGTATTGGTTATAATGAATAAGGGACCGGTTGCGGTTCAAACAACAGTTTCACAGTTGGAGATTATCAACTAAACACACTAGATCAAATAGGGAACCAGGCAGTGAAACAATGAACAACAAGTAAGAACACTCAAGAACAGAAAGACATGTTTTCAAGGATGATTTATATTGCTCTCATGTGTTTACAAGTATTGTAAAAGCTTAGTCCTTAGAGTGATACATGAGATACTTTATACTACAACCTACATCCAGCCATACTTCGAACGCTAGGTCGACACTAATCTTGATAACAAGATCAATATAGAGTGAAAAGACATATTTCCTTTTGATTTGTGACTCTGATAGGCCATAGCTCATATCCTATTATAATACAATAAGGATAAAAGAACTAAAGTAGGAAATTATAGAAAAAAGACCATATTGTACAGTTGACAAAGTAAAATCGTAATCACCAACTTATATAAGTTGGTGAGTCTTTAGAGCTGACAGCTGAAAGGTCTTGTACTTTTGTTAAAAGTCTATCAGAGTGTGTTTCTTCCAAGAATTCAGACATTAGAAGAATCACAAGTCTTCTTAGTCTTTGAAAGAGTTCAGTCTTCAAGCTTTGGAAGACTTTGTCTATAAGATTCGGAAGACTTCACTTCGACTTCAGAAGATTTCTGTCTTTGGCTTCGAAAGATTTGACACTTAGTTATTTTCTTTGTACATAGTCAAATCTTCCAAAGTACTTTCTTCGTTGTACTTCATTGCATGTTGAGAGATCTTTGGTTAGCATCAACCTTTAAGATAATCATCTTGATCTTACACACTCCCCCTAGGATGATGCTACCAAAACTTGAAGATTACTATGAATTTGGATCTTCTACTTGGTTAAATCCATCAGATTCAGAGCCATTCCTCTCTTCATTTTCTAGTCAGGATTCTTCAGGATTGTGTAGTATCTCTTCATGTCCAAGAGATCATGCTCAGGCAGGTCAAGTATGTTTTGCTAGAAGAATATTTTTTGACCTCCTTGATTATTTATGACAAACCATATGTATGGGTTTGGAGAATACAACCAAGATATGATGGGTCTATTAGCAGCTAGAGGCTTTACATATAAGTGAGTTAGTTTAGCAGCCTCTTTTGGTTGACCCTCAGGATGTTCTGACTCATCTTGAGTTGTAGAGGTGGATGCCTTAGACTTCTTCTTCTTTCTTGACTTCACATCTCTTCTAATGGCCATCCTTTTCCTCCTTCTATATTTTAACTGAGAAGGTTGGTCTTGATCATCTTTTCTTTCTTTTTCTTCTTAGTTTGGTCCTTCCTCTTCACTTGTTCAGAAGAAGGTTTAGGACCTTGCTGTGGGTCAGAAGATGAAGCTGGCAGTGGATCAACAGTAGATCTTGGTTCTGTTATCTGTTGGGGTTGAACCTTGACCTCAGCTTTAGGTGCAACTTGACTTGGAGGAGAATGCATGTCTTAAAGCTCACCCCTTTTGATATTCTACTTGATCACCCTGATATGCTCATCCATTATGGATATAGACATAGGACCAATCCTCCTACTGGAGAACCCATAAAACTTCAAGAAGCTTGCCATCTTTTTTTGTATTCTGACTTCTTCTTGTTGGCTTTGATGGTGGCCTTTGATTTTTCAGCTTCCTCCCTCATCTTTCTCTTAGAAGCTTTTCTTTCTTTGAGAACTTCTTGTTCTAGCTGCTTAAGGTACTCAAAATCTATGTAATCATAAGATAGAGGGAGTAAAGCTTCTACATTTGTAGAAACCTATGGCACTCAAGTAGGTGATCATGTTCTGTCTATCATGTTCTTTGTCTACTTGAGTTTCTTCCTTTACAACCACAGTTTCCACCTCAAGCACCTCTTAAATAAGGGAGAGGACAGGAGCTTGATATAATTTTCTTTTCTTTCTTTCTTCTTTCTTTTTGAGAAACAAAGCAGCATCCGCAGCCTCCTTCCTTTCTCTAGACACCTCTGTGTCTGCCAGTTCAGTCAATACATCCAAGGGAAGAGAGATGAGATCATCCACATTGTAATTCCTAGTTCTCAGGTAGTTCAATCTAGCTGCTTTTAATTCATTTTCTTGAGTGTTTTGCCTTTAAGCAGCCCTGATTGTAGCCTGCATGAAACTAGGATTCTCTCTTTGTCTTTCTTCCCTTGCTTCCCTATTCCTCTCCCTTTTATCCTCACCAATCTCCTCTGTAGATAGAATCTTCTTTGCCTTGTCAACCACTGGCCTGTGTGACTTAGGGAGGAGAGAGCTTTGGCCTTCTTGCACTTGTTTTTCATTGGAGCTCTGGCCAGGAAGAGCTTGTGAGACACCTTCACCTAAGGCTTTTCCTTCATAGCTAATCTTGGGGTTCAACTCAATATCCAGTTGGCCAATTGTTTTTCCTGCTAGCCTTTGTCTGTAAATGTTTGTTTTCTTTTGAACTCCTTAGACACTCTCCTTTGAATCCTCTCTTCTAACTTGTCAGCATGTCTGTTTTGACTTGGGTTGACAAATGGCAGGGTTACTCGAAGAAAGCTTTCATAGAATCCAAGGTTGTAATTGTTGAAGATTTCTTATTCGCCCAGGATTCTAGAAAGCAGCAAGGCCCTTGTTTTAATATAATACCTCCATCCTATGGTTGGATTTACAGCAGGATTGGATGGAGGTGACATGGCCTTTGGTATAAAACCCTCCTCAAATAGGTTTTAAAAGATGGCATCCATATTAATATGGGCCAGAGGAGGTTGTTGAGTCAGGACAATTGCTAGTGAGGGTGGTGTATCCTCAATGTCCATCCTTTGGGCAGTGCTCCCATGTCCTATGATTGTAGTAACTTTCTCCCCCTTTTTGGTAGCATCACTTACCTACAAAAGTGAGCTAGAGGTTAGGTCCACTACATCTATAGGTTCTTGTGTCCATGATTGAGCATTCCTGGCAGGCCTCTTAGATAGCTTATCCTTGAGATTGGTGATCTCAAGTTGCTGATTGAGCACCTGCCTTTGTAAGGTAGCCACTTGAGATTCCAAGTGACTAACCTTTGAAACAAGGTATGTGCATGTAGCTATCAATTCTTGCACCTTTTGTTTCACGCTCCCCTTATCTTAATTAGAAGAGTCATGGGGGATGAGAGTAGATAACCAAAGTCATCCTTCTCACCACCAGATGTTTGTTCTTGGTCTCTGGATTTCCCTTGCTCTGTGAAAGTTTCATAAAAAGTGCCAATAAGTTGGGTTGCCATGGTTGAGGTCTGAACGAAGTAATCACTTACAAAAGTGAGAGTCTCTTCCACATGGACCTCTTGAACATGTTAAGAGAGGTCCATCTCAGTAATGGTGGATGATCGAGGCTAGACATGGGAGTCAGGATCTCCTTGAATAGGGGAAGAGTATAGAGATTCATGGTACTCATTGAATCCCATGTCTTTATCATCATAGAATTCAAGGCTGGGAAGTGTTTGGTTGAGATCTAAAGGCTGGGGATGGTAGCTTTCCCCTAAAGGTTAATCATTTAAGTGTTGAGACTAAAGATGATGGCTTAAGGCTGGGGTTTTGATCTCATCAGGCTGAGCATGAGGAACCTTAGCACTGATACTTGAGGGAATGGGAGTGGTTTGCTCCTTAAGAGAAGTGGGAGCTCTTATTTCCACTTGCTCTTGTATAGGTGTGTATACGGGGGCCTGCTCAATTTGAATAGACTAAGCAAGGGTTCGTATGTTTTTATAGTGTAGGTGATGGAGATTTAAGGCTGTGTAGGTCGTGGTAAAGAAGGTACGGGTTCAACATTGGCTGGGATTGCCAAGTCTTCACCTTGAGCAAGTTGCTCAAACATTTTGGGGACAATGGTTGTTTCTACCCTGGAAAAACCAATAGTATTTTTGCTTATTATTTTAACAATGTCAGGATTTAAGTTTGCAAGTATATTTGTGCAAACAAATTGAGAGTGCCTAAAATTGATCCCCTGGACTATTCCATGAACTATATAGGATAGGTCTTTTAGAACTTGGTCCCATCCTTTATGCTTGTTAGATAATGAGTGGATGACCACATGGAGGAGGTATTTCCATTGTGAAGATAGCTTTCTCTTCCTGAAGGTTCTGACTGTGTAGTCACCTTTGTATCCCATTTGATGGAATGATCCATTGATTTCCTCCTTGGTGAAGGACAGCTCACCATCTTTATCATCCAGCTGTAGATGTTGGTTTATGGAGGCTGGAGTGATGAAAACTATCCTCCCTTGCACTGAAGCTAAGAGTGCCTTCTCACCATCCATAATAACTTCCTGGCAAGTCCTCCAGAACTCCAAAAGTTGATCTTCGTAGAGTGGAGGGTCAATGGTAAGGGTGGTAAGGTAGGAGTGTGAAAGAAAGTTGAAAATATCTAAAAAACCAGGGTCTTTTTAAGTATTTAATAGAGCGACTTGGTTGTGTTGCCTGTGTGGTTACATGATGAAGGCTGCTTGCTGGTTTTAGGGTTTATGGTTGGCCATTTTTAAAGCTTTTAGGAGAGAGATTGGGAGAAGAACAAGGGTTTGTTGAAAAGTTTAGGGCTTGAAAGATTCAGATGAAGAAAAAGAAGAGAGAGTGAGACCCGTTGGAAAGGCTATTTATAGGCTTGAATTTGAGAAAAAGTTATTGCGAAAGATAAACTTTGAAATTTGGATGTGGGTCCCACCTCTGAAAAAGTTCCTAAAAGAGTAGTTATCTCGGAAGTTTAAAATCTTCCGAAGGTAATTTGTCTGCGAAAGTTTAAAGAAAGGATCCGAAGCTAAATTGACTTCGAAAGATATTCCTTAATTTGAGAATAATTGGCAGATTTGGTTTCAAGACTTGATTGCTTTTGGAAGAAAACTGTCCTTCAAAACATATAAGTACTTAGAAGCAGACTTAAGCTTCGGAAGATAATCCGAAGTTAAATCCCTTAGTAAGTAGTTAATATCTTTGAAGACATCATTTTCTTGCGAAGTCAAATCAATTTCTTTCGAACCAAAGTCTGTCCACACTTCTTAAAATTCTATGAACTATTTACTTAGAAAAATTCCTTCTAAGATTAACAAGGCTTATATGAGTGATAAATTAGAAAATAGTAAAGACACACACGTTTTGAAAAACAATTTTGAAATTAATTTAAGAAAATCCACTCAAAGTTAATCATCCCAATAGATGATACAAGATATTTAAAACTATGTTCATCAAATGCTTTTGGGAACATATCAGCATATTGTTTATTTGTGTTAACTTTGACCAGTTTAATCAATCCTTTTTCAAAATTATCTCTAATCAAATGATACCTGATATTAATATGCTTTGTCTTTGAGAGCTGTGTTGGATTCTCTGTGATTGTGACATCTTGGGGTTGGCTTGATATCTTGCACATATACATGTTGCAAACATGATATCAGGCCTCCTAGTTTTTAGGTACATAAGAAATCCAATCATAGCCCTATATCAATGTTCATCAACACACTCCCCCTCAAGATCGATCCTAAGGAGTTGTTTCTAGTATGGGAGTCTTAGCAACCTTATAATCAGCTAGATGAAATCTGGTTAGTATTACTGTACATACTTTGACTGGCTTATGAAGATGCCATTGTCAGCTTGCTTCACTTGAATTCCTAGAAAGAAATTGAGTTCTCCCATGGCACTCATTTCAAGTCTATTCATCATCAGCTTCTCAAACTCTTTGCAGAGCTTTTCATTAGTTGACCTAATAATAATGTCATCAACATAAACTTGAACCGACATCATTTCATTCTCTGTTCTTTTGATGAAGAGTGTGATGTCAGTAGTAACTCTTTTGTAACCATGTTGAACTAGGTACCATGATAGTGTCTCATACCACTTCCTTGGTGCTTGATGCAGCCCATAGAGAGTTTTGTCAATCTTGCAGACATAATCAGGATGGTCTGGATCTGTAAACCCAGGTGGTTGATAGACATACACTTCTTCATCTATCACCCCATATAGAAAAGCACACTTGACATCAAGATGGCAGACCTTGAAATCCTTTGATGCAACAAAAGCAAGGAATATTCTTATAGCTTCAAGTCTTTCTATAGTAGCAAAAACATCTGTGTAGTCAATCCCTTCCTCTTGAGTGTACCCATAGACTACCAGTCTTGCCTTGTTCTTGATGACAAGTCCTCTATCATCTTTATTGTTTCTAAATACCCATTTGGTTCCTATTGGCATCTTCCTAGAAGGAAGAGGACATAGGTTCCAAACACCTTGTCTTTTGAATTGAAGCAGTTCCTCCTGCATTGCTTCAATCCATCTTCCATCTCTTAAAGCTTCATCTACTTTCGTTGGCTCAATCAGGGATAAGAAGCAGGAGTGCAAACAAATATTTTGATCATGGATTTGTCCTCTTGTTCTTACCCCAGTTTCAACTTCACCAATGATGTTTATGGTCGTATGTGACTTGTGGATTCTTAGCTGAGGAATCATAAAAAGTTGATTTCATAGATCCAAATTGAGAAATTTAGATCTGGTAATTAAGTATCACCTACCACATCTGGGACACCCATCAAGTATGACTTGATCTAGAGAGTGTGTAACATCATTGATGTTGTCTTCAGTGGAGTGGTTGTCAGTATCAAGATATTGTTGATCACTTTCACCATCTCTATTTTCTCTTGCATTGTAGATCCCTTTATTTGAGTTGGATGGAATTGGTTGGCACCTCAGATGTATCAGTAGAAGAATTTGTTATATTTGTGCCGAAAGGATTTCCACTTGCAGTGTTTGTTACGACTAGTGCTGAAGAGATTTGATCATTTGGTCTTGTCAGCTCAAATCTTGGATCAGGATCTTCTGCAGATATATTACCTGTTGTTCCTTTTTAATGTTGAGCTTACTATTTGTGACCCTGCCCCTTCTAGTAATGTAACCTCCTGGTTCACCTCGAAAAGCAACTGGCCGTCCATCAAGATTTTCAAAGTTTTGATGCAAAGAGCCATTTCTAGTCATATGCCTGGAACAACCGCTATCAATGATCCATACATTACTTTTGGTCTTCAGCTCTTCCTCTACATGAATAAAGATGATTAGCTATACTTGGAAACCCAAGCCTTGCTGGTCCTAGGCTTATCAAGATGAACTGAAGATAGTTCAATAGTTATTGATCCTATATGCAAGCTTTGAGGATCCTTGGCTGTTGTTGATGAAGAAACTTTAGTCACATGGCCTTCCTTCATCTTCCACACCATCTGTGGAAGATTAGAGTTGGCTTTCAAAACTTCAAAAGTTTTATGACATCGGAAGTTTTGGAGACTGAACCTTCGGAAGCTTTTGCATCCACTACAGCAGGCTTCACTGCTTCGAAAGCATTCCTTTCTTTCAAGACCAAACTTGCTTCTAAAGATAGTTTTCCACCTATCTTCTTTTGGGTCACCTTGATGCTTCTGAAGGAAAATGATTTTCCTTCCGAAGCTATTTTCTTTTTCTTCTAAGAGGTCTTCTTCTTGCTCATATGGATGGTACTCTTAGGATTGTAAATGCTATCCTTAGCATAATGAGTTATACCACCACCATGAAACATTCTATAGGCTCTCTTCTAAGAGTCTTGTCCTGAGTAGAAGGTTTGTCTTGAGCCTTTTCCAGCTCCTTCTTCATCTTGGATGATGTAGCATGCTTCTGAAGGTGAAGCTTGTCTTTGGAGTTGGATGGTCCAGCCTGTGCAGCAGTGGTGCACATTGGTTCAACCTTCTTCTCCTTAACAGGATGGCTTAGACTTGAACTAGGACTCTTGGTACAAGACTCCTTGGTTAAGTCTTCTGTCTTCCTTACCTCAAACCCAGTGAGATGAAAACTTGTTTTTGCCTGGTGTTGAAGGTGGGCTTGATCTCCTGCACTTTCTTTGATCTTCTTTTTGCAGCTCTGATCAAGTTTTTTCTTATAGACTTGGCCATACTTGGTCTCTTCTTCTCTTCACGAATATAGTGACCCTTCTTAGAGTGAACCTCTTCATTCATTTCTGGTTCACCCTTCACTATATCCTCCTCCTCAGTTTCATCTTCATCTTCCTTTAGGATTGGATCAATAGGAGGCAGCTTATCTTCACAAGTTCCACACCTTGATTCTCTAATTGATAGTAGTGTGTATGGAGGAGCTGTAACACCTGGAAATTTCAGAAAAAAGAAAAGTAAAGTAAAGTAGCAAACAGGAAGTTATTTTAAAAGCAAAGGGTTAAAAGCATGGAAGGGCCAAACTTGCACATAGTGGGGTTTAAAAGAGGTATGGCCTCCCATAACCTTTTTTCTCTCCTGCAACCCTCGGTTCTAGAGAGAGAGAAGCTCTCAACCGGTTTTAGTGAGAGAAAATGGAAGAAAATCTTCAAAAGGTAAGATTTCAACGTGTTCTTCTCGGTTTTCAGCTGGGTTTGAGCTTCTGGACCGAGTTCCATATGTTTAGTGCTCGTTTTCGTGTGTTTTAGGTGCTGGAACTTCAAGTGGATTCTCGGGTTTGAGGTGTTCTACTCGAAAGCTGTTCAAGGTGAGCTCTAGATCCCCTCTTTTACTGGTTTTCTATGTTTTTGGGGCTGTTATGCATACTGGGCAGAAGATTTTTCTAAACCAAACCATGAATTTTAACATGATGTGCGACTGGGTGTTGTTGGTATATGTTTTTGGATGTTTTTCTAAGATGTATATGATGTTTAGTATGTTCTAAGTGTTTAGCATGCTAGATCTGTGCTAAGAATGTGTAAGAATGAGGATTGGGAACTGAATATAGCATAAGCTGCAACTACAGTTTGGTTTAGTTCATCCGCATTTAGATTTGAATATTCGCAAAAGTGTTTTGTTCATGCGCATTTGCTACAGTGTTCAGGCGCATTTGCTTCAGTCATCCGCATTTGGTTCATGCGCACTCCCTAGACACTTAGAATATTTTCTGAAGACTTTCATTTGTTTTGTTCATGCACATTCGCTACAGTGTTCATGCGTATTTGCTATAGTGTTCATGCGCATTTCTTTGGGACACTTAGAATATTTTATGAGTATGTTCATCCGCATTTGTTCATCCGCATTTACTTTGTTCATCCGCATTTGTTAAGTTCATCCGTATTTCTTTTGGGACTTAAGAATTTGTGAAATTTGGTAAGTAGAGCTTAAGTGTTAAGAAATGAGGTTTTATGGTGGCTTATGCTTGTTTATGGTATGTATGCATTGTATGATGGTGATTGTTCTATATTATGTATATGATGTGAGTTTACATGGTGTGTTATGCTTATGTACGTAAAGTATTATGTAAGGAATGTGAAAGATAACGAATGATGAAAATGGATAATGAATGATGGAATCCTTTTCGCTTACCCCGGTACTTTATTTTGCTTCGTGCACAATGTATGGAATGTATCTGCTTCGTGCAAAATGTATCTGCTTCATGCACAATGATTAAGGGTTGTTTACAGGCCCCGATAAAGTACCAGCTTCGTGCACAATGTTGGGGGTTTAGCTTGTGGCAGGATTAATAAAGAAAGTAATGACGTAAATGAATAAACGTATGAAAACGAATGATGATGAATGATGATGAGGATAATAATTATTATCTAGATGTACGTATGATGTGTGATCACGAACGAAAGTAAAGGATATGTTTTAATGTAACGCAAAGTATTTTATTATTAAACTAGAACTCACTCAGCGTAGCTGACTTTTTGTATGTATAATAGTTGGCAGGTAACTGTTTGATGCTGAGGAGGTGCAGGCGTGGATGCATAAGCTACTGGGAATGTTTTGAGTCTGGCATCCATATTTTGAGATGATATCGTATTAATACAATTTTTGATGATGTAATTTAATGATATGATGTATTGACATGTTTTTAATTATTAATGAAAAGTTTAAATTTCCGCTGCAAAATGATGAATTTTATATGTTTTATGCGATGATTGACCAGCTGTAAGCGTCCCGGGAACGGGGCCTTACAGGAGCCATTTCATTTGATCCAAGTCCCTGCCTATTCTTGTAACAAACTTTTTCATGCAAGGATGAAGATATAATGTTCTTGAAGGTTTCCTCTTTAAGAACACATTCTTCTGCCTTGGCTTTGCTGATCACAAGCTCAACCTGGTATTCTATCAACCATTGGTAGAGGTAGAGGTGTTAGTGGTCATGGTGGTGCCATAGATGGTAGAGGTAATGGTGCACAGAAAATGTTAGAAACAATGAGGCTTGTAACCCTAACATTTCCCAGATTATTTCTCAACAATTGGATGATCTAAATCCTATAATAATTACTCAAATGAGTAACAACATCATGAATAATGGAGTAGGTATAGGGGTGGTAGCAACGATGGAAATGAGAATGGAATTTGGAATGAGGAAGACAATGGAAACAATGGAGGTGGAGATGGAGCAAATGGCGGCGCGACACCGGTAGGAGCTAGAAATGATAGGAACGATATGTGGTGGAAATCTGTAACAACAGGATTCTAGGTCCTACTTTAAATCTTAATATAATCTGGCAGTATTTCATTTAATTATTAATATTATTTTCTTCTTCCATGTTAATTGTTTACATGCTTAATTGCCTTAGAAGATTCTATTATATCTTTTATTACTCTAGAAATTATTAAGTGATTCTAGAAAATATTATATCTATGCTAGAAATTAGAGTTTTAATTAAAACAAATATATATGTGTGTCTACACAATTTTCGGCCATGAGTATACAAGTATACATAATACTTGCAAAGTTTTATAAAAATACATCACTAGCACCTTTTATTTAAAACATAAACTTTATAAAAAACATAATAAAATAAAAGAAAACCCCTCCCCATTTGAAATCGGCCGCCCCCCTTCCCACCAATCCCACACTCTCTTGATTCTACAGAAACTCCTAAAACACACCACCCTTCCCTTTTCTCCATACATGCAACCATCCCATCCTTCCATCTCTCTCTCTCTATCCACGAATTCTCTCTCTCTCCTCTTCAAAATTCTGCAACTTCTTCTCCATTTTCAGTAAGAATTCGAAGGCCTTCTTCATGCACAACATCGAATAGGAGCAAAACCAAGCAAGAAGGTGACCTAAAGTGAAGTTTCTTGCAAGGATTTACAAGATTCAAGAAGTTCCTGCTCCAACTTGAGTTCAATAGCCCTTCTACTCCTTGAACCAGTCTAAAAACGCAAAACTTCCAAAGTGTAAGATTCAACTCACCCGAATAAAGCCATTCTTATGATTTTCTCCACTTTTCTACCATAAATCTCACTTTTCTTGTTCAAAACAGAATCTTGCAGCCATATCACTGGTTTTTTGAGACTCACGATTTTACAAAAGGTATATTCTAAAGAGTGTATGTGAACCAAGGGTTGGTGCACCCGATTTCACCCCGAAAACCCTCTTTTTTATGAGTTTTAGCACCAATAACCCACTTGTTTTGAAAATCCCCTCAACCTATGTTAAAATCTGCCCAAAAACAGTTTATGAACATCCTTATAATCTGTATTAAAAGTTACAAAAAGATTTGCTGACGTTTATGCTCAAGCTATGATGATTACACATGTGCAAATGATGTAAAACACCCTCTAAAAAGCAACAACGGTGCTATGTATGTAAAATCCATGATCTAATATTCATTTCCAGTGGTTTAGTGATATTAAATGTATAAAAATTTGTGGTGTTTTCTGGATATGTAAAAAGGATGGAAAAATAGACTTAATGAGCTTATTTAGTGACCCGAAAAGTGGTAAAATCCAAAGATATGACCAAATCTTAAAATATTTAAAGTTTAAAATTTTCCAGGCCCTAAAATAAGTATTTTAGTTTTAAAATTAGAATTTGGTGAACTATTGGGTTAATATGTGATTTCTATGAATTCATTAACAAAAATAAGCCTAAACCGAGAGATTTTTAGATAAAATTTTAAAAATAGTGTGACAAGCCTAAAACCAATAAATTCATGTTATTTCAGTAATTTATAAAACCCCAAGATGATATTTTGGTGGAAAATTGAAATAAAATGGATTAGGTTGTTCGGTTTCGGGTAAAAACTGGTTTTAACGGTTTATTGTAGAAACGAAGCTTTTTGCTAATATGGCTCGAAAACTTATTTTAAACAGATTATAGAGATTTTTAGAAGTCCTTAGAAAGTAACACTTGAGTATTATGAGTTGAAATTAAAATTTCTAAAACTAGATGCTAAATTGTCGGTTTTCCAGATATCAGTAACTAAAAATTGGTGTTTTAAATTCCTCAAACTAAATTCTAGAAATATGACGTTTAAAAAGGCCTAAAATAATATAAATACCCCTAGGAACTAGTAAGGGCCATATTTGGTCAAGAAATGAAAGAAAGCAAACTTTTGGGTCAAAATTGTAAATTTTGAAACTGGAGGGACCAAAGTGTAAATTTCGTAAATATCACTGAATTTAAATCATTATATGACCAGAAGCTTTTGGTAAACTTAATGTTATATTAATAAGTTAGTAAAAATCATAAACACTTGTCATTCATATGCCAAAACCCTAACTTTCCTAAAAAGAAAATTTTTTGACGCAAACTCCTAAGAAACGAAGCCACAAGAACTTATGACCATAAAATGAACCTAGTTACACCTACAATAGTCTAAGAACATATAGCTTACTACTTGTATCTTGATGATAGGGTGCTAGGACTCGGACTTGTTGGTACTTGAGGGACTTTTATTTGATTCTAAGGTGAGTTTTAGTGTTCCATTTTTACTACTATTTTGGGATGAAGCATGCTATGTTTGAACTAAAATCATTTATGTGCTATTATGTGATACTTATATGTTGTGGTTAATGTTAGAACCTGCACTTACTTGCATCACAATCATTAATTCTTGGGGAACCGCTTGTTTTATTTGGGTAGATCTACTTGGAGAATCCCCCACACACAGTGCCTTTCGTCATAACCCAATGACATAATAGGAAGGGTACCACACTGAGATCCTGCGGGGTCGTTTGTGTCATGTGACAGGTTTTATAAGATACTATGGTGTACCACTCGACAGGTATGGTACACTGTTTGAGGCTCAGTTCTCCCTATGGGTTAACCGGTAATAACATAAGTTTAGAAGAGGCTAGCCGGGACTGAGTGAAGGGTTGATTGTGACCCCTACAACAGTGATACTTAAGTTTTTAAAATTAACTTATGGATTCTAAAGAGTCCTTTTGTTTTTAAACTTTAAGCACTTGAACTCACCAACTTTATAGTTGGTACAAAATCTTTTTGAGCATGTTTCAGCTAACCCTTGATGGAAGCTTGGATTACATTGGAAACCTTTTATGGATGACCTAGCACTATGACTACCAATGGCATTACTTGAAAATTAAAACCTTATCAGACAATTGGATTGATGTTGTTAAAATTATGGATATTTTGTAATGGGTGTTTCTTTATGTTTGGGCACGACTTTCATAGCCCGGATTTGCTATTTAAATGTAATGCCATGTGATTTCTCCCCTTGCATGCTCTTGAGATACTTAGTTTCTGCTGCCATGTATTTTGCCAGTCTGTGACGTCCCACCCCCTTTGGGCCCCGGGTATGACAAATTGGTATCAGAGCCAAAGGTTGTAGAGAAGTCGGGAATACCTTAGTTGACCCTAAGCTACAACCCTGATACCTTAGGACTGTCCTTGTTCCGGGATGTGTTGGAGTGAACGGGTTGGGTAAATTGATGATTACACCTAATCAATGTAATCATGAATTTACCGGACGCGTAAATTCCAGCATACCCCCCGCACCCAAGTGATGATAACGTGTTTCTTATAATGGGGTAAATGATTTGGGAAATGTTTTTGTGTAGTCTAAACTTTCATGCCTGTTGTAACCTACATTGTTACTGATTATAGATACTACTGTCATCACTACTACTATTATTACTATTATCAAATGCTATCATTATTATTGTCATGAGCTATGAGAAACCAAATTACTCATGATAATTTTACAGGATTTCAAGATTATGGCGGACAATGGAAAAGAGCCTGCATACCCAGCCGACGAGACTGACCCAGTTGGAAGGCTTAGGCGGGCAACGCCTCCGTCATAGTACGAGGAGTACTTACGGAGATGCAGTCATCCTGGATGGATTTCGGTGACATCTGATGACAAAGAACCCTCGGAAGACTCTTCACCATCATCCCAAGAGAGAAGCAGAACCCGCTCCCACTCATCGCACGTCACTGCACTTACTCACTCACCTATCCCGCCTATTAGGAATAGGGGTGCTCGTTTCATTACACGACCGCATAAGATTACTAGGCTAGGAGCCTCTGTTTCCTTTAGGATGCCGCCCCCTCCACCTCCTCCTGCGATGGCTCCCGCACAAGCACCTCCGGTGATTGACCCGCCCAGACGCCAACTGTGTGACGAGTATTGGATGTCGCCCAGGCGTAGCATGTATGACAGCCCGAGTGTTCTTGTTGGAGACCCCTACTCCCAGTCCAGCCATCGGGCTAGTGATTTTGGTCCGTCAGACCCCATACTAGGTGATATACTTAGGACTATTCAGCGTCACGAGGTGACTCTTCAGCACGCCACGCGGACCTCATAGTCCGCCCAGTTCCAGGCAATGATGGCGTCTCATGGTGTTCAACGCTTGGAGCAGAAGCAGAAGAAGAAGAATTCGGGCTGGTTTGGGTGGCTAAAGAAGAAGTGGCAGTGATGATGGGGGTGATATCCGATTGTTTGGCTTTGGCTTCAAAACTATTTGAAGAAACAATTTATTTATCTCAGACACTATTATTATCTTATGGGGGTGATGGCACCTTTCAATTTGTGATACTATAACACTACTACTATTTTTCTTGATTGATGCTACATTTAACTATTTATGAATTTTCTCTTATGATGCTAACCTTTGTAGGGTGCCTAAAATGGGAATATGCAATAGTATATTTCCTAGAAATTAATCTTGTTGCCTCATAAAAATTGTTAACTCCATGTTACTCGAATGAAACAACTATACATGTCTTGTAGTGTGTTATAGAAATTTTCGTGTGTTTGGTGATGTGATTTATAGGAGTAAAAATCAATGTAACAAGATACTTGAAACCAATTTATGAGACACTAAATAAGTTTATCTATGTTGACACTAGAATGCCACCTAGACGAGGAATTTGTGGGGGAAGAAATGAGGAAGCTGGACGAACTAGGAACCAGGGTGGAAACCAACCACCTACTTCACCAGAAACCCCACATGGAGAAAATGTCAATCTTGAGAATGAAGAGAGAATCGCTAACCTAGTGGCTTGGCAAATCACTAATGCTATTCCAACCATTATCTCCCAGATCAACGCAGACCGGGGAAATGCAACTGGAAGCAGAGGACCTGGAAATGATGAAGGCAACATTGATGAGGCTGAGGGATAAGGAATGGATGTTCCTACAAAACCTTCATGGCTTGTAAACCAAAGGATTTCTACGGCACTAAGGGTGCAATTGAGACTTACAGGTGGTTAGATGAGATTGAATCCGTATTGGACATCAGTGAGTGCAAGACCGAGCACATGGTAAGGTTTGCCTCTCAATCTCTTAAGGGACCAACACTGGAATAGTGGAAGACTATCATTCAGCCCCGAGGCAGGAATGCTGCATGCCAAATGAAATGGTCTAAATTCAGAGAGCTGATGACCAACAAGTACTGTCCCATCAATCAACTGGAGAAACTGTAGGCCGAATTTCTAAACTTGGAAATGAAAGGCTCAAATTACACCGAGTACATCAACCGGTTCTCGGCTCTGTCTTGACTGGTGCCCCACCTGGTGACACCAAAAACTAAAGGTGTAGGTTGTTTCATCTGGGGATTACATCGTAGAGTTAGAGGCATGGTCCGGTCTTCCAGACCTACAACACTGCAAGCAGCAGTTGATCTCAATAGTAGCTTGACTGATGACCTGATTAGAGCTGGTTAGACATAACATGGGAAAACTGAGGACAAGAAGAAGGTGATGGGTGAGAAAAGGAAGTGGTTTGATGCTAAGAAGATGATCGGGAATAGTGGTAGCTCAAGCAAGAGAAATGGCGAAGGTGTAAGGCTTGATGATCATTGTCACACCCTCAAAATCCGCGTGTGGGGTTTTACTGCGAGGCGTGTGACATACCAGGATCTCAGTCATTACTTACTCAGAATGACTCTATATGTACAAAAATTCAAAATAAAAGTTTAACTTTAAATACTACGGAAGCGTTAAACAAACCAGAAAACCCAAAACAGTGTAACATGACCTAAAATGCGCAAACAAACACG
Organism: Flaveria sonorensis; assembly: GCA_025506505.1. Lineage (NCBI taxonomy): Eukaryota > Viridiplantae > Streptophyta > Magnoliopsida > Asterales > Asteraceae > Flaveria > Flaveria sonorensis. Next base: position 17,865,362 of record CM046423.1, on the reverse strand, counting down.
CCCAAGTATTATGCAAAACCAAAGCATAAAGTTTAAACAAACATAATCCAAAAAAAAAACATTATTTCATAACATGCTGACAACACCATGATGCTGACCCGTGTAATGTGCTCCTAGGCAATAGCAAACTTAACCTGAGAATAGCATACTAAAGATTCAACACAACGGTTGGTGAGTTCAAGAGTTTGCGTTAAACATAAATCAATAACAGTTGCACAATATAAGAAGTGTATTGTAATAGATAGCTAGTCTATAAACAAAATAGTAATAATCATAGCGATTTCGCGATTGAAGCTGACTGTGTTAAGTTTGTTGCCTCCTGCCACGACATACCAGGTCGTGACAATGTTCGTTAGGACAAAATTGCACCCGTTTGACCTCGAGTCGCACAGGTGGGGCTCGTCAGACCCAGTAGTACTACGCAAAATTTCCCGCTAATATCATTATTAACAATCCGAAAGTGTGAGGACTTTCCATGGTAATCAGCACTATATTATACTATACACAACTCATATAAATAAAGCGTTTGTAAAAACAGTATGCTATCTCCCCCAAAAGAGATTATGTAAAAAGAGTGGGGCATGAACTCACCTGATGCGCGTAAGAAATTACTTAAGGCTTAACTTGACAAGAAAGAGTGGATAGACAACCCTCAGAGGTCACCTAGAACACATGAGTACATAAGTACGTGTACACATAAACATAATGAAACCCTAAGTGCTCTACAAACCCAAAGAACTCAAGGTTTTAGAAGACAAGACACATTTGACCCAGTTGACTCATTTGATTCGTTGGTGACATTATAGATGAAATTCCATTCAAACAAGCATAACAGTACATCACACATTATTTACATACAAACTGATCATATATGACACTTCATTAACCATATGTACTACCTAAATCATCATACAGCTAGATATCATACAAGTCATGGGAATCTCAAACAATTATCATGCTCAACATAGTTACAACACAACCAATGCATCATACATAGAATCAAATCATGCACGACATGCCATGTGAAGCCACTCACGACTTCACACCCTAAACCCTGCCAATCCTACTAAGTAGGGGCCTCAGATTCGCACACGTGTATGATGACCATCAACATACTATTCAACATAATTCACATCAACCAAGATATTCAACCATGATCAACTACAAACCAAACAATAGTTCTATCATAACCCATATGACTCATCATCATGTATACCCACAAAAAAAGACCAAATCTTTCAATTGACTAACTAAGCATTCATACAACCCAAACAATACATTCTAACACCTTAGAATTCATTCATGAACATACTAGCATGATCCTAACATCACAAACATACTCAAACCATCATATTAAAGAATTTGTACAAATAAAGTTTCCCTTTTGGGAAAGCACATTCCAAAATCCATCAAACATCCAATACATTCATGAATTCATTACTACTATACCAATTCAAGCTCATGTCAACATCTAGACATGATCAACAACATCCAATCATCATAATTTATCAATCCTCATGAACAAAAGTTTCTACTTTTGGTAACCTATGAACTACAACATTCGTTCTTAGGTTTCTAGCATCAATATCATCAATCTAACACCCAATTATCATCATAAACACATTAACAACATCAATTCATCATCAAATCATAGCATTCATGCAAATAAAGTTACTATTATAAGTAACCTATGACAACACCTCAAAATCAAAGCTTTCTTGCATAATCAACGTTAACTAACATATATACAATCTAACTAACATAATAACATCAACAAACAATCAAAAAATCGACATTCAACACCCAAATTTGAACCTAGGGTTTCGGCCATAAGTAAAAACCATCAAAAACCTGCAAAAATCTAACCTTTAAACTTGTATTGGCTTGGAATTGAAGATTCTAACGTGTTGTAGCACTTGAAATCGATCCAAAACCGAATGAAATTGCTTGTTCTTGCTTGAAATCGACGTGTGTGTGTGTTTGAAGGTGAAGTCGCGGCCGAATGGTATGTGGGGGCTAGGGTTGGGATTTTTGTTTTATTTAATTTATCCATATTACCATTTAAACCCTTGTAATTTATAATTTATAAAAATTAAGCTTTTAAACTCTTTTTAACAAGGTTTTCAACTAAAATAATACACATATAACTGATAATAACAACTATAATCATTATCTTTACAAGTTACCAAGTTCACACATTAAATACATACGTTCTCACGTTACGCGATAAAATTCACAACCTTTAAATCGCGTAAGCACATAAGCACAACTTAATAATCAACATAGAAATTACTTATTTAACATTATTAATTATTATTAAGTCATCAAGGTTCACCGACAACTAGTGTGTGCTCACGACACGTGTATGCAGGACTTAACGGAACTAACGGAGTTTGGTAACGGAAAATTACCGGATGTCACATTATCCCCATGTTGAAAGAATTTTCGTCCCGAAAATTGCGTTACATGGTGAGTGTTCCATCACTGGTCTACTGCATTGGCACAAAATAATTGAAATCGAGTGAGTTTCGGATGAGTTGTCATATCATCCCCATGTTGAAAGAAATTTCGTCCCGAAATTTGAATCAGTACCTTCGCCGGCTGACATCGTCTTTTCGAATAGCTGAGGATACTTAAGCTTCATTTGGTCCTCACGCTCCCACATGAATTCTGGTCCACGACTCGAGTTCCAACGAACCTTGACTATGGGTATCTTGCTTTGCTTAAGTGTCTTCACCTCACGATCCATCACCTCGACCGGTTCCTCAATGAAGCGTAATTGTTCATCCACTTGAACTTCTTCCAGCGGTACGACCATCGTTTCATCCGTTAAGCACTTCTTCAGATTTGAAACATGGAATACATCATGGATTCCACTTAGCGAATCAGGTAGGGCTAATCGATAGGCCACTGGACCTATTCTTTCCAATATCTCAAATGGTCCAACATATCTCAGTGGTCTCGTGTACTAGCTCGGGACCCGTTAGCTGGCTGTCACCAATTTCACCCCAACAAACTGGTGATCTACATTTTCTCCCATACAACGCTTCGAAAGGTGTCGCCTTTATGCTAGTGTGATAACTGTTGTTGTAAGAAAATTCCACCAATGGTAGGTGAACTTCCCAGTTATTCCAGAATTCAATCACACAAGCACGTAACATGTCCTCCAAAGTCTGTATAGTAAGTTCGCTTTGACCATCAGTCTGTGGATGATAAGCAGTACTCATATCCAATCGCGTACCCAAAGATTTCTGCAGTGATTGCCAGAAGTGCGATGTGAAACAAGAATCGCGGTCAGAAATAATTGAGATCGATACTCCATGCTTCGAAGCGATCTCCTTCAAATAGAGTCGGGTTAATTTCTCTATCTTGTCTGTTTCCTTTATCGTTAAGAAATGAACAGACTTTGTTAATCTATCCACGATAACCCATATTGTGTCGCAACCAGTAGAAGTTCGAGGTAACTTAGTAATAAAATCCATTGATATCTGATCCCACTTCCACATAGGAATCTCGGATTGTTGTAATAGTCCAGATAGTTTCTAATACTCCACTTTTACCTTTGAGCAGGTAAGATACTTGCTCACATATGTAGCTACATCCGCCTTCATGTTAGGCCACCAGTAGTGCGCCTTCAAATCATGGTACATCTTGTCAGATCCAGGATGTATAGAGTACTTAGACTTATGTGCCTCACTCATCACCAGATCTCTCAGATTTCCGCACAGAGGTACCCAAAATCTGTCCATGAAGTAATGAATTCCATCCGCTTTTACCTCCAACTGTTTTTCCAGTCCCCTTAACGATTCAGACCCAATGTTTTCTCCTGTCAGGGCTTCTGTCTGAGCCTCTCGGATTTGTTTCGGTAACCGTGTGCTGATAGTAAGTTGCAAAACTCACACAAGTTGAGGCTTAGTAGTTTCTTTCCTACTCAGCGCGTTAGCAACTACATTTGCATTCCCCGGGTGGTACTTGATAGCACAATCATAGTCATTCAGTAATTCTACCCAGCCCCTTTGCCTCATGTTTAATTCCTTTTGCTCAAAGATGTGCTGAAGACTCTTGTGATCGGTGTAAATAGTGCATTTGGTACCGTACAAGTAATGTCTCCAGATCTTTAAGGCAAAAACTACCGCACCCAGCTCCAAGTCATGGGTGGTATAGTTCTTCTCGTGAACCTTTAACTGTCTAGAGGCATAAGCTATCACCTTATCCCGCTGCATCAGGACGCATCCAAGCCCTTGAATGGAAGCATCACAATAGACTACGAAATCATCACTACCCTCCGGTAACGCTAATATCGGTGCGCTACATAGTTTCCGTTTCAGCAATTGGAAAGCAGGTTCCTGACTCTCACCCCATTTGTATGTTGTTCCCTTGTGAGTCAAAGCTGTGAGAGGTTGTGCAATCTTAGAGAATCCTTCGATGAACCGTCGATAATATCCCGCTAATCTAAGGAATTGTCGTATCTCACTTTGTGTCTTACGAATAGACCAATTCTTTATCCCTTCAATCTTTGCAGGATCAACATATTCCATTCTCGTTGACAATATGACCCAAGAATTGCACTTCGTGTATCCAGAAATCACATTTAGAAAACTTGGCGTATAATTGTTCTTTTCTAAGAAATTCCAAGATTAAATGTAGGTGCTCCTCATCTTCTTCCTTGGTCTTTGAGTAAATCAATATGTCATCGATAAAGACAATAACAAACTGATCAAGATAGGGTTTGCACATGCGATTCATGAGGTCCATGAATACTGCTAGTGCATTCGTCAACCCAAATGGCATGACCAAAAATTCATAGTGACCATATCGTTTACGGAAGGCAGTCTTCGAGATGTCCTTTTCTCGAACTCTCAGCTGATGATACCCAGACCTCAGATCAATCTTAGAGTAATAGCTTGATCCTTACAGTTGATCAAACAAATCATCTATACGAGGTAAGGGATATCTATTCTTGATAGTAACCTTGTTCAGTTCCCTATAGTCAATGCATATTCGAAATGTACCATCCTTCTTCTTGACAAACAGAACTGGCGCTACCCAAGGCGACGAACTCGGTCGGATAAACCCTTTATCCAACAGCTCTTGTAGTTGGGCGGATAATTCCTGCACTTTGTTCGGAGCTAACCAGTAAGGTGCTCTCGCAATCAGAGCGGCTCCTGGAGTCAACTCAATTTGGAATTCAACTTGACGATGAGGCGGTAATCCAGGCAGGTCTTCCAGAAACACCTCGGGAAACTCACGAACTACGGGGATATCCTCTATCTTCTTTTCCTCGGTCTGTTTATCTGTGACGAGTGCTAATATGGCCAGTCGACCCTTTCGTAACAACTTTTGTGCCTTCATGAATGAGATGATGCCTATCACCGTACCACTCCTATCACCTCTGACCGTAAGGACTTCTTCGCTAATGGGAATCCGTATGATCTTCTCGTGGCATATGACTTCCGCTTGTTTACCAGAAAGCCAATCCATGCCTACCACTACATCAAAACTTCCTAGTGTAACAGGCATGAGATCTATGGCAAATGTATGACCAGCAAGCTCTATCTTGCAGTCTCTAAGAATATGCGTTACATGAATCTGTGTACCGTCAGCTAACTCTACGGTGTATTTAGTTCTAAGGCTGACGGCATATCACTTAAAGACTACAAAACTTAGTGGACACGAAACTTCTATCGGCTCCGGTATCGAATAATACGGTAGCAAAACGACCATTAACCGGAAATTTACCAGTTATAGTTGTAGGGTCGTTTAGAGCATCACCTAAGCCAAGCATCACCTAAGCCAATGACGAAGGCTCTTCCTTTGGCTCCACTGTTGCTATTGCCTCCATTGTTGTTGCCATTACCGTTGTTGTTGTTGTTGCCGCTGTTATTGTTGCTGTTGTTGCCATTGTTGTTGTTTCCATTACCATTCCTCCTGAGCTGGGGACAGTTGCGTCTGTAATGGCCTTCTTTTCCACATTCAAAAAAGCCTTTGGGAGTTTCCTGGGACTGTTGTGGCTTTTTCATCAGCTCACCACGGCAGTCTTTGGCTGCATGACCAATCTTCCCACAACGTTGGCACTTGAAATTATCACATCGACCCACATGGTGGTAGTTACACCGGTTGCACTTCGGCTGTCTTCCGCCATACCCACCGGGTCCTTGATTTGAGGGAGTCGCCTGGTTCAAGCTTCGATTATTATCGAACCTCCGTTGCTGTTGCTGATTTTGCTGCTGTTGTTGAGGTTGAGATTGATTGCTTGATGACGAACCCTTGTTGCCTGAACCATCCCACTTGCATTTATGGTTGGGCACGTTTGCAACAGCGCCCCGTTTAGGTAGCCATCCTTGCTCCACCGCTTGATCAGTCAGTCTGTGGGCTAACCGGATGGCTTGTTGTATGGTAGTGGGATTAGAAGCCATTACCATACTTTGAATGACGTCACCCGAGACATAGGAAGACATGTCAAGTATAGTCAATACCAAAAGGTCATATCATAAATGCATAGATAAACCAAAGTCCCGTTCGGGAACAATTCAACACAATCGCCAAACAATACCAATTTCAAAAGCAACCAAATTACAATCCGTAAGACCAAACAATTCAAAACATGTTCCAAAAGTCTCATGAAAAGTGTAATGCTCCCAGAGGAGCTGTCTCGTCTAAGTCCACAGCCAAACACCTAGGCTTCGTTACCTGAAAAGCCATGCTCTAAAAAGTCAACATACGTTGGTGAGTTCACCGGTTTAAAAGTACAAATAGTTTGCCGTGTACAACATGTATAGAAAATTGTATGTGAACAGAGTACATAGCAGTCAAGATATCAACACAAGTCTCAATTCAATGCAAGTCCAAGATAAGTCCAAGTCCAATATACCAGGATTATATTCACCCAAGGGCAAGCCCAGGCCAAGTCAGACTCGACTAGTATACTGACAACAAGGGTGGGGGTGTCAATCCATTAGTACTAACAATACCTCTCCATGACGTCCAAGCCTACAAGTCCAAATACCAGCACAATCACAAGTTCAAGTACACACTCATGAATGAATATCAAGACTCAAGCCATGACCCCAAACCACATACAATGTCCCAAAATAATTTTTAAAACACAGCATAGTCCAAAACCATGAGCATGCTTTTCCCCCAAGTTAAATATATTGAAAAAGGGCCGTGAAACTCACCTTGAAAAGTTATAGTTCAAATCCCACAATACGCAGAGCAAGCTCTATAAACATAATACACAAAATGATTAACATAACAAAAAGGCTAAAATGGGTGTAATCCTTTTAGTCCAGCCCTTAACGCTAATCAAGGTTTTCCATCATCCCACTTATTAAATTAATTCTTTTGTAAAGAGTTTTAATCAATATTATATGCAAAACTTGCCTTAATTTAGGTTATTTAGTTTCGATCCTTACTTTTAAGTTTTAACAAGATAATTCAGCATACATAACTGATTGCGCATCAGTCTTGTATAGACTGTTTGGAGATCGAAATGATAACGAATCATTGCGTAAAAAGTTTCGTTTGAAAGAAGAGACTTTAAATTAAACTCCAGAAAAAGAATCATGTTTGTTTGACAATATATTAGGAAGTTATGACACGAGGAAGACAGACTAATCTGATGCCCAGATACGTCAGTTTTGACCTTCTTTTTTGTTTTCTACGTTTGGAGGACCAAACGATGTCGAAACGACACGAGACCACTTGGGTTAGTTAGAGGACTCATGGGGATTCAATTTAGACCCAGAGTTTTCCCCAATTAGGTGTATTTCGACCAAGTTATCACACGAACAAGATGACCTATTTTTCTGACAGCAAGCTGTCCAGATTGTTAGTTTCGTTCCTTTGCGTCTCAAGTTCCAATATGCGCCCGTTAACAACCCAAATATGTAAAAAAATACATTCATTCCAGTTTCAAGTTGTTAAGAAATTCAATTTACCACTTTGTTTACTTAAATTTTCAGTCCCAAACAGTTTGTTAGTTTCCTAGTCTCCCGGTTTGCCACGGTAAGTGGTAAATTCGTTGTTTCAATTCGTTCGACACGTCAATTCCTTCAAGGAACAATTTCAATTATTTCAAAACGTTTTATAGGTCCAAAATGTCAATTAAGAGCAGGTCATCCAAGATTACAACCCAATATTATAGATTCGATTACCATACAAGTCCAAGAATTAGGATTTTTACCAAATGGCAATTCCGACAATCGAAACACCTAGATATTCACGATCTAGCACCCAAAACCAAGAATGAGAGAATATTAGATGAAGATTTTGCATTTAGGTGATGAACATCATCGATTTTTGAGTAGAACAAAAAAAATAAAATCATCAAAAACGATTTTGCTTACCGTAGACTCGAAGATGAATGATTCAAGCCTAGTTTAAGATCTTGGATGCCTTGATTATCAAAAACTCGATGGATGGCTCTAGTACTTCAGAATTTTCGATGGTTAGATGAAGAAGAAGAGAGGATTTTGGTGTTGTGGTGGCTAGGGTTTCAAGGAAAAAATCTTGAGTTGCAAAAGTGAGGCCAAAACAAAGGGGAATACCCCCCCCCCTTTTTGTCTAATTTGGCAGAATGGAAGGGAGGACAGGGCCTTCGGGCCCTTGGCCCGTCTCGTCTATTCCGTCTCGTCTCGGCCCGCGCGTCGACTAATTTTTATGTTTTTTGAATTCTATGCGTTAATACGATTCCAACGGACTATTATATGCCAAATAAATCATTTAATTTATAGTTTTAGTTAGAATTATGTGTGTTTACTAGACTTTAGGCAAAGCCCATGGATGTAAGATTAGTTGGGTTTTGGTGTAACTTCGTGTTTTACTTTTTAGGAAAAACCTTGATTGGGCTCAATGCATAGGACCTCATACAATGACAAGCCCAATAGTCACATAATGATATAAACTCCAGGTCCATCTTAAGACCGTAGGCCCATTAAGCCAAAATTTAGGCCCAACCAGAAAAGAACCATAAATAAAGACCAAGCCCAAATGTGAAAAGTCAAAGTCAAAAGTCAAAATCCAAAATGATGCCAAAGTCAACGTACTTGTTTTGGTGACGGATGTCATAGTATCCCCCAGTTGAGAGAATTTCGTCACGAAATTCAACTAGAGTTATCAACTGCACTGCCATCCGCAAATAGGTGGGGGTACTTAGTCCTCATTCCGTCTTCTCGTTCCCAGGTAAACTCAGGGCCTCTCATTGAGTTCCATCTTACCCTCACAATCGGAATCTTGCTTCGTTTCAACGTCTTCATTTCCAGGTCCATGATCTCCAACGGTTCTTCAATGAATCGAAGTTTTTCATCCACTTGAATTTCCTCGAGTGGCACATGCAACGTCTCATCAGCGAGACACTTCTTGAGGTTTGAGACATGAAATGTGTTATGTACGCCGTTTAACTCCTGCGACAACTCCAGTCGATATGCAACAGGACCAATTCTTTCAGTAATCTTGAACGGACCAACGTACCTTGGTGCTAACTTGCTTCTTTTGCCAAAACGGACAATGCCTTTCCAAGGCGACACTTTCAATAGAATGTTATTCCCAACAGTGAACTATAATGGCTTCCTTCGATTGTCAGCATAGCTTTTTTGACGACCTTGGGCCGCCTTCAACCTATCCCTGATCTAAAATACCTTGTCGGTAGTCTCTTATATGATCTCGGGTCCAGTCATCTGGCTTTCCCCAATGACTTCTGCAAGGATTGCCAAAATCGGGAGGTGAATCGTGCGTCCCGATCGGAGATGATTGACACAGGTACCCCATGTCTAGACACAACTTCACTGATATAGATCCTTGCCAACTTTTCCATTTTGTAGTCTTCGCGTATAGCCAGGAAATGCGCAGATTTGGTCATCCGATCCATAATAACCCAAATCGTATCATGCCCACTACTAGTCCTTGGTAGCTTTGTTATAAGGTCCATGGTGATATTTTTCCCATTTCCTTTTAGGGATTTTAGGTTCCTGTAATAAACCTGATGGCCTCTGATGTTCTTCCTTGACCTTCGTACACGTTAAACACTTACTAACATATACCGCTATATCCCTCTTCATTCTGGGCCACAGTATAAATCTCTAAGATCGTGGTACATTTTATCCGCACCAGGGTGTACCGAATACCTCGACTTATGTGCCTCATCCAATACAATCTCCCGAACATTCCCCGTAATGGGTACCCATATCCTACCCACAAAGTATAACCCTCCATCATCCTTTTGTTCGAACTATCGATCCAGTCCTCTCAACACTTCACTCTGTATGTTTGTTTCCTTTATTGCTTCAACTTGAGTAGCAATAATACGAGTCATAATATTCGAATGAATGGTCATTTGTAGGGCCCGGATGCATACAGGTTTGACTCTTTCCTTTCGACTCAAAGCATCCGCTACTACGTTTGCTTTACCCGGGTGGTACCGGATTTCACAGTCGTAATCACTAAGCAATTCCATCCATCGACGCTGTCTCATGTTCAATTCCTTTGGGTCAAAAATGTGCTGGAGGCTTTTGTGGTCGGTATAAACGACACACTTTGTACCATACAAATAGTGCCTCCAGATCTTAAGAGCAAAGACCACCGCGCCTAACTCCAGGTCATGGGTGGTGTAATTCTTCTCGTGATTCTTAAGTTGTCGCAACGCGTATGCAATCACTTTATCTTTTTGCATGAGCACACAACCTAAACCTTGATGCGACGCGTCACAATACACAACGAATCCGTCTGAACCCTTAGGGAGTGCCAATATCGGTGCATTACACAACTTATTTTTCAATGTATTAAATGCGTCCTCTTGTTTAGCACCCCATTCGAACTTCTTATCCTTCTGCGTCAATTTCGTAAGTGGTTATGCAACCCTTGAGAAGTTCGCGATAAATCGTCGATAGTAACCTGCTAACCCAAGGAATTGTCTTATCTCTGAAGGCATCTTAGGCGCCTCCTAGTTTTTAACTGCCTCGATCTTTCCAGGATCCACATGAATTCCTTTTTCATTCACTAAATGCCCAAGAAATTTCACCTCTCGCAGCCAAAACTCACACTTGGAGAATTTGGCATAGAGCTTCTCCCTTCCTAATAACTCCAAGATTGTTTTCAAGTGTCCCTCATGATCCTCTTTCATCCTTGAATAGATCAAAATGTCGTCAATGAATACTATGACAAATTTATCCAGATAGGGTTTACACACCCTATTCATTAGATCCATAAATACCACGGGTGCGTTCGTTAGCCCAAAAGGAATAACCAAGAATTCATAATGCCCAAAACGCGTCCTAAAAGCCATCTTTGGTATATCATCCTCGTGCACCCTCAACTGATGATATCCTGAACGAAGATCAATCTTCGAAAAATAGGTCGCCCCTTGAAGTTAATCGAATAGATCATCTATCCTTGGCAAGGGGTAACGATTCTTAATAGTTAACTTGTTCAATTCTCGATAATCTATACACATTCTAAAGGATCCATCCTTTTTTTTAACGAAGAGCACTGGCGCTCCCCAAGGCGAATGGCTTGGTCGGATGAAACCCTTGTCTAGCAACTCCTGGAGCTGACTAGACAGTTCTTGCATTTCTGACGGGGTTAGTCGATAAGGAGCCTTAGCCACAGGCACTGCGTCCGGTATCAAATCGATTCAAAAATCTACCTGTCTTGGTGGTGGCAATCCTGTCAAATCTCCGGAAACACCTCTAGAAAATCCCGCACAATAGGTATGTCTTCGATCTTCAATTCTGCCACTTTCATGCCCATTATGAATTCTTTATTCACTTCTGGCTTCTCTCCATGTACTTCAAGTGTCTTGCCACTTGGTAAGGCACAATCTTTTCGTTGCAAATGATTTCGGCTCTATTCTTAATTAACCAATCCATACCCACCACTACGTCAAAACTCCCAATCCCAAAAGGTAAAAGAGCTATTTTAAAAGCATAGTCATCTAATATAAAGGAATAGTCCCGAATTACATCTCTAGTCTCTACTAGGCTACCGTCAGCCAATCCAACTACATAGCTTGTTTCCACCCAACTAGGGGTCACAAATACGTTAAAACTCTTCGCTAAGCATTCCAATTGCTTGAAATTGAAACACACAGGTCATGACATCATAGTCGGTTGGTGCAGATTGTAGTTATTACTCTGCAGAAAAGTGCCAGCATAGCTCTTCGTTTCCAGCACGACAGCCACATATCCTTTCATGAAGTTGCCCTTCTTGTCTATTTTAACAGTTCTAGCTCACCCGATTCCCTAACATCCTTCTACATCTCACTAGCTTTCTTGAGGGTCTTAATACGAACAATCTCATCAACTAAAGTACATGTCTTTTGTATTGCACTCTAAATGGTTGGGGTGCAGCAATGCCCATCCTTCCACCCCTATAGAACTAGCCCCCCTAATATACTTCTCCATCCACTTTATTTTATGTGTAGCAAATATGGCACCAACTTTGCCAGCTTATAGAGTTGGTAGAGATTGGCGGTATGCCCTGATCCCACCATTACTTGACTCCAAAACTAATGATCTATATTTTGCATCTTGTCCATCAAGCAGTACTCCTCAGTCACTAATGCTTTAAGTCCGTCCTAAGTCATAGCCATCACAGCTTTTCTACTTTGTACTTGAACTTGGATATTCCACCACGTTAGTGCTTTGCCCACTAGTGGCCAAATAACACTCTTTGTCTTTCGATTATTAGCACCAATCTCGATGTCCACATTCATTTCCGTTTTCTCAATGCAACGGGTTAGGGCTACTGTTCCAACTTCCCATCATGCTCTTTTGGCTTGCACATCATGAACTCCGTGCACGTACAACCAATCCTGACTTTGGTGCCATTTTCTTGCATGTTGTCAATCTCACCATGTCCAACTCTAATCCTCTAGGATCATCACATAGCCCAGTTTAGGCATATCCTTAGCATACCAAAGATGTTTATGTATAGGGTTCCCCGCAGCGTTCCCACCACACCAATAATATAACAAGGAAGACGTCTAAACTGGTTACATGACATCCATTTACTCCATCAAGTATAATGATAGAATGCCTCAACAACCAATGCTCCAAGTATTAAGATCAGTTTGAACAAACTAGCATAGGTGCAAGGATAAATGGGATTGGTGTTTCCACACAGCTGATTATCATAATAACAGGAATTCCACTATCCCGTGAATAAGATGGAAGATTCGTACTAACTATGACTGTTATCTCATGAAAGGGTTTGCCAGATTTCACATGCACTGCAAATTGCGATTACGTGTGCACCCGTAATGGTAATTTGAATTGCATGGTCACCCCTAGCTCCTCCTACCAGAGTTAACATGTCTTGTTAAGTACAGAGTGTTATCTAAGATTGGAGAATCAAGGATATGGTCACTAACCGAAGGTTAAGTAATCGAATTTGTGCAGAGGAATCGACCGACAAAGCATTCACTTGGGTAAGGAACCGTCAAAAGAGTCCATTTAGTATAGTTTGAGATCCAATAAAGCAGCCATCTGACCCGAATACGCCATGGCCCTTGTCTATTGTTGTCATGTAAGCTAGCATGTCCATCTCCCAATAATCAAATCACGAGTTATAAATAAGGCCTCGTACAACATACTAACACCAGCAGACGCACATAATAAAGGTTGGCTTAACAAACAAAGTCCTTTAAAAGAGTCCTTATAGCCGCACTTGTCAATCCAGACCAAATAATAATCAAGTGTATAACGAGAGGACGTCCTTACCTAATGCTTTCTCAAGACACGCACAGATAATACAATGACCAAGGTTCTCCAACTAAGAAGATCACTGATGACCCATAAGGCAGGCAACACAACACAATAGATAATGCACATAAACGTTCACATGTATAACAGTACACACATAATCCTATGATGCATACTACATGTGGGTACTTAGGTTATAGTCTAGGTCGAATAATCCACCAAATTCTCTATAACCAATGGCTCTGATACCAATCTGTCACACCCTCGCTAAAGCGGAAACACGAGAATGCGACGGACGGGATCGTCATAACACATTGGGCGTTTAAGAGAATATCTAAAGGTATTCTCCATTCCTGGGTCATGACGTCGCCCGAAACAGAGGAACACATGTCAAGTATAGTCAATACCAAAATGTCATACCATAAATGCATAGATAAACCAAAGTCCCGTTCGGGAACAATTCAACACAATCGCCAAACAATACCAATTTCAAAACCAACCAAATTACAATCCATAAGACCAAACAATTCAAACATGTCCCAAAAGTCTCATGAAAAGTCTAATGCTCCCAGAGGAGCGGTCTCGTCTAAGTCCACAGCCAAACACCTAGGCTTTGTTACCTGAAAAGACATGCTCTAAAAAGTCAACATACGATGGTGAGTTCACCGGTTTAAAAGTACAAATAATTTGCCGTGTCCAACAAGTATAGAAAATTGTATGTGAAAAGAGTACATAGCAGTCAAGATATCAATACAAGTCTCAATTCAGTCCAAGTCCAAGATAAGTCCAAGTCCAATATACCCGGATTATATTCACCCAAGGGCAAGCCCAGGCCAAGTCAGTCTCGACTAGTATACTGACAACAAGGGTGGAGGTGTCAATCCGTTAGTACTAACAATATCTCTCCATGACGTCCAAGCCAACAAGTCCAAATACAAGCACAAGTTCAAGTACACACTCATAAATGAATATCAAGACTCAAGCCATGACCCCAAACCACATACAATGTCCCAAAATAATTTTTAAAACACAGCATAGTCCAAAACCATGAGCATGCTTTTCCCCCAAGTTAAATATATTGAAAAAGGGCCGTAAAACTCACCTTGAAAAGTTATAGTTCAAATCCCACAATACGCAGAGCAAGCTCTATAAACATAATAGACAAAAGGATTAACATAACAAAAAGGCCAAAATGGGTGTAATCCTTTTAGTCCAGCCTTTAACGCTAATCAAGGTTTTCCATCATCCCACTTATTAAATTAATTCTTTTGTAAAGAGTTTTAATCAATATTATATGCAAAACTTGCCTTAATTTAGGTTATTTAGTTTCGATCCTTACTTTTAAGTTTTAACAAGAAAATTCAGCATACATAACTGATTGCGCATCAGTCTTGTATAGACTGTTTGGAGATCGAAATGATAACGAATCATTGCGTAAAAAGTTCCGTTTGAAAGAAGAGACTTTAAATTAAACTCCAGAAAAAGAATCATGTTTGTTTGACAAAATATGAGGAAGTTATGACACGAGGAATACAGACTAATCTGCTGCCCAAATTCGTCAGTTTTGACCTTCTGTTTTGTTTTCTATGTTTGGAGGACCAAACGATGTCGAAACGACACGAGACCACTTGGGTTAGTTAGAGGACTCATGGGGCTTAAATTTAGACCCAGATTTTGCCCCAATTGGGCGTATTTCTACCAAGTTATCACACGAACAAGATGACCCATTTTTCAGACAGCAAGCTGTCCAGATTGTTAGTTTCGTTCCTTTGCGTCTCAAGTTCCAATATGCGCCCTTTAACAACCCAAATATGTAAAAAATGCATTCATTCCAGTTTCAAGTTGTTAAGAAATTCAATTTACCACTTTGTTTACTTAAATTTTCAGTCCCAAACAGTTTGTTAGTTTCCTAGTCTCCCGGTTTGCCACGGTAAGTGGTAAATTCGTTCAACCCGTCAATTCCTTCAAGGAACAATTTCAATTATTTCAAAACGTTTTATAGGTCCAAAATGTCAATTAAGATCAGGTCATCCAAGATTACAACCCAATATTATAGATTCGATTACCATACAAGTCCAAGAATTAGAGTTTTTACCAAATGGCGATTCCGACAATCGAAACACCTTGATATTCACGATCTAGCACCCAAAACCAAGAATGAGAGAATATTAGATGAAGATTTTGCATTTAGGTGATGAACATCATTGATTTTTGAGTAGAACAAAAAAAATAAAATCATCAAAAACGATTTTGCTTACTGTAGAGTCGAAGATGAATGATTCAAGCCTAGTTTAAGATCTTGGATGCCTTGATTATCAAAAACTCGATGGATGGCTCTAGTACTTCAGAATTTTCGATGGTTAGATGAAGAAGAAGAGAGGATTTTGGTGTTGTGGTGGCTAGGGTTTCAAGGAAAAAATCTTGAGTTGCAAAAGTGAGGCCAAAACAAAGGGGAATACCCCCCCCCCTTTTTTGTCTAATTCGGCCAAATGGAAGGGAGGACAAGGGCCTTCGGGCCCTTGGCCGTCTCGTCTATTCCGTCTCGTCTCGGCCCGCGCGTCGACTAATTTTTATGTTTTTGAATTTTATGCGTTAATACGATTCCAACGGACTATTATATGCCAAATAAATCATTTAATTTATATTTTTTGTTTGAATTAAGTGTGTTTACTAGACTTTAGGCAAAGCCCATGGATGTAAGATTAGTTGGGTTTCGGTGTAACTTCGTGTTTTACTTTTTAGGAAAAACCTTGATTGGGCTCAATGCATAGGACATCATACAATGACAAGCCCAATAGTCACATAATGATATAAATTCCAGGTCCATCTTAAGAACGTAGGCCCATTAAGCCAAAATTTGGGCCCAACCAGGAAAGAACCATAAATCAAGACCAAACCCAAATGAAAAAAGTCAAAGTCAAAAGTCAAAATCCAAAATGATGCCAAAGTCAACGTACCTCACACATGATTTACATACAAACTGATCATATATGACACTTCATTAACCACATGTACTACCTAAATCATCATACAGCCAGATATCATACAAGTCATGCAAATCTCAAACAATTATCATGCTCAACATAGTTAGAACACAACCAATGCATCATACATAGAATCAAATCATGCACGGCATGCCATGTGAAGCCACTCACGACTTCACACCCTAAACCCTGCCAATCCTACTAAGTAGGAGCCTCAGATTCGCACGCGTGTATGTAGCACTTGAAATCGATCCAAAACCTAATGAAATTGCTTGTTCTTGCTTGAAATCGAAGTTTGTGTGTGTTTGAAGGTGAAGTCGCGGCCGAATGGTATGTGGGGGCTAGGGTTGGGATTTTTGTTTTATTTAATTTGTCCATATTACCATTTAAACCCTTGTAATTTATAATTTAAAAAAATTAAGCTTTTAAACTCTTTTTAAAAAGGTTTTCAACTAAAATAATACACATATAACTAATAATAACAACTATAATCATTATCTTTACAAGTTACCAAGTTCACACATTAAATACACACGTTCTCATGTTACGCGATAAAATTCACAAATAACCTTTAAATCGCGTAAGCACATAAGCACAACTTAATAATCAACATAGAAATTACTTATTTAACATTATTAATTATTATTAAGTCACCGACGTTCAACGACAACTAGTGTGTGCTCACGACACGTGTATGCAAGACTTAACGGAACTAACGGAGTTTGGTAACAGAAAATTACCGGATGTCACAATCATGGTGGAAGGGCTCAGAAGCTGTACTTAGGTACAAGCCCCTTTTGCAACAAGTGTAAACTTCATCACCAAGGTGAGTGCTACCCGATGCCTTGTTTCAGGTGTAAACGAACTGGGCATTTGATTAAAGACTGTACGTATGAACCGGGTAAGCAATGTTATGAGTGTGGGGATCCAGGACACATGATGAACAAATGTCCTAAGCTAGAAAGGGATAAGGATGCCAGATCTAACAAACCCAAGGGAAGAGTGTTCGTAAGGGATCCAAATGGTGCTCGTAAGGAACCTGATGTGGTTAATGGTACGTTTCTCATAAACAACCATCCTGCTACTATTTTATTTGATACTGGACCGACAGGTAGTTTTGTTTCCACTACCTTTAGATCTTTGATTAATTTAGAAGCTCGTACCCTAACCGATGCATGTACCGTAGAATTAGCCGACGGTAACATAATAGAAACTAATGAAATCATCGAGGACTGCACCCTAGAATTAAAGGGTAATCCATTTAAGATAGACTTGATGCCTATAATGCTAGGAGGTTTTGATGTGGACGTGGGGATGGATTGGTTAGCTAAAAATAAGGCTGAAATAGTGTGTGATGAGCGTTTGCTTAAAATACCTTGACCTGCTTCATCACGTCAGAAGTCATTACCAACTGATAAGCCTTTACCCGAACCGGCTCGGGTCTCTCTTTTCCGCTAAGGGCATCTGCCACTGCGTTGGCCTTGCCCGGATGGTAGTGGATCTCACAATCATAATCCTTGATAAGCTCCAACCATCTCCTTTGCCTTATGTTGAGATCCTTTTGCTTGAAGAAGTACTTCAAGATCTTGTGGTCAGTGAAGATAGTACACTTCATCCCGTACAAGTAGTGCCTCCAAATCTTCAATGCAAAGACCACAGCTACCAACTCCAGATCACGAGTAGGGTAATTAGCCTCATGGGTTTTCAACTGTCGGGATGCATAGGCTATTACCCTCCCTCGCTGCATCAGAATGCAACCTAACCCCGAATAAGAAGCATCAGAGTAGACAACTAAGTCTTCGCTCTCTTCGGGCAACGTCAAGATAGGAGCTTGAGTAAATCTTGTCTTTAGCTCTTCAAAAGCATTCTCTTGTTCTCGACCCCATACAAACTTCACCTCCTTGCGGGTCAACTTGGTCAATGGTGAGGCTATCTTGGAAAAATCTTGGATGAATCTCCGGTAATAGCCCGCTAAACCCAATAAACTACGGATCTCGGATGGCATCTTTGGAGTCTTCCATTGCATTACTGCCTCCACCTTTGCCGAGTCCACCATAATTCCTTTAGAATTAACCACATAACCCAAAAACTAAACTTCTCGCAACTAGAACGCGCATTTGGAGAACTTAGCATACAACTTCTCTCTTCTAAGCGTCTCCAATACCTCGCGAATAGACCGGCATGCTCTTCTTCGCTCTTCGAATAAATCAGTATATCATCGATAAACACAATCACTGATTTATCCAACATCGGCCGACACACCCGATTCATCAAATCCATAAAAGCAGCTGGCACGTTGGTTAAACCGAAAGACATAACGAGGAATTCGTAATGCCCGTATCGTGTCCGAAACGCGGTCTTTGAGATATCCAGTTCCTAAACCTTTAGCTGATGATAACCAGATCAAAGATCTATCCTTGAGAACCAGCTAGCGCCTTGGAGATGATTAAACAAGTCATCAATCCTCGATAGTGGATACCGGTTCTTCACCGTTAACTTGTTCAACTCACGGTAGTCGATGCACATCCTCATGCAACCGTCCTTCTTTTTCACAAACAAGACCAGAGCACCCCAGGGAGAGATACTCGGTTGGATGAACCCCTTATCTAGCAACTCTTGCAATTGGACCATCAGTTCCTTCATCTCGGAGGGAGCTAGTCGATACGGTGCCTTGGCAACAGGTTGGGCACCAGCTATCAAATCAATCTGGAACTCGATCTCGCGGTCCGATGGCACACTTGGTAGATCCTCCGGGAATACGTCTGGGAATTCACACACGATCGGTACGTCGGACAATCATGGTACTGACGCATCCACATCTTTCACATAAGCCAGGTAGGCACTACACCCATATTTCAGGCACTTCTTTATCACCACCATTGAAATTACCTTCGGAACCGTACTGACCCTATCGCCGTAAATCGTCACCGAACTCCCATCAGGAGTGGTCAATTGAATCATTTCTTGCAAAGCATGATATTTGCCTCATAGGCTGCTAGCCAATCCATCCCTAGAACCATATCGAATCTACCTTGGGACATCACAAATAATTTAGCAGAGAACCTATGGCCTTCCAACTCTATGTCACAATCCTGTATCAGATCAGAAATCCTGGTAGATTTACCAATGGCAGTTTCTACATCGAAGGGCTCATCAATACTTCTACTTCTAACAGGAAACTTAGCACAGAAGGCAGTAGAAATAAAACTCTTACTAGCACCAGAATCGAAAAGTACAGAGGCACAAATTTGGTTTACTAGGAAGGTACCTGACACAACATCGAGATCCACCCTAGCCTCCTCCCGAGTCATAGTAAATGCTCTGGCTTTTGCCATCTGCCCTTCCTTCTCCTTCTCAATTCCCTTTCTCGCCCCGGAGTTCTCAGCCCTTGGTTTCTTGCAATCCCTACTCAGATGGCCCTCTTTACCATAGTTGTAGCACCTCATCACCCCATAATACCTTGCCATATGACCAGGCTTCCTACATTTTAAACAGACATTCAGTCCCCACTTACACTCTCCCATATGTTCCATCCCGCACTTACCATACCTCTTCGTCCCTGTACCCGCCGACACTACCCTCCGGTCATCCACCCTTGCCTTTTTGTGGTTCGGGGTGAAACCACCACAACCAAATTGTTTCCCATTCCAGTTTCTGTCACCACCACCCTTCTTACTCACCTCCACTACTGCCACCTCCTCCCTTTTGTCATACAGTCTCCCCGCCAGATCAACCGCCGACCTAAAAGTACTCGGCCGAGCGGCGATCATCTGCCTACGGATATCTGTTGGCACTTCTGTGACACAGGCGTCACCTGATCAGGCACCAACCTTGTCATCTCATTGAACTTGGTCGTATACTGTTGGTGTGTCATGGTCCCCGCTTCCAACTATAGGAACTCCCTCTTAATCTTGTCGAGTTCCCTGTGAGGACAAAACTCCTCAAAAACCATCTTCCTTAGTTCACTCCACCTCATTCTCCCAATCGCCCTGCTACCCTCGGCGTTGACAATATTTTCCCACCAGCATAAGGCCGAGTCCACGAATGAGTGGGTACCAAACTTCACCTTTTGATCCTTCCTACATTCGCTAATATCCAACACGGCCTCCATTTCTCTCACCCATGGGTGAGCAGCAGCAGCGTTCCCATTCCCATCAAAAGTCGAGGGCTTGCATCTTTGGAATGCCCCATAGCTGCACCCCTTTGCAGTTTCTGCACCGCTTCCTCTTCCTCTTCGTCACTGGAGCTCAGTTTTTGGTTGCTTCCCTTCACCTGAACCTCTCTCCTCGCCCCCTCTCCCAACAGTTTTCTTCCTCTCCTCTTTCTCTTTCTTTTCATCCTCCCTCACAGCACGAATAACCTTGGTCACCACAGATGGCAGAATCGTCTGCATGACCTGATGGACTTCCTCTACTACGCCTTCTTCACAGAGGGTCTTAGGTTAGCACTCTCATCACCGCCTTCATGGTGATGAAGCTCGGGCTCTGCAGAAGTCGTCTCAGCAGTCTTAGCCTTGTTCATTATGGCATGTGGTCCAGCACCACAACCACCCTGTACTCCACCTCGAGAAGCCTTCGATGATCTACCACTAGCCATCCTCTAAACACTATAAGATTCAAACACCAACACGGTCATTCAAGGTAATAGCTTAGATTATGTCAAGTATAGTAAGTCCTTAATTACAGTAGCCATTTGCGATTAGCCACTTACTTTACTCTTCATCCTCCAAGAATTTCCTATCCTGACTACATTAGTATCCA
Source organism: Flaveria sonorensis (assembly GCA_025506505.1). Lineage (NCBI taxonomy): Eukaryota > Viridiplantae > Streptophyta > Magnoliopsida > Asterales > Asteraceae > Flaveria > Flaveria sonorensis. The sequence goes on along the minus strand of CM046423.1, from coordinate 17,843,921 downwards.
AATCTACTAAGAGCACATAAATCAAATAGCACACGCACATAATACCGGTTCACCCTAAGAAAAATTACCTGATGGCACGTAGCAACTTGGGCTGGCATCTTCCCATTTGGGTCCTATTTTTAGTTTAAGTTTAGGTTTTTTTTTTTTTTGAAAATGATTTACCCGTTTCTCTTAAACTTTGGCTCTAATACCAACTTGTAAGCCCCCATCCCAGAGACCCCACAGTTGGTCATTCATAAAATAATTCATTATTAAAACTCATTTAAAATATATGAACATAAGAAAATATTACAGCAGAAGAATTATCAAAAACCATTTCATGCATTAATAATTACTTTTACCAAGTAATACATCGTTGATTGAAGTTACAAAAGAATACTTAGTTGTATTACAAAACAACAATATTATTTTTGCATGAGATGGATGCCAGTCTTTGCTTGCCAAGTAGCTTTAACTCTGTGCCACCCTCAGCGACAACATTACCTGCCAACTGAAAATGCATATAAAAAGTCAGCGTTGCTGAGTGAGTTCTAGTTTATATAATAAAGTACTTTAGTTTTAATAAAAACCCTTCCTTTACTTTCGTTCGTGATCACACATCATACGTACATCTTGATAATAATCATTTATCATCTTTTATCATCGTTCACAATCATTCGTTTCGTACTTTATTATCTTTCCACTTCTATCTAGATCCTGCCATGCCCCATGTTCGGTATACAAAGCGACTAAAGTCTTGGGGGCAAGTGGCAAGGACCCTGTTTTGTACGTTTCCATCAGTCACAAAGACTGACCATTAGGTGTGCACTCGGCACACTGTCGAGGTGGCAACCCATAAAGAGTTGTTAACCCCTTTTTATATACTTGCAAGACTTTAATTTATTCATTACGTTCCACTTTTCATTATCTTTATCTTCCACTTTCATTACAATAATAATTTACGTACATAAGCATATCATACCACGTAGAGTCACATCATACTACATAATATGGAACATTAACAAAAGCCCTTAAACATACATAACATCAACAGACATAAACCACCAAAACATTTCAGAACTTAACATTACATTCTACTTCCAAAGATTTTAGAAAATCCTAAGTCCCCAAAGAAATGCGGATGAACATAGGCCTATGCGGCTGAATGTTTAGCAAATGCGGACAAGCAAATGCGGATGAAAATCTCAGAAAATATTCTAAGTGTCTAAAGATGTGCGGGTGAACCAAATGCGGATGAATAAGTCCATATGTGGATGAACAATTCCAAATGCGGATGAGCTAAGTCTTAGGTGAATGAACTTAACCAATGCGGTCGAAGTTCAGCAAATGCGGATGAAGATCAGCAAATGCGGATGAACACTTACAAATGCGAAAGAACAAAAGCAAATGTGGATGAACAAAAGTACTTAAGTATTGAACATAAAACCAATGCGGTTGAATGTTCAGCAAATGCGGATGAACTCCAACAAATGCGGATGAATACATTACTTAGGCTACTCCACCAGTTCCAAATCCTAGTTCTAACATATCCTTAGAATACATATAACATGCTAAACACTTAGAACAAAGCTTACAACTACACTACATCAAAGAAGGCATTTAAAACACACACACATGGCATACACATCATATGCAAAAACGTAGAAAACTCATGCTTCGGTTGTAAAAATTCAGTTAATATGCATTTCAGCCCCAAACAAGTTTAAACAAGTAAAATAGGGGAATCTAGAACTCACCTCTAGCAGCTTTCGGGTAAGACTTCTTCAGACCGAGAGCAATTGGGATTTCTAGCACCTAAACACACCGAAACAAGCAGCCAAACACAAAAGAACACATAAAAATCGGTCCAGTAGCTCGAATCCAACTGAAACCGAACATAAAACAAAAGGAAACCTAACCTCCTAGGAGAATTCAGATTTCTCACACTAAAATACGGTTGAAACTTCTTCTTCTCTTCTTGCAGCCGAAAGCAGGTGTGAAATGGGGGTGTGGGCAGCCATCCCCTGCTTTTTGAACCCATAATAGACAAGTTTGCCACTTGCATACTTTAACCCCCTTTACTTTGAAATGTTTCACTTTTCTTTCTTTTTACTCTTCTTTTCTTTTCCTTTTAATAATTTTTGGGTGTTACATTTGTGCATGTATGGAATGAGTTATGGTATGGACTGTTCTTGGCACTAATTCTTGATGTGTCGGGTGACGTCATGATCTATTGAGAATAAATTCATTTAGTGAATCTCATAGACCCATAATGTGGTATGACAATTCCGTCTGTTGCATCTTGTGACAAAAACCTTCTACACGCGATATACATATTATGAGTTTCTCATAATGTTATATGGATTGACGAATGCACCTGCTGCATTTGTGGATTTTATGAATAAGGCATGCCACCTGATGCATGACATATCAATGATTTTGTTTATCTCTGATATGCTTATATGCTCAAAGAATGAAGGTGATCACGTGTGTCATATATGGGAACTATTGGAAACATTAAGAAAGAATAAATGATATAGAAAAATTTCAAAGCACACTTTCTAGTTAAGAGAAGTGCAATTTAAGGGTCCGAAACTTTCTCGGATTAATGGGGTATTGTTAGAGATTTATTCAATATTTCTTAAAGATCGCATTTCCTATAACAATGATAACACAAAAAGAAGTAAAATTTAAATGACAACGAAGTTCAAAATATGCATTCTAGGAATTAAAGAAAAGAATGACCCAAGCTTCATGCTTTTCACTACTAGATGGGAACAAGGATTTAGTAGTTTACTACGACGCGTCTTATCATGGGCTAGGATGTATATTGATGCAAGGAGGAATGTTGATATCCTATGCCTCTAGACATTAAGAACTCACAAGATTAATTATTCTACGCAACAATCTAGAGTTAGCTATTATGGTATATGTGCTAAGGATATGAAGGCATTACTTATATAGTATCAAATGAGAAATCTTCACAGATTGGAAAAGATTAAGGAACTTCTTTAAACAAAAAAACCTAAATTTATGGCAACGATGATGGTTAAATATGATAAAGGACTAAGATTGAAAATTTCGTTATCACCATGGTAAAGCTAAAGTCGTAGATGATGCCTTGATTTGTAAGGAAATGCATGAACCAATCCAGGTGAGGTCCTACCAATTAAAAATAAATCCAAATCTTATGGACTAGATAGGTGACACTATTAATACGGGCATGAAGGTATGAAATTTTCATGAAGGTATGGGTACCATATTGCATATCAACAATGCTTATTGCTTGCAATCTGACTAGTAATCAGAGAATACTATTAATGCGGGCATGTATCATTGACTTTGGTAAGAGTTAGGATAATCACTTTCCATTTTTCAAGTTCTTATACAACAACAATTATCACATAAGCATTGGCAAGCCTCCATACAAGATGCTATATGGCAAATGGTGCCGAACTCCTATATTTTAGTGTAAGATTGGTTGAAAAGAAGTAGAAAGTCTGCAAGTGGTGGAAGCAACAACATAAAAGCTAGAAAAGAACAACGCTTATATGAAAGCCGCAAAGCACAAAAAAAATTCATATGCAGATATATAACATAGAATGATAGAAGTTAACGTAGGTGATAGGGTCATGTTGAAAGTATTACTATGGAACGGAATCATCCAATTATGAAAGTATGGAAAGCTAAATCCATGATATATAGGACGCTGCAAGATTAAAGTGAGGGTTGATAACTTGTAGGTTGGAACTACAAGCCGAGGTTAGTGAAATTTACTCCATTTTTCATGTATAACATCTACATAAATGTCTTACTAAGGAAGAAATGCATGTACCGCCTACCAATATAGAAGTTAATGATAGGCTGCACTATGTTGAGGAACTAATAGCCATAGTACTTAAAAAGGAAAATGGTTAAGAAATAAAGTAATTATGATAGTCAAATTTTTGTTAAAGCATATAAAGGTTTCTAAATCAATAAGGGAGCCTAAGGAAAAAATGAAACAACATTACCCACAATTATTCAAGAATTGACAAGTTTCAATGATGAAACCTAAATAAGGGAGATAGACTTGTACCACTTTAAAACTTGATAATATAAAACACATTCAAAGTCTATATAAAAGATTCAAAGATGTGAATCCAAGGAGGCGTTTATGAAACTATAATACAAAAATAGAGTATGTTTAAAGGGCCTTAGCCACCCCTTTACCCTTTTAGGAAACCTTACATGCGAAGTAATAAAGGAAGAGAGAGACTTGCAATTGGTTCAAAGACAGAAATAGTTTAGAGAGAGAAATCTCTCTTTTCATAAGAAAGGTGAAGCTTAACGCCTTTATCAAAGAAGTGTGTATCTTAGGTGTCAAAGCACATTCTAGGGTTTGTTCATTATTTTTATTAAGGTGAGTTAGATCACCAATTTTCACATGTTTTTTTATTTATTTTGGAGATGATATGCAAATTTAATGATTTATAAATCATAGATCTATTGTGTGTTATGGTAAAGCTATCACCTTATGGTATTAAGGTAGCCAACGTGTCAAAGTGTATGATTTTAACCCAAATAATGGAAAGATAATAATTTCACCTATTCAAAGTTAAAGATAAAAATGATAGTATGTTCTATATATTGATGTTGGCCTCATGTAGTTACTCTCTACTCATGTGCATATGACTTATTCATGTGTAGATATTAGCTTTCCCTTGACTCATATGCATGAGTTTGTTCATGCATAGATTCTAGTCCTCTATCCTCATGCCTAGATGATAAATGCCATAACACTAATGTGATTTTTATGCAAAGACAAACTTATTATGTCAAAGTCCTAACCCATACGTATATATGATATGTATGCACAAATGTCCCCTACTTATGTGTACATAACCTTTATGTTCTAAGATAACATGTCATCTTGTGCAGACAATTAATTCATGCGTGAAAACCTTTCGGGTACATTCCTTATGCGTAGAAACTTTTTTCATGCACAAAACTATCCCGCGCACAAAAACCTATCTCACACGCAGACACATTCCTTATGCGTAGAAACTTTTCTCATGCACAAATCTATCCCGCGTACAAAAACCTATCCCATGCCCAAACCTTTAACCCATGTGCACAAAACTATCCGGTACATAAAAACTATCCGTGCGTAGACCTCTAAGCCATGCGTAGATCTTTAACCTATGCGTAGATCTCTAACCCATGTGCAAATGATTACACTTAGAATAATTTTCAATGCCTATTTAATGTAGCACTTAGATGTGATAGTATGCTAAAGCTTCAATGTATGTCACTATTATGTATAATTAATGTATTATATGTTATGTATGTTATAATGGTTTCCTATATGGTCTACCTATCAGTGAATCTTTACTTTATTCACTTAATTGTTTGTTTTGCTATATGTATTATGTGGTCATGAGAGTCTTGCAAGAAATTGATTGTTCTGCAACGTGCAATCCATGGTCACTAGAGTATTGCTTCGTGAAAGCAATTGATTACTTTGCTATATGCATTACACGGTCATTGGAGTCTTCCAAGTATTTCATTTCCATGCTACATGCATTGTATGGTTATTGGAGTCTTACTTTATGCAAGTATGTTAGTGGAGTCTTGCAACATGCAAACATTTAATTGCTTTTCTACATACATCATATTATCACCAGAGTCTTGCTTTGTGCAAGCATTCCACTAGACTCTTATACTTGTACCATGTATAAGTAAGTAGCCTAATAATCTCTCATTGGTTGCTTCTTATTATATTTATGATATTTCACTAGTAGCCATGGAAAGAAGAAGCTTACCCAGGAAATAGAGAGAAATGTCTGGTGTAATGATTATGTTATGAAATATGAGACAATGATGGTTTTTATATGAATAACAATGTTATCTTTACTATGAATGATTGAATGTTTTAAATGCTTTCCACTCCAATGATAATGGATTTTTCACTTTATGAATAATGGTTATAATGTATGTATCTAACTACGAGGACTCCAAGGAACGAGGACTTACAAATCTTGTTCTCGTTTCTTCATTAAATTTCCTTTGAAACATCAATCTAAATCTAACGTCTTTGTCAGATATAATAGATATCAGTTCATCATGTCTTGAAACAATCTCCTTAATAAACAAGACTATTAATTTCGTTGATGTATAAGTTCCCGTATCGGTAGATGTGCACTTTTCAATAATCGGTTCATAATTACCCATGCGGTCTCATAACCCTAGCTCTTTTTGAAACCTTGGTTATGAAGTTCATGGTAATATGTCCCCACTTATGTTTAGGAACTTCCAAAGGTTGTATTTTTTCCTATGGCTTCTAATGTTTCATCGTGTCTTGTAAACATGTTAAGAACTTACTCACACACTGTGTTACTTCCTATTTCATGTCCTATGACCAATAGTGTTTATTCAAGTTATGGCATATTTATTTTGTACACATGTGAATAGAATATCTGGATTTGTGAGCCCATCTAGAATTTTGCCCCTAAGGTCACCATTATAAGGTCCACATATGGCCCGACCTAGTTTTAACACCATACGTGTTATCAACTAGACTCTCTACTTTTCTTAATAATCTGTTATTTATGATTTTGATTAGGATTCAGTTCTTCTAATTATGCTTTTTAAATATGTTCCATAACATCTTGAGTTTCTATTAGTTAGTACAACTTTATTAGGTTTTAGTCTTTCTTTATGGATTGAGGTGTTAACCATAAGTTTTATCATCCTTTGATGATACAAAATCTCATATTCGTAATCCTTAATTAGTTGCAACCACTGACGCTGTCTCTCAAGCTTGTATGACCCGAATAAGCGGTGCACTTGAACTCTTGAAAGTAGCATCTACGTATCTTCAACTCAAACACCAGGATGGCTAGCTCCAAATCATGGATGGGATAGTTAGCTTTATGAAGCTCTAGGTGTCGTGAGGCATAATCTATCACCTTACCTCGCTGCATTAAGATAAACCTAACCCTTGATACGAAGTATCCGAGTACACTACTAGGTCCATGTTTCCATTAGGTAATGACAACATTGGTGTTTTGGTTAACCCCTTCTTTATTTGTTACAACATAGTTTCTGTTTCTGTATTCTATTCAAATCATATCTTTTTCTTGGTTAACTTTGTCAGAGATAAGGATAACCATGATAAATCCTGGATGAACCTTCGATAATTACCTGCCAATACTAGGATACTTCGAATTTGGGACAGAGTTTAGGATGTTTTCATTCTATAACAACTTAAACTTTGGCTAAATCCACCATAATGCCCTCTGGATTAATCACATGATCGTTGAATTGTACCTCCGGTAACCAAAATTCACACTTAGGGAATTTCACATACAACTTCTCCTCTTGTAGCACCTCCAAGACTTCTCTTAGATGACACAAATGATTTCCTTCATTCTTTGAGTAGATCGAAATGTCATCATTAGACACTATCACTTACTGGTCAATCATTGGTAGACACACCTAGTTCATTACGGCTCACAAAGATTGACGTCACGTTTATCAACCCAATGGACAATACCAAGAATCATAGTGCCCATAACGTGTATGGAAAACGATCATTAAAATGTCTTGCTCTTTAATATTCGGCTGATGATAACCCGATCTTAGATCGATCTTTATGAACCAGCTCGCTTTTAGTAGCTAAGGCATCAATTAGGATAACAAATATATGTTCTTCATCATTAACTTATTCAACTCCCATAGTCTTTACACATTCATAGGCTGCCATCCTTCTTCTTTTCAAATAAGACTGGAGCACCATATGTCAGATTCTTAATCTGATGAAAACCCTTGTATAGGAGATCATGTAACTAGCCCATCATTCTTTCAAATCTGATGGAGCCAACCGATAGAGTGGGTTGGTGATGGGTTGAGCATAAGGCACTAAGTTGATTTGAAATTATATTTCTCGCGTATCCTCTGGGGACACGTCTAGAAAGTTACACACCACAAGAACCTCCTTAAAGTCCTTAGCCTTGGCTTTTGACTCGATGACATTCAGTACCATACGTGCTTTATTAGTGTGAATTATGGCTAGTATGAATGAGCCTGGATCGAATATGTCGTTTATGTGTTGTTGTTATCATGGAGCTGTGATTCGGATTCTCACGACTCTAATATTGATCATAATGATTTTATGAAGAACAATTTATGAACAATATGAAGATATTCTTAAATTTCTGTCAATCTTTTTTTAATCAAAAAAGATTTTTGTACAAGGAAAGTTACATTAGCTTATCCTACTACAAACTGACTATACCAATTTAAAGGTATAACTAAAAATGATTACATAATAATTCTCTAAGCCAAATATAAAAAAGCATCTTCAACCGCATTTGCTCGACTTGAACTCACGAATCGTCTTTGTTCATCCGCAGTTGGTCATTTACTCGTTTCTAATATTAATTGATCGCTCAAACATGATTGGCCTCGATCGAACTTGAAATACTGAATATTTGACAATTGTTTATGAAATTTTAATTCAGCCGCATCAGCAACTTGCATCAGCACCTTGTTCATTTACATCAGGTCCATCATAATCCTTAGGAAATTAATAGAATTCACCAATTATAAATTACTTATGTGACCGCATGTAAATTTTATATTGGTGAACACATTAATTCTTGTTTCAATCTGACATCATCTTTCTAATAATAGTGTATGTGAAATATACATACGTATGTGTGCTTATATTGGTTTCTAAAATTCTCACAAAAAATGTTAGTTTTCAAGATAAACATACGCTATTATACTATATATAATATGCGTATAGGAATGGTATTTTTGGTCTTTTTACACATTTTTAAAAAGTACAACACTTGAAAGCTTTATGTACAAAGGCAAAGGCAAAACAAAAGGGAGTCTTCTTCATGCAAAGCAACGTTGAGTCAGGCCATGAGCGAATACAAAGCGATGCGTGAAAAAGAAATGGGAAAATAAAAAAAGAACGAGAAGTACTTCGCATGGAAGTAAACGAATATAAATTGGCCTTACTCGCGAAATGTTAGATTGGGACATTGAGATTTTCCTTAAAACGCATGACGATGTCCCCGAACCGATGTTAAAGAACGTACTTGAACGTAAACGTCAAATTCCCGGATACGTGGTTGGGAGTTTAATTTGTAGATTTTAGTTTTAATATTATCATATTATTTAAAATATTGGGAGTTTAATTTCATTTAATGTATTTTTTATATTTATAATTTGTAATTTATTTTTATTAATAAAGCAATTTCAAAAAAACTGGTGTGCTGTAGTGTGGTGTGAGTGCCCCCTAAATTAGTATGGATTGGTGTGGTGTGGTGTGGTGTGGTGTGGTGTGTTGTGGTGTGGTGTGTGTGGTGTGGTGTGGTATGGTGTGGTGTGGTGTGGTGTGGTGTGGTGTGGCATGTTTTGATTAATGGGTGTGTGGTGTAGTGTGGTAGGTGTGACATGGGCACCCCCACCACCCTAACACCTCTCTGATATGATCGGCACTGATGGAATCAACTTTGTTGTATGAAAAAAGGTTGAATCCCCCAAGGATCTTTTCAATCTCTCAAACAACAAGAGTGTGTAAATCAATACTCAAACAATTATGGTGCGAAAACCCATGATAATTGATATGATCTCCATTGTGTGTGTATGATTGTGTGATTGTGTGTTTGTATGATTGAATGCTAAGATGAATATGAAATGCTTGTTTGATTGATAATCTGTTCAAAAGCTTACAAAGGATTAGGGTATACGTCTATTTATAGCCTATGTACATACTATATACAATTACAAAAATACCCTCATGTAAAAACAAATTACATAAAATCCTTAGTCTATAAGTTGTCCGTTGTGGATGATGACTTGTTCGCTGTGGATGATTGGTTGTCCATTGTGAATGTTGAATGATCTGTTTGCTGTGAACATAATGTGTAAGCTGTGAGCACTTTGGTTGTCCATTGTGAACACTTGGATGTTTTCTTGTTGTTGTCCGCTGTGGAGTGTTCATCCGGTGTTAATATTGAACATCAACTATGGACTTGTTCATCAGCTGTGTTTGCTCTTCCGCTGTCTACACTTGGACTTCTTCATTCTTCATCCGCTTCTAACAGTTTGTCGTCCGATGTGGGCAATCCTTCATCCACTGTAGACACTTGCAAAAATTTATTTATCTACAAAATCTGAAATAGAACTTTAAACAATAATTAGTGTTTGATATGAATGATAATAATGCTTGTATGTTAGTAAATAATTATTTGGATGTTAGAACACATTTGATTGATTATGGTAGATATTATCCTTTAATGAGCTTGTTGAGTCCAACAGGCATGATCCTGCTCGCTCCTGGAGTAGATCAAAATACTATCAATAAATACAATCATTGACTTGTCTAGCATAGGTCGGCATATGCGGTTCATTAAATCTATGAACGCTTCTGGGCATTAGTCAACCCCGATTGACATCACGAAAAACTCATAATTTCCATATCGTGCGCGGAACCCTTCACCTTCAACTGATGGTGGACGTATCCAAGATCTATTTTGGAAAACCAACTCGCACCTTAGATTTTACCCTTCACCGTCAACTGATTCTCGGTAACGAGTACCGGTTCTTCATGGTCAACTTGTTAAGCTCGCCATAGTTGACACACATCTTCATACTACCATCCTATCCTTTTTCTTGATGAACAACACTAGAGCTCCCTATGGAGAGATACGCGGTCGGATTAAACCCTTGTCTAATAGATCTTGCAATTAAGACATCAATTCCTTGAGATCAGAGGAAGCAAATCGGTACGGTGCCTTGGCAACAGGTTGAGATCCCTGTACAAAATTGATCTGAAACTAAATTTCTCTATTAGGGGCATTTCCCGATAGATCATCTGTGATCGTCTTAGGAAAGTCACATACTACAGGTACATCTGACAGTTGAAGCACTTTCGCATCAACATCCTTTACATAGGCTATGTAAGCACCATATCCTCATCTAATAAACTTCTCTTTCGTTATCGTATATATCACTCCTGGGATGACACATTCCTTGTCTCCATAAACCATAACCAGATTACCGTCTGGCAATCAGACGAATCATCTCCTTTCAACATACGATATTCGCTTCATAGATAGCTAGCCAAGAATACCTAACACCATATGAAAACCTCCTAGGGCCATAACATATAGTCTAGTAAGAAAACATATGACTTTCCAATTATATAAGGCAATATTCAATCATATCAGCTACCTTAGTGCATTTACCAATAGTTGTCAAAACATAAAAAGGCACATCAATTTTTCTACTTTTATCATGCATCATACGACAAAAAATAGCCGATACAAAGCTCACACTAGCACCAGAAACAAGGAGCACAGAAGCATACATATGGTTCACCAAAAGCGTACCTGAAACCACTTCAGGTACCACCCTAGCCTCATCCTTAGTCATATTAAAAGCCCTTACCTTTGACTTGGGGTTGTCTTTCTTTCCCTTTTCCCCCATCATACTAATCCTTGAGCTTCCTGATTCACCTTTCTTGCAATCTTGACCCAAATGACCCATTTCACCGCATTGATAACACCTCGGTACTCTACTCTCCTTGGCATAATGACCCTCACCTCCACACTTGAGACATCTACTTGTTCCCACTCTACATTTCCCCAGATGAATCCTACCACACTTCTTACACTCCTTTCGATCGCCCACTTTCCTTTGTTTCATGCAACGATCGTCGATCTTGATTCTCTTTTCCCTAATTCTAAAATTGTCATTCCTGAACCTTTTCCCATTCTTATTCCTATTCCAGCTCCACTTCTCAGTCTTCTTCTAAAGTGGCCCTGGTTCACTTTCATCGTATAACCTTCCCACCAAAATCTGCCACACACCTAAACCTACTCAGTCTGGCGGCGATCTTATTCTACCTTATATCCACTGATAAACCCTACATGTATCTCTAGATCTCTTTGGATGTAGGGGTCACCATTTCTGGTACAAGTCTAGCCAGTTCATTGAATTTAGAGGTGTACTCTTGATGATGATGTTTCTAGCCTCCAAATACAATAACTCTTTCTCAATCTTGTCCAACTCCCGATATGGACAGTACTCTTCCAGCACCAACTCTTTCAACTCAGACCACCTCATCTTTGCTATCACCCGTCTTCCCTCAGCTTGGACAATGTTTTCCTACCAGCACGACGTTGAGTTAACAGATAAATAGGTAGCAAACTTCACCTTTTGATCTTCTCAACACTCACGGTTATCCAGATTTGCTTCCATTTCCCTAACCCCATGGTGTGCGATTGTAGCATTACCGGTACCGTCAAAGGCTGGGGGTTTGCATCTCTGAAATGCCCCATAATTACATCCCTTAGACTCCTTATTCATCTTCACTGTCATCATCCTGAATCACCACCTTAAGGGTAGCTAATTCCTCTTGGACTCCTTAGCCTTTTTCGTAGATTTCCCTAACTTCTTCTCAGTCTTCTCTCTATTTTCTTAGATTTCTTTCCATTCTTCACCTCCTTCATCACTTTTGTCACTACAGAGGGTAGGACATTTTGCATAATGTTGTAGACCTCATCGGCGATGGCCTCTTTCACTATAGATTTGAGGATAGCTGATCCCTCACCCTCATGATGGCTACGGATATCCGACTTTTTATGAATAGTTTCTTGAGCGTTAGCTTTGCTCCTGGTAACACGTGGCCTTATAGTACGCCCGCCACGAGCACCTCCACTAGTTGCTTCTCCTGATTTCCTACTGGCCATACATTCTATCTCCTTTGAGATTTAAATACCAACAAGGTCATTCAAGGTAATTGCTCAGATCATGACAAGTAGGGTAAGTCCTTAACTATGGTGGCCAAATCTGATAGATTACTTACCTTACCTCCCATGTCCTGAGCATTTACTATCCTGACACGCATTAGTAATCAAATATACTAAACACATAAATATACGTACCATACACACATAATGCTTGTTTATTGAAGAAACTTTTACTTGATGGCACGTAGCTACTTAGGCTGGCATTCCTTCATTCGGTTCCACTTTCAATTTAAGTTTAGGTTTTAAAAATGCATTTACCCAATTATCTAAAACTTTAGCTCTAATACCAATTTGTAAGGCTCCGTTCCCGGAAAGCCTCACAGTTGGTCAATCATAGTAGAAAATGTAATACAATACATCCTTATATAAAATATTGCAACAGAAAACCTTAAAACATTCATCTAGTTATGTAATTAATTTTAAAGATAAGTAATTGTATTAGTCACAACAGACACTTATTCTAGAATGAAACATCAGATTGTTTTTCTTAAGGTTAAAACATCATTAGGTAGGGATGGATGCAAGTCTCCCAATGCCAAGTAGCCTCAACACCCATGCCATTCTCAGCAATGATCATTATCTGCCCACTAATAATGCACGCAAAGTCAGCGTTGCTAAGTGAGTTCTTGTTTTATAGTAATATAGAAAGTATACCATTAACTTCTTTTAATAAACACACATGCATCTTACATAATAGTCAAATTGACATTCTTATCATTTCTAAGCATTTTCATTATCTTTCTTTCTTTCATTATCTTTTCTTTTTATTAAAACTAGGTTCGCACAAAGCAAGATCCTAAAACATATTGTTAATGTCAACCCCTGCCAGCACACGCTTATCATGGTAGCTAGCCCCTAATAGTTAACCCACACTACTAGGCATATCGCCTGCTCATGAATAAGGGTCCATAACATTCCTTGATCAGCCACAAGGATTAGACCCCTGATGTGCATCCTCATAGGCTGATTCAGCCGCACATCAGTTGAGCTGATGACAACATGATTGTGTACCTCCATTCATTTTCCTTGCAAGGCTTTCCATTCATTATTAGGGCCCGGGTAACATTCATTAGATTTCACTATCAATCTTTTCATTATTAGTGTTCAATTTACTATAAATAATACTTGTAAATTATTCTTTTGCATTATCACATAACATATAACATTAATTAGCATCCACAAGAACGATAATCAGTAGTATCCCACATTGAAAGCGCCTTACATAGTTAACTACTAACACTTAGTGAAATCCGTGATAAAATATCCTAAGTAACAAATGCCGGTAATAGTATTCAAAACTTAGACCAATGCGGACAATAGTTAACTAATGCGAATGATCCAGACTAATGCTGATGGTTTACTTAGCTATTGCGGGTGAAGTAAACTTATGCGGGTAACCCATGCGGATGAGGGAAATTAATGCGGACACCCAATGTGGGTGACAAATACTTGGTCATTATGGATTATATAACAAATGCGGGTGCCTAAGGACTAATGCGAGTAACAGCAACCCAATGCGGTAGAGTAAAACCTTCTGCCTAATTTTGGACTTTGGTATTCTACAACATAATCAAGTTGTGTATGTCCCTAACTCATAGATCTAGTCCTCATTTATCTAGGGTTCATGACTAGAACACACCATGCATGCAACATCATTATAAATGTCACTGAAACATAGTATTTTCATAAAAATGTCACATTTATCATAGAAAAACATAAATTACAAAGATTTGACATTTTGGCATGCATATCAGCCCCAAAAGAGTGTAAAACATGTATAAAAGGGGATCTAAAACTCACCTTAAGAAGCCTTTGAACAAAAACCATAAACCCGAAAACAAAACTTGAGATCCTTAGAGAATTCTTCACTTTCTCCCTCTAGCTCTCTCTCTAGAACCATAAATGTGCATGAAAATAAGGAAAGGATGCTGTCCTTTCCTTTTATACCTACCTTTTGAAAACTTTTTCCTGTTTGTTCATTTTAACCATTCCACTTTTTTAAGACTTTTTTTTTATTTATTTTATTTTCCTTTTAAGATTTTTGGGTGTTACATGTAACGGGCCCCACAACGTTGGTATAGTAGAATATATAGCCATCTTCATCTTTACCAGAATTATCAAAGTAAAAATAAGAATGCTTTATATATATTAAAACAACTAGTGGCACAAATTTCAACATAAACTATTATGTTGATGACATTATTTATACTAAAGAATACACAATTAATGAGTTCAATATAGTAAGCCTAAAATTAAGAAAAACCTAATTAATGAGTTCGATATGTCTAATGTTGGTAAGCTGCATAATTATTTTAGCCTAGAAGTTGGTCGATGGCCAAATTAAATCTTCTTAGCTAAAATTAAATATATTTATATTATGCTATGTATATTTTGGTTGGCCCAAATCAAATCCTTATCAATCACACACAAAAAATACATAGATATTTTGTAAAAGGAAACTTCACAAAATATAGAACCCTGACACCTTTATTAAGACTTGACCCTAACTTGAAAAACAAGAAACCTTAACCCACTCGTATACGAAACAAATCAATAAACAAAGCAGCTAGATAATTAAACCATATTATTAATTGTCTCCAAATCTAAATGCATTTAAATTGGGATTAACTCTTAAGTATGGAATGACCAACACTAAGGTATTGCAACGCACACGAACACTAATGACAATTTTAAACTAGCATATGTTAAAACTCCAACACATGGATACAAATTTAGAAACCTATTAGGAGGTTTGATATTTCTCACTCACACAAGGCTAGACATGGCATTTGTAGTTAACTTGATATCACGGTTTATCTCTACTTCACCTTATAATTGACAAAAGAGTGCTGATATACATTGCAATTACTACTAATTATGGGATGTGGTATTAAAACAAATGAGGTTACATACATATATAATTATAGTGGTTGGGACATTGGATAAGCTCGTTTGAAACCGTCGAAGTATATTAGCTGATGTGTTTTCAATAGGTTTAACAACACCACCAAGGATTTCCATGAAACAATTGTTAGAATATATGTTTACAAATTATTAAATGAAACTTATGTTATAAAGTATTACGTATGTTGTAAATATTATAGGTATTAGGTAAATGGGTTGGTGTGGGTAAGAAGGGTTATACCCACGTAAACAACTATTAAATGGCAGTTATTATTGTTAGCAAGAACCGATAGAAACTCACGTATAACTAAGGATGCAGTATGTTATTGTAATCATTCGACATTTTATAGTTCCTTCTAAATTTCCTCACTTATGTTCTTAAATGTATATGAAGAAACTATGTGCATATATGTCGATCAACAACATGGTATGAGAGCCGATGTTAAGATCCTATGGAATGTTTGTGTTTGATCCATTTGTTGATCTGAATATATGTATGCCAGTGGTGTTAAGGTTTGACGCGAAGTTTCATCCTTCTTCCCCTCGATGTTTCATCAGCAGACGGGTCATGATGAAACAGTCAAGTTTGATGAGGATCACGGGGATTGTAGCAGTCACAGTGATGATCTACATATCATTTCGACAGAATCAATATAGGATCAAACAATGAGATTATGATAAAGAAGCGAAGGACTACACGTAAATAGTTCATTCACCGAAGTGGTTTCCGTTGTAGTTACTACAAAGAGGCATTTCATTTCAGAAGAAATTGCCCTAAAAGGATGGGAATCACTGAAATTTTTATTCAAAGGAACAGATCAAAAGGGTTAGAATGAAATATGGCATGTAAGCCTCACAAGGAAACAACATGTTGCGGGAAACAAGAAGGTATTTGCCACGTTAATAAATTAATATGGAACAGAAGCCTACTCATACGGATACACTAAAGAATTTTTGAGGGGCAAAGGTAATGTTAAAGTACACTGCAATGATCAAAGTTTTGTTTATTATGTGCCTAGGCCAGCAGGCGGGCGGCGTGCTTATCTTGTGTGACAACACTACAGAGCGAGTGGCTCTTATAGGCAGGCAATTGTGTGACAATACTATAGAGAAAGCCGCGCTTTCGTGTAACATGCTATGGTCTCAATGCCCTTACGAGGTAGTGATGAGTTTCACGCAATGATCAAAGTTTTGTTTATTAAAGATGTTTATTATGTGCCTACTATGAAAAAGACCATCCTAAGTGCAGAACAATTGACTAAGAAAGGTTATGAGATTGTGTTTGAAGGATATGTTTGCTACATATCACAACCATACGACAACAATGGAAAGAAGACCGAGAAAGGGGCAACACTAGAAGATATTGACTAGAGTCAACAAGGGGTTCCAAAAGTTCTGAAGGAATGTCTAATGATGACTATGAACAGGAAATATTATAAAATCATTTTGAGAATATCTCAATCAAAACAGAAATAAAGGATGATAAAGACAACAAAGGAAAAGGACCAGTCTTATAGCTTACCAAGAAATCCTCTATACAAGATTGTATAATGTTCATGAACCTTATCCATATAGCAACGAAGATTGAAAAGCATAAAATGAAATTTTAGGTAGAATTTGAAAACATAGTATATTGGTTCATCACTAATTTCTTGAAAATTAGAGTGCCAAATCTTATGCCTCCAAGATATGTATTTGGACATCATGTATAACTTAATGGATCTGTATATGAGAGTTAATTTACAAGATGGCTACAAAGGTGTGAACGAACAAGGAAAATAAAAAAAAAAATATGAAGCAAATGGGCTATGAACTAACTGTGTTGAACCTGCAGATCAAGAAAGACTCACCAAGTCTATTAAAATAGTATATTTAAGGTATCTTGAGATGCTCAAATGGTATCACTTATAATTCATAGGAAGAGAGTTGACTGTAGAAGATGGAGAAGAAAGCAAGACTGCATTAAAGAAGGAATAACAACTACAAAAGGAGAGAGACCTACCACCACAGAAAAGACTAAGAATCAAGTGAAGATCAAGATTCGAATGCTAAACTTAGGGGTGATTGTTAGAATATAAGTTTAGCGATTATTTAATCAAACTTATGGTATAAAGTATTATGTATGTCGTACATATTATAGGTACTAGTGGGTGAAACCCGCGCGTTGCGGCGGGGATATAAATAATTTTAGGACTGTGTATTTAGCTAACTCTCTCTTATTATACTAACTCATATTTTGCTTTTTTATTTGATTAGTGTGTGATATTAAACATATCTATATTACAACAAGGATGAACAAATTTGTAAATAACAAATTGTTTATGCATACTCACTTGTACAAAATGTAACAAAATTGTTCTTAAGTAACTTAATAATGGATTAAAATTACAATATTATCCAAAAAGTTATATTATATAGTAGTATAGGTATAAATATTAAGATAACCTTAAATATAATAGTCATAATTTAAATTTAATTAGAAAATGATAGAGTACAAGTATTTAAAGCTTAAAAGAGTATATTAGGAATAAATCTTATGACATTACATATTAAAGCTTGCAACTCCTCATATGCCATCTTAAAAATAATGTAAAATTACAAATCTAGCCATTGTTTATGTATTATATAGTAATTAAGATTAAGATAAGATTAAGATTAGGTAAATGGGTTGATCCGGGTAAGAAGGGTTATACCCGCGTAAATAACTATCAAATAGCGGTTATTATTATTAGTAGTAACCGATTGAAACTGATCATGTATAAATAGGGATGCAGTATGTTATTTTAATCAATCTACATTTTGTAGTTCCCTCCAAATTTCCTCACTTCTATTTTTAAGTGTTTATGAAGAAACTAAGTGCAGATTTGTCAATCATCAAAAATAATTAATTTTAGCATTGCCTTCTAATGATGCTTCATGTAAAGCAACTACTATATCTTATGATTACAAATCAACACTCTTTTGAACAAAGAGGTAGGTGTATCACAGTCAAAGTAAGCACATTGATATTAACTCTCACTTGATTCGAAGCTTAGTTGAGGTAAGCAAAACAACTAGATGACATACTTACAAAAACATTAGGACAAGAACAATTTATTAATGTACGAGCAAGGTTACGGTTCACAATTACTTGAATTAAGGGGAGATGTTGAAGACTAATTCAAATAGCAACTGATCATTGAAATCAAAAAAGTCATGGAAGGTTTGTTGATTCAAGGGGGATTAGGAGAGTTAAGTTAGTAGTTCTAGAATAAGTAGATAAGTTGTTAGTATATTTTCTTTTCAGATTTACATCATTTCATTGTATTGTAATGCTAATATAAGCAGTAGTTGAGTGATTCATAAAGCAAATATCTATTCTTAATCTTATTACCATAACACTAAATGTAAAACTGATACACCGGTGTTTTAACATAGCAAACAAGCAATCTTATTATGTTATGTTTGCAACTATTCATAAGAATACCAAAATGAGACCGAACAATTTAGATAATCTTAAAACAAAAAACCTAAAGATCAGTTGTTTGATTCCATTAGATAGTTAAAAATTAGTTCCATGGTAAGTGAAAGAAATGTGAAATCCAATTAATATGATAAAATTTTCCAATTTTAATTTTATCTGATTACCAACTAAATAGGATTTTAAATGAAAAATATTTTGGTTCCAATTATAATTCTAGAGAATTCTTTAAAGTAAACATGCCTTAAGGTTTCTATTATCAACAAGATGTAGCTACCTTGACAACATTGTGCCAAAGCCCATTTAAGAACATCTAAGTTTGGTTGTGAAGATTTTTTTAATTAGGTGACATTTGATTACGCGGATAAAATAGTCAAATTATGCTCGTTTGATTTATATGTCATGTGAAGCGATCGAAAGCAAAGTGAAAACAAAACCCAATTGTCATATTAAATATAGATGATGTCTAAGTTTCTTTAGTTACGTGTGCTACTTATCACCTTCCTAAAACCCTACACGGCTACCCTTACTTTTTTATATATATATATCTATGTTAGAAACCTATATATTACATATATTACATGTGTGGAAAAAAGTGAACATATTAAAAATATTAGGCTTTATTAATATTTTGTATGTTACATGTCAATAACCATTAATAAAATAATAGTAATGTATATTTAAGAAATTATAAATAATAAATAATAAAAATTAAGAATTATAAAGTTATATTTAAGATAAAATATAATTGAAATCATAAAATTTAGTATGTTTTAATAATTTATTATAATTAGGGTATTTATATTTTAGATATTTAGTTATTTAATTTACTTATTTATTAATAGGAGAAAGAGATATGAAATAAAAGTTTAGACCCGTCAAAAGTTGTCAAGTGTCCTTAAAAAATCTTTTTAATTATATAGTATAGACATAGATTTATATAGGAAATGTTAGAAAACAAAGTCCGTTTGATGTACAAAGTATAAAAATTAAAAGGTTGAATTATCACACAAGACGGATTGAGTTGTGCAATTGACACTAGCATCATTAAATTACAAGTAGAATTATCACCTGAAAACATGGAATGGTAACACAAATGCATAATAATCCCATCTTTGATTACCAGCGTAAGTGTTAGTTAATCACTTAAAACTTCTTAGGAGATAATTCTATTCATCACGTTATACAATTTATACATATAATGAACTTCGTATTTTAAAATTCCATAACTTACGTGAACCAACTTTTGTACAAAACGTGTAGGCAGAGTTTATTTCGAAGTTTTGGTGATTTTAAAAATCTTCAAATCATTATTTAATGATTTAATCATGCTAGCTTTAATTTTTATCGAATTTCATCTATACATTATTCGTTAAACCACTTGGTATTGTTCCTATATTCCATTTATATTCGAATACATACAAACCAATAGTAACGATAAAAATCATATAAAATATTAGCCCTTATACATATATTTTGTGACTTTATAGAAGTATGAGAGTGACTGATTTTTGACTTTTTTACATATAAGCACAAATGGATATCAACACGCATGAGAGTGATTGACTACTTATCATGAGCTGGCAATCACTAAAAACTTAAAATATAAACCACGACACCATCATCAAGTTGCAAATATCTTGGGATGTTCGACTCATTGGTGATACATGTCAAAGAGGTTGTTAGCTAGTTATTTAGGTATATTTTGATGGTAAAGTAATCAACTTTCTAATTAAAAATATGGATTTTTTTGTTTATTAGACTTTAATAATCTTAATTTTATTTGATGATCGCAATTAATCTCAAATTCCAATTTTAAACTTATTTTCACTAACGATCTCTTATTGACTAAGAGTTAACATTGTTAATTTTTTGATGACGTTGACTGCTTATGTAGCCAAAACACCAAATAAAAAGTTGAAATTTATCATTAGATCCGTCAATTTGAAATTTCTATATTATGAAATCCGTCAATCTCCACCTTATTATCTGAACCACTTGGCTTGTTGTAGGTAGATTTCAGGTAACGATAGAGGCTAGACAACATATAATGGATCTGACAGAGGTTGAACGGCGGTAGAGTTAAAAATAAGCACAAAGTTTGACACAATGCATCAAAAAAAAACGGAGACGACGGTAGAGTTGAAATTAAGCTCAAAGTTTGCCACATTGCATAAAATAAAAAAATAACAGAGTTTACTCTCAATTAGTAAGGGAACGTTAGAGGAAAATAAGCTTAAAGTTGTGAGTGTTTGTAAACATTTTTTAAGTTGAGATTAATCTCGGCCAATAAATAAAAGTTGATATTATTAAAATCTAATAATCCTTTATTTTTAAACAACTAATTGGATCACTGACAGGCCAATGATCCATCCGATCATTTTTATTTATCAAGTATTTGTTGAACTAGGCTGACACGTCCCTAGAAAACTCGTACTTCAGTCCATCTCCATTAATCTCGGACCTGAGACCAACATTAAAAGAAAACTCACAGTAAATAAGAAAATCTTCTAGCTTAAACTAAAAGCCTCATTTTATTATCACATGTTATACTTAAACACAAGACCTATCTCACTGAATTGATGTTTTGAGGTAACTTACCTCAGTTAAATGAACCAAGTATTATTGGATTTAGATTCGATAAATAATAGATATATACTTTAAAATTAGAGTAGGTGAAGAATAAAAATGTGCATCTATCGATAAGAAATGTTAGATATTTTAACTATTAAAGTATTGTCCATAAATTTATCAAGGCCCCTTTTCTTTAAAAGATAAATTGTAATAATTTATTTACAAGACTTTGATGTTTCGAATTTTACAAAATTAAACTATGTCCAGACGCTATAAAAATCTATAAACAAATGTGTTATGAATACTAAGGTGACGTTTGGTTCGCGAAATTCGTTGAAATTTAAATTGAAATTTGAATTGTAATCTGAAGGAATTGTATTTTGAATTTTTTTTAAGGATTTAAAATTCAAGTGAATTCAAATCTATAAATGTAATTTAAATTACAAATGCATTTTTAGTGACAAAATTTATAAAGAAATTCGAATTTATCACCTATTACAAACCGCCACCACTTCCATGATCACTGATCACCGCCGCCGCCAACAATCAACCGCGACCACCAATCGCGCTCATTGCCGAAAACCGACCATACCCCACTGGCGCCACAACCGATCACGCCCGCCGCCGAAAACAAAGAATCTTCGTTTAGCGCGTCTAAAACCGACGCGCTTTGGCGACGATAGTCGGTGGTCGCTCGCAGGAGCGGTCGGTGGAGACGGGCGTTTGGCGTCGGGTGCGGTTAGCGGCGACATTCGAACGACAACGGTGACGACAAGATCGGTTGTCGGCGGTTTTGGGTTGTTAGGGGTAGGGCGATAAGCGGGTGGTGAATGGGGCGACAAACGGTTTTAGTGTTAGGCTCCGGCAGCGGTTGGCAGGTAGCGATGGTCAGGGGTGGCGGCGGCGTAAGGGAGCAGCGTTAGTGGGTGGGGTCAACCGTGGTCGGGCAGGGGCAGCGGCGGGAGGTGGCCGGGCGGCGTTGGTAGTCGTAGTCCGCGGCGGAGGCGTAAAAGGCGGTTGGCGGGTGGGGTCGGCGGCAGGTGAAAGCGGGGGCGGTGTTTGTGATCGTGATCGTCGGGGGTCGGGGTCGACGGTAGTCAGAGGTTGGCAGCGACAGGCCGGGGTGGTAGGTGGCGGTCGAAGGCGGATGCGGGGGTCGGTGGAATTTTAAATCTTTCAAAATTTAGAAGGATTTATAAGTCATTCGAAATTTGAAAGGATTTATAAATCCTTCATTCGAAGGAATTTGAGAGAATTAATTTCAATTCCTTTCGTAACAAAAACGTTAAAAATGAAACTCAAATTCCAATATCAACCAATTCCAACCAATCGAACACAGTGATCAATAAATTTCAAATTCCAATTTCATTAGATTTCTTTAAATTCTGTCATACCAAACTTCCCTTAAAGAAATTACTTGCAGAGAGGATTTATTTATGCTCTATTTCATATAAAAATAAATCTTTATCTCAAACTTATTATATGGATTAACTGAAATATGTATATGTTTTTTGGGTTATTGTATTTTAATAATTCCAACTTTTATTTAATGGCCGTGATTAATACCAACTCAAGAAATATTTACAGACATTCTAAACTTTGAGATTATTTCCTCCAACGATCCCTTACTAACTGAAAGTTAACGCTGGTTAGCTTTTTTTAATGAAATGGAGCTAACTTTGAGCTATATTTTCCAGCTCTGCCATCGCCCAACCTCTGTTAGGTCCGTTTTCAGTGTCTAGCCTTCATCGTCACTTGAAATCTACCTTTAACGAGTCAAGTGGTTCAGATCAAGAGGTGAAAATTAACGGGTTTTAGGGTGCAGAAATTTCAGAGTGACGGACCTGATGGTTGATTTCAACTTTTTGCTTATTGTTTTGAAAATATAAGTAGTACATGTCGTCAAAAAACTAACGGTGTTAACTCTCAGTTAGTAAGAGATCGCTGGAGGAAAATAAGCTCAAAGTTGGGAGTGTTTGTAAACATTTACTGAATTGGTATTAATCTCGGTCAATAAATGAAAGTTGAAGTTATTATAATTTAATAATCTTTGTTTTATCATATATGAAAAATGAAATTTTATAGTTCGTTAGAAAAGTCTAACCCAACATCTAGAAAAAAAAAATTAAAAAAATAAAAGTGGATTAATTGTTTAGTTTACTGTTCCTACTAAAATTCCCAAGCTGAAAAAATAAACATCATACTCATAATTACATCCCAATTTAAATCATCTGATTTAAAGTGACATAGTTTCTTGCTTTCTAAATCATCCACCAAGCTGTGTATATGATCGCCTCAAGAACTTCTCTTTTCTTCTTCGACTTGCCCACCAAATCAATCCAAGCCTTAAATCAGGATGGCCGTTATAAGTTGTAGCCAAGCATCGGTCAATCTCCAAGTATCTATGGGTATTTGTTGCTCACCAAAAACATGATATAGTGTTTCTTTTTGATGAGTGCAAAACGGACATAATTGAAAAGGGAATGTCCAAACCCCTATTGCTAATATTCATTCTTGTAAGATTTGACATATGTTGGGGTCACAATATCATGAACTGACCTATGTTAAGGCTAAGAGGGACACATGATTTTTTTCCGCTAGGCTCACCTATTTTAGGTACTCGAATTTCTATTAATTTGACATAGGAATTTTTAGATCGGGTCAATTGTTATCACTAAAGTTAATCAAGGTATCAAAATTATTAAGTGAAAGTATTAAACACCACCAAAATTTTATCTTCTTAATAACAAGTTTATGAAAAAAACCAATTCTTTTAGCATATTTTAAACCAATGAGGAAATCATGTTGTGAAGAGAAAATCAAGACTTAGGGTGGAACAGAAAACATTATTTCATATTGCGGAACAGAAATCAGGAACTAAGACTCAAACAACACTATAATGACAAAAATATAAAAAAAAAAAAAAAAAAGCATACTCATGTGCCGCGTTAAAACCGATTCGTTGAATCCTAAATAGTGTTTTGATTTTACAGTTTACCTTTTGATGCTTTAGTTTAGCTTTCAAGTTTTTGCTTAATTTATGGACTAGGTTTAAAGTTTAGGTTTCTAGTTTAAGGTTGGACGAGCCGGTTTCAACGTCGGTGAAATAATTTCAATTAGAGTTTTCGGTGCAGTTTCATAATTTTTCTAGGGTTCCATAATATAGAAACCACTATATATAAACACACACGTGTGTATACATATATTGAAAAAAATTAGGAACAATTATTAATCATATTACAATATTTTTTTTTATTGATATGCTTTTGTAGGTGAAGAGAAATAAAGCAGAAGTGACGTGCAAAGCAAGTGGTTACCTTCAATAGAAATTCATGTCCGAGTCTCCTCAATTCAGTGTCCTGCTTATAACCTGCCTTTCGTTGTAATTTCACTTCTTCCTTTTCACTTTTGCTTTTTGACAAAAATTATCCCCATAAATTATTCTACAAAACTTGTAAGCGGTGTTTACTTAACAGCTCTTTGGTAGTTTATTAAAGAATTAATTGTCGTTTTTTTCTTTTTGTGGTTTAATCACATTTGTAATTATAATAAAAAGCTTCTTCTTCTATTTTTTATTTTTATTTTTATTTTTTTTAATTTGACTTCCCAAGTTTTTAAAAAGTTAAAAAGTAACCATTTTCATCTAAATTGACAAAATTAGCTTTTAAAATACATCAATTCACTCTTTATCAAATAACGCCTCCAACTATTTTCCCTTTAACGTATTCATATGAAAAATAACTAAATAAGCACAATTGGATATCACATGCGTGTGAGTATTTGACTGCTTATCATCAATCACTACAAACATAAAATATTCACCATCAAGATGTTGTAGGTATCTTGTCAGTATCATTGGCTCATTGATGTATGAGTATATGACAACGAAAAAGGTTAGTATACTAGCTTTTCTTACGATTTTAGTATTAGCTATGGAGTTATGATGTTGTTGGCTTCCTTTCTTTAATAAAATTAATTATAATCATTTTTTTTTGTTAGAGTTTCATGTTAGATATTTTATTGTAATTAGATTGATTAGCCGACCAATTTGATTTTAATATTTATCAAATAATTCAGGGTACGGAATGTACACTTGTTTAATATTATAACCTATTTAGGGGTGATTGCCCTAAGCAGTGGGCGTTTCAAGGGGGCAACACCTCCTTGGCGGGGATCTAGGGGTCACGACCCTAGTTGCAGAGCCAAGGGTAGAGCCCCTGGCTACAGTTGAACTGTCATGTCAACTTGAATTTTTCTTTTTTTTTAAATAGTATCTTTATTAGCACATCAAAATTTAAGTTATTCGAATTTCACATGTGATTTCGGGTAAAACGTGCTTATTTTTAAACATTAAAACTACTTTTTGCAGTTAGCTCCATCCCTACAAGAAATACAAATTCCTGCATATTTGGTCTTTAATTCTTCTTCTTCTGGTTTAAGAAGCTCACGCAAAATCATTCATCGTTTTAAAATTCGACCGAACGTTTGGATTAAACCAAAAATAATTTCAACCTGAAAACGTTTCGTGACTCTCATATAGTCCCAAGTTTTTCATCAAGGGAATATGATTGCGGTGAAAAGGTATTTTATACCGCTTCAATAGATATCGCTTAAAAAGAGGTTCATGTTTGTAGCAGTGAGTGAGCGGTTTATTTGGAGCGTTTTGGAACGTTCTTTACGGGTTTTAGAGCGGTTTTCTATGGGTCTTGGAGTGGTTTGTATTGGATTTTGAAGCGGTTCGTCATTGGGCTTTTGGAGCAGTTTCACACTGTGGTTGTTTTTTCCAATAATAATAATGATATTTTTATAGTGGCTTTTGGAGCAGTTTCACACTGTGGTTATTTTTTCCAATAATAATAATGATATTTTTATAGTGGCTTTTAACCAACCGCTTCAAAATATTTTCAGAAGTTTAAATACAAAGTGTCTTCTCATACTTTTTTTGCTACAAAGTGTGAGAAGACACAATAAATCAACAAAAGTCACAAAAAAATTATATCTCATAATTTAAATAAAATTTCAAAAAAGTAATTTCGAGCTTTTGTTCCCCTAGCCGTCCTCACTAAGAAAAAATATAAACGAAAAAAAAAAAAAAAAATTAACGTTTTTTTATTGTGTCATATATGAAAGACACAATGACGTCATTGTGCCATTACGAAAGACACAATGACGTCATTTGTGTCATTATGAAAGACAATGACACAATGACAAGAGGAATACTGACTCCGAAGTACTTTTTTAAAATTCGATTTAGTTTGTGAGATATAATTTTTTTGTGACTTTTTTAGTTTCATTGTGTCTTCTCACACTTTGTAACAAAAGTACACTTTGTAGAATAACCTCCCACTTTTCATAATACAAATTTTTTAATTTTGTTCGTATTTCTAGAACAATTCAAGAGAACCAACTCACAATATTCAGAGCTGATTCCGAACTATCTAGTTTAAACCCCCGCATGTTGCCACGAAATCATACAGGGCATAATAAAATATAAACTACAATTGATCCGGCTTGTTTTCGAATTAAATTTACATCGAAGCGTGGAGTTCTCGAATTTATACCGTTCATCATATTATGTTTGACCCAAATCTATTTCAAACAAAATTTATATCGAAACTTGCATCGACTCAAAATGTACATAAAACGCACTTGCTTTGAGATCCTATGTTACGTGATAAAATATAGATTACAATCGTCCCGACTTATTTTTAAACTAAATTTAGGTCAAAATGTTGAGTAACTCGGATTTATATAATTTTTTAACTCTTTGCATTTGCAAACAAAAGCAAATTTTTAACTCAAAAACACATGAATTTCTTACTATTTCTTCCAATTTCTTCAAAAATTTGATGTCCTTTACTTGCATTCAATGAAAATCTTGCCGCAAACTCTCAGAATTATACTCCTCTTTTTTTTTTCGGTTCCCACACTTCTCTGTTGTGTAAAGCTTGTAATTCTAAATGTTTAAAACTTATTTTGGGTTTTTGATTTCTTGATATGAATTGTTCATTTGTTTGTGCAGTTATAGATTTGATTTCCATTAGAAATAGTTTAAAAGATCCCCATGGAGCTCTTAGCAACCAGGATTAAGACTCTGTAATCCTTGTTGTAAGTAAGAATATTACCAAAAAAATATTGATAAATATGATGGAAGACAAGGGCACGTCTGACTTTGTGCTGTCTATTTGCAAATTCTAAGACTTTAGTGGTCAATTTATAAGATTCTAAAACTCTTCTATAGGAACCAACCTACAACATTAATATATTATAATGTACAAAACTTATATCAACATACTAACGTCAATATAAACATACTTACTAACATCAACATAAACCAATATCAAGTTCACCATATACAGAACCAATACATAAACCCTAGATCAATATTAATGTACTGATATCAATTTTAACCAATAGCATAGAACCAAATCAAATAACTTTTTATACACTAACACATTAATTTAAGGGGTAAAGTTATAATATAAAAGATATTAATCTAAAACGCTTAAGAAAGATTTTAGGCTTTACATGTGTACTTTTATTTTTTAAAGAATATTACATTTTGGTCATTAAGTCAAATATATCAGGTCATAGCGTCTATTACATCAAGTCATTGTATCAAATACTGGTTCATGTTGTCAAATATTTTTTTATCATTTGTTTTATTTATTCGTCATTGTGTTTTTCATTTTATTTTTATCATTTTTTTAAAACTTGTTAGTATCTTATCATTGTGTATTACAATTAGAGTTACATAAGGATATTAGTATACCGATATGTTTTTCAAAACTCATATTATTCAGGATAAAACCATGACAGTCAATAAACACAATGAAATATTTTTATCATTATGTTTTACGTTTTGTATTATTTTAAGTTATTTTAGATTAACTAGTAATTAATTTATCAATGTGTTTTACATACTAGAGTCACACCACACTGTTATTTTACCATTCATCATTTAAGAAAAACATGATAATATTAAAAAAACACAATTATTAACAAAAATACACAATAATTATACTAAAAAATCAATGACGAGTATATTTCATATGAGTTGAAAAACAAAAAAAAATATTATAAAAAATACACAATAATTATACTAAAGAATCAACGACGAGTATATTTCATATGAGCTGAAAAACAAAAAAAAAATTATTATCCCTTATATATAATGATATTGTACTTGTTTTCTTGAAAAAAAATGTTATTTTTTATAGTGTAATTTTATAAAAACAAAATGTCGTATTTAAAAGTTATGAACATTTAGAAAACGTATGGGAACTTGTAAAAGTCAATAAAAATGATTATGTATATAATTTGATCTCAATCACTTATTAAAAATATCGATGGTCGAGATTTCTTATATTTTTTAGATTATTACCAGTTTTATTTGTATTTTTTCTAATTCTAAGCTATAAAGTTCCATAAAATGAAAGTATTTCAATAGTATAGCTAATTTCTTTACACAAATTTAATACGTACAAGAATAAGAGCTCGTACACATTTTTAAAAAGCATCGGCACTAGGTTAGTGATTAACATGTTGATATCTTTTTGTATCGCTTAGCTTTTGTGTTACTAATTCAGAAAAGAATAAATAGAAGAAGTTAGATTTAAAATATATTTTTAGTGGTAATATATAACTGGGTGTGTGTATATATATATATATGCAACACCATATATATAAAAGACTTAAATGGTTGGAAAATCATGGTAATGCGTGTATACATCAAATAAAATATATAATGTAACACCATATAGTCGCATTCACATCCTTGTTTTGTTGTTTACAGCCCAATAAATTAATAATTAGTTATTTATAATTTATAAAAATTAATTAACTGAAATATAAAAACACAAACATCGACCATCTTCCATGTGAATTCCATCTCTTTAAAAGCATCTTGATTTACTTTCGAATGAAGATAATTCCCTTTGTTCTTTTCGGGTTTTAAGAAACCTAAAATGAATACTTCTGGGTTTGTTGGGGAAATAATAAATAACATCAATGATTGCTAAATACATAAAGTTGTATATAATTTGAGTTAAACTACAGTACTAAATTAAAAACACGATAAATGAAATTAAAGTTTGTCCTTTTCAAAGATTGACCGAAGAGAAAAAGGAGTGATGAGATTTGTTTCATTAGACATCTACAATATTCAAAACAAAATTATTTAATAATTTCATGCTTAATATCCTAATCAGACACCATAAGTTAGTGAATGACAGGAGCATTCTCCATTGGTATGATTATACGGGTAGGTAACGATTACCAATTATATCGACTAGACAACTCTCAGTTTGGGCAAGCATTGGTACGTTTAACCCTAACTACACCCACTAAAATGGTTAAGTGATATTAGCTCTTTATAGGTAACTATAAAACTAGCCTAAGTGACTTAAAAATCACGGTTGTACCTTCCAACACAAGCGTATGCCCAGATACATAGTAAACACTAACACTAAGGGTTTAGATAAATGGGGAGAAGTGTCACTAATTAGGGTGGTGTAAATACCATTTTCATTTAGGATATCTTTTAAGTTTTAATTACGTTTCAGGTTAAAAACATATTGGACGACTTGTAGCATGAGACAAGTTATGCAACTTTAGTAAAATTTGATTTTACATTCGTTTGTGAAACTTCTTTTAATACTCGATACAATCCAATTTCAACTACTTTATTTAAACTACGTTGTTCGTTTATCACAAAGCAGCTTTAAACTAATAACCTTTTATTAATTTAATGTTTAAAATAAACATCTTTATTTTTAACTGGTTTATATTTCTCAATAGAACTTCTTTTATTTAAATTACCTTTCCTAATCTTATTAAACCATTTAATTACTCTCTGTCTTTTAGTTGTGAAAAATAGTTTTATAAATATTTTACAGTTTTAGTTATTTCCTTTAACATTATAAGTAACCACAAACATAATATAATACAACCAAATATATCAACTAGTAAATAAACCTATCTATTACATTAGGTTTACAAAGCACCTAAAAAGATTCAAAGATCACAACTTTCATAAAGCAACTAAACAAACAACCAGTGGTTCATAGTGCTCGATTTTCACATAGTCAATCAACACGAAAATGGTATACCTTTAATCAAAAGATCCAATATTTAAACTAAAGCTACTATCTTTTGTCAAAACCAAAAACCCTTTTTGACAAGTAAAATGCAAGATCGTATAATAAATGTTTAAATGCGCGTAAAAATGGCTCTGATACCACTGTTGTGTATTATGTATTGGTTGTTAACAATTAAAACCATAATTTGTTATTAAAGTTCAAAACGTTATCAAATTTAGTGCAGAATTGTTTTACATGAGTAACAATTAAACATACCCAATCAGGCATCTAATTACACGTGAAAAACAATAAATAATCATAACCATAGGTTGTTAAAGCTTTTCCCTTTGATAATCCAACCAAAAGCCTTACACTCTAGATTCAAAAGTGTCTCGCAAGTTGATGCTATTCATTAAAGATATCTTGAACGATTGCAAGACGTGAGTTAAATCTGAGTGACAACGACAGGGTAGGGTGCTGGAGGCGACAATGGATTTATAGTGGTTGGTTGTTGCGGCCGAGATCACCTAGGGTCGGGGTGGTCAATGTCTTTGGACTATTGGGGTTTTCCCTAATCCTCTTTTTATATACATCCATATTTACATTTTGAATCCCGTAATTTACGTTTAGGTACACGGTTAATTAGCATTTAATAACCTTAGATAATTAAGGTTTAATTATCAATAATCCATGTGGGTTATTACTAAAATTATTAATTAAATAAACCTATATATGTTTAATTGTTTAAATTCTAAACATTAACCATTTTGATCCCCTTTTAACTAATTATTTAACCAACTAATTAATCCATGATTGTTTCACCAAAAAATCAAATACCAAATAATTCATGTATGAAGTGTAACTTTTGACGTTATTATTTTGTTTTTTCCGAAAATATAACTCTTTGGATTGTACCTCATGTTAATATTATCGATGATCAGACATACTTTATCATTATCAATTCCTTTTTCTTGAGTGTACCCGTAAATTATAAGTCTTACCTTGCTTTTTATGATAATTAATCTATCATCCTTCTTGTTTCGGAACACCCATTTTGTGCTAATTGTTGTCTTTCCTGGGAAGGGTACATAGTTTCCATACAACTTGTCTCTAAAACTAAAGAAGCTCATACTGCATGGCGTCCTCCCAATTGTCATCTACTATTTTAGGACAAGTTAAGATAAGAAGCAAGAGTATAAAAATTGTTTGCTTTATATGTTTTGCTTATACTCTTAACACCACCATCTACTTCACCTATGATGTTATTCGTATGATGTTTTTTGTGGATTCTTAACCTTGGTATTACTTGAAGTTGTTAAGAAAAGTCAAGAGTCAATAAATTTAATTCTAGAGATGTTGATCCATGTTCGTATGATTGATTGACATTGTTGTCAACATCAGTAGATACATGAGACTTGTCATTAGAGTGATGTTCTTCTGTTATCATATGATGTTCAAGACTTTCATATGTGTTGGTAGGAATATTGGAGGTGTTTTCATGAGATTTAACAATTTAAATGTCTTTATGAATTTTAACATGTTGGCCAGAGTTAGTTTTTTGCTTTGAAAGATCCACTCTATAATCATGTGAGTTGTCTACTATTGCATATTGTCATGCCCCGCCTAAAAACAAGTCGTATACTCAGAATCCTAGAAGTTTCCAAACATGTATAGAAGCATTTAGGGCTGCTTGGAAATCTCCAGAATAGCCTTTCCTTACCAATTCTGCTCCATTGGAACACTCTAGATTAGTCCTTAAATACCTTAGACGGTCATTGAAATGTTGTCTTATATGGTGGTTCAAGATATCTCTAGAAAAGCCATGAAATAAGCAACATAGAGTAAGGAAAATTCCTAAAAACATACATGTACATTTAATGTATGAAAAATTCTAGAGTAGGAACAATCTAAATAGGGCCCAAGTAGTATAATTAGGTGATGGGGTGGACTCATTTGTAATCAGAAAAAATCACACAAAAGTCTCACACTTGTACTTGTATAAACACTTGTCTTGTAAGTAGTACAAAGCATCCTTTGTAACCGAGCTTGCAACATCTAAGTGCTACATGGGAGTTGAAGACATCACTCCCTGACCAATGGTATCAGAGCAACGTCAATAGTATGGGATGATTACTAATATAAGAAAGATTGTTGGTGAGGAAGAATATCAAGAACAATATGAGACTTCCTATGGAAGCAAGAAAAATCATGGGATGTCCAAGGAATGTACCTTAGAAAAAAGAGTTGGTGACATGGAGATAGGTCTTATAAAGATGGGTTCTCAATTCAACTTGTGTCTCCAACAATGATATGCATTGGAAGATGACTTCATAGAGCATTAAGATAGATTTAAGGATGTTATTGAAAGCTTCACAAAAAAGCTAGTATAATGATCCGCGTTGCGGTCAAAGACACAATTAGAGATGCTACCACCAAGCATCGTAAATAGATGGATGATCTCTCTAGTGACATGCATCGTAGCCTACTTGGCCTGGAAGCTAAAGTAAACGAATGTAACAAAGCCATGGTTACCACAAGAAGCAATCGTAGGCATCATGCTAGGGATCGAAGTTCCAAACCCTACTCCGATTGAACAAAAATAAGCAGCAAGAGCATTTCATATGGAAATTGAGTGATGTATGCATTATTACGACTTGGGCTGAGTTCGTCCAAGAACTAAAAAGACAATTTTAATGGCTTTCATACATAGTATTTTTCCATTTCTATAGACTTGAAGTTGCATTGCACCCGACAAACCTCCCCATCTTCATAGGGTACATCATTGATCTTCACGACCAATGCTTTTAGGCTATGCTTCTTTGGACAATCACCAACATTGTGTGGTAAGTCACATATATGTTTGCTTTTTGTGTAGCTTGTTGGTTTCCTTGTTTCATCCTTGTGGATGTGATTAGACTTGACTCCCCTACCATTCTCATCATGATCTTGTTCAATCATAGGTTTATATGGCCATCTTTCTTTAAGCTCAATCAAGATTTCAGCTATTGTGATAAGTGAAGCAAGATCTTGAACACTTCATCATTCCAAATCATATCTTGGCCCATGATTGGATATCCCAAGGACAACTGTTTTTAAGTATTTAACTTATTCCTTGATGCAACTTCAAGTCTTTAAAAATGGCAAATTCTATGAAAGAAAGCCAATAAAACTGGTAACATCCTGCCCTACAAGACTAAAGAAAACAAAACGTATATGGAGACAAAGGGACTTTGGTTTATGAACAAAGAGGTGAACGAGAGACTTGCAAAAGCATTAGTCGATACTGGAGCAAGCCATAACTTTATCACGAGGGATAAGGCCAAAGGAATTGGCCTAAGTATCACCACAAGGGATGGACTTCTCAAAGCTACCAATGGAAACGCTAAACTTATCAAAGGAATGTCATGCACCATCAAGACTAAGATTGGGACCTGGCAAGACAAGCTAGGTTCATCTGTTGCACCACTAGATGAATACAAGATTGTGCTCGTGATGCATTTTTTTCTATATAGCAAAATCCATTTCAGCAACATTCCTTAAAACTTTGTACATATAAAAGGAAATCAAGTACATACTGTAATGATGGAGAAAAGTGATAAGCATCAAGGCAAAACATTATCTGTCTTGCAACTCGAGAGAACAAGTTGATTATAACACAAAAAACATGATGAGGACACTGTCGGTTTATCTGAGGGAGAATGTCATTCTTTGCCTAAAAACAAGTCACATAAGTCGAATTCTAGAAGTTTCCAGACATATAGGTTCGCCTAAAAACAAGTTACATAAGTCGAATTCTAGAAATTTCCAGAGACATATAGGAAAGTTCATGGATGGTCGTACTCTAGAATAGCCTATGTATTTCCAAACCAATCTGGAACCACTGGAATACTCTACATTTGTCCTTAAATACCTTAAAAGGGCCTAGAAACATCACTTTATATGGTGGTTCAAGATCTCTCTGCAAAAGCCTTGAAATAGGCATGATATAGTAATGGAAATATCTAGAAACATAGTAGGAACAATCTAGATATGCCGGAGTAGTATAAAAATATAACGTGGGGCTCATTTGAAATAACCCAAAAACAAACATAAGTCTCACACTTATACTTTACAAACACTCTTGTAATCTTCCCTTGTAAGCAATACAAAGAACTCTATGTAACCAAGCTTGTGTCATTTAGGTCTAGTAACTTGATTTGTTACTAAATTTAGGTCACAAAGGTTGAACTTAAAAAAAATTATGCCGCACCAGAGTTGAAGAAATCTCATTATAATAATATGCTGAGGTTACTACTAGAGTTCTTGAATTATTCTCATTCTAAAAATCAAATGTATTTTTGAATAAAGAGAGATCAAACATCTAACTGGGTGAGTTACCAATATTATTGAAGGAATTTTCATTGAATACCACATTGGTCGATTCCTTGATAGTATTATCATCGATATTGTATACTCTATAGGCCTTGGCCTAGGATAAGTATCCAATAAAGTACCTAACTATTGATTTCTTAGAAATTTAGAAAAGAGATCTCTTGTATTAAAAATAGTGCTAGCACATCTAAAAGGTTTGATAAACCCTATGAATAGTCTTATTTTGGTCTACAACTTATAAGAAGTCTTACCATGTGATTTAACTATCACTATATTCTAAGTATAGTAAACATTGCTTCCAACCTCAACCGAGAATGTTATAGGTGTTTTTGAGTTAGATAACATGGTTATTGCATCCTTAGTAAGTTTCCTATATGCCATTTCAACCATTCCATTTTGCTGAGGAGTCCTAGGAGCACTATATTATCTTTTAAAACCTTTAGATTCATAGAAGGAGTCAAAAATATTATTCTTAAACTCTGTTTCTTGATCACATCTTATAACTTTAACTTCCTAATCAATCTCATTCTCAACCTTTAATATAAAAGATTTGACAATATCATAGGTTTCATCTTTAGTTAGAAGAATGTAAACCTATGTAAACCTCGTGATATCATTACTAATAGCCAAGCAATAAGACTTTTTTCCCAAGCTCTTTACACCTATTAGACCTAATAATTTCACGTGGAATAGGTGTAGAGGAGCCATGACAGAACTCAACTTTTTGGTTTTATAAGAAGACTTATGTTGCTTTTCTTTTAGGCATCTAATACAATGATCAGAACATGTGAGTTCTTTATTTGGTAAAGATTTTACCAAGATGCTCTTAACATGTTTAACCATAGTTTTGTAATTCACATGGTCTAATCTCCCATGCCAAAGAGATAATTCATCCACATAATCTTTTGAAATACAGCAAGAGACATCTCCAAGTGGATTTGTATGTTGTAAATCCAACATATACATATGGTCCTTTTTGGGGGCTCTTAACATAATTTAGTCATTTAAAATTTCAATATTAAGAGTAAGTATAATACATTGATGTGGAGTAAACATGTTAAGCTTTTTGTCACTAAAGGTCCTGGTTACGGTCTTAGATTTTCACATTTGACTCAAACTCATCAAACACATGTGTGGAATCCATATGCTTGGCTCCTCATGTTTGTGACAATGATCATGCAATCAAGATCATCAACATAATGACATAATTTAAATATTTATTTTGATTGATTCATAAACAAGATTATATGAAAATTTTAACACACACAAGCAACTCTGTTTAAACCCTCTCAAAAGCTCTCCAAGACCCTCTCTTTAAGACTTCACTAAAGGCCTATTTATAGTGATAGATAGAGCTAATTTCAACCCCTACAAGCTTAGGAGAAATTATATAATTTTCCCTACATTAGGCAAAATTACACAAACGTAACTTTAACCAATCGAAAGCTATACAATCTAATATAATCAAAGAAATGAAAATATGAAAAAAAATACTATCATTCAAGCTGGTGTCACACCGACTGTTCAAATAATGACACAATTGAGAGACACTTAACAAGTTATAATTTAGTTCTTTGACATAATTTACCTCGTCAAAGCTTAGTTTCCATTACTTATTGATCATCTTTCAGTAATTGTCACACCCTTAGTTTCCACAACGGGGCTTTACCGTTAGGCGCGTGACAACCAAGATCTCAGCCGATAGTTACACCAAACGACATGATAATTACAAAACATAATATTTAATATTATCAGAAAATCCCAAAAACATAATTAATAATAAGTTCAAGAAAACATTTGCAGAAGCGTAATCAGTTAACCATTTAATTTAAATAGCGCAAAACACACACAATCCAAATATATGTAATCTTGCAAAAGCTAATGTTTAAAATGCTTAATTAATAAACCAGCACTATGATGAAGGGATGCAATGCTCCTAATCGTGCGCACTTTATGAACCTGAAAGAAACATGCTAAAGTGTCAATACAAGGTTGGTGAGTTCACAAGTTGTGATAAATAGAAACATAAATAAAAGCAGATCCAGTAAACAAAGTAATATCAGTAGATAGCTAGTCTACGTATCAAGTTACATAGTGTATGAATTTTGCAACCGAAGCTAACAAATGTAAGTATGCCTGGGCTGTGGTTATCAGACCACAACATCATAAATTAGGTCAATTAAACACCCGTTTGACATGCAGTAGTGCTAGTGTGACTAGCCAGGCTAGGATTTGTCAAACTCGGTAGATCTACTCAGAATCACCCCGCTAAAGAACATACATTAACGGTTCAAAAGTGAGGACTTAAATTGGTACAACACTAGTAAACATGCGGCAATTACAATAATATTGATCTAGTGAATGAACGTTAAAAGAAACATGTTTCTTTTCCCCAAAAGAGTATATGTAAATTAGGGCCGTAAACTCACCTCGAATGCACAACAAATATAGTAAAGCAAAGAGCAGGTAATTAGGTTTCCGGATAACCTGAATGCGCATTTAATATCTAATTAATATAAGATATTAACTCTTAAGTTATACGGTTCTACGTTCTCAACTCGGTTACAATGTAACTCATTAATGTCCCCCCCACAAAAATGCAAACTCATGAATACACAACCCGTGGACACAAAATGCTTAAGGGTTCATGCGTAGCACACTTGGGGGGGGGGGTAACATATATATATATATATATATATATATATATATATATATATATATATAAAGAAAAGATACCTTAAGAAATGAATGCCTGATCTTTGAACAGTTGCGGGTACTTCTTTTTTATTTGATCTTCCCGCTCCCAGGTAAACTCTGGTCCATGCTTATATTTCCATCTGACACGTAAAATAGGAATCTTGCTTCGCTTTAGGGTTTCGAGTTCTCGATCCATAATCTTGACTGGTTCCTCGATGAAACGTAGCTGTTCACCGATCTCCAGTTCCTCTAATGGAACAATAAATGATTTATCGGCTAGGCACTTTTTCAGATTTGACACATGGTACACGTTATGAACACCATCGAGTTCCACAGGTAAGTCTAACTGATAAGCTACTGGACCAATTCTTTTGACAATCTCAAACGGTCCAACATATCTAGGGTTTAGTTTACCACCCTTCCCAAAGCGTATCACAACTTTCCAAGGTGAAACTTTCAATAATACTCTTTCACCAACTTGAAATTCCAAATGCTTTCTCCTTTGATCGGCATAGCTTTTCTAACGATCCCAAGCTACGGCTATACGGTTACGAATTTGAACAATTTTCTCTATGGTTTCATGAACAATTTAGAACTAGTCAAGTACTTTGACACGTAGGTGGCAATTTCAGCCTTTATGTTAGGCCACCAATAAAGGACTTTCAGGTCTTGGTACATCTTGTCAGATCTAGGATGTACCGAATAACAGGACTTGTGAGTTTTATCCATTACCAATTCCTTGAGATTCCCAAATAATGGGATCCATACCCGGTCTTCATAGTAATGAAGCCCATTTGATTTATCCTGGAACAATTTCTCAGCTCATCTGAGAGATTGTGACTTGATGTTATGTTCTTGCAGTGCCTCAACCTAGGCATTCTTAATCTGTAACGGTAGGCCTGAATGAATTGTCAACTGCAATGCATGGACACGACGAGGTTTCACGGTTGCCTTTTGACTAAGGGCATCGGTTACCATATTAGCCTTGCCCGGATTATACTTGATGGCACAATAATAATCATTCAGTAGTTCCAACCATCTTGGATGCCTCATGTTCAACTCCTTATGTTCGTAGATATGCTAAAGGCTCTTGTGATCAGTGAAGATCGTGCACTTGGTTCCATAAAGATAATGGCTCAAGATCTTAAGTGCAAATACTACAGCTCCCAACTCTAAATCATGAGTTGTATAATTCTTCTCATGCACCTTAAGCTATCTTGATGTATAAGCTATCACTTTCTCGCGTTGCATCAATACGCAACCCAAACCTTGGATTCACGCGTCACAATACACTACGAAGTCGTACGTTCCCTCTAGCAACACTAAGATAGATGCACTGCACAGCTTGTCCTTTGTGAGTTAGGGTAGTCAGAGGCTATGTAATCTTCAAGAATCCTTCTACGAAACGCTTGTGATAACCCGCTAATCCAAGAAATTGGCGCACCTCTGTAGGCATCATTGGTGCAGGCCAATTCTTGATTGCCTCAATCTTAGATGGGTCAACGTGAATTCCATTATCGTTAACTACATTCCCTAAGATTTGTACATCTCTCATCTAGAAGTCACATTTAGAAAACTTTGCATATAGTTGTTCTGTCTTTAGAAGCTCTAAAATAAGTCTTAAATGTTCCTTATGTTGCTTCCTATTCTTGGAATAAATCAGTATGTCATCAATGGAGATGATGACAAACTTGTCTAAGTAAGGTTTACAGACACGGTTCATGAGGTCCATAAAGACAGCAGGAGCATTTGTCAATCCGAATGGCATGACTGCGAACTCAAAATGATCGTATCAATTTCTAAAAGCAGTTTTGGATATGTCTGTCGGGAACGGTCTGCCCAAGACACATGTTGAATTGATGTGGCTAGTATGTTATGATCCAAGTCGGGTCATACCCAATAACAAGCTAGACAAACACCTACAATATTTATTTTATGATATGGTTATGTAAATAAATATTGACACTTGAAGTATTTAGAAATTGGGTTTCTAAATATTTAAACTAGTGTTGTGAATAAATTATATGAATAATTTATTCTAGAGAGAGTATTTTGTATTGTGATTCAAATGGTTGAACAACAATACAAGTCTTTTTGTCCGCATTTCTTTATTACTCATCCACATTTATTAATGCGGATATGTTTTGAGGAAATGCGGATGAATATTCCTCATCAGCATTTACTAATGGGGATGTGCATTTGTGAAAATGCTGAAGGAATTTCTTCATCCGTATTTACTAATGCGGATGAGCATTTAAGGAAATGCCGATGAAACTGTTCGTCCACATTAACAAATGCGGATGTGCATTTGTGGAAATACTGATGGAACTACTCATCCGCATTTACAAATGCGGATGTACATTTGGGAAATGCGGATGAAATTTCTTCATCAGCATTTACAAATGCGGTTAGAGGATGTTCATCCGCATTTACTAATGCGGATGAATATTAGAGAAACGGGGATGGGTTAAGGGGCTGGGTCCCACCCACTTTTCTCTCTCTCTAAAATTTAGTTTCATAGGACATGTGATATATGATTGCATTCAACCACTCTCTCTGATAACTTACAACACACACAAAAAGGTGTAGATCGGTGTTCCTGTTGGTTCTCTCTTGATTGGTCGAAAAGAACAGTGAACACAAACTCATTCAAGTGAAAATCCTAGCAGCCTGGTGTTTGTTAGAAGCTTGGGGTAGACAAGCTTGAGGCCTCCTACTTTGGAAGCTGTCGTTCAAAGATTATCTTCCTCTGACCCATTCGAGAGGTAGAATTCTTAACACCCTATGGTTGTTTGTAAGCATGGTTTTCATATAACGATCCATTACTAGTTTTTAACAGATATATAAATTGGTTTATATATATTAACTATAACAAGTTTTTCATCCTAATTCTGCTGCGTTTTTCATTTTATAAGGATAAAATGACTCTGATAAACTTGTGAAAACCCTAACAATGGTATCAGAGCCGGTTATATGGATACATGCTTCATCTGGACTGAAATCTCAGTTTCTTGTTGTTAATTCACTAACAGACCGAGAATTCTGGTCTGTGTTTCCCCTAAATTTTTTCAAGATTCTACTTTACATGCATATTGTAATCTTGAAAAATTAAATCATTTGGATGATTTAGTTTTTTTGTCAAGAATCATGATATTCGGTTTGTTTATACATTAACCGAAAATCAGTGGTTCAAGGGGAAAGCTCTTGGATTTTTGTTTACATATTTGGATATGTATTTTGGTGTTCATAACCTAGCCGAGACCTTGTGTTTGGATGTGTTGTGATTTGTATTTAATTATTCAAAGGGTTGTAATAATTAAATGTATTTGTTCTTCCTATTGGCTATGTAATTTATTTATTTTCATTTGGTATGTAAAATAAATAGATTAGTTGCATTTCACTTTTACTAGAAAATGTATATGGGATATATTTTGTAAAACAAGATGCAACAATGATGTTTTTTGGTTTGGCCCATTTTGTGCCCAAAGGGCTTTATAGCTCTTAATGGGATTTAAGCCCAATAACCAAAAACATATTTTGAAGGCCCAAAGGAGTTTGGTGCAGAAATTTAAGCCTATTTGGAAGCTCAAATCGAATGGGAGAATCACAACACAAAGTGGACACTTGAAGCATTTGGATGCGGGATCAAGTGGGAGTTCATCGACACAAGTGTTACCCTTAGGAAGGACCTAATTAACTCACTTGTTTTGGTCAACAAGTGATGTTAAATTAGTTGGCTATGGTTATAAACTTGTTGTTGTAAGTGTTACTTGTATGGTTGATTAAATTTTATTGTTTATGTGATATTTGGATATGCATGGTTAAACAATTTAAATCCAACAAAAAGCTTCAAACGGTTCTTTTAGAAACATTAACATGGGTAATAAAATAGTTTTATTAAAGGTTAATGTTTTCGCAATAAAATTGGGTTTTATTAAAAGAACCTTGGAAATTGGTTTCACTAGTGTACCACGCATTTAAATGCATGCAAATGTAAGGTACAAAATGTTTTTATAACTAGAATTAACGGAAAAAAAAATCCCTTTTAAACAAGTTTAACACCATCCTTTTTTACAACACTCGAGTCACTTGGAAACTCTTTGTGGGATAAAGGTCACCTATCCATATTTAGGGAACTTGTGTGTTTGAGGTGGGCTTAACATATTTGTGGGATAAAGGTCACCTAACAACCTGTATGTGTAAACTCACATGTGTGTGTAAGTAGGACGAATTAAGTTGGAAACCATATGAATAGGGTCACCGAAGCATGGCGTACAATGGTTTTGATAGGATTAAACATGCCGAATAAATATAAAGATGTTTAACCGATCCCATAAAACTAGAAGTTGCAAAGGGTTGCAATTGTCAAAAGTTGACTACCTTGTTAATTTAAATAATAGGATAAATGTCACCTAACCATTATTTAAATGTGACATTGGATTCTAGGTTTTAATTATTAATTGTCTATGAGACATGAAAGGGTATTAATAATTAAAATTTCATTTTTTGTAAATACTAAAATTGAACTTTGTTTATATTGTAGTAATGGCCGCAAATAATAACAACGCTACCTCCCCGACTGTCCATAACCTGTCACTAAGAACTATCCTGGAAAAGGATCGTCTCAACCACAATAATTTCATGGATTGGTTTCGAAACTTGAGAATTGTTCTCAAGCAAGAAAAGAAATCATATGTGTTGGACGATCCTATTCCCGATGAACCCAATACTGATAATGTTGATGCCTACGATGATTGGGTTAAGCGCACTGAGGATTCTGTGCAAGTTTCTTGCCTCATGTTAGGAACCATGATTCCCAAGCTTCCAAAGGATTTTGAACGTCACGGGGCATACGACATGATTACCCAGCTGAAGGAAATGTTCCTTCAACAAGCGAGGGTAGAGCGCTTTGAAACGGTTTGAGCGCTTCATGCATGTCGAATGGAAGAAATCCAATCGGTGTCATCTTATGTGATGAAGATGAAAAGCCACATTGATCGCCTCCAAAGGCTGAATTGTCCCATCTTAAAAGAGTTGGCCATGGATTTGATCCTAAATGGTCTAATCAAGAAGTTTGAGACGTTTATCATGAATTATAACATGAATGGATGGGACAAGAGCATTGGGGAACTTCATGCAATGCTCAAAACAGCCGAAGCAGGGATGGGTAAAAGGGTTTTACCGGTTCTCACAATCAATGAGGGTGGCAACAAGAAAAGGCATCACCCCGAACCCAAGGCAAATGTTGCCAAAGGCAAGGGATACATCAAAAGGAAGGGTAAGGGAAAGACTAAAGCGGGACCACCAAAACCGAGGCTTAAGAAGCCAAAGGTTACGGAGAACGATCCATGCTTTGAGTGTGGTGAGATAGGACATTGGAAAAGGAATTGTCCAATCTATCTTAAAGAGTTGAAAAACAAGAGGGATGCTGGGCAGACCTCAGGTACAACTTTCATGATCCATATTGAACTTAATGTTATTTCTTCAAACACATGGGTATTAGATACCAGATGTAGAACTTATATTTACAATTTGTTGCAGGGGTTCAAAAGAAATAAGCATTTTAAGAAGGGGATACTAGTCTCTCTATGGGCAACGGAGCAAATGTTGATGTCAAAGCCCAAGGAGACTATCTTGAAGCTTCCAAGTGGTTTGGAAGTCATTTTGAAGAATATTTTGTATGCTCCTAGTTTGACTTGGAATATAATTTTTATTTCCCTTCTGAAACAATATGGTTATGTATTAAAGTTTGTAAACAATGGTATTTGTGTTTTTATGGATGATATACTTTATTTTAAAGCTATGCCTTTTAATGGTATTTATGAATTGGTTCATGCTGACTCTTCCTTTAATAACTCGTTATACCAGTCGAGCACCAAGAAACTTAAAATGGGTTTAAGTGAATATTATCTTTGTCATTGTCGTCTTGGTTATATAAACAAGAATCGCATTCAAACACTTCAAAAGATGGTCTTTTGGAAGCAAATGAATAGGGTTCATTTGATAAGTGTGAATCT
Source organism: Flaveria sonorensis (assembly GCA_025506505.1). Lineage (NCBI taxonomy): Eukaryota > Viridiplantae > Streptophyta > Magnoliopsida > Asterales > Asteraceae > Flaveria > Flaveria sonorensis. Next base: position 17,800,027 of record CM046423.1, on the reverse strand, counting down.
TTTTTACAAGGAAAGATGACCAAGGAACCCTTTAGTGGGACAAACCAAAGGGCAAAAGATTTATTAGGAATCATAGATTTGGATGTATGTGGTCCTTTTAAAGCAATGACAAGGAATGATGAAAGATACTTCATTACCTTCATTGACAATTATAGTCGTTATGGTTATGTGTACTTATTAAGACACAAAGATGAAGCTTTTGAAACGTTCAAAATCTTCAAGAATGAAGTAGAAAATCAACTCAACAAAACAATCAAAGTTCTTCGTTCGAATAGAGGAGGTGAATACCTTAGTGATGCCTTTCAAGATCATCTTAGGAGTTGTGGGATTGTCTCAAAGCTTGCTCCACCAGGAACACCACAGCATAATGGTGTGTCTGAGAGGAGAAACTGAACCCTATTGGATATGGTTCAATCTATGATGGCTAGAAGCACACTACCTCTGTCATTTTAGGGTTTCGCATTGCTCTCCACGGCCCGTATTCTGAATATGGCCCCAACCAAGAAAGTGGATAAGACACCTTTTTAAATATGGCATGGAAGGGTTCCATCGTTATCATATTTAAAGGTATGGGGTTGTGAAGCTTATGTTAAGCAGAACACCCCAAACAAGTTAGAAAGCCGATCCGCTAAGTGTATCTTTGTAGGATATCCCAAAGACTCGATGGGATATTACTTCTACAATCCAACAAAGCAAAAGGTAATTATTGCTTGAAAGGCTGCGTTCTTGGAAACTAAGTTCCTTATGGAAGGAACTACCGATAGAACAGGGAACTTGATGAGGATCGAGAACTACAAGCCGATATACGTTTGGTTGATACAAGCAATCAACAAAAGGTTGTTGATAATGATCAAGTGGTTGATCAGTACGCACAAAACGTTCGCAGATCTGGTAGAACTAGCTATCCACCTGAAAGATATGGATTTTTCATGAGTGGATGCTATGTAGTTGACTCAGATGAACCAACTACATACCATGATGCAATGTCCAATTTGGATTGTGACAAGTGGCTTGAAGCCATGAACGTAGAGATGCAATCCATGTGTGACAACCAAGTGTGGGAATTGGTTGTGCCACCGCTTAACTCCAAACCGGTTGGATGTAAGTGGGTTTTCAAGAAGAAAACCGATATGCATGGAAACTTGGATACTTATAAAGCAAGACTTGTAGCAAAAGGTTTCACTCAGACTCAAGGGGTTGATTATGATGAGACCTTCTCGCCTGTGGCAATGCTAAAGTCAATTGGGATATTATTTGCCATAGCTGCATATTATGACTATGAGATTTGGCAAATGGATGTCAAAACTACTTTCCTTAATGGACATCTCGAATAGAATGTCTATATGGTTCAGCCCGAAGGTTTTGTCGATCCACAATATCCGAATAAAGTATGCAAGTTAAAGAAATCAATCTATGGATTGAAACAAGCATCAAGAAGTTGGAATCAACATTTTGATGAAGAGATCAAGAAATTTGGATTCATCAAGAACGGTGATGAAGCTTGTGTGTATAAGAAGGCTAGTGGGAGCATCATCACATTCTTAGTATTGTATGTTGATAATATACTACTGTTTGGAAATGACATTCCAACCATGGAAGGTGTTAAAACCTAGCTTGGAAGTTGTTTTTCCATCAAAGATCTTCGTGAAGCCACCTATATTTTGGGAATAAAGATCTATAGGGATAGATCAAGGCGGTTGATAGGTCTAAACCAAAGTGCATATATTGATAAAATCTTGAAAAGGTTCAAGATGGATAAATCTAAGAAAGATTTGGTATCTATTAAACGAGGGACAATATTGAGTGCATCTCAATGTCCAAGCTCAAAGAATGAGCAAGAAAGGATGAAGGAAATCCCATATGCATCTGCTATAGGATCCATCATGTATGCAATGATATGCACTAGACCGGACGTGCCATGTGCTTTAAGCATGACAAGAAGATATCAGCAAAATCCAGGAAATAGCCATTGGATGGCTGTTAAAAGTATATTGAAATACCTTAGGAGGACTAAGGATATGTTTCTAATATACGGATCTGGTGAAGAGGAACTCGTTGTAAAGTATTACACGGATGTGAGTTTCCAAACTGATCGAGATGATTCTCGATCACAATCGTGGTATGTATTCATTATGAAAGGAGGGGCAGTGTCCTGGAAGAGTTCAAAGCAGGATGTGGTAGCATTGTCCACTACAGAATCAGAATACATCGCCACTTCATTGGCAGCACAGGAAGCTGTATGGTTAAAGAAATTCATTGCCGATCTAGGGGTAGTCTCTACAATTTAAGATCCCCTAGAGATATTTTATGACAACAATGGTGCGATTGCTCAAATCAAGGAACCCCATGCACATCAAAAGACAAGGCACATTGAGCGGAGATTCAACTACATAAGGGATGAAGTTGAAGAGGGAAAGATATGTATTCGCAAAGTTCACACTGATCAAAATATAATTATAATACTATGAGTTATGTATAATTATAATACTATGAGTTATGTTCCATTTTAGCATGTTTAGATCCATAAATATGTTTATTATTCTAAATGTCTGTAGTCGGTCATATTTGTGGGAATAAATATGAAGGTAAGACTATTATGAACTTGGATTGGTGGATATTCATAAGGTATGAATATAGAGCAAGAGGTTGCTATCAAGGTTCATAGATATTTGTGGGATACAAATATTGGACCAACCCGCTCTCAAATTTTACTGCATGGAATTATGTAATTGTTCATAAGCAAATTTGAGTAAAGGCGAATATCATTGTATCCTCCGACCTGAGATACATATTGGGTTTTGATATTCACCAAATATCATACTCTGATCTAGTTCTTTTCTGTTCTGAAATATGGATAGTACACAAGGCTACTTTCAGGTGTGATACAAGGTGATTGTGAGAAACGTATGTAGTCAAGATGGGATTTGTTCCTCTTATTCGTTGAGAGTATGATGTCTAAGGCCTGATAAAGTTAAATCAACAGGGCATGATCATTTTGTGTCTCTGGATTTAACATGACATCTGTAACAAAAGGATAAATGATAGATTCACCTAAATCATTTTCAAGTAAGGGACTTGAGGAAGATGATGTTATTGAATGGCACTTCATCATGCGTATTAGGGGTAGTAAATCATTGTTAGGCGGTATTTACTACTTGCATCAATTCTCTATGTATCTTGTGCAAGTGGAAGATTGTTGGGAACGGTCTGCCCAAGACACATGTTGAATTGATGTGGCTAGTACGTTATGATCCAAGTCAGGTCATACCCAATAACAAACTAGACAAACACCTACAATATTTATCTTATGATATGATCATGTAAATAAATATTAACATTTGAAGTATTTAGAAATTAGGTTTCTAAATATTTGCACTAGTGTTGTGAATAAATTATATGGATAATTTATTCTAGAGAGAGAGTATTTTGTATTGTTATTCAAATGGTTGAACAACAATACAAGTCTTTTTGTCCATATTTCTTTATTACTCATCCACATTTACTAATGCGGATATGTTTGAGGAAATGCGGATGAATATTCCTCATCCGCATTTACTAATGCGGATGTGCATTTGTGGAAATGCCGAAGGATTTTCTTCATCCGCATTTACTAATATGGATGAGCATTTAAGGAAATGCTGATGAAACTATTCATTCGCATTAATAAATGCGAAAGTACATTTGTGAAAATGCTGATGGAACTACTCATCCTCATTTATAAATACGGATGTACATTTGGGAAATGAGGATGAAATTTCTTCATCCTCATTTACAAATGCGGTTAGAGGATGTTCATTCGCATTTACTAATGCGGATGAATATTAGAGAAATTGGGATGGGTTAAGGGGTTGGGTCCCGCCCACTTTTCTCTCTCTCTGAAATTCAGTTTCACAGGACATGTGATATATGATTGCATTCAACCACTCTTCTGATAACTTACAACACACACAAAAAGGTGCATATTGGTGTTCCTGTTGGTTCTCTCTCAATTGGTCAAAGAGAACAGTGAACAGAAACTCGTTCAAGTAAAAAATCCTAGCAGCCTGGTGTTTGTTGGAAGCTTGGGGTAGACAAACTTGAGGCCTCCTACTTTGGAAGCTGTCGTTCAAAGATTATCTTCCTCTGACCCATTCGAGAGGTAGAATTCTTAACACCCTATGGTTGTTTGTAAGCATGTTTTTCATATAACAATCCATTACGGGTGGTTTTTAACAGATATATAAATTGGTTTATATATATTAACTGTAACAAGTTTTTCATCGTTTTTCATTTTATAAGGATAAAATGACTATGATAAACTTGTGAAAACCCCAACAATGTCTTCTTCTCAAACCCTGAGCTGATGATATCCATCTCTCAAATCAATTTTTGAGTAGTAACTCGATCCCAGATTTCCACTTACGCTTGTTACTCCTATTAGTGGTAGCTGACGCATAGCCGCGTGGGTGTAACTTTCCCTGCGCGACAGCCTGATCAGTTAATTTGTAGGCCAACCTGATAACGTCTTGTATCGTGTTTGGTCGAGCTGTAGTGACCATACTCTTGTATAAGGATAAAATGACTATGATAAACGCATAAGCCTCTATCTCAGAGCCCGTCATCTTGAGGTTCCCAAATTCCATTTCCAATTTCTACACCTCGTCACGGGATTAGTACTCCTCATTCACCAAGTTCTTAAAGTCATACCAAGTGGTTTGGTTGGCAATCTCCACCCCCAACATCTGAACTTGGGTGTTCCACCAACTCAACACGGCTCCATCCAGTATGCCCGTAGCATACTTTACCTGATTCGCCACCGGGCAGTTACACATCTCAAAAAAGGACTCTACCTTCTCAAACCAGTGTATGAGTCCAACAGCTCCTTCAATCCCATTAAACGGGTTAGGTTTGCAGTCCATGAAGGACTTATAAGTACAAACCCTTGACCTACAACAGATTTAGATCAGGACTTTGGAATTTTTAACAAGTGTTATGGTTAACAGGATTGACGGAACGTTAACGTCAAGAATGAATTGGTATTACTTACCGATCGGAGCGAGGTGTGGGTTTGGGTTGTGCTTGGCCAACGCATCAGCCACATGCTAATTTATAAGTGCAGCCAGTTCTGCAGGTGTCATGTTAATGGTGCCACGACCATTACCACATCCGCGTCCACGTCCAGGCATTCTTAACAATCACAACATACGAAAACAAGTAAATATACAATATATCAACTTTATTTAAGTATAAGCAATTGAAAGAATTTAGCACAATCACAACTTAATGTTCAAATAATAATCTCTGATAAAATAAATTGTAAGTACGTCTATAATCAATTAAACCAAATATCAAAATCCAAATATGTCAGTCGGATGTGAAACAACACTTCCTATCTAGGTGTAAAATAAACAAAAGTCAGATAAACAAATGAAATGAACGAAACAGAAGTCAACGAGAGTCAACGGATCCGGTGCTATTCTCAGGCTCATCATCAAGCTACTCCTCAGGTTCTTCCTCTAGTTCTTCTTCAGGTTCCTCTTTCGGTTCTTCTTCAGGATCCTTTTCTGGTGCTGGCACTGCATTCAGTGCGCTGATGTTGCCCACCATGTCATCAATCCGCTGGCAGTTTGTTATTCGTCATCAGCCACATGTTCAGTCAAGGTTGTAACGTGGTCTACCAGCATGTTATGATGGTCGATAAGGCTATAAAGTTGCTTCTTCAGATCTTCATTTTCTTCCCTTGCCTCCCTCAACCCTTTCCTCAGTGCCACGTTGTCATCCATGAGTTCCCCGATGTGCTTACGCTGAACATGCAAGGTGGGGTTAGTGCAGCTATGGCCTGATCAGGTGGGCAAGTAAGGGAAGGCAAAGTAGGCTCGTCAGGAAATCTAAAAGGAGTGGACCTAGTCCGAGGTTGACGCTCAGGAGGAAAAAGGGCATGCTTCTCCTGAATCAATCGTGTCATATAGCAAGGATAATACGCCCATTCGTGGACCGAAGGATGAAGAGGTAAAGCAAAGGGCTGATCATAATCAAACTTATCAGCATTGGAAATATGCATAGGCCACTCATCTGGATTAGAAATAAAGGCGGAAAATTAGGGCGAACAGGCCTTTTTCCCAAAGAAGAAGATGGTGCAGAAGAAGAAGAAGCCATTCCTCCAATCAGCCGCTCATATGAATGAGCAAAGGCAAACAAATCCAACAAGCAAAACCAGCAAGCAGAACCAAAGGTGTCTATATGCGTGTAACTAAGGCATCAGTCTATAGTCTAAATGTAATGCAAATGAAATGCAAATTTCTTTTAGTTCGCTATAACCATTGGCTCTGATAACAATCTGTCACACCCTTAGTTTCCACAACGAGGTTTTACCGTTAGGCGCGTGACATACTAGGATCTTAGCTGATAATTACACCAAATGACACGATAATTACAAAACAAAATATTAATATTATCATAAAATCACAAAAACAGAATTAATAATGAGTTCAAGAAAACATTCGCGGAAGCGTAATCAGTTAATCATTTAATATAAATAGCGCAAAAATACCCGCAATTCAAATAAATATAATCTTGAAAAAACTAATGTTTAATCTGTTTAACTAATAAACCAGCAATGTGATGAAGGGATGCAATGCTCCTAATCATGCGCACTTTATGAATCTTAAAAAAATATGCTAAAGTGTCAACATAGGGTTGGTGAGTTCACAGGTTTTGATAAACAGTTACATAATTGAAGAAGATCCAGTAAACAAAGTGATATCAGTAGATAGCTAGTCTACATATCAAGTTACATAGTGTATGAAGTTCGTAACCAAAGCTAACAAATGTAAGTATGCCTCGGCTGTGGTTACCAGACCACAGCAACAAAAATTAGGTCAATTAAACACCCATTTGACATGCAGTCGTGCTAGCGCGACTAGCCCGGGTGGGGTTTGTCAAACTCAAAAGATCTACTCAGAATTACCCTTCTAAAGAACATACATAAACGGTTCAAAAGTGAGGACTTAAATTGATACAACACTAGTAAACATGCGATAATTACAATAATACTGATCTTGTGAATGAATGTTAAAAGGAACATGTTTCTTTTCCCCAAAAAGAGTATATGTAAAGCGGGGCCGTAAACTCACCTTGAATGCACAGCAAATACAGTAAAGCAGAGAGCAGGTAATTAGGTTTCTGGATAATCTGAATACGCATTTAATATCTAATTAATATAAAGTATTAACTCTTAAGCTATACGATTCTGCATTCCTGACTTGGTTACAATGTAAGTCATGTTTTCCCCCACTCAAATGCAAGCTCATGAATACACAACCTATGCACACAAAATGCTAAAGGGTTCATCCTTAGCACACTTAGGATAACATATATATATATATATATATATATATATATATATATATATATATATATATATATATATATATATATATAATTTATACATCCATAATATATCACCACTAACACGTACACATATACTATCCCTAATATAGTACACACCTCGAACATAAATACTATATACTACACTCAGCAACCCATGTAATATACATTACATATAATACCTACATATGCAACCTAAAATTCATAACAACCCAAACCAACCCACAATCCTTATCATAAACATACACCAATAACAACACCCATGCCACCATCAGCTTGCTTAAGAACCCATACCCCACAAACATAACCATTCACCATGCAATGCACACCTCACATACATGATAACTACACTCATTCACATCCATACAAATGAAACCCTATGGCCACCCTCTACAACCATACCAACCAGTTTCACAAAAACAACACACACAACCACACATAAAAAAATCACATTCTCGACCCCTTCCAACCAAACTATTCCTCGAGCCACCACCGAAAACATATCGCAACAACAGAACACCCCTACCATGCAAGATTAATAAAAAAACACATACAAACACTCACATACATACATCGATGAGTATACTGCATGATACACACCTATAATCAATCATGGCATCAGTTATGAAAAACACATACATATTCATAGTAACAACAACACATGCAACTAACCCAAGTCAAAACCGCGATACGGAGAACACATAAAAAGCACACATGAAGCCCATGAACTAAGAGACCTAAACTTGTACGGAACATGACAATAGAGGGGAAGCCGTAACCATACAAAAACGAGTAGTTTGAGAAAGAATCATACCAAACGGGGTTGTTGTAATCGATTTACGCGGCCGCCTGGGAGATGTCGATTGCCAAGTGCTTGTGGTTGAAGAGAGGAAAGTCGTCGGATATGGTTGGTCGCGAAAGAAGATGCCTTGAGGAATAGGGAGGCTGTGGTTGAGGTTGTCGAGAGGAAATATGTGAGCCATGAGAATGGTTATGGAATTTAGGGTTTAGTATGTATTTAGAGGGAGAGGCTGCGAGAAGTGAGTTAGAGGGGGAGGGAGGGGGGGGGGGGAGGGGAGGTCGGTTATAATAATTATGGTTTTGGATGATTTAATTAAAATATGGTTTTAACAATAATTATTTTATGATTAATTTGTTTCATAATTAGAAATTTAAATAAACACATATGAAGAAAAATAATAAATCGGATAACGAGAAACTATTAGCTAACGGGGAATTGAGTTAATGGTGTTGATCTGAAAATACGGGGTGTCACAGTAATGTATCCCCTATTTGGGCCACTCCTAATTACTACAAATCCTCCATCAAATGGTTTAATGTTTAAAAGGTGGGATATACGCCTAGAATATCTACTATCCTCATGCTAGAGATTTCTGTTGGTCTGTATATGTTCCAACACACAGATAAAGAAAATTAGTCTCAAATAGAGACATAAGCCTGTTTGAGAAATTCCCCTCATTCTTTTGGGATTCCTTCTTGCTACCATGTTATGTTTTGCGGTTTTGATTGATGTTTGCTTTTTTCCAAGTAGCTACACTTTGTTGATTATCTTTGTTACTTTTATGAGTCTTTGATTTATGTTTATCGGATTGTAGTAGCATACTTTTTTTTATAATTATCATCTTCTCCATAGATCAAGTATTCCATTCCTTTTCTTCATTAGCTTTATTTTTTCCATTAGCTTTCAATTCTTTAAGCTAACTTTGAAGCTTTTCTTTTTTTGAATAATGTTATGTATAACAAATAATCCCAAATCTATTTTTGTTTGGTGTGGTTCATCTGCTATTGGCTTCTTCCTTTATTGATTGACCTTTAATTCTATAGTGTTACTTCATTCTGAACAAACATCTTCTTCATCTCCTACCTAAGTTCATGATCAACATATGACCTTAGATCAATATTTCTTTAAAAAGGTTTTTGGTAGTGTATTTTTCCAACTTCTAATGAGATTTGCATTTAAGGAGAAGGTATTACTTCATCAAGTTCTCATTTTCTTGTTTTCTACTTTTAGAAGTGCTAGCATAACAACTTTCGTCGTTTAATTCTCTTGAAAATCATTTCTCTAGTATTGGTTTCTCTTTTGCTGGTGAAAGATCACTTGATGAATAAGCTACTACTACAATTAACTTTGTTCTCTTTCTTAAATTTGATTAGAGCAATAATAGATGAAACTTTGCTTATTACCTTTTTAGTAGTTGAGATACAGTTAAGTCTCTTTATTCACCTTCTTTCACTTTGTTTAACATCATCATCTGAGATATTAAAATCTTCTACCTTAATGTTTTCTTCTTCATTTATCAATCGATAAGTAATGATGTTTGGCTTTAGATCAAGGTTACATATTAGAATGTATGTTAGTGTATATACCCATGGCGGTTCCATGGCCAGCGTTATACTATAATCCGGCTTTCTATTCATATAACTTTTGACAATTTTCAATTATAGACAAAAAAATTTCAAATTTATCAAATTAAGTTGCGTATATGTCTACATAGGATCAAGCTATTGTTAGGTAATCATTTGCAAATTTCACTCTAACCAAGAGATCATCAATTTGGGTTCCCAAATTTGATTATTTATGTTTAAGAGATGATACTATCTTTCCTAAAACATAAATTGTCTCTTTTTCTGCTAAATCTGCCTTTTTGAAATCAGAATTTAATATATGAATTGAATCAATTTCATTGAGCATTTGAAAACTATGATATCTATATGTGTTAAACTTTACAATGCATTTAGGAGTATAATATGATTCAGTTACCTTACTGGTAGATTCTGAAATATGCTATAAGAGCATTGTTGATTGGAGTAATATCTTTAATTTGGAATCTCCAGTTGATTTGATCTTGCTGAGAAGCAACAACAACAGTGTTCTTTGATTCAACAACTGTAGATGATGATTGCTTGTAAGTCAACTGAATAGGAGTAATAGTTGGAAGAGCAGGGTTTGCCTTAAGATTTTTGAACTCTTTGACGTTGAAACTTTTTGCGTGTCCTTTGCTGAAACTGTTTTTCCCAAAGGAAATCATGTAAATTTGATAGTTTATATCCATTTCTTCCAAATCATCTAGATAAATACATTCCAAGTCTTCCTTGAATAGTTGGAATAAGTTTGTTTCTCTAGAGACAAATGATTTATCAGAATGATATGGTAAGGATGTTGTTCAGCAGCTTTTGAATGGTGAGCTTGGTGTAGAATTGCTAATAAAGGGTATACTACCAAAGGCACCTCATGAGAGTTAATGGGTGTTTGAGCATAAAAGAGATGGCCGATTTGAGGATTGTTTTGGCTTGATTAGTGAATTGTTGCAAGAAAGGTCTAATTTCTCAGTTCTTGTCTCCATTCTTGATGGAGACATGATAGACGAATTGTTTTGCTCTCTATTGGCATCCATCTCTATTTGATCAGCACTAAGAATTCCATACAACCCTTCTGGACTCATAGTCTTTAATTTCTCAGTTCTTCATCTAGAAACAATGTACATAGTCTAAGATTTCAGGAGAGCTCGTAAGAACTTTCTAAGAATGTCAAGATTCTCCACCTTCATGTATGGCTTCAATGTGAGTCCAAAATTTTAACATATCTAAGGATATGTCTCTGTCATAGTTACCCCACCCCTCTTAGAAAATTGAAGTTTTCAAACTTCTGTTCTAGCATATCTTTCTTATTTTCTTTAATTTCTTTTATTGTTTCATATCTTGCCCTTAAAACTTCCCATAGACTCTTAGTAGTTGTGAACTTCTTAAAACCATTAATGATACTATTTGGAATGCACATTCTGATCAGCCATAGTGCCTTTGAGTCTAACTCTCTTCTCTAGATGTCTTCTTCTAAGTACTTTGAGCGGTCTTTTGAAAGCACAACACCACCTTCATCACCTTGAACTATTGGAATGTAAGGATTATTACGGATGGAGTACCGTAGCTTTTTGATCTTGATTTCTTTTGGAAGCGTACTAACACCTTTATCTGCAGAGTTAACTTTGCTACACTACTTATCAATACCGAGATGTTATAGCACATCAACATATTGTTATTCAGTAAGTATTTAAGGAAAACAACAATCATTTAGACTGTTCAGTAGATCTTTTACTGTAGTAGGGAGAAGCTTCTTTCATTACATGTGGGATGGAAGCATCATTAGATAACATTTTTTGCGGCATAGTTAATTCTTGATTTTGAGTAGCTTTATCCTCTAATACTATGTTGAATGATTGGATGGCACGTTTTACATTAGATTAGGAAAAGATAATTTTTATCTCAGCTTTCTTTAAATGATGTTGCCAAACAATGGTTCCTAGGCCTAGACTCGATGAGCATCTATACTTGGGAGGATTTTCAACAATAGTTTTTGGAAGTCTATTACAATCCTCGATAAACAAGTGATGCTAAAGCCAATGCTTGAAATTTCTAACAGTAGTTGGGCGACTTATTCTCGGAAGCATGGACGATATTTAAGTATATGTTGAGAATTTATCCCCATCATTGTAGTTTGTAATAGGAGTTGATTGATGCTTGTTATGATGCATATCCACCCATGACATCAAGGATGTCAATTCCACTACAGGTGGATCCTTCCTGTCTAATCATGTTAAGGTGGACAGGGAATCTCTAAAGAAATTAGTTGTGAACTCTAAAATCCAAGCTCAATCTAATTAGAAGAAAAATCATGTAGTAGTTGGATCGGTAGGTACTGCTAGTACCATGAATAAGATATACTAATGAAAGAGAGATAATAAGCAATTCAAAAGACAATTGGAATCTATAAAGAAATGTATGAAGGATGTGGTGATTTGGGGCACTTAGTCATGGATTGTCTATCGCCATGGGTTGAACTGAAGTAGAGGTCAATCAAGTGTATATTGATTAGAAACAATATGATAAGAATTCGAATACATATCATCTAGGTTTGACGAACCGTTCTAATATTAAATATAATAACATTGCTAATCAATCTAATCCCTGTATTCATGTACCAAATCAAGGAGGGAATTAATACCAAATTCAACAACCAGCCTACAATAATCAAAGTTGTAATCAAGGAGGCTACGACAGTGGAGGCACTATCTAAACAAACTACTAACGGAGTGCTGACCAAGGAATTCCTTAAGGAGATGAGGACAAATAATAAGGTGAGGGACAAAACAGTGGAGGCAATATCTAAACAAGTAGGGCAATTGGCTGAAAAGATAGCCCAGCATAGACTTTAACCGTGTCAAGTTACCTAGTGACACCATATTAAAATCTACAACATCTGAAGTTATTTAAAAAATAAAATCAATTTTTATATCAATGTGGTTAGTGTTATCCTAAGTTATAATGTTCATGATTTTGTAGTTACTCCACCTCCAACTGTTGTTGAACTTGAAGGAGAGAATATACTAGTAGTGGATAAAATTATCAAAGTTAGAGAAATGGATGAAAGAGAATAAAACGATATGGGAGCACCATTTATTCTATTCAAGTTTGGAAATTTTAAGATAGATAGGGTGCTACTGGATTATGGAGCTGATGTTAGTATTTTGCTGGGAAATTTATATGATTTTATACCCCCACAAAAAGTTGACACCAACTTAGTATTAGCCGATAAAAATGTAAACTTCCTTGGGGATTTGTGACTAATTTACTTGTAAAGGTAAGGTAATTCTACTATCTTGAAGAATTTTTAGTGCTCGTTTATGCAACACCTATGAAGGATGAACAACATAGTCTTATACTAGGCAGACCATTACTAGCAACAACAAATAGTCTAAGTTATATACAAATAAGGAACAATGGAGGTAACCTTCAAGTGTAAGTTACATTTAAATATGTTTTTAAATTTATATTATTTTCAAAAGTGAATGTTACGTGGCGAATGTTACAAACAACTGTCTCTCTCCAAACATTTCATATTTGAGTAAGGAAAACACCAAGGAGAAGTGTTGTGAGTATAAGAGGTTCAAGCAAGATAATATGAAGGATGTAAGAGGCATGAAGAAGGATTAAGATACAGGGAGGGTGATGCCAACAAGAAAAAATAAACCACAACGGAAGGACAAGGTGGGCGATCCACCTGATCATGGTAAATCAAGGGTTAAGGAGACAATGTTTGGTCTATGTTGGAATGAAGTTGGCAACCCACAAGATCATTAAAACAAGCATTTCTAGAGTACACATAAGACAAGCATCCATTCAACCACCTTGAATGGTGATAGGTATGGTCTAGCCGAAGACTTAAAACTTAGCGTTGATTGGGAGACAACTAGAGTTTTTTTGTTTTTTGTGTTTCTTTTTCAGCTTCAAACATGATATGCAAATGCTCAAATGCGTGGAAGCTTCTCGAATCCCATGCTATGCATGAGAGTTTATGGAGTCCTTCTTATACCGCTACTTCCTGTTCTCCATTTTACAAGATTAGAACATTCGCTGATCATATTATCAGATTCGTGTGTTCTTTCTCTTATCTGTTTATTCATTATGTTTGAAATTATTTTCTTATTTAATCTTTAGTTGTTTGGTGTGTTTTATTCTTACATAGTGGTGCAAACAATCTATAGTTATCAAGGCATGCATAGTTATTTATTGTCTTTATTTTGGTAATTGGCAAGTAATAGGTTGATAGTGGTCAATCGTTGTACTGTGATGATGTGATATAATATTGGTCACCCTAGTCTTCACATTGTGATAATGCTTAGTGTCTACATTGGGGGCAATATGCATCTCAAGTGTGGTGATGAGGGGAATAATATGAAAAATTAAAAAATATTTTTTTTGTAATAGCTCCAAGTAAGGTGTGTTTGAAAATATGAATTTTTTTAATACAAACTACTAACTTTTTGGTTATTAAAAAATTAGCTTAGATCCTTAGTCATGGTCGTATTCTTATTTATTAGAAAACTAGTAGAAGTATCAAACCAGAGATAACGAACTAGGGGGTTAACTTTTCATGTATGCTAGTGCTATGTTTCAATCATGAAGCAAATTATACATGAAGATTATTATGGCATTATGATTACACATATGTTAAAACTACTTATGTCCTCCTGACTTTTATGTTATCCTTAGTTGTTTAGTTTGAGCCCTTTACCATTCTAATATTTTACTTATATAATCTTTGTTATCTTTTATTTCCCCATGTGATGTAATTTGGTTTATTAAGTGAAAATATATGTTAAAATTGTTAATTCTTCAGCCAAACACCATGTCTCGAGCTGCGCTAAGTCATTGAAACATGTTCAAGTTATGCAAAAGTATAAGCTAGAAAGTTTTAAATTGTATGAAGAAAGAGACGTTGAACGAATGAGTCTAAGGGCCGTTGTGCCTATATTGAAAAGAGGGTTAAATTTTCCCTATATGAGTGAAAAGATATAACGAATATTAGCCCACGTGAGATAATTGGTCAAGTGGGTCAATTCTTACCCAATATGCTACGAGTATTATTTGGTGGTTTAAATAAAGCTACCAACTTTAAATTTCGGTACCTTAGCCTTTTAAAAGTCTTGTGAATCTGCACCTTAAACGAAGCCTTGTTAGACCCGTAAAGTCCTTTTGCTTCATGTTTAGTTTAGGTATATTGTGACAAAATGAGATTGCATGTATGGCGGAAACTTGAAGGTAAAGTGTTCAAAAAAATCCAAAATTTGAAAAAACACCCGTAAACCAATCATATCCGAAACCAAAAAACCAAATTGAATCCTTATTTGGATCGTATCTCATCCGAATCTGAATTACTTATTTGAATTTCATATCAGATTTGGGATATATTAATTTTTTTATTTGGGTTATCTTGATACCTGACTAAACCGAATAAGAATATCACTATGTCTCCAGCCCAATAATCAGTACCTAACTACCTATTATGTTTCAACCCAATACTCATGAGTCTTGGCACCTTCCAGTTCTCTGATCTTAAACAATTACATAATAATCAATTGTTTTTCTAAATTGAAGATTCTAATTTTCTGGTCCTATTAAATTACCTATTATGTTTGAATTTAAAATTTGTGTTTAAGACATATTTGTATTTCTGGTTTATATATTTTATTAAGATTCTAAAATAGTAAAATGTTAAGAAAAAAAACTAGACAAAAAATAGAAAAAATATGAAATATTGCTATTTTAATTTGGATTTATTAGAATCCGGTAAGAATTGAATTCGGATAGATTCGGATCGAATATAAATATTCCTTATTTGGATCGGATTGGATCAGATTCAGATAGTCTCATGAAATTTTTAAATTTGAATGATCCGTTACCAGATCTGATCAACACCCTTACTTGAAGGTTTGTGATGACATGTCGTCAGGGTCATGCAAAACCTAATTAACATAGGTAGCTAGGGTAAGTCAAGTATCGAATCCACAAGGAGCTTGTTGTTAATTAACCTAGGTAGCTAGGGTCATGCTTCTAGTACCATTTCATTCCACGTTATCAACCTACCATGTCCAACTTCAGACCGCTTAGATCATTACATAGCCTAGTTCAAACACATCCTTAGTATACTAAAGATGTTTATATGTAGGGTTCCCCGCAACGTTCCCATGACAGCAACGATATACCAAGAATGACACTTAAAATGGTTACAAGAAATCCGCTTATTCCATCAAGCATAATGCTAGAACGTTCCGATGGCCTTTGCCTCAAGTCTTAAGATCAGTTTGAACAAAGCAACATAGATACACGGATTCTATAAGGATCAACATAATACAAAGATCGATGTCGTAATGAAAATGCTGAATGTTGACATTACAGATAAGATTGAATATCAATTGATGAACACAAACACAAGATGTAAATAACTTCGGTTGTGTTGCTCTCTGATTTTGGACAAATTACAGTAAGTGTGATAATTAGGAAATAAGACAAAAGCTTACTAATTACATTACAAAACTTCTATATATACTAAACTAGAAGTTCTTGAGCGAATCACTAGCTCTCGCGCGACTTGATGTTTTCGCTCGAGAAGCAAGTTATCGCGCGGCAACTTGGACTTGTCGCATGACTTGATCTTCTTCATCTTGATTTGATTTCCTGAGCCTCTAGGTTCAACCCTTACAATCTCCCCCTAGGCTCGATAAATCAATGCATTTAGAAGTCCACATCATCAACTTTGTAACTGCCCCCATAAGCGTACATCATGTTGTCCAGGGCCTTCGTAATCAACCAACCAAACTGTGCTGTCAAAAAGTGAACAGATTCATCAGCAACAATTGGACAAGCCTACAACCTCATCAAATCGTCCCTTCCAAACTTAAGCAAATCCATAGGGTCGATGATACGGTAGTCTTTATCTACACAATATATTAATGCATGACCCGTCTCCTTCTCACAACTCCACCACATAAGCTTAGACAAGCTATTAACTGGCACTGGAGCATGTATAGGGATCTTCCTGACATATCTTGGATGCTTATAAACCCTTATCTTCATTGGCTTGTTCGTGTTTGGGTCTATCCGGGTCTTATCTTCAATGACCTTAGATTTTATAGTTTTGAAGTCTTTGAAGTTGGTTTTACTATGTCTCCAGATCATATTCCTGATCCAGTTCCCTTTTCCATAGTTACCTGGGTTGATAAATAGAACACGACCGCACACAAATCTGAACCTCTGAGTGCATGAAAGTCATGTTCATCCTGAAAATACTCTATGGGTCCTGCTTTTCTTTTAATCACATATAGCTTCTTCTCAGCATCATACGCCCAACTAAGAATTGGTTCTGAGTTTCTGTACCTTGTGAAAGGTTTGGAATGTCTTAGCGTGTGTATATAAGCTGGCGGTGGAGGAGCCTCAACAGTAATATTGCCAACCTGACGTATAGCACTTTGACCAGTTTGATCTGCTGTCTTGTCAGTTGGTTCACTCGTACTGGAATCTCCTACTATCTCTCCTTCTTTAATCAAAATATCAGAAAATAAGTCCTTAAGACTATTTCCAAATACATATGTGTAGTCTACTGTATCCTCTAAGTCATCAAATGAACCAAAATGTTTATCTTCCTCCTCAGCAATCAATCTTTGCTGGAAAAAGTAAAACTCTTTCTCATACGCTGCTTCAGTAGCAGGATCTAAAGGAGTGTAATCAACTGTATCATCGGGACTTGGTCCGGAGACATTATCAGTGCCTAATGATCCAGCTGTACTAGAACTGCACCCATATCTCCCCCTTGATCATCATCATCATGCTTTTTATCATCATTACCCTTATCATTAACTCCTTCATCACCATCATCATCCTTATTATCATTACTAGAATCATAATCAATCAACTCTAAACCATCATCATCATCTACTGGATTTGGAATAGGAACATCATGTTCAGGCTCTACAAACGGCTCTCCAGTATAAACCACAGGTTGATCCTCAGTAGCTGGAATAGGAATATCTAATAACGGCTCTTGATCAACATTACCAGTGTCTGTTGTCCTTTCTATATCAACAGGATCAACAACATGCTCTGTAGCATCAGTAATAGGATCATCAGCAGGATCAGGACCAGCAGATTACTATCCACTAGACTCTCTAACTTTCGTGGTCCGTTGTGATGTAAACTGAAATGACACACGCGAAGTGAGATCTCTCAAATTCTGATCTACGATCTGAACATAGCTAAAAAATGAATGTTTGCTGATGTTCAAGACCCCTGATCTTCTCATCCTTCTCAAATAGTTGCCTTTGCATATCATCAATGATCTGAGTCTTTTCTATCATCTCCCTCTCCAATGTATTAACTCTTTCCTCCGGTGTAACTGATGTAGGTGAACTAGTATATGTACTAGCACCTTGTGTTGGCACAGGACGGGTGTTAAGAAAATCTTCCATTCCTATTGTCTCTTCAAACCCTTGATCTATTGGTGGAGTACTCAACACATCCTCAGTAGCAGGCATAGTAGATGGTGTCTCTAAAGTAGAAGCCTTGCTAACTGTGGCAGGAGTCTCAGAGATAGGTACTTCTTCATCAGTTGACACAATGGTCACAGGGGTCCGATGCTTTCCCAATACACCTCGTCCTCTACCCTACCACGTGGACTATCACCGGGTCTTCTTGCCATCCGATTCTTCCTACATCTACTAGCAACAGTCTCTTCAGGAACAAAATCTACATCACGTTCCTCAGCAATGCATTTTGCAGGTGTTTCACGCACTCTGGGACGTTCTTGCAGCACATATGGCACATTCCTAATTTGGTCACTATCAGTCTCACTATCACTCCTAGTGAACCAAGAATCAATCTCTGCATCTATATCAGACCTTCTAGCACTCTGAGAATTTTCAGGTGCTTCTTGATCAGGATGTGTAGATGTACCAACTGTATCATCTCTATGAACATGGTGAGTCTCTGTCTCATGTACTCGTGCCTCTGCTCCCATCAAATAAGTTATTATGTCTTTCTTCATTACCATGATAGCATAGGTAGATGAATCAGACACAACTAACTCAGGATGAGTAGCATTCACTATCATCTGTAAGAATCTGGGATACATGATGAATTTCTTCCCAACAGTGGCTATGACATTCTTCTGCATCTCTACAAATATAGCCTTGGATATGCTGTAAGGAAGATCATCAACAAGGGATACCAGCAGGGATCTGAATACAGCGCTCAGGCTATCCATAACAGCCTTCAAATTACTAAGGCAATGAATCACAACGTGGAACAAATACTTCAAAAAAGGAGGTAAATATTTCTTCTCCAAAGAAGGATATCTATGACTATACCCCATCCTTATCAAACAGTCTTTGGCCACTTCATTATCTATCTTAACAAGTGCATTAGGCTGATCCTCTAATAACAGCAAACTGTTAATCACCTCTGCTGTTATAACTACCCTCTTACCTTTCACTGTAGCTGATATGCATGCTTCCCTAGTCTCATCTATTTTGTTTGCTGCTGATTGCCAGAACTGATCAATAATATCAGTATATATAGTCAGACTAGCTGATATGGAATGATGTATTCGAGAAGTCTTTAGACCTTCAATCAGAGATCTGAACAATGCCCTATCCTCTGGAACATCTCCAAGATAAGCAATAGCATTATGGTTTTTACTAAAAACCATTTGACGAACCATCTGAAATATTAAACAAAATGGTAAGTACAAAGCATTTCAGACTTGAAACAAAATTCACACTTACAAAAAATTTTGAAAAATTAACTTCTCGCGGGAAAACATCAACAACTCGCGTGAAAACATTAAGTTTTAGTTTTAAATTTTCGCGTGACAAGATGAGTTCTTGCATGTACTAGACTTTGTCTGAAAGTCAGCTTTTTGCGTGACAAGTTTACTTTTCACGCGACTAGTTCTGTGCGAATTTGAAAGTTCTCGCGTCTGTTCAAATTCAACTGACTGTACAATTTCAGATTTTCAATTGATCAATTCTAGAGTGTTTTAACCACTAATACATGTTCATTAGGTGTCGCCTAAGTTATTTTTAAGGTTACTTATGTTTAATTTGTCCAATTTAACATGTATAAGTTCATTTAACTTTCGGTCATGAATCAAATACATTCAAATCTAAACATTAATCATCAATATACCTTAAAAGTTACTCGGAAATCAAAATGCGAACAGAGTGGATATGAGAATCAAAGTATAAAGGGTTTCGATACTTAGAATTTTGAGTGAAATTTTTCTGAAAGTTGTCGTGCGAAAAGTGACTTTTCGCTCAACTGTTGTATTTATAGTACTCTGACTTCTCGCGCGAGAAGTCAGAATTCTCGCACATTGGAACTTTTCACTTCATTTGAACTTTTTGCATCTGTTGAACATTTTGCATGCGACAAGTTCAATTTTCTTTAAAAAAATTTCAACTTTCAAATTTAATTATCCATTAAACCATGTGATTTGTTATGAAAATGATTATGTTTAACTAAGTGTTTTACAATTATTCAAACACCCTTAGTTTTTGTAAAATGTTATAAAATTGAAAGAAGTAGAAAAACATATTTAAACAAACAATTTTGACATACTATTCTACTATTTACTTAACAATTTTTGATAAATTTTCAAGTACAGGATCATGTTTCTTAGAAATCGATCATTACCATCATCTAACTTTATTATAAATGACACTGTTTATGTTGATTGTCAATATATTGTGTCTATTTTAAACTTAGACTTCAAGTTATACTTAGACACATAAGCTGTGATATATATTATGTTTTGATTAAATTATATGTCTTCAGTGTGTCCCACAATCAAAAATCTTATAGAACCTTATCCAACTTCAAGACATTTTCGAGATTTCAAGTAATCCCAATTTGACTTAAACCTTTCACTTCTGATCAGCATTTTCAGAATGATTTTCAAATATAATATCTATTATGAGCATAACTAGCCTGAAAAACATTTCTGAGCACAAAATATTAACAAGTTTTAGGACTTATTAACAGCCAGTCGGACTTATGTTTTGCCCTCGCAAGATGTTTAGGACTTACATGCCAAGTCGGACTTAGATGCCCCATCTTTTGATTTTGCCTCCTGTGTCAAAACATATTCTAAAAAAAATATTTATCATATAGTATGTTTGTCTATGAAATATATTTTATTATTGTGCTCATTGGCATCTTTTATTCCTATATGGCCTTTTGGTTTCTTTTTGCTTCTTTTGTTTGTTTTTCTCTTTTGTATTTTGTTTTTATTTGTATATCTATTTTTTGTATTTTGATTTTATATATATATATATACACAGTATCTGAAAGAAACTGGATTAGAAAGTATCTGGCTTGAGTATGACCAGACTATAACTCTCAAGTCTGTTTTAGCATGGAATCGAAGTTACCACAAAACCTTGATGAGTTACCCACTTCAGTCATAGATAGTTACTTTCAGTACATCACAGAACATAGTGCTTTTCATTCTTGAACG
Source organism: Flaveria sonorensis (assembly GCA_025506505.1). Taxonomy (NCBI): domain Eukaryota; kingdom Viridiplantae; phylum Streptophyta; class Magnoliopsida; order Asterales; family Asteraceae; genus Flaveria; species Flaveria sonorensis. The sequence goes on along the minus strand of CM046423.1, from coordinate 17,778,795 downwards.
TCAAGCCTATCAACATATCAAACATAATCCAAGTCAGTTTCTTGTAAGCCTTAGGATGCAACAACTTAAAATCAAGATATGTACTATCATTTCCTGTCTAATCTTGAAACTTTAATTTTCTCAATCTTTGTATAACAAAATCTTTTTGTACTTTTCTTCAGATTATTTACTCCCTCTAAGAACAAAATCTTTTTGAAATATTTTCAAATTTTCTCCCCTTAAAATTATGATTATCTAGACAGAAAATAACAATTTTAACTAAAAACAATGAAAATATTTTATAAAGGGTGTAAGAAAAAATGTTAACCAAAGTTAATCATTCCCAAAGATTGGACTAAAAAATCAAATTTGAAATGATCAAACACCTTAGTAAACAAATCAGCAATGTTGTCATCTGTTGAAACTGATTCCAAATGGATAAGTTTGCGTTCAAAGCAATTACGGATAAAATGTATGCGGATGTCGATGTGTTTTGTCTTTGAGTGTTGAATTGGATTCTTCACTATGTTTAAAACCGCAGTGTTATCACATAAAATTTTAGTGTCATAAATATTAAGGCCATAATCAAGAAGTTATTGTTGAATCCAAATGATCTGTGAACAACAACTTGATGCAGCCACATATTCAGCCTCTGCAGTTGATGTGGATACTGTTTGCTGCTTCTTACACTGCCATGAAATCAACCTATTGCCAAGAAATTGACAACCTCCAGTAATAGATTTCCTGTCCAAGTTACATCCTACATAATCACTGTTAGTATAATCTTATAAATTGAAATCTGAATTTTTAGGATACCAAAGGCCGAGTGTTGGTTGACCCTTGAGATATTTAAAAATCTGCTTGACAGCTTTCATGTGAGATTCCTTTGGATTATGTTGATAACATGCACACTGACAAACAGGAAACATGATGTCTGGTCTGCTTGCAGTGAGATACATTTGAGAGCCGATCATTAATCTATACATATGCTGATCAATGTCTTCTCCCATGAGATCAGGAGTCCAAGTGGGACGAGAAGACATAGGAGTAGAAGCTATCTTGGAGTCTTGAAATTTGTATTTGTCTAGGATACTATGAACATATTTTTTTTGATGTATCAGTATTCCCTTATTATATTGTTTAACATGGATTCCCAAGAAAAATGACATTTCCCTAAGAGAACTCATCTCAAATTTCTTCTTCATGACCGCTTCAAATTCCTTGCACAAATCATCATTGCTAGAGCCAAAGATAATATCATCAACATAAACTTGAACGAGAATAAGATCATCACTAGTCTTCCGTATGAATAAAGTTTGATCAATTGCACCCCGTGTATAACCATTTGCAAGGAAATGTTCAGTGAGGGTGGCATACCAAGCTTGAGGTGCTTGATGTAAGCCAGAAAGTGCTTTGTCTAACTTGTAAACATAGTCAGGATGATCTGGATCTTCAAATCCTGGTGGTTGACAAACATAGGTTTCTTCTTTCATTTCACCATACAAGAATGCAGTTTTGACATCCATCTGATATACTGTGATGTTCTTGTATAAAGCATATGCCAGAAATATTCCTATAGCTTCTAGTCTTGCAACCAGAGCGTATACTTCTTCGTAATCAAGCCCTTCAATTTGATATAATCCTTAAACAACAAGTCTGGCCTTATTGCGGACAATCACATCTTTTTCATCTGTTTCGTTTTTAAAAATCCATTTCGTACCAATTGGCAACTTACCCTTTGGTAGTTCACACAAATGCCATACATTTAGCTTCTTGAATTGCATCAGTTCGTCTTGCATGGCCTCTACCCAACTATTTTCTTTTAATGCCATCTCAACATTCTTTGGCCCAATTTGAGAAATAAAACATGAATACAAACATGTATTTATTATGCCCGATTGGCTTCGAGTTCGGACTCCCTGTGATAATGGACCAATTATTGCTTCTGTTGGATGGTTTCTATGAATTCTCAACTGTGGAATAGCATCCTCAGAAATAACTTCATCTAAGTTAGACATGTGACCAACTGGTTCGTCAGCAGTGTTTCCACCTTCAGGTTGATAAACAATATCTTCGTCTTGATTATCATTGTTGATAGAGAGATCTTCAAATGGTTCTTGAATTGCATCAATTGGATCAACTTGAGTAGAAGAGGAACTCTGATCAGAAACCTATAGAGCTTGTTCAACAACTAGATCTGAATGAGATAAATCAGCTTCAGAAACAAAATGTGGAGTAGCTTCAACATTTGAAGAAGAAGGTATGTCTGAAGATATTCCAGTTGCTTGAGAAGGAATAGATCCAATATCATCAGCAAAAATATCCTGAATTGAGGATGTCAAAGGCAGATTAGCTGTAGAAACAATAAATGATTGATTAAATGTTTCAAATAAAGAAGCATAATCATAGACCCATAAAGGTGCAGAACCTGCATCTGTTTTGTTAGATTCATGCCAATAAATATCAAACGACTCAATTATTTGTTCTGATCTTTTATTATAAACCCGATATGCTACTTTGTTGGCCGAATATCCAATAAAATAACATTCATCCGCTTTTTCATCAAATTTTGATTTAGAATCAAATTTGTTTAACAAAGTACAACAACATCCAAGCGTTTTGAAATATTTGACATTTGGTTTATGTTTGAAAAAGATTTCATAAGGAGTCATATTTTGTTTTTTATTGATTAACACACGATTCTGAACATAACATGTAGTGTTAACAGCTTCAGCCCAAAAGAATGATGATAATTTGGCTGCTGATAACATTGTTCTAGCAGCTTTAATTAAAGTTCTGTTTCTTCTTTTAGCAACTCCATTTTGTTATGGAGTTCCTGCAGAACTGAATTGTCTTGCTATCCCCTTTGAATCACATAATTCATTTAATGTACGATTGCAAAATTCTATTCCATTATCACTTCGAATGCACTTGATTGTTTTGTCCGTCTGATTTTCCACAAGTGTCATGAATTTTATCAGCAAACGAGGTGTCTCATCTTTGGTTGCTAAAAAGAAAACCCATGTAAATCTAGAAATATCATCAATAATAACTAAACAATATACATGACATCCCAAACTCAAAACACTAACAGGACCAAATAGATACATGTGTAACAGTTGAAGAATAGAGTCAATTTTGGTATGAGCAATTGGTTTATAAGGAAGTTTGTGTTGTTTTCCTTTTGAACATGACAAACAATGTTCTGTTAGTTGAAATTCTTTCAAAGGTAGACCAACAACATGATTTCGTCTAATCAGTTTGTTCATAGTTTTAAAATTTACATGGCCAAGACGACGATGCCATAACAATGTATCACTTTCCGAGGCTTTATATAACAAACATGACGCAGTTACAAATGAGTGTGAATCATTCATATCAAGTAAGTATGTGTCTTTGTCTCTCGGAGTTCTTAATAAGACCCATTTATTAGGAATTACAAAACCAGGTTTTAGAATAAGACATTCCTTATTAGTGAAGTGTGTAGAATACTTTTTGTCATAAATTTGTGGAACACTCAACAAGTTATGTTTTAGTTTTTCAATAAAATTGACATCTTCAAAGCTTAACACACCATTCGACACTATACATTTCTTTGTAATTTTACCACCTTTATCTCCTGCAAAGATAACATATCCTCCATTGTAAGGTTGTATGTTGTTTAACAGAGATATATTACCAGTCATGTGCCATGAACAACCACTATCTACATGCCGAACACTGTTGATAACTTGTCTTGGTTGTTCCTGTACATTTGGACAAATTTATTCATTTTTAGGAACCCAAACCATGGTGGACTTGAGCTGTTTGTTTTCATCTAAATATGACACATGTTGCAATATCATATCTCTTTTATCATTGAAAACACATTTGTCAAAAACAAAAGGCTTAGGTGATTTGTCTTTAACTTTCCACCTTTGAATTTGTCTGATCGGTAATGTGGTGGAATTTTTATCATCAACTTGTACTAATTTTATATTTGACTTTTCTTTGTTCAATTCAGTATTGTTTTTAGGAAAAGAATTTGATAGATTTAAGTTTCTTTTTAAATTTACATTCACAAAGAAACGTTTTCTATTGTATGTTTTGCACAAACTGTTTATGATAACTCTCATAGTTATCATAGAATCTGGCCTTAGTATGTCTTTGGCCTTGAGATTCTTTAACAGTCTCTCTTTCCTTTCTCTTGTTATGGATTGTTCGAGATGTTTCTGGAAGGATTGAGGTGTCTGTTTTAGCCTTTTCATTCATATTGGATGCCGATGTGGCATGAACTGTAACCTTAGCCTTTTGAGTCGTCTGTACCGGAGTAAGACCAGTGTCTTTCATACCTGATCTACAAACATCTTGTTTCATAGAGTTCGCAATAATAGAAGATTTATTTTTAAAGAAACTAGCATTGGTTTCTTTGAAAATATGATCTTCCTTATCAATGTTGCCTTTTGAATCAAATCTGTTCTTGAAATCAGTTTTCAAGTCAGTTTGGAAATTGTGATTTGTTTTCTTTCTTTGGTCTTAAAATCTATTTTTGATTTCTGCTTCTTTTCTTTATTAGACACTTTTGAACAGACATTTGTATCAATAAAAACTGCTGAACTTTCATTGATATTTGATGATGAATTATATTAAGATTTTGAATTACAAATTTTATTTTCCTGAAATTCAATTTCATCATCACTCTCCCACTCTTCAGCCAAACCCTCTTTCTTCACACTTTTTGCAAAAAAATTGTCATGATTAATATTAATTTCAGTTTTTATGACAGGGTCAACAGTCAGTGAAACATTGACTGGAGGTGTGAAGTCTGTTTTTGGTTGAAATCCTAATCCATAGGTCTCTTCATCAAGAGTTGTAATTGATGAAGGCAAACAAGTATAATCATGATTAATAGGTGGTGCTATGTTAGCAAAACCAACTCCATTTTTACCACCATTAATTTTCTGTGTCATTTGAGACTTGATTATACCTTCAACTATGTTTGATGAAAGCTCAAATTTTTCAATAACCAATTTAGCAGATAAGAGTTTACTGTTGAGTTTGTTAATTTCTAAAGATAGTTCATCATTACGTGTTGTCAAATCTTTTATGTTGCACTCTTTATCATGAAGATTTAGTTTTGATTGATAAATTGATTTGTTTAAAACATCTATCTTTTCTCTAAAAAATTTCTCATCAGTTTTATATTTACGAGCTTGATATTGAAGTTTTTCAACTTCTAAGATCAAGCGTTCATTGTGAACTCTATACCTATTAACCTTTTCTATGCAATTATCTGAACAAAGATTGGTATATACCTCTTCAGTTCCTTCTTGCTTCTTTGTCTCTTCAGGTATAACTTTTACCATGAAGGCCTTTAGCATAACATTTTCTTCTGCTTTAATTGCTGAAGTGATCTCATCAGCATTTTCCTTTTCTTTACATGCAGATGCTGGAGTAAACTCAACAGCATTTTCTGATTCTTCATTCATGACTGGAGTGATCTCAACAGTCATTGCTTTCTCTTCACTTTCCTTCTCTTTAATAATGGTTGAATAAGCTGGAGTAATCTCAACAGCTATGTCATTGTTTCACCTTCTGCATGCACTTTCTCAGTTTCAACCTTTTTCTCTTCAACTATCACAGTTTCAAACTCCTCTTCTACTTTAAACACACCAGCTAACAAATCATCTGTCATAAACATAGCTAGAACATTTCCTCAACATGATCTTCAACATTCTAAATTTCTACTAACAAAGCAGTAGAAAGCTTCATGTCTAGTATCTCCATCTATTCGACCCAGTCATATTCTTCTTCAGTTTGAGATACCAGTGCTTTGTTGTTAGAGGAACTAGCCTTATCTCCTTTGGTTTCTATCTCCACCATTACCATTTTCTTCCCATTATCAGCTTGAACAGACCTTCCTTCAGTACATTCTCTTGCAAAGTGACCAGGTTTGTCATAGTTATAACATCTTAAGTTTGATTTGTCAACCCAATTTTGCTCTAATTGTTAAGACCAAAAACTTTTCTCCCAGTTCTTCTTGCAAAGTTCTTAGCATGATACACCACCATAGCCATCTGATACTTTATATCATTCTCTTCTACATCATCAGAATTAACTTGTTTCAAGTCATCAACCAAGATGTTGGGTGTATTGAGTCTTCCGGCAGAGAAAGCTTCATAGCTGTTTATGAATGAGGTAAATAGAGCAAGGTGTTCTTCTGCAATCTGATTGGTCTGTTTGTTAGGTTGGGATTTTACATCAAAAGCTTATTATATAGGTTGTGAGGATTGAATTTGGGGATAGATTGGGGATTGTGGTTGAGCTTGAGCTTTGAATTGAGGGAATGATTGATCTTTGATAGCTTGATAAGCTGGAGTTGCAGATTGTTGTTGCTGACACAACTGAGAATAACTGACATAATAGTTTGGATTACTAGTCATCTTGGCATAGCCGATGCTTCAGTTCCCATTGTGTTGATATAATTGGCAGCCCTTTGTTTATCATCCATGTCATAAGATTTGATGGTGGAAATCAGATCACTGAGGGATAAGGTGAACAAATCCTTGGTTCTGTTGATAGTAGTGCAGTTGTTGTTCCAGCTGTAAGGTAGTGAGTTTAACAATTTCTTGTTCACTGAGATGTTCTCTAGTGTGATTCCTGCACTTTTCATCTTAGTTATCAGCTTCACAAATCTTGAAATTTGAGCTTCCAAGGTTTCACCTAGTATATGATTAAACATATTGAACTCTTGGTTTAGCATGTCTTTACTGCTTTCCCTCATATCCTTGTTCCCCATAATCTGTTCTTCCATTGCATCCCACAAATCTTTATCCTTCCTATAATCTTTGAATTTCTAAGCTATCTCAGTGGTAAGTGCCATTGTGATGGCAGCATACGCTTTGTCAAAGCTCCATCTTTTTCATGTCTTCCTCATCCCAGAGATGCTCAGGCTTTGGCACTAGGTCTCCCTTGTCATTTGTGTAAATTGGGATGTATGGACCCTGTTTGATAGATCTCATCATCTTGGGTTCAGTGTAAATGACATGATTCTCAAAGCGATAGACCCAATCCGGATAGTCTTCTTCGCTGAGAAGTCGAGGAGGCTTCGTGCTAGTTTCGATCTCATTGTCGAGATTAAGAGTAGCAGTGATGTGCTTCAGATTTTCCATATTCTCACTTAGAAATCAAACTTCAAAAAAATTCTTCAAACTGGTAGTTTTCGCACGATTGACCAAGTTTTCGCGCAAAATCACACAAACTTTTCGCGCAGAAAGTTTTGAAACTGACTTTTGCGAAAACAACAACTTCTCGCGCGAGAAAAATTTTCTGTAACAAACTTTTCAACAAACTCTTGCGAAAACTTCTACTTCTCACGCAAAATCAAACTTTTCGCACAGATTCACAAACTTTTCACCAGGTTCATTTCTTCAATTTTGTATGTTTCCAGCTTCAATTTTTCATCAAATTGATTAAAATTTGATTAATTAAGTGTTCAATTAGTGATTAATGTTCAATTAAGATCCTAATTGTATCTAAGTGATTCAATTAAGTTCGATTAAGCTCCAAAACACCATCAATTCTTTGAACACCAAACTTATCAGTTTCAACATCTTCAAATCTGATCAAATTTTGCAGAAATCAATTAGATCTTCAAAATTAAAGGTTCACAAATACTTCAAATCTTTAACTTCGATCTTCAAATCAATCGATCTAGAGCAACCAGGCTCTGATACCAATATTAAGGATCAACACAATACAAAGATCGATCTCGTAATGAAAATGCAGAATGTTGACATTACAGATAAGATTGAATATCAATTGATGAACACAAACACAAGATGTAAATAACTTCGGTTGTATTGCTCTCTGATTTTGGACAAATTACAGTAAGTGTGAAAATCTGGAAATGTGACAAAAGCTTACTAATTACATTACAAAACTTCTATATATACTAAACTAGAAGTTCTCGCGCGAATAACTAGTTCTCGCGCGACTTGATGTTTTCATGCAAGAAGCAAGTTTTCGCGCGACAACTTGGACTTGTCGCATGACTTGATCTTCTTCATCTTGATTTGATTTACCGAGCCTCTAGGTTCAACCCTTACAGATTCTCACTTCTCCACTTTAACTCTCCAAAGACCAAGTAATTAAACATGTAGTCAATTTCCACAATCACAAAAACAAAAGAGGGAGCAACGTCTCATAAATACTGGGCAAAAATGTCACAGTATGATTCATATGAATGCTCTAGATCGATTTGTACTTATGCAAGGATAAAGGAGATAGGTGTTTCCACACTATTGATTATCATAAGAACTGGAACTCCAATGTCCGTTGTATAAGATGGAAGGTTCATACTAAGTATGATCGTTATATCACGAAAGGGTTTGCCAGTTTTCGCATTCACTAAAAATTACGATTACATGTGCACCCGTAATGGTAATTTTCTTTTCATGGTTACCCCTAGATCCTCCAACCCAAGTTAACGCATTTTGTCAAGTACAGAGTGCTATCCATGATCGGAGAATCAAGGATATGGTCACTAACCAAAGGTTAAGTAATCGAAGTTGTATAGAGGAATCAATTAAGAAAGCATCCACTTATGTAAGGAACCGTCAAAGGAATCCATTTAGTATAGTCCTAAATCCAATAAAGTAGTCATCTGCCCTGAGTACGCCATGTTTCTTGTCTGTTGGTGTCATGTCAGCTAGCGTGTCCATCTCCCAAGATTCAATTCACAAGATATAAATAAGGATCCGTACAACATAGTTAGCACCGGAAAAAGCACATAATAAAGCTTGGGTTAACAATATAAGTCCTCTAAAAGAATCCTTATAGCCGCACTTATCAATACAGACCAAATAATAGTCAAGCACAATAAGGGAGACATCCTTAACTAATGCTTTCTCAAGGCACTCAAAGATGATACAATAACCAAAATTCTCCAAATAAGAAGATCGCAAATAACACATAAGGTAGGCTTCATAGCATAACTGATAATGCACCTAATTCACATGTATAACACTATACGCATAATCCTACGATGCATACTACATGTGGGTACTTAGGTTATAGTCTAGGTTGAATAATCCACCTAATTATCTATAACCAATGGCTTTGATACCAATCTGTCACACCCCCGCTAGTAGCAGAAACACGAGGATGCGATGGAGGGGATCGTCATAACAAATTGGGGGTCTAAGAAAATCAATAAAGGTATTCTCCGTAAATAAGTCATAACATCACCGGACACATAAGAACATGTGCCAAGTATAGTCAATCCCAAAATGTCATACCATAATGCATAACTATTCCAACGTTCCATTCAGGAACGAACAAGGACAAGCACAAAACAATCCCAAGTACAAATCCAACAATTAAAATCCAACAAACAAACAAATCCAAAACAAGTCCAAACGTCTCATAAATTGTCTATTGCACTCAAAGGAATGGTCTTGTTTAAAGTCCACAACCAAGCACCTAAGCCTTATTACCTGAAATGACATACTCTAAAAAGTCAACATACGTTGGTGAGTTCATAGGTTTAAAAGTACTAAATACCAAGATGACCAATATGGGTGTAATCCTTGTAGCCCAGTCCTTAATGCCCATTAAGGTTTTTATTTTATAAAAACGAGATTCAATAATATAAAAAGTACAATGTTCGATTTAAACTTTAATCTCGCCATATTTAGAGTTTTAGTTGTCAATTTATATTAATTTATTAACAACATTCAATCCACATCTATTAGACCATATTCAATGAATTGTAGATATTATTAGCACATGTTTTCAAAATTCCTTTAACCACTTTTGAATACAAAACTTGTCTTTACTTGATTATTTAGTTCCAATCCTTTGTTTTTAAGATTATCAAACTATTTCATCTTGTATCGCTGATAGCGCACCAGTTTTGTGTAAAGTGTTTGGAGGTCAAAACGGTAATGAAACGTTATGTAATATGTATCGTTTGAAAGATAAGACTTCAAATTTATCTTCAGTAAAAAATCATCTCAAATGGATAAAATAGGAGAAAGATATGACTCGACAAACGCAAACCAACCATCTGCCTAAATTCGTTAGTTTTGACCTTCAGTTTTGTTTGCCATATTTTGAAGGACCAAACGATATCGAAACGACCCAAGACCACTTGGGTTAGTTAGAGGACTCACTGAACTTATTTTTTGATGAGAACTTTGACCCATTTGGACTTATTATGGCCTATTTATGACCTGTACAAAACGTTCATTTTTTTTTGAAATCAAACTGTCCAGTTCATTAGTCATGTTCTTTTGCATCCCAAACCTCCATATTTGACCCTTATTGACCCGATTACTTACAGAACATTTATTCCCTTTTATAATTGACCAAAACTTGAATAAATAACTTGGATTATCTCCATTTTTAGTCCCAAAATAGTTAGTTAGGTTTTTGTCTCCCGGTTCACAATATCAATTAACCGATACATAGTTTTGATTGTCCAACGGGTCTATCCATTCAAGAAACAAAATTAATGATTTTAAAAACCATTTATTAGTCTAATATGTTCATTATGATCAGCTCATCCAAAACACCTAGATATTCATGATCCAATGTCCAAAACAGAGAATTCAAGAATATTAGATGATGATTTTGAGATTAGATGATGAATATCATCAATAAAAAGATAGAACAATGAATAAAATCTTCAAACAATGATTTTTCTTACCTGAATACTAGAAGGTGAACAATGCTTGCTTAGAACACGATCTTGAATGCCTTAGCCACTTCAAAAATCAAGGGATTGGTAGAAGGATGATGATTTTTATGAATATGGTGATAAACAAGAGAGAATTGGCTTATGGTGGCTAGGGTTTGCAACTTGAGAGAAAGTTATAAAAATAAAAGAATGAAAAACAAGTGGAATCCCCTTTTTTTTTACAAGGGTTCGGCCAAGGGGGGCCGTGGATGGGCCTCTTGGGCCCTTTGCCCGTCTCTTTGAATTTCATATCGCCCTGATTCACACGTCGCCCAATTTTTTTGATTTTAATTTCTCCTCGTTAATACGATTCCAACGGACTATCATATGCTATATAAATTATTTAATTTATATATATTTAAATTTAATTATGTCTTTTTATTAGGCTTTAGGGAAACCCACATGTTTGATTTTTTTCGTTCTTAACATAAGATATATATTTTTATGTTTCTAAGTCTTTAGTCCAATTATAAGCACACCCCATCATGCTAAGTTCAAATCGGTGAACGTCTACACGTGTCTAATGTACCAATCTCAGATCAAGTCATCATTTGGTCAGCTTTGACGTCAAGGTTCATATTTAGATCATGTCATAGTCAAATAGTCCAAGTCAATGGTCAAAGTTAATGGTCAATGCATCTATTTTGGTGACGGATGTCACATAAGGATAAATAATTGGCCAGTTCCCAAGACGCCTAGTGAGATACGGTAATTTCTTGGACTAGTAGGATATTATCGACGTTTAATTGAGGGATTTTCAAAGATCTCTCAATCCCTCACTACTTTGTCCCATAAAGGCACAACGTATAAATGGGGAGAGAGTCAAGAAGTAGCTTTTCAGTTGTTGAAGCGGAAACTTTGTAGCTCATGGATATTAGCATTACCAATACGAAGTGATGACTTCATGGTTTATTGTGATGCTTCTATCTAAGGACTCGATTGTCTTTTGATGCAATGTGACAAAGTGATAGCCTATGCCTCAAGACAACTAGAAGTGCATGAAAATAATTACACAACCCATGATCTAGAACTGAATACAGTAGTCTTTGCCTTGAAGATCCGGAGACATTACTTGTACGGTGCCAGATGCATTATTTACACCGATCACAAGAGTCTTCAACATATTTCAGTTGAACGAGTTGAATATGAGGCAACAACGCTAGTTGGAATTACTGAATGATTACGATTGTGCTATCAAATACAACCTGGGAAAGGCAAATGTAGTCAAAGATGCCTTAAGCAGAAAAGAAACCGCTAAACCCAGACGAGTGCGACCTTTACAACTTACTATCAGAACTCAATTACCTAAACAAATCAAGGAAGCTCGGGTGGAAGCCTTGAAGGATGGAAATGTTGAAGTTGAATCCTTGCGTGGGTTGGGCAAGCAATTTGAAGTGAAAGCCGATAGGATTCGTTATTTCATGGATAGGCTTTCCGTACCCTTATATGGAAACCTAAGAGACTTGGTTATGAGTGAAGCACACAAGTTTAATTATTCTATGCATTCTGGTTCTAACAAGGTGTATCATGATCTAAATGCACACTATTCATGGCCTAATATGAAGGCGGATGTAGCTACATACGTGAGCAAGTATTTAACCTGCTCTAAGGTCAAGGTTGAGTACCAAAAACCATCTGGGTTACTACAGCAACCTGAGATTCCTTTGTGGAAGTGGGAGCAAATTTCCATTGACTTTATCACCAAGTTACCCAAAACTCCTAGTGGTTGTGACACGATATAAGTGATTGTGGATTGACTAACTAACTCTCCTTACTTCCTAGCAATCAAAGAAAGAGATATGATGGATAAGCTAACTCGGATATACGTAAAGGAAGTGGTTTCTCAACATGGTGTACCAATTTTGATCATTTCGGATCATGATGCTCGTTTCACATCCCATTTATTGCAATCGTTGTAGAAGTCTTTAGGTACCCGTTTGGATATGAACATTGCCTATCATCTACAAACTGATGGGCAAAGTGAGCATACTATTAAAACTTTGGAGGACATGTTGTAAGCTTGTGTGATTGACTTTGGGATGAATTAGGAAGTTCATTTACCCTTGATGGAGTTTTCTTACAACAATAGCTATCACACTAGAAATAAGGCAGCACCGTTTGAGGTGTTGTGTGGAAGAAAGTGTAGATCACCAAATTTTGTTGGGTGAAAGTTGGTGATAGTCAACTGACTGGCCCTGAGTTAGTGCATGAAACTACCAAAAAGATCGTACAGATACAGAATCGTATGGCTACAACACGAGATCGGCAAAAGAGCTACGCTAACAAACGAAGGAAACCTTTAGAGTTTCAGGTCGGAGATAAAGTATTACTGAAAGTCTCACCATGGAAAGGTGTGATTCGATTCGGAAAAAGTGGCAAGCGTAATCCGAGATATGTTGGACCATTTTAGATTCTAGGAAGAATCTGTCCAGTGGCATACATATTAAATCTTACTGACTCGTTGAGTGGAGTTTATAATGTTTTCATGTCTTGAACTTAAAGAAGTGCTTATATGATGAGACTTTGGTGGTACCACTCAAGGAATGTACAAGTAGATGAACAACAATGATTTATAGAGAACTGGTTAAGGTTATGGATCGTGAGGTCAAGACTCTTAAGCAGAGCAAGATACCTATAGTTAAAGGTCGTTAGAACTCAAGACGTGGACCGGAATTCATGTGGGAATATGAGGATCAGATGAAGGTTTAGTATCCTCATTTGTTTGAAATGACAACGACAGCCGATGAAGGTAACGATTAAATTTTGGGGCGAAATTTCTTTCAACATTGTGATGATGTGACAACTCATGATTTCTTTATGCCAATGTAGTAGACCAGTGATGTAACACAACTAGGTAACACAATTTTCAGGATGAAAATTCTTTCAACATGGGGATAACGTGATATGCAGTAATTTTCTGTTACCAAAATTCCGTCAGTTCCGTTAGGTCTTGCTTACACGTGTTGTGAACACACACTAGTTGTCATTAAACGTTGGTGACTTGATTATTAATTCTGGTTAATAAATAATAACTTAATTAATAATTTTGATTATTAATATATGGTTATGTGATTTACGAATTTTAAGTATTATTTATGAATTTCATGTTATAATGTGACGACTTGTAAACTATGATCTATGTGTATTATTGCTAATTGGAATATATGATTATTATTGTTGATTAATAATAATACATGTGTTTTGTAGTTCAAATTATTTAGAAAGTGTTAAAAAGATTAGTTCTTACAAAGCTTAAACAAGGAGGTTTATTTTGTAATTGCTACAAAAGTTAATATTAAACAAAATCAAACCCGAAGCACACCCACACCACCATCCTCACGTGTTGGGATAGAACCTAGAGGTTCGGGAACTCAAAAGAAGATATGGACGATCAAGACATGTCGCACGAGAACTTTTGATCCGCGCGAGAAGTTAGTTCTCGCGCAAGACCTTTTAGGTTTAGTATAAATAGTTTGCTTTTGATGTAATTGTAATTAATCCTCATTTGAGCTAAAGTTTTGTAATCTTACATCAGAGAGCAATACAATTGAACTTTATTTATATGTGTGTTGCTTGATTCTTCTTTATATATTACATTTTATCATTCTAATTAAATTTCCGTCAGTGAATACGTTCCATATATTTCTCACGAGATCGATCTATATTGAAATTCAAGGTCCTTACAATTGGTATCAGATTGCTGAAGAACATCTTGCCTTGTTTACAACATTCATGTCTAGCTATGAAGCATTTATGGCTAGAAGATTAAGTGCACCAAACATTTTGGTTGATGACTTACAGCAAGTTAACCCATATGATGTTAAAGAGAATGACATTAAATACCAAATATCAGTAGTGGTGTACAGGGCAAAGAACTTTGCAAGACAAACGGGTCGGAAAATATTTGGCGTAGCAACTCTAGTAAGATTGGGTTTGATAAGATGAATTTGTGGAGCTACAACTATGACAAACCTGGGCATTTTGCTAGGGAATGCACAGAATCAAAGGAGATTCAGAATGACAATGGTAAGAAAATGGTGACAATTAAGGTTGAAGCAAAGAGTGATAAAGCCAGTTCTTCTAACAACAAGGCTCTAGTATCTCAGACTAATGGAGATTATGAATGGTTAGATCAAATGGAGATACTGGATCTAAAACTATCCACAAATTTGTTGGCAGAGATAAAAGTTAGTGAAGAAGAAGTTGAAGAAAACTTATTTTCAGAATTTGTAACAAGTGATCTACTTGAAGTTGTGTTTGCTGAAGGTGAGATAATCAAGGATGATAAAAGTGTCACTACTAAACATGCTGTTGAGACTACTCCAGCACCAGTAAACAAGATTGAGATTTTTTTTATATCATTGCAGAAAAGGCTATTAATAATACTCCAACTATTCAAGAGAAGGAAATCGTACATTCCATTGCTGTTGAGAAGACTCTAGCACCTGCTCATACTCAAGTTGATAATGTTGTCGAAATCACTCCAGTAATAGTAGCAAGAAAGGGAGTTAGTGAGAAAATGGAAGTAATGAAAGCTTTTATGGTGAAGAATGAAGAAACCACACAATCAACAGTAAAAAATGAGGTATATAATGATCTATGTTCAAATTCTTATGTTGAAAAGGTTCAAATATATAGAGTTCATAACGAGAAATTGATCTTAGATGTTGATAAACTTCAATATGAAGCTTGAAATATATAACTAATGAAAATATTTTCAAAGAAAAGCTAGAAGGATTAAACAAATAAATTTATCAATTACAGCTTGATCTTCGTGACAAAGAATGTAAAATTAATGATTTGACAACATGTAATAATGATCTAGCTTTGGAAATAAACAAACTTAACAGTGAACTCTTATTTGGAAACTCACGGTTGAGAATTTTGAACTTTCTTCAAACATGGTTGAAGGTATAATCAAATCATAAATGACTCAAAAGATTAATGGTGGTAAAGTTGGTATTGGATTTTCCAAAATTGCACCACCAATTAATCATGAAAGTATTTGTTTACCTTCATCAGTTACTACAACTAATGAAGATATGAACTATGGTTTGGGATTTCAACCAAATTATGAATTAAAACCTTCGGTCAACATTTCTTTGACTGTTGATCCAATCATAAAAACCAAATTTAAACTTAATGATGTTAACCCTTTTGCAGAAAGTGTGAAGATAGATATGGGTTTGTTGAATATTGGCATAGATAAGAAAGATATATTTTAAAAAAAACAAATGCTCACTTCTTTAAAAATAAAATTCCTAATGATGCTAACCATTTGAAACAAGATGTGTGTAGATCAGGTGTTATGGAAACTGGTCCACTTCCAGTGACTATGTCTTGAAAGGTTAAAGCTACAGTGAATGCCTCATCATCTTCAGGAAATAATCAATCAATAAAGAAAATTACCTCAATTCTTTTAGAATTAGCTAGGAATGTTCACGTTGAAAGAAAGTAACGAGAGACTGTTAACGAATCACCAGGCCAAAGAAATACTAAAGTTGGATTCTTTGATAACTTTGATGGTTATCATAAACAGTTTGAGGGAAATACAAGTGTGCATAATGATTATCATAAACCGTGTTGTTATGTTTGTGGAAAGCCAAATCATATGACTAGAAGTTGTATTCATCAACATAAATCAACAAGTAAACAATGATTTCATAATTCGATTTCACATAATAGAAATCAATTTTTTGTAAATGCTAGGTTTAACAAAAATTCAAATAATTTGAACTCTTTTGTTTCTAAACAAAATGTTCTAATAAAAACTGACTTGGAAAAAGGGAATAAAATTAAGAAATCTCATAGTGTTGATGAAAGCAATTTCAATCACATGAAAAATACGTTGAAGAATAGTGTCACAAAATTGACCAAGCCAATTTAAAAATGGAAAGTGAAGGACAAAAGGTTTGAGTCTGATATCATTGATGATTATGTTTTCAATGACAAATGAGATATAATTTTGAAGCCTGCATCATATTTGCATGAAAACAATGTTCTCAAGTCAACAATGGCTTGGGTTTCTAAACTTGATTAGATTCATTCATATGTGCAGGAACAACCAAGTTAAGTCATTAACAATGTATGGCATGTTGATAGGGGTTGTTCTAGGCACATGACAGGTAACATATCACTGTTAAACAACGTTCATCCTTACAATGGTGGTTATGTTATTTTTGATGGGGATAAAGGAGGTAAAATTACAAAGAAAGATATAGTGTCAAACGGTGTGTTAAGCTTTGAACATGTAAGCTTTGTTGAAGAATTAAAACTCAATTTGTTAAGTGTTTCTTAAATTTGTGACAAACAGTCTTCAACATACTTCACTAATAACGAATGTCTATTTCTAAAACCTAGTTTTATAATACCTAATAGATGGGTCATATTGAGAACTCTAAGAGACAAAGACACATACTTGTTAGATATGAATGGTTCACATTCATTTGTAACAACGTCTTGTTTGTTATCAAAAGCCTCAAAAAGTGATTCAATGTTATGGCATCATCATCTTCGACTTGTTAACATTAAGACTATAAACAAGTTGATTAGAGGAAATCATGTTGTAGTCTTACCATTGAAAGAATTTCAACTCGTCGAACATTGTCTATCATGTTCAAAAGGAAAAAAGCATAAACTTTCTCATAAATCAGTTGTTCATACCAAAATTGGATCAATCCTTCAATTATTACACATGGATTTGTTTGGTCCTGTAAGGTTTTATGTTTATTATGGTGTGCATATTGTTTGGTTATTACTGGTGATTTTTCCAAATTCATTTGGGTTTTATTTTTAGCAACAAAGGATGAAACGCTTCATTTGCTAGTAAAGTTCATGACTCTCAAGGAAAATCAAACCGATAAAACAATCAAGTGCATCACAAGTGATAATAGAACGGAGTTTTGCAATCATATCTTGAATGAATTTTGCGATTCAAATGGAATACAAAAACAATTTAGTTCTGCAGGAACTCCATTGGAAAATGGGGTTATTGAAAGACGAAATGAAACGTTGATTGAAGCAGCTTGAACAATGCTATCAGCAGCAAAACTTTCTTCATTCTTTTTGGCTGAGGCTGTTAATACTACATGTTATGATCGAAATCGTGTCCTAATAAATAAAGAACAAAATATGACTCCTTATGAAATATTTTTTAAACATAAACCCAAAGTCAAATACTTTAAGACATTTAGATGTTTTTGTACTTTGTTACACACATCTGATTCAAAGTCAAAATTCGATGACAAGGCAGACGAGTGTTATTTTGTTGGATACTCAGCCAACAAAGTAGCATATAGGGTTTATAATAAAAAGACTAAACAAATTATTTAGTCATTTGATATAGATTGGCACGAATCTAACAAAACAGATGCAGGATCTGCTCTTTCTTGGGTATATGATTATGCCTTATTGTTTGATACTTTTAATCGATCTTCTGTTGTATCTGCAGCTACTCAACCTTTGGCATCATCCATTCAAGATGTATTTTCTGATGAAGTTAGAACTATTTCATCTTTAATAAAAGGAATATATCCAGACATACATTCTTCTTCAACAATATCAACTATTCAACCATCTAATCTAGACTTGAATCAAGCACCTGAATCTGATTTGATTCAAGTTAGTCCAATTATTGAACCAGCTCCACAGGATTCAGATCTAAGTTCTCTTCTACACAAAATGTTTCAATTGATATAATTCAAGTTCCGTTTAAAGACTCATCTACTGCTAATGAAATCACTCAAGAAAACATTATATATCAACTTGAAGGAGGGAATAATAATGAAGAAGTTGTTGGTCACATGTTAAATTTAGATGATGTTATTTTTGAAGATCTAATTCCTTAGTTGAGAGTATATAAGGATCATCTGACTGAAGGAATCATTGGTCTATTATCGTAAGGCGTTCGCACTCAAAGTCAATCAGGAGAAATCAATACATGCTTGTACACTTGCTTTATATCTCAAATCGTGCCAAAGAATGTAGAAATGGTTTTAAAAGAGAATAGTAAAGTTGAGGCAATTCAAGATGAGTTGATGCAGTTTAAGAAGCTAAATGTTTGTCATTTGTGTGAGCTTCCAAAAGATAAGTTGCCTATCGGAATGAAATGGATCTTTCACAGTAAGGCGGATGAGAAAGGTGTTATTGTTCACAATAAGGCTAGACTTATTGTCCAAGGGTTCTATCAAGTTGAAGGTCTTGATTATGAAGAAGTTTATGCTCTAGTTGCATGACTTGAAGCTATTCGTATATTTCTTGCATATGCTTCATTCATGAAATTGAAAGTTTATCAGATGAATGTAAAGACTGCATTTTTGTACAGTGAAATGAAAGAGGAGACGTATGTTTGTCAACCGCCTGGTTTTGAAGATCCAGAACATCCTGACTATGTCTATAAGTTAGACAAAGCACTCTATGGCTACATCAAGCACCTCGTGCTTGGTATGCTACTCTCACTGAATATTTGCTTGTAAATGGTTATACAAGGTATGATATTGATCAAACTTTATTTCTAAGGAAGATTGGTGATGACCTCATTCTTGTCCCAATCTATGTTGATGACATCATTTTTGGATCTACTAATGAATATATGTGTAAGGAATTTGAAGCGGTGATGAAAAAGAAGTTCGAGATGAGCTCTCTTGGAGAAGACTCATTTTTCTTGGGTATTCAAGTTAAATAAGATGACCATGGTATTATGATACATCAAGAGAAATATGTTCACAGTATTCTAGTCAAATATAAATTTCTAGATTCTAAGAGTGCACCAACTCCTATGTCATCTCGTTCTATTTTATCTCCTGATCTCAGGTGAAGATATTGATCAATGATTGGATCCCTAATGTATCTCACTGCCAGCAAGCCTGGCATTATGTTTTCTACCTATCAGTGTGTACGATATCAGAGTAATCCAAAAGAGTCTCACATGAAAGTTGTCAAGTGTGTAAGGATCATCACTTAACAATCAAATTGATCTCGTGATAAGAACGCGGAATATAATCATCATGATAAGAATATAGAATAAGCAAGAGATGAACACAAGTGTAAATAAACTTTGATTTCTATTGCTCTCTGATTTGAAAGATACAAAATACATACCAAATCAGGAAATGATAAAAGCTTACTAAATTACATCAACTAACAACTATTTATACTAAACTACAAAGTTCTAGTGTAGTTCTTGCAGGAGATGTACTTCTCACGTGGCAACTTCAGGTTCTCGCACGACTTGATTTTCATAATCTTGATTTGATTTTTCGAGCCTCTAGGTTCAATCCTTACTATGTGGATTTTCATGTATCTTAAAGGCCAACCAAAACATGGACTTTGGTATCCTAGAAATTCTAAATTTAATTTATATTCTTATACTGACAGTGATTATGGTGGTCGTAATTTGGACAGGAAGTCAACAACAGGTGGGTGTCAATTCCTTGGAATAGGTTAATTTCATGGCAATACAAAAAGCAGAATACTGTTTCCACATCCACAACAGAAGCTGAATATATGGCTGCATCAAGTTGTTGTTCACAAATCGTTTGGAGTCAACAACAACTTCTTGATTATGGTCTTAACATTTACAATACCATAATTGGATGTGATAATTCTATTGTTCTAAACATAGTGAAGAATCCTATTCAACACTTGAAAACAAAACCCATTGACATCCGCATGCATTTTATCCATGATTGTTTTGATTGAAAACTTATTTCTCAAGTCACATCTAAAGAAAACAATGCTGACTTGTTTACCAAGGCCTATGATCATTCCCGATTCAATTTTCTTGTGCACTCTCTGGAAATGATTAACTTTGGTTAATTAACTGTACCCTCTATAAAAAATAATTTTTCTGTTCTATTTGTTATAATTGAAATTTTCTAAGTATATAATCACAATTTTAGGGGAAGAAATTTGAAAATATAACGAAAAATAGTTTATCTTTAGGGGGAGTAAATTTGAAAAATATCAAAAATATTTTGTGTCACACCCTCAAAATCCACGTGCGGAGTTTTACCGCGAGGCGTGTGAACAAACCAGGATCACAGTCAATAGCTACTTAGAACGACACTATATGCCACATTAAAAATAAAACCAACCAAAGTTCAAACTTTAAAAACATGCGGAAGCGTTAAATAAACTAGTAAACCCAAAATGATGAAACATGATTTGAAAATGCACAAACATACGCGCCCAAGTATTAAGCAAAACCAAAACACGATGTTTAAACATTCTTAACCCAAAACAATGTTTCATAACATGCTGCCAAACACCATGATGCTGACTCGTGTAACGTGCTCCTAGGCAATAGCAACCTTAACCTGAGAATAGCATACTAAAAGAGTCAACACAAAGGTTGGTGAGTTCAAGAGTTTGCGTTTAAGCATAAACCAATGATAGTTGCAAAATATAAGATGTGTATTGTAATAGATAGCTAGTCTATAAACAAATAGATAGCTAGTCTATAAACAAATAGTAATAATCATAGTGATTTCGTGATTGAAGCTGACTGTGTTACATTTGTTGCCTCCTGCCACAACTTACCAGGTCGTTACAAATGTTCGTTAGGACAATATTGCACCCTTTTGACCTCGAGTAGCACAGGTGGGGCTCGTCAGACCCAGTAGTACTACCCAAGATTTCCCGCTAACCATCATTATTAACAATCCGAAAGTGTGAGGACTTTCATGGTAATCAACACTATATTATACCATACACAACTTATCATGATAAAGCGTTTGTAAAAACCAGTATGCTATCTCCCCCAAAAGAGAGTATGTAAAAGAGTGGGGCATGAACTCACCTGATACGCGCAAGAATTAACTTAGAGCTTAACTTGAAAGAAAGAGGGGAAAGACAACCTTCAAAGGTCACCTAGAACACATGAGTACATAAGTACGTGTACACAGAATCAATATGAAACCCTAAGTGCTCTACAAACCAAGGAACTCAAGGTTTAAGAAAGACAAGACACATTTGACCCAGTTGACCCGTTTGACCCGTTGGTGACATTATAGGTGAAATTTCATTCAAACAAGCATAACAGTACATCACACATGATTAACATACAAACTGATAACATATAACACTTCATTAATCACATGTACCAACTAGATCATCATACAGCCAGATATCATACAAGTCATGCGAATCTCAAACAATTATCATGCTCAACATAGTTACAACACAACCAATGCATCATACATAGAATCAAATCATGCACAGCATGCCATGTGAAGCCACTCACGACTTCACACCCTAAACCCTGCCAATCCTACTAAGTAGGGGCCTCAGATTCGCACGCGTGTATGATGATCATCAACATACCATTTAACAGAAATCATATCATCCAAAATGTTCAACCATGATCAACCACAAACCAACAATAGTCCTAACATACCCATATGACCCATTACCATGAATTCCCACAAACAGGCCAAATCAGATAACTAACCAACTAAACATTCGTACAACCCAAAGAATACATTCTACTACCTTAGAAATCATCCATGAACATACTAACATGATCCTAATGTCCCAAACATGTTCAAATCCTCATACTCAAGAATTTGTGCAAATAAAGTTTCCCTTTTGGGAAAGCACATCCCAAAATCTATCAAACATCCAAGACATTCATGGATTCATCAATAATATACCAATTCAAGCTCATGATAACATCTAGACATGATCAACAACATCCAATTATCACAATTCATCAACCTTCATAGCCAAAAGTTACTATCTTTAGTAAGATATGAACTACAACATTCATTCTTGGATTTCTAGCATTCAAATCAACAATCTAACATCCAATTATCATCACAAACACATCAACAACATCAGTTCATCATCAAATCACCATATCCATGCAAATAAAGTTACTATTATTAGTAACCTATGAACAACGCATCAAAATCATAGCTTTCTTGCATAATCAACGTTAACTAACATATATATAATCTAACTAACATAATAACATCAACAAACAACTCAAAATCGACATTCAATTGCAGATTTCGAACTAGGGTTTCGGCCACAATGAAAAAACCATCAAAAACATGTAAAAATCTAACCTTAAAACGTGTAATGGCTTGCAATTGATGATTCTAACTTGTTGTGATGCTTGAAATCGATCAAATCCGTGGCTTTGTTGGTGTTCTTGGCCGAAATCGCAAAGGGAGAGGGAGAGGGGATGAAGTCGCGGCCGATAATGGTGTATTAGGGTTAGGATTTTGATTTTGTTTAATTATTTAATGATAATTACCCTTTTAACCCTCATAGTTTGTATTTTATAAAGATTAGGCTTTTAAATACTCTTTTAAAATATTTTTAACTAAGATAATAAACATATGAACTACTAATAACAATTATATGTTTTATCTTTACCAAATACAATACATACGGATTAAACACACACGTTTCCACGTTACGCGATAAAATTCACAAATAATATTTAAATCACGTAAGCACATAAGCACAACTTAATAATCACGTCAATAGCTAGATTATTATCTGTTTAAGATTATTAATTATTATTAAGTCACCAACGTTCAATGACAACTAGTGTGTGCTCACGACACGTGTATGCAAGACTTAACGAAACTAACGGGGTTTGGTAACGGAAAATTACCGGATGTCACATTATCCTCATGTTGAAAGAATTTTCGTCTCGAAAATTGCGTTACATGGTGAGTGATCCATCACTGGTCTACTGCATTGGCACAAGGAAATCGAAATCGAGTGAGTTTTGGATGAGTTGTCACATCATCCCCATGTTGAAAGAAATTTCGTCCCGAAATTTAAATCAATACCTTCGCCGGCTGGCATCGTCTTTTCGAATAGCAGAGGATACTTAAGCTTCATTTGGTCTTCACATTCCCACGTGAATTCTGGTCCATGTCTCGAGTTCCAACGAACTTTGACGATGGGTATCTTGCTTTGCTTAAGCGTTTTCACCTCACGATCCATCACTTCGATAGGTTCCTCAATGAAGCGTAACTGTTCGTCTAATGGAACTTCTTCCAGCGGTACAACCATAGTTTCATCCGTTAAACATTTTTTTAGATTTGAAACATGGAATACATCATGGATTCCACTTAGCAAATCAGGTAAGGCTAATCGATAAGCTACTGGACCTATTCTTTCCAAGATCTCAAATGGTCCAACATATCTCGGATTTAGCTTTCCTCGCTTACCAAACCGAATCACGCCTTTCCATGGTGAGACTTTCAATAAGACTTTGTCACCAACTTGAAATTCCAAAGGTTTCCGTCGCTTGTCAGCATAGCTTTTCTGTCTGTCTCGCGCTGCGGCCATGCGGTTTCTTATCTGGACAATCTTCTTAGTTGTCTCGTGTACTAACTCGGGACCCGTTAATTGACTATCACCAATTTCAGCCCAGCAAACTGGTGATCTACACTTTCTTCCATACAAAGCTTCAAAAGGTGCCACTTTTATGCTAGTGTGATAGCTGTTGTTGTAAGAAAATTCCACCAATGGTAGGTGAACTTCCCAGTTATTCCCGAAGTCAATCACACAAGCACGTAACATGTCCTCCAAAGTCTGTATAGTACGCTCGCTTTGACCATCAGTCTGTGGATGATAAGCAGTACTCATATCCAATCGCGTACCTAGAGCTTTCTGCAACGACTGCCAGAAGTGTGATGTGAAACGAGAATCGCGGTCAGAAATAATTGAGATCGGTACTCCATGCCTCGAAACGATCTCCTTCAAATAGAGTCGAGTTAATTTTTCCATCTTATCTGTTTCCTTTATCGCTAGGAAATGAGCAGACTTTGTTAATTGGTCCACGATAACCCATATTGTGTCACATCCCGTAGAAGTGCGAGGTAACTTAGTAATAAAATCCATTGATATCTGATCCCACTTCCACATAGGGATCTCGGGTTGTTGTAGTAGTCTAGATGGCTTTTGGTACTCCACTTTTACCCTTGAGCAGGTCAGACACTTGCTCACATAAGTAGCTACATCTGCTTTCATATTAGGCCACCAATAGTGCGCCTTCAGATCGTGATACATCTTGTCAGATCCAGGATGTATAGAGTACTTAGACTTGTGTGCCTCACTCATGACCAAATCTCTCAGATTTCCATGTAGAGGTACCCAAAGTCTATCTTTGAAGTAACAAATTCCATCCGCTTTTACTTCCAATTGTTTTTCCATTCCCCTTACCGATTCAGACCCAATGTTTTCTGCTTTTAAGGCTTCTGTCTGAGCCTCTCGGATTTGTTCAGGTAACTGTGTGCTGACAGTAAGTTGCAAAGCTCGCACACGTCGAGGCTTAGCAGTTTCTTTCCTACTCAGCGCGTCAGCAACTACGTTTGCTTTCCCTGGATGATACTTGATAGCACAATCATAGTCGTTTAACAATTCCACCCAGCGTCTTTGCCTCATGTTCAACTCCTTTTGCTCAAAGATGTGCTGGAGACTCTTGTGATCAGTGTAAATAGTGCATTTGGTACCGTACAAGTAATGTCTCTAGATCTTTAAGGCAAAAACTACCGCACCCAGTTCCAAGTCATGGGTGGTATAGTTCTTCTCATGAATCTTCAATTGTCCAGAGGCGTAAGCTATCACCTTATCCCGCTGCATCAAGACGCATCCAAGTCCTTGAATAGACGCATCGCAGTAGACTACGAAGTCATCACTACCATCTGGTAATGCTAATATTGGTGTGCTACATAGTTTCCGTTTCAGCAACTGGAAAGCAGATTCCTGATTCTCACCCCATTTGTATGTTGTTCCCTTATGAGTCAAGGCTATGAGAGGTTGTGCAATCTTAGAGAATCCTTCGATGAACCGTCGATAATATCCCGCTAATCCAAGGAATTGTCGTATCTCACTCGGTGTCTTAGGAACAGACCAATTCTTTATCGCTTCAATCTTAGCAGGATCAACATGTATTCCCTTCTCGTTGACAATATGACCCAAGAATTGTACCTCACGTATCCAGAAATCACACTTAGAAAACTTTGCATACAATTGTTCCTTTCTAAGTAATTCCAAGATTAAACGTAAGTGCTTCTCATGTTCTTCCTCGGTCCTTGAGTATATCAGTATGTCATCAATAAAGACGATAACAAACTGATCAAGATAGGGTTTGCACACGTGATTCATGAGGTCCATGAATACTGTTGGTGCATTCGTCAACCCAAATGGCATGACTAAAAATTCATAGTGACCATATCGTGTACGGAAAGCAGTCTTCGAGATGCCCTCTTCTCGAACTCTCAGCTGATGATACCCAAACCTCAGATCAATCTTAGAGTAATAGCTTGATCCTTGCAGTTGATCAAACAAATCATCGATACGAGGTAAGGGATATCTATTCTTGATAGTAACCTTGTTCAGTTCCCTATAGTCAATGCACATTCGAAATGTACCATCCTTCTTCTTCACAACTAGAACTGGCGCTCCCCAGGGCGACGAACTCGGTCAGATAAACCCTTTATCCAACAACTCTTGTAGTTGGGCGGATAATTCCTGCAGTTCGTTCGGAGCTAACCGGTACGGTGCTCTCGCAATTGGAGCGGCTCCTGGTGTCAACTCAATTTGGAATTCAACTTGACGATGAGGCGGTAATCCAGGCAGGTCTTCCGGAAACACCTCGGGAAACTCACGAACTACGGGGATATCCTCTATCCTCTTTTCCTCGATCTGTTTATCTGTGACGAGTGCCAATATGGCTAGTCGACCCTTTCGTAATAACTTATGTGCCTTCATAAACGAGATGATGCCTATCACCGCACCACTCCTATCACCTCTGACCGTAAGGACTTCTTCACCAATGGGAATCCGTATGATCTTCTCGTGGCATATGACTTCTGCTTGTTTATTGGAAAGCCAATCCATGCCTACTACCTCATCAAAGCTTCCTAACGTAGCAAGCATGAGATCTATGGTGAATGTATGACCAGCAAGCTCTATCTTGCAGTCTCTAAGAATATACGTTACGTGAATCTGTGTGCCGTTAGCTAGCTCCACGGTGTATTTAGATTCTAAGGCTGAGGGAATATCACTTAAAAGACTACGGAACCTAGTGTACACGAAACTTCTATTGGCTCCGGTATCGAATAATACGATAGCAAAATGACCATTAACCAAAAATTTACCAGTTACAGTTGTAGGGTCGTTTAGAGCCTCACCTGAGCCAATGACGAAGGCTCTTCCTTTGGCTCCATTGTTGTTATTGCCTCCATTGTTGCTGCCATTACCATTGTTGTTGTTATTGTTGTTGCCATTGTTATTGTTGCTGTTGTTTCCATTGTTGTTGTTACCATTACCATTCCTCTTAAGTTGGGGACAGTTGCGTCTATAATGGCCTTCTTTTCCGCACTCAAA
The DNA here is from genome assembly GCA_025506505.1 of Flaveria sonorensis. Taxonomy (NCBI): domain Eukaryota; kingdom Viridiplantae; phylum Streptophyta; class Magnoliopsida; order Asterales; family Asteraceae; genus Flaveria; species Flaveria sonorensis. The sequence goes on along the minus strand of CM046423.1, from coordinate 17,751,740 downwards.
ACAACCTTTCGGAGTTTCTTGTGATTGTTGAGGCTTCTTCATCAGTTCACCCCGACAGTCTTTGGCTGCGTGACCAATCTTCCCACAACGTTGGCACTTGAAGTTATCACATCGACCCACATGGTGGTAGTTACACCAGTTGCACTTTGGCTGTCTTCTGCCATACCCACCGGGTCCTTGATTTGAGGGAGTCGCCTGGTTGAAGCTTCGATTGTTATCGAACTTCCGTTGCTGTTGCTGACTTTGCTGTTGTTGCTGAGGTTGAGATTGGCTGTTGGATGACGATCCCTTGTTGCTTGAACCATCCCACTTGCGTTTATGGTTGGGCACGCTTGCCACCACACCCCGCTTAGGTAATCGACCTTGCTCGACTGCTTGATCAGTCAGCCTGTGGGCTGTTCGGATAGCTTGTTGTATAGTAGTGGGGTTAGAGGCAGTTACCATACTTTGAATTTCGGGCACCAATCCCCGTATATAATGCTCAACTCTCTTGTGCATTTCATTCACCATCCCCGGGCATAAAGTAGCTAACTCATGAGTACGGGTCGTGTAGGCTTCAATTTTTGAGCCTTGCATTTTGAGTTGCCAGAACTCAATCTCCAGTTTCTTCACTTCATTTCGGGGGCAGTATTCTTCGGTCATAATCCCCTTAAACTCATCCCAGGGTAGTTCATTGGCCATGGCTTGACCTAGCATTTGCACCTGGGCATTCCACCAGGAAAGTGCTGCGCCTTCCAATGTCCCGGTGGCATACTTCACCTGATCAGCAGGTGGGCAGTTGCATTTTGCGAAGATAGACTCTGTCTTCTCAAACCACCTTACAAGCCCTACAGCTCCTTCCGTCCCGCTGTAGGTATGGGGTTTACAGTCCATGAAGGACTTGTAGGTACACGGTGGTGGTCCTGTTTTGACAATCCCAAACATTAGTTAGATATCCTAGGCAATTAACTAGAATAATTAGTTTAACCTCTTGTTATCATTTACCTGCTGGTTGTCCCGGTTGGGCAGCAGCCATTGCCACCTGAACATGTTCGTTAATTAATGCCGCCAATTCCTCAGGCATCATGTTTATGGCTCCGGCACCACGGCCTCTGGCGCCACGTCCATGACCACGCCCACGTTCTCTTCCTCGTGCGTCCATATTTCACTTTACAATTCACAATTACAATAATGAGTAACATCCAACACATTTATCTCATCAAGGTACAGTAAACAATAAGAAATAATGCATTCACCACAACCACGACATTTATAACAGAAATAATAACCAAAGATAAATAAATTGCAATTGAGTCACAAAATATTCCATCAATGTCAAAATTTAAGTTTGTCAGTTGGGTGGGAAACAACCCTTCCCACATAGGTTTCAAAGAAAAGAAACACTACATAGTCTAAGTCATTTAAAAGTGGAATCAGTCCAGTACGTCAGATCCGTCACTGTCCTCATCCATCTCAGGTGGTTCTTCTTCGGAGGGTTCCTCGGGTTCCTCTTCCGGGTCATACTCATCAGGATCCACCAAAGGTGCAGGGGCTTCAACAACCTGAAGTGCTGCTAGCTGTGCCTCTAAATCAGCAAACCTATCATCGATCACTATGTTATGGTGATCTTGTGCGTCCATGCCCCCAGTAAGTGCTACAACGTTTCCTGCCAGAGTATGATGTCCACCGATGGCCATCGAGAGTCGCTCCTGAAGCGTCTCTACCTGGAAACGCAACTGACGCATCTTAGATCGTAATGCAGAGTTCTCATCAGTGAGTCCTCTAATCCGTTATCGCTCTGTGTCTAGAGTGGCTACCAAAGCTGCAAACGCCTGCTCGAGAGGGATGCTCAAGGTAGGAAGAGTAGGCAATGCAGAGGCGGTCGATGTCCTAGTCCTAGGTCGTGTCGGAGCTACTGGTGGTACGCGCTCTCTATAAGCCATACGGTTTATATAGGTGGGGTAGAAATCCCAGTTCCGCAGAGGATCGAGCTCAGGAGGTATGAAAGGCTGATCCTAGTCTATCTCGCCAGGAGGATAAGGATGTCGGGGCCAGTTAAATCCCCTATCAGGTACGGGAGACGTAGGTGGTGACTCAGATCATGCAGGTCTCTTGCCTAAATTTCTGGACGACGATGCCATGCTGCGAAGTACGTGTTGCATATGCCAATGAGTATACAGTAAGGAGAGTAAGCGATAAGTAACTAACAACTGTGCGGTTATAGTCTAGTGTGTGTATGCAACCTAGTTCCCTATAACCAATGGCTCTGATACCAATCTGTCACACCCTCAAAATCCACGTGCGGAGTTTTACCGCGAGGCGTGTGAACAAACCAGGATCACAGTCAATAGCTACTTAGAACGACACTATATGCCACATTAAAAATAAAACCAACCAAAGTTCAAACTTTAAAAACATGCGGAAGCGTTAAATAAACTAGTAAACCCAAAATGATGAAACAAGATTTGAAAATGCGCAAACATACGCGCCCAAGTATTAAGCAAAACCAAAACATGATGTTTAAACATTCTTAACCCAAAACAATGTTTCATAACATGCTGCCAAACACCATGATGCTGACCCATGTAACGTGCTCCTAGGCAATAGCAACCTTAACCTGAGAATAGCATACTAAAAGAGTCAACACAACGGTTGGTGAGTTCAAGAGTTTGCGTTTAAACATAAACCAATGATAGTTGCAAAATATAAGATGTGTATTGTAATAGATAGCTAGTCTATAAACAATAGTAATAATCACAGTGATTTCACGATTGAAGCTGACTGTGTTACATTTGTTGCCTCCTGCCACGACTTACCAGGTCGTGACAAATGTTCGTTAGGACAATATTGCACCCTTTTGACCTCGAGTCGCACAGGTGGGGCTCGTCAGACCCAGTAGTACTACCCAAGATTTCCCGCTAACCATCATTATTAACAATCCGAAAGTGTGAGGACTTTCATGGTAATCAACACTATATTATACCATACACAACTTATCATGATAAAGCGTTTGTAAAAACCAGTATGCTATCTCCCCCAAAAGAGAGTATGTAAAAGAGTGGGGCATGAACTCACCTGATACGCGCAAGAATTAACTTAGAGCTTAATTTGAAAGAAAGAGGGGAAAGACAACCTTCAAAGGTCACCTAGAACACATGAGTACATAAGTACGTGTACACAGAATCAATATGAAACCCTAAGTGCTCTACAAACCAAGGAACTCAAGGTTTAAGAAAGACAAGACACATTTGATCCAATTGACCCGTTTGACCCGTTGGTGGCATTATAGGTGAAATTTCATTCAAACAAGCATAACAGTACATCACACATGATTAACATACAAACTGATTACATATAACACTTCATTAATCACATGTACCAACTAGATCATCATACAGCCAGATATCATACAAGTCATGCGATTCTCATACAATTATCATGCTCAACATAGTTACAACACAACCAATGCATCATACATAGAATCAAATCATGCACAGCATGCCATGTGAAGCCACTCACGACTTCACACCCTAAACCCTGCCAATCCTACTAAGTAGGGGCCTCAGATTCGCACGCGTGTATGATGATCATCAACATACCATTTAACAGAAATCATATCATCCAAAATGTTCAACCATGATCAACCACAAACCAACAATAGTCCTAACATACCCATATGACCCATTACCATGAATTCCCACAAACAGGCCAAATCAGATAACTAACCAACTAAACATTCATACATCCCAAACAATACATTCTACTACCTTAGAAATCATCCATGAACATACTAACATGATCCTAATGTCCCAAACATGTTCAAATCCTCATACTCAAGAATTTGTGCAAATAAAGTTTCCCTTTTGGGAAAGCACATCCTAAAATCTATCAAACATCCAAGACATTCATGGATTCATCAATAATATACCAATTCAAGCTCATGACAACATCTAGACATGATCAACAACATCCAATTATCATAATTCATCAACCTTCATAGCCAAAAGTTACTATCTTTAGTAAGATATGAACTACAACATTCATTCTTGGATTTCTAGCATTCAAATCAACAATCTAACATCCAATTATCATCACAAACACATCAACAACATCAATTCATTATCAAATCACCATATCCATGCAAATAAAGTTACTATTATTAGTAACCTATGAACAACGCATCAAAATCATAGCTTTCTTGCGTAATCAACGTTAACTAACATATATACAATCTAACTAACATAATAACATCAACAAACAACTCAAAATCGACACTCAATTGCAGATTTCGAACTAGGGTTTTCGGCCACAATGAAAAAACCATCAAAAGCATGTAAAAATCTAACCTTTAAACATGTAATGGCTTGCAATTGATGATTCTAACTTGTTGTGATGCTTGAAATCGATCAAATCCGTTGCTTTGTTGGTGTTCTTGGCCGAAATCGCAAAGGGAGAGGGAGAGGGGATGAAGTCGCGGCCGATTATGGTGTATTAGGGTTAGGATTTCGATTTTGTTTAATTATTTAATGATAATTACCCTTTTATCCCTCATAGTTTGTATTTTATAAAGATTAGGCTTTTAAATACTCTTTTAAAATATTTTTAACTAAGATAATAAACATATGAACTACTAATAACAATTATATGTTTTATCTTTACCAAATACAAAACATACGGATTAAACACACACGTTTCCACGTTACACGATAAAATTCACAAATAATATTTAAATCACGTAAGCACATAAGCACAACTTAATAATCACGTCAATAGCTAGATTATTATCTATTTAACATTATTAATTATTATTAAGTCACCAACGTTCAACAACAACTAGTGTGTGCTCACGACACGTGTATGCAAGACTTAACGAAACTAACGGGTTTGGTAACGAAAAATTACCGGATGTCACATTTTGTTCAAAAGTTTCTTATAAAATGAATTTTTAATACAAAATAGGAAATGATAGTACATTTCTTGATTTCAATATATAACATACAAAAACTTTAAAAAAGGAACTGACTTGAATTATATTTGATATGTTGATAGGCTTGACTTCCAAAATAAAAAGCACTATGCTTTGTGACGCACTAGAATTAAAATATCATGATTGAAGTGGGTTACACAACAAGGTTTTGTGGTAACACTGAATCCATGCTAAAACAGATTGAGAGTTATAGTCTAGTCACATTCAAGCCAGTTATTTTATGATTCAATGATTTACATGAATATCTCATATATATGTATAAAATGAAAAGAGAGAAAGATGAAAATCAAGCAAAAATAAATAAGAAAATTGAAAAATGACAAAAGATTAAAAAGACACAAAAAAGGCCATATAGGAATAAAAGATGCCAATGTGCACATTAATAAAAGATATGTCAAAGACATACATACTATATGGTAAATATTTTTTTGAGAATATGTTTTAACACAAGAGGGAAAATCAAAAGATGGTGCATGTAAGTCTGAATTGGCATATAAGCACTAAACATTTTGCGAGTGTAAAACATAAGTCCAACTGGCTTTTAATAAGTCTTACAACTTGTTAATATTTTGTGTTTAGAGATATTTCTCAGGTCGGTTATTCTCTAAATAGTTATTCTAAGAAATTTAATAATCTTGAGAATACTTATCAGAGGTAAAAGGTTTAAGTAAAATTGAGATGACTTGAAATCTTAAAAGTGTCTTGAAGCTGGATAGGAGTTCTACAGGATTTTTGATTATTAGATTCATTGATTTCATATAAATAATTAAAAACATAATAATAATCATAACATATGTGTCTGAGTAAGATTTGAAGTATGAGTTTAAATTTGGATAAATCATATTGACAATCAAATTAACAAGTCTTATTCTAAATACAATTGAAAGATGTTAATAATTGATTTCAAAGAAATATGATCATACACTTAAAAATTCACAAAATTATTTAAGATTTACCAAAATGTGTTCTTAAAAATTGTATAAAAATTGAGGGTTTATTTTTAATAATCCAAACTTGGATAAACATGATAATAAACACAATAAATCAAAGGACAAACAAATAAAAATGATAATTTTTTTTGAAAAAGTTTGACTATTTTTAAGAATTTCAACTTCTAGCGTGCGAGAAGTTCATATTGTGCGAAAAGTAAGTTGCATGCTAGAGCTGACTTCTTACGCAAGAAGTCAGAGTGTTATATATTGAATAGTCATGCGAGTTTTGACCATTTGCATCGCTCAACTGTTGAAAGTATCTCTAAATATTCCAAGTGTTGATACTTTGTATTTCTTGATATACACAATCATTGTGTTCCCGTATTGGTTTCTAAGTCTTAGATAAAGTATATTGATGATTATTGATTAGATTTTAGTAAGTTTGATGTTTAACCGACTATTAAAGGACAAATAAACTTAAAATAGGATGAAATTATTCAAAATAAACCTTAAAACTAACATAATCGACACTAAACGAACAAGTTACAATAGATAAAACTGTCTTAAATGATCTAATTTGAAAACTAATTTCTTGAAGTTGTCACATGCAAAAAGTTACTTTGAACATGAACAGACGCGAAAACTTTCAAATTCACATAGAGCTATCGCATGGGAATCTTTGACTAATAGCACAAGTAGTTGACTTTTGGTCAAACTTAGTTCATGCGAAAAGTGACTTGTCGCATGAGAAGTTAGAATTAAAAAAAATTCGCAAGTGAAAAGTATAACTTTGATACTGATCAATGTTTGTTCATTTTGATTTCAGATGGCGAGACAAATGGTTTTTAACAAAAACCATAATACAGTGGATTATCTCGGTGATATGCCAGATGACAAGGCATTATTTAGATCTCTTATTGACGGGTTGAAGACTTCACGTATCTGTCATGCTATTTTAGCCAACTCGACCATATACACTGATGTATTAGATCAGTTTTGACTATCTGCAACCAATGAGAGATATTCTGAGGGAGATTAATGTATTACTACTAAAGTGAAGGAGAAGAGGATTGTTATTACTATAGAGATCCTTAACAGTGTCTTAGTGTTAGAAGACCAACCTAATGCTCCCGTGAAGCTAGATAATGATGTTGCTCAGGATTGCTTAAGGCAAATGGGTTATGATCATTGTTATCCTTCTATGGAGAAGAAGCATTAACCTCCATTACAAAAATTCTTATTCCATATGGTTGTACACTACTTGAGCAACCTCAAGGTGTGTTTAGACAGCCTTAGTGCAATTTTCGGATGACTTCTAGTTTCTTTGGTTGATGATTTACTAATAGCATATCCAAGGCCATTTTTGCTTAGATACATAAGAATGCTACTGCATTGACCAGGAAGAAGTTCATAATGTATTCTCGGTTTACTCAGATGAATGTGAATCTTGTCACACCCTCAAAATCCACCGGCGGGGTTTTACTGCGAGGCCTGTGACAAACCAGGATCTTAGACACAGTCATATCGAACAACACTATATGTGATTTAAAATAATAATTTGACCTTTTATAGTTATCAATGTTATCAGTGCGGAAGCGTAAACATTTATAAAACTATGAGTAATAAATGCGCAAAATAAGGCGCCCAATGAAATTAGTAAATGTAAATGAACTTGTCTCCAAACAGTACAGATGATGCATGAACCTTAAATGTGCAACCCTAGCCTTAATCGTGCTTGCAATCTGAGAAGACATGCTGAAATGTGTCAACACAAGGTTGGAGAGTTCACAGGTTTAAATCAGTAAATATGTTTGAGCGTTTTCTTGGTAAAAGTAAACAAAGGTATACCATAGGTAGCTAGCCTACATATCCAGTTACTTAGCATTTTGAACCGAAGCTGACTGTTTGTGAGTTGTTTTGCCTTCTGCCATGTCTTATCACAGAACAATGGCAAATGTCTAGGTCAATTAAACACAGGTTCGAACGTGGGTGGGGTTTGTCAAACCCAGTAGTACTACTCGAAATTACCTCGCTAGCTCGTTTTAACGGTTCGAGTGTGTAAGGACTTGCGTGATAATGTTTGCGCTATAGTAACAGGTGATATACCAATAATACCGAAACCAGATAAAAATAGTTTGTATGCTCAAATAATGATTCATATAAAGTTTCAAGTTGGAAATATATTTTTGGAAAGTTTCTATTTTCGAAAAGTATGATATCGTTACACATGTGTAACCCATTTCAAGATTATAAAGCATATCACAACAAACACCTCAAATATACATGTAACACATCCGACAATAATCCATAACATGTTAAAATAACCAAGAAACTTTGTCATTACAAAAGTTTCCTAATTTAAAATGTAAGAACACATGGTGAACAACATTCATCCAAATCTCCAAACATGTTCCTATGATCATTTCAACATCAAACACATCACCATAACATGTTCTACACATATCATATTCATCATATAACACATCAAGTCACAAAAGTTTCCATAAATAGTTAGCATGTTCATACGAAGTGTTTTTCACCATTCGATTATTACCAATCCATTCTTAAGCCCTAAATATCATATAACAATTATCACATCTCATCACACATGCATAAATCATCATCTATAAACTAACTTACCCAAAAAGTTTCTTATAATGGAAAGTACCCAAAGAGCGAGCCATAACCAAAAGTTCAAAACATGACTTTTCATCCATTAGCATCAACAAACATCCTAGAACCATCAATTCAATTCAATTTCATCAAAATCATACAATTTCTACAAAAGCCCCAAATTAAAGTTTCCATTATAAGTAAGTCCTAGGGTTTGATCAAACCAACACAATTTCACAAAACTAATCCGTACAAACATCATTATATTGAATACTAACACATAATCCAACATCAATTTCAATCAATTTCAAGTTTTGACTTGGTTGGATCATCTAGGGTTCATGTTCATCATGAAGATCAAAGAACATGAAATCAAACATAAAAACTTACTTGTAATGATGCATAGATGCAAGCTAACATGTTTTTGATGCAAGTACAATCCATAATCATCATAAATTGCAAGAGAATCAAAGTGTGTGTATGTGTTCTTGTGTGTGTGTGTTTGAAATGAGAGGCGACAAGGGTGAAGGGTCGGCCGCAAATGAGGGGGATTAGGGTTGGGGGGTGGGTTTTATACTTTTGTTTACAAGAAAGACCCCCGTCTTTTATAAAAATCGTTTTAACGCTACGTGATTGAACTTTTTCTACACCAAAACCTCTAAATGCTCATATAATATCACACAAACATTAATAACATGAAATAATATTTATTTTTCTAGTTCAAATGCATATTTATAATAATTAGGCATTAAAAGCCGAAAATAAGCGAAAACGCATAAATGACAAAAAATTCCCAATTTTCACAACGAAGCTACATATTTAACCACATAAACACATAACACATAATTTCACACCAATTATGATTGTTTGAAAACTATTTTGACAAGTCCCCAACGTTCGGAGACAGACGCTCATGCGATCCGGCAATTCTCCGAATTACCGTTACATGAAAGGTTCGTGAATGTTTGTGCAATAAATGACGCATTTAAGTAAACAATAATAAATGCATGAATGTATGATTAGAAAACCATGATTATGATGATCAGAAAATGTCCTGAATATATCAGGTGTCACATCATCCCATTGTTAAAAGAAATTTCGTCCTGAAATTTAACTAACTCTGGTCAAAGACGGATGAAAATTTCCTGGTTGTCACATCATCCCCTTGTTGAAGGAATTTCACCCCGAAATTATGAACAGGTAAACTACGGCTATTTCACCTTTATATGATTCTCATGTTCCAAGGTAAACTCTGGTCCACACTTAGAGTTCAAATTAACTTTAACAGTAAAGGTACAATTATGCTTGTGTGTTTTTAACCACTTGGTCCATGATTTCCACTAGTCCCTCAATGAATCACAGCTGCATGTTCATCTGTTTCTCATTTAAAAGAATGATGATTGTTTAATCATACAGACATTTCTTCATGTCTGAAACGTGTAACATGTTATATACTCCACTGAGTTCACTAGGCAAATTGAGTGGTTAATCTACTGGTCCAACCCTTTTGACTATCTCAAAAGATCCAAAACAACTTGCACCTTTCCAAGGTGACACTTTTAGAATTACCTTGTTGTTGATTGGGTATTCAATGGATTTTTGGTATTAGCTTAAATCCTTTGTCAATCACGTGCTGCTACCCTGGGGATACGAATTTGTAACATCTTCTTAATCATGTTGTGCACAGGCGCAAGACTAGTAAGTTGACTTTCCTTTAACTTCTGCCCAATAGATGGGTGATCGACACTTACTTCCGTAGAGTGTTTCAAACAGTGCGACCTTGATCGCCAGGTAGTAACTGCTATCATAAGAAACCTTAATCAAGGATGGGTGGGTTTTTAAACTGCTACCGAAATCCATAACACATGCTCATAGCATGTTTTCCAGAGTTTGAGTCGTACGCTCCTTCTGGCTATCAGTTTGCGAATGATATGTCATGCTCCTATCCAATCATTTTCCCAATGAACTTTGCAATGACCTTCAATAATAAGAAATGAATCGAGTGTCACGATCGGAGATGATAAAAAAAACTGGCACCTAATACCGAGTGACTTTTTCTCTTAATAGGTGCTAGTTTTCATAATTCAATCAGTCTCTCTAATATCCAGGAAGTGTGCGGATTTTACCAAACGATCTACTATTACCCAAATGGTATCGCATCCACTAAGGGTTTGATGTAACTTCATAATGAAATCTATTGAGATCTACTCCTACTTCCACTCTAGAATTTGTGGTTGTTGGAGTAAACCAGATGATCCTTGATATTCCACCTTAACTTTAGAACAAGTTAAACACTTGCTTACATGCGTGGTAATATCTCCTTTCACATTCTACCACCGATAAAGAACTTTCAAATCATGGTACGTCTTACCTGAACCTCAATGAATGGGATATCGAGTCGTATGAGCTTCATTCATTACCAGCTCTCATAAATTCACGTACAAAAAAAATCCATATTCCTTCCATGAAATAAGGAATTCCTTCGGATTTTATCACTAAGTGCTTTTCTATGTCTTGCATGGACTCAACCTTCAGATTCTCGTCCTTCAAAGCCTCAATTTGAGCATTACAAATTTGATCAGGCACTCTAGTATGAATGGTAAGCTTTAATGCTCGCACTCGCATTGGTTTAGGTGTTTACTTTTGACTTAGGGCATTGGCTACCACATTAGCCTTACCGAGATATTACTTCATCATATTGTCATAGTCGTTTAACAGGTCAACCCAATGATGTTCTATCATGTTCAGCTCCTTCTGTTCAAAGATATACTAAAGGCTCTTGTGATTGGTATAATGACACATTTGGTACCGTACAAGTAATACCTTTATATCTTACGTGTAAATTAATGACTCTCAACTTGGGGTTACGTGTCATGTAGTTCTTCTTATGAACTTTCAACTGACGGGAAGCGAATTCGATAACCTTCTCTCATTGCGTCAACACACAACCGAGACCTTCGATGGAAGCACGACAATATACTATGAAATCATTTGCTTGCCTCTGGTAGGGATAGTATCAGTATAGTATAGAGCTTTTGGTTCATGACCTGAAATGCGGTCTCTCGCTTGTTACCCTAATCATATGTGGTGCCTTAATGATTTAATGCCGTAAGAGGTTGTGCGATCTTCGAAAACCCTTCGATGACTCATCAGTAGTAACCAGCCAACCAAAAAAAATTGTTGTACGTTAGTCTGAGTCTTAGGCGTAGCCTATTTCTTGGTGGCTTATATTCTTTCATGGTCAATAGGCATTCCTTACTCATTGATCACATGGCCCAAATTTTGGACTTCATTTATAAGTCACACTTTAAAAACTTGGCATACAGTTATCCTTGTTTTAGTAGTTCCAAAATCATGTTCCTCATGCTCCCCTTATTCTTTGTCTATATTAGAATGTCATTGACAAAAACGTTGCTAAACTTGTCCAGATAGGGTTTACACGCTTAGTTCATGAGATCCATGAAAACCGTTGGTGTTTTCTTAACCCTACTTGGCATAACCAATAACTCATGGTGACAATACCAAGTTCTGAATGCCTCCTTATATATGTCATCCTCTCGGACCCTTAGATGATGATATTCGGACCTCAGTTCTATCTTCGGGATATAAAATCGACCTTGAAGCTGGTGAAGTAAATCGTCAATGCATGAAAGAGAATAACAGTTCTTAATTTTTACTTTTATAAGCTCACAGTAATCAATACCCATACGTAAAGTTCTATTATTTTCTTGATAAACAAGACTGGAGCTCTCCATGGTGATGAGCTTGGAAAGTTGAATCCTTTATCCGATAGCTCCTGCAGTTACGTAGATAGTTCTGGTAGTTCATTCGAAGCTAATCTGTAAGGTGCTCTAGCAATAGGTGCAACTCAATGTGCCAAACTGATGTGAAACTCGATCTGTCTGTGTCGAGAAAAACCAGGTAAATCTCCCATGAAAACTTTGGGGAAGTAAAGAATGATAGGGATCTCTTCGATCCTCTTTTTTTTTCCTTGGTTGCTTTCTAGGTGATCGTAGCTAAAATGGCAATATGACCCTTGCTTAAGTACTTCTGGCCTTCATATAAGAAATGATGTCTGAGACCGCATCACTCTTGTCACCCTTCATATATAAGACTTCACCACTATAAACTGGTACACAAAGATCTATATTAGTCTTATGTCAAGATAATCCAATGTACATCCCTTCGGAATGTGAGCCTTCAATTAGTTTACCATCAGCTAATTTTATAGTGTGACTAGGTTCCATTCGAGTTGAAGCTGCATCTAGAAGTTTGCTAAACGGTAACCACATTCTGGTTGTTTCTTGCCTTGCTAGACCTAATCACGAAGACTCAACCCTTAGCACTCTGTCCCTTGTTCTTTTCCATTATTACTAACCTTATTACCATTTCCAGCTGAGGGTAATCTCTCTTGATTTGCCTATCTTTTTCCCATTCAAAGCAATCGTATGATGCTTCAGCTTGTCATTGCTACTGGGGTTTGTTGTTGATTCATCGTTGACTCTCCCTTAAAGTCTTTGGCTACATGGTCCATCCTACCACATCTTTGGTAATAATAGTGATCATACTGGCCATGATGGTGAATGACTTACTCTACATGCTATCAAATTCCTGCATGCTATTAGATGAACCATCAACAATGTCACGCTTAGCTAGAGTGCTCTATGCCATAACAAGTCAATGAGCTTTTGCGACAACCTCATAGAGTGCTGAATGGTTATAGGATCAACAACAATGAACCTAGCCTAAATCTGAGGTGCTATCCCATCAATTGACTTCTCATTACGTTTGTAGTTTGGAGTTACCATTATATAAAGCAACCAACTCACAAAAGTGGGTCTTATATTCTTCAGTATCTGACCCTACCATCTTAATGTTCCAAAATTCCTTTTCTAGCTTCTACTCTTCTTTCTGAGTACAATACTCCTCCTCCAGATATTCCTCAAATGCAGTAGCAACTACAGCCTAGTCTTCTAGCCTAGCAACTCTTAAATTTGATAGTACTAGTCTTTGCTGCATATCCTGCAGTGTAGCCTCGAATGCTCCCTCGACTATGCCATCTAGGGAATTATGCATGTTTGTTTTTCCTTGAATACGTCAACAAAAGTATTGTGTTTTTCACCAGTCTCCACTAAGCCTTCCTTGAGTGTTTCCACATAATCACTAATGGTGGTCTAATGCTCCGGTATCTTAGTGATCTCACTGGGTGCTTCACATACATTGTGAATCTTTTAATCTAACCTTGCCACAAGGGTGGCAAATGACTGCTTAGTCAGATGAGGTATAAATGATGATGCACGAGTACAATCAGTTATGTTAGCAGTAAGGAGAAGAGGTACGTGCTCCTCCTGAATTTAGCTGGCAATCATATTGAACACTTCCAGTGTTATGTATATCCCCTGACTTGAACATTGAATAACACTCCATGTTGTTTGAAGTTATCAGCAAGCTCCAGCCGATGCTTATTCGGCTTCTATGGTGAGGCTATTGGTGTAGATGAAGAAGGTATGAGAGTGAGATCCTTATTCTCCTCGTTGATTAGGGTAATGCTAGTGACATGAGCGGGGCAGATGATGATGTGGACATCCAATATCGTTATATGTGCGTGAAATGATATGTATGCTTGAAAAATAATAAACAGATAAAAGTATGTGCAATGGTAGTGTGTGTCTAAGCCTATAGTCTAGATGCAAACACAATCCTAGTTCTCTATAACCAGTGGCTCTGATACCAATCTGTCACACCCTCAAAATCCATTGGCGGGGTTTAACCGCAAGGCGTGTGACAAACCAGGATCTTAGACATGGTCATATCAAACGACACTATATGTGATTTAAAATAATAATTTGACGTTATATAGTTATCAATGTTATCAGTGCAAAAGCATAAACATTTATAAAACCATGTGTAATAAATGCGCAAAACAAGGCGCCCAATGAAAGTAGTAAATGTAAATGAACTTGTTTCCAAACAGTACAAATGATGCATGAACCTCAAATGTGCAACCCTAGCCTTAAGTGTGCCTGCAATCTGAGAAGACATGCTAAAATGTATCAACACAAGGTTGGTGAGTTCACAGGTTTAAATCAGTAAATATGTTTGAGCATTTTCTTGGTAAAAGTAAACAAAGGTATACCATAGGTAGCTAGCCTATATATCGAGTTCCTTAGTGTTTCGAACCGAAGCTGACAGTTTGTGAGCTGTTTTGCCTTCTTCCATGTCTTATCGCAAAACAATGGAAAATGTCTAGGTCTATTAAACACCCGTTCGACCTCCAGTCAAGTTAGCGTGACTAACGCTGGTAGGGTTTGTCAAACCTAGTAGTACTACTCAAAATTACCTCGCTAGCTCGTTATTAACTGTTCGAGTGTGTATGGACTTGCGTGATAATTTTTTCGCTATAGTAACATGCGATATACCAATAATACCGAAACCAGATAAAAATAGTTTGCATGCTTCTCCCCCAAATTGGAAAGTAAGTAAAATTGGGGCCGTGAAGACTCACCTTATATGCGTATGAATACATGAAGTGCAAAAGCTGGAAGCTAATCATTATCTAACAAATGTAGATCCATGAGTGTATGTACATAATGGTCAAGATGAACCCCGTTGTATCCAAACAACGTAATTGTTATCGTGTTCGAGAAATGTTTGACAAGTTTAACTTTTTGACAAAAGTTGACTAGACTGACTTGATGACCCGTTGGTGACTGAAATAAATAAAAACATGTTTATTCATGCTCAAATAGCTCAAATAATAATTCATATAAAGTTTCATGTTGGAAATATACTTTTGGAAAGTTTCTATTTTTGGAAAGTATGATATCGTTACACATGTGTAACCCATTTCAAGATTATAAAGCATATCACAACAAAAACCTCAAATATACATGTAACACATCCGATAATAATCCATAACATGTTAAAATAACCAAGAAACTTTATCATTCCCAAAGTTTCCTAATTTAAACCGTAAGAACACATGGTGCACAACATTCATCCAAATCTCCTATGATGTTCCTATGATCATTTCAACATCAAACACATCACCATAACATGTTCTACACATATCATATTCATCATATAACACATCGAGTCACAAAAGTTTCCATAAATAGTTAGCATGTTCATACGAAGCGTTTTTTACCATTTGATTATTACCAATCCATTCTTATGCCCTAAATATCATATAACAATTATCACATCTCATCACACATGCATAAATCATCATCTATAAACTAACTTACCTAAAAATTTTCCTATAATGGAAAGTACCAGAAGAGCGAGCCATAACCAAAAGTTCAAAACATGACTTTTCATCCATTAGCATCAACAAACATCCTAAAACCATCAATTCAATGCAATTTCATCAAAATCATACAATTTCTACAAAAGCCCAAAATTAAAGTTTCCATTATAAGTAAGTCCCGGGTTTTGATCAAACCAAAATAATTTCACAAAACCAATCCGTACAAACATCATTATATTGAATACTAACACATAATCCATCATCAATTTCAATCAATTTCAAGTTTTGACTTGTTTGGATCATCTAGGGTTCATGTTCATCATGAAGATCAAAGAACATGAAATCAAATATAAAAACTTACTTGTAATGATGCATAGATGCAAGCTAACACGTTTTTGATGCAAGAACAATTCATAATCATCATCAATTGCAAGAGAATGAAAGTGTGTGTATGTGTTCTTGTGTGTGTGGTCGAAATGGAGAGGGGAAAAGGGGGAAGGGATGGCCGCAAATGAGGAGGATTAGGGTTGAGGGTGGGTTTTATACTTTTTTTTTTTACAATAAAGGCCCCCGTCTTTTATAAAAATCGTTTTAACGCTACGCGATTGAACTTTTTCTACACGAAAAACCTCCAAATGCTCATATATCAAACAAACATTAATAGCATGAAATAAAATTTATTTTTCTAGTTCAAAGGCATATTTATAATATTTAGGCATTAAAAGCCAAAAATGCACAAAAACAAATAAATGATAGAAAATTCCCAATTTTCACAACCAAGCTACATATTTAACCATATAAACACATAACACATAATTTCACACTAAATATGATTGTTTGAAAACTATTTTGACAAGACACCAACGTTCGGAGACAGATGCTCGTGCGATCCGGCAATTCTCTGAATTACCGTTACATGAAAGGTTCGTGAATGTTTGTGTAATCAATGACACATTTAAGTAAACAATATTAAATGAATGAATGTATGATTGGAAAACCATGGTTGTGATGATCGAAAAATGACCAGAAAATGCCGGGTGTCACATCATCCCCTTGTTGAAAGAAATTTCGTCTCGAAATTTAACTAACTCTAGTAAAAGACGGATGAAAATTTCCTGGTTGTCACAAATTTGCTCATCCTGAGTTGGCTGCGTCTGATTCCACAACTTATTCACTTATGGTGATGAAGAATGATATTTTCATATATTTGATGGGATCACGAGGGAAAGCTTGGAAGGGAGATCATTTCGTCAAACTTGGCAGATTTGTTGTTGGTTATCAGTCTGATGATCAACCTTCACATCAGCAAGATACTATTGACCCTCAACAGACAGATCTAGTTGCTTCATCTTCATGAACTCCTGATGATGCTCTCAAGAAGTTCTCAGTCAGCTAGAAGGTCAATTGATGAGGAGATAGATTCGTGGTTTAGTGATAGTGAGACTGATAGTAAGAGGATTGGAGAAGTTCTATATATTTTTCAAGAAAGACCTAGAATGCAATCTACACCAACTAAAAGCACTGCTAATGATCTTGACACTAATTTTATGCTTGAGGATTAACCATCTACTCAGAGGAGGAAGAAGAAGAAGGTCAGGAAGAAGGCAAATTGAGATGTTAGTTAGCGTGGTAGGGGTAGAGGACGAGGTGTTATCCGAAAGCGTCGGACTCCGATGACCACTGTGTCTATGAGTACTGATATACCAGTGTCTGAGCCTAAAGTCATTGTTAGTGAGGCGATTCATCAAGAGATTTCAGTCTAGTTATAGAATCGACTACTGTAACATTATCTATGATGCCTACTACAGTTGACATTTTACGTACACCTCCTAGAGGTCTAGGCGATGATTACACGTTTGGTGTGGAGGATTTCATAAATACACCTCCTGAGCAAAGGCAGACTACAAGAACTTCTTCTAGCTCACCTACTCGTGTTACACTTGAGTAAAGGGTTCAAGTACTAGAGAGAAAGATGTTGGATAAAACACAACAGATATATGATCTGCATTATATGAATCAAGATAAAGATGAGAGCATCAAGAATCTTGAACATCACCAACAATTTCTATTTATCTATGTTTAGATTCTGAAGAACAACCTCAAAGACCTCACTTCCAGATTTCCATTCACATTTGCACAACAAAGGACTAATAAAGTTAGAGAGACAAGTAGACAATAATTTGCTGATCCTGATGCTGCTACTGATCATGTTATAGATCATGTTGCAACTGATAAGGCAACAAAGACTACTAGAGTTGATCAAGAACTAACTACCATAGTATATGAAGAGGTTACTAAGGATCAACTCATATTTTATCATATTGCTTACAAGCTTTGCATAATGAGAAAATGACAAGTATTACAAAACGTAAAGCAAAACATCTATATATACTACACTACAAAGTTCTAGCCCCATCCATAATGTGTTCCCTCCATCATGTTCTCCCACAAGCAAAGTTTTCACGTATTCCTTGAAATTTTCGCATGATGTGGTTTTCAATTCCCAGAGTCTCTAGTTTTGTACTCTACAGGTACCTAATACCCACCCACCCCTAATAATAAATCTAACGCCTAAATATAATAATACTAGACTAATACTACTCCTAATAATTTTCTAAAATAAATAATAATTAACTTGACATAACTTAAATGAAAACATGCCTTAAAACTATCTATGATAGGTTAATAAGTCTCCCCACTCGTGCTCTTTACTCAAGTTCCAAAACTGACTAATAACAACACCCAATGAGGTATCAAGTCCTCGGGATTATCTTTATAATAAAGTGTTCTCAAGAAAAACATATACTTTAAAGGAAAGCTAAAAGCTTCTATTTATAGCAAGCACACGGGAACCTCAATACGTTGCTTCCAGCGTAGTTGCTTACGTATATAGTTAATTCAGCTGCTTCATTTGTTTTTCTCTTATAACATTTAAAATATAATACTTTATATAGTTTCAAATATGTTGTTGGGACAAGCTCATTTTTCTTTACGAGCCAAACCAAGTTTTGTTAAAAACATATTAGGTTCGAATATAATATATTTTATTGTTATTAGATGATCTCTTACAAAAATAAATGCTCGTCAACATATCTTATCCTTCAAAAAGTCATCTTAATAATTACTTACTTGGTCATCAATATATGAAAGAAAAAATTCATATTTTACACGTTAATAACTATTACATTTAGGTTTTGGTTATTAAATTCCCCCATACAGAAAGTTCTTTCTTGAAATTTGGGTTTACTTAAAAAGGTGTGTTGGACTCAACAAGTACATTGAAGGAAAATGCTTGCCATAATCAAACATAATGTGTTCTAACATTCAAACAATCATTAACTAACACATTAGCATCATTAAAATTCATAACAGACACTTGTTATTGTTTAAATTTCTTTTTTAGGTTTGTAGATAAAAGGAATTTTGACAAGTTTCGGCGGCAGATGAAGAACTATCCACAGCGGATGAAGAAGTCTTTGTAGCATATGAAGAAAAAGATCCAAGTGTCTACAGCAGATGACCAACGCACATGCAGTGGATGCACAAATGTCCACATTTGATGAACAGTCCATAGCGGATGAACATTCCACAGTGGACACTATCATGCAAACACAAGTGTTCACAGCGGACAGTATCCAAGACACAACGGATAACTTATTCAACATCCACAGCAGACGACTTAGACTTAGGATTTTATGTAATTTTTTTTACATAAGGGTAATTTTGTAATTGTATATAGCTATGTGTATAGGCTATAAATAGCAAAAAAACATTACTTATTATCATCTGTGCAATTCAATCACTAGCAAACACACAATCATACATACATATAGATATCATATCATTAATCACAGATTTCTACACTATGATTAGTGAGTATTGATTATATAACAAAATGTTGTTATATGTGAGAGATTGAAATCGATCCTTGGGGGAATTCATTGCTTGTTCTTGGTGTTTTAAGTTGTTAAACCCAAGAATACTTGAATTCCATCAGGCGGTATCAGAGCCTTGGCTCAAATCATTCATTGATTTTTGATCCTCTCAATCAATACAATGATATATGTGGTTCATTAGCTTCATATCAATCATTTTCGAGCTGAAAATCATCACAAAACACTCTTCTACTCCAAACATTCAACAAATGCTTAAAACATGATTTATTAATCTGTTTATGTTCATTGTGTAGAAGTTTTTGTGTTGTTGAAGCTCTAAATAGCATTCGTACACTATTTTCAAGTGTGTTCATCATCACAAAACCTCAATAACCTCTTCGGTTCAAGGGTTTTTGATAGAACAGTAGCCGATTACTGTTTTATCAAGTTTTCTTGAAACATACACTATTAACATTTTGAATCACTTTAAGTGTTAAAAAACATATTCAAGTATTTTTATACTCGAATCAGGTTTTGTTCTTCAATCAATAAACCGATTTTTGATTTCTGTAAAGAACAGTTTGGCCGCAAACAAACCGTAGGATAAACCCTAGTTTTCATTCATACACAACCTTCATAATCTATGGTGATTATGTTGGTTTCAGCATCAAAAACAAAGAAGAAACCGATTCTTCGTTTGATTTTTTGAAAACGTCACTTTTTGATACAAAAAGTTAACTTTTAAAAACAGATTATTGTTTTTAGGGTTTTGACTTTTTATTGACCGACATCATTAATTGAGAAACATTCCTTAAACGGAATATTCTCTATTGTACCGAGATATTGAAGCAACATTTCATTGGACTTTATTAATTTACAATTGAATTAATTAATTCCTTTATTCGGTAAAGTTAAAAGTGACAAAATCATTACAAAACAAATACTAGTGACCTTAGGATAAAACAAATTTGGCACCGAGCTAAATTAACATACAAATTTGACTTAAACCGTTAAGTTAAAATTTAACAATCATGTCGGATGAAATTTCATGATCCAGCAGTGGTCTCAAACCACCGAGGCTAAAGAACAAGGCAGACTTCAAACAATGGAAAATTATGTTTAGAAATTAGATTATTTTCCAAGACCCGGACCTATGGACATCCATAATTGAGGGACCATACATACATGTGACTCTTGCTCCAGACTACAACATATAGAAACCAGTGAGTTTGAAAAGTGTAGCTGGTGATGACCTCAGAAAGGTCAAAACAAACATAAAGGCATACAACATTCTGGTAATGACTCTCCCATTTGAAATACTAATAGGAGTGGAAAATTTCAAACTAGCACATGAACTATGGAAGGTGCTTCACACCATGTGTGAATAAAGTGAGGAAATCAGGGAAATCAAGAAAGAAAAATTAAGGACCCAGTATGAAACCATCCATCATGTTCAAGGGGAGTAAATACCACAACAACTTCACAGATTTATTCAGCTGGTAAATGAGATTATTGTTTATGGTCTCAAATACGAATCTGTGGAGATCAAAAAGAAAATGTTGCATACACTTCGAGAGAGCTGGACTCAATCAGTCTTTCTAATGAAAGCAACATTAGATCTAGAATCATTTTCATTAGATGCACTAGTGGCCAAAGTAGACGCACTAGAAATAGATGAGAGATCCAAAAATAATAGCACAGTAAGACATGTGGAATCATACAAGTTCAAGAAACTACAACAAACAGATAGTGCATTCTTAACTTGCACTGGTGAAGAAGAAGATGAGGAGTTTCTGGAATCAAGTGAAACGTCTTTCTTCTCTGCTCCTGAATCATCCCACAATAAACAAAAGTCCAAGAAGACTGGTGTTCATGCTTCCCATGAAGCAACACCTCAAAACAAACAACATCCACATGCTTCCAGCTCCAGCAAATAGCACCTAGCAAAAACACAAAACATCCATAAATTTGACAAACCTATGGATGCATTAACAATCATCTTGCAAAGTGAGGAGCAAAAAGCAGCTTTTGTAGCCTTTTCAACAAGCATTAAAGCCTACTTAAGGGCTGACCTCACACCATCACAGATAATACAGCAAGACTTGGATGAATTACCTCCTGATATGGTTGAAGAAATGGATCTTTAATGGTCAATGACAATGATTGGATACTATCCAAGAAGTTCTTACAAAGGAAAGGGTTAATGCATGGATAAGAAAACCAAGATTGGTTTTGATAAAACAAAAGTGAGATGGTATAACTTCCAACTCTATGGGAACTTCTCTAAAGAATGCCAACAACCTAGAGTTGACAGAAACAACCAACAAACACAAACTTCAAGTAGCTATTACTCAAACAGACAAATCCCACCTCCTATCAGTATTCTTGCTGCACCAACCCCAGCTCAAATCACACAGTACAACCCAAATCAACATTCAAAATCATCAGCAATGATTATCAAACAAGATGGTGAATGTGATTGGAGTATGTACGAGGCTAAAATCCAATCTTCCGATCATGCCCTCATGGCAAACATAGAGGATAAAATTTCAGAAATCCTGAAAGAGGTAAGGGAAAACCTCTGTACACAAGCATGCATTGATGAAGTCAATAGATATAGAGAACACGCGTAAAAAGTTTCTAAGAAAGTGACTGAAACAAAAATTTTAAAATCAGAACAAAAACAATATGAAACTAAAATTCTGTCATTACAAAATGATTTGGACAAATTGTTATCTGAAAAATTAACACTTGCAGCTCAAGTAGAGCAACTCTCTAAATCATTGACTCAGTCAAAACATTACAGGCTGAAACTAAAGTGAAACTTTAGAAATTTCAGGTGAGCAACAAGAAGTTTAAAGAACTTCTTGCTCAGCAAAGGGTATTTAAAGACCCTTCAGGTTTGGGATATAATAAGGTTAACCCACCTTATAATGATAACTATATCCCTTTACCTGATTCCATGACCAACAAGCAGGGTGAGTCTCTTGACCCACATGACAGAACAGATGACTTAAAACAATCATTATTATCATCATCAAAATCATCATTAATATCAAAAACACCTTTGATAAAATTTGTTAAGAGCCAACACTTCCACAAATAAAATCAACAGATTTTTATCAAGGAGAAAATAAGCAATCTATTGATAACGGATTATTGCTCTTCTTGATAATATGATAATCAAACTCCCAAAGGAAAGAGAGACCGATAGATTGATATGTAGGAAGAGAGTGAAGTTGAGAATGAGAGAGGAGAATGAATGATGATGTGGATTGTGACAGGATGTGATGGGTATGTATAGATGATGAATACTTTAAAGGTGACAGTAAGAGTAGTTTGGTGAAAGGTGAGATTACGTAAGTGTTGATGTGAGAAGATATGTGTTACAGGAAGGCACACCATTGATATCCACTTGAGAAAAAAAAAAAAAAAAAAAGTTGACGAAGTAACAGCCGGCAATGCAAAGCACACACACAATCTTAAAGTTCATAAAAAATTGCGGATCAATTGCTTACAAGTTGTTTGATCTAGTTAATTATATAGATCAAATATTTTAGTAATAGTAATAATAATACTAGCAATAGTAATAATAACAATTACTAATAGCATTTGAGGAGATGCTTTAATGAGGTGAAATTGTGATGAAATGGTCAAATTAAGTAGGTTTAATCTTTAAGTCATGATTTTGTGAGTGATGTAGAAAGATAGTAAACTATTTTCACAAAGTTAAAATACATCTCTATAAGGGTTGTTATATTCAGTAGCAATGCACATGTATCGGTCACCTTAATTCCGGGGTGTTTCTCATCACCTTCCCAAAATGCTAACCCCACTTCTTCACTTTCACTTTTTGCTTTTTCACAAAAAATTTCTGCCACAAATACATGTGACCTAACTTTACACAAAACGTGTAACCTTAGTTTGGATTACAAAGTTTTTGAAGTTCATTAAAAGGTAGCGGGTTTTAACTGCGCTCTACGGCGGCAAACATTGAATAAAATCATTATGAAAACGTAGATAAAAATAACCACACCGTGAAAAGGAATTTAAAATCAAAGGAAGAAAAATATATTATACTTAAGAATACATAAGGGAACATAAAAGTTTCAAAAATATTGAAGGATAACAAAAGAACGGGTTGCATATGATATAAAAGCAAAAGTAAAGTAAAAAACTAATTATAGTTAAGCCACTTAGTTTTATCTATTTATGTTTAAATACAACAAATAAAAATTATAGACTTAATAAAAAAAACCTTTAAAATATAAACTCTTATATTAAAGGACTTGTAGTCTACTAGGATCAACTTGTTTAGTAAAATGTTCTCAATTTATGAGATTGAGGGTTTATAGATAACGTAAAATTAGAAACAGAAGTGTGTGATTCTACCCATCTAGTAAAATATAAACCCTTATAGAGATGTATTGTAACATTGTGAAAATAGTTTACTATTTAAAGTACTTGACGGCTCTTGATAATATAAATTATGCATGATTTTTTAGCTTTTATTACAGATAAGCACAACTGGATATCAACAGGCGTGTGATGGTTGACTGCTTATCATCAACTAGCTGGCCATCACTCAAAATATAATTAAAAAATAAAACTAAAATAAAAATACACCCAATATGTATCAAGCTGCAAATACCCTTTCAATATCTTTGACTCATTATATTTAGTGGTACACGAGATGATGAGAATGGAGGAGTTTTGTAGCTACCTTTTTTGAATAAAGTATAGCCCATGGAGTTACGATGTTATTGGCCCCTTTTCTTTAATAAAGTATATTTGTAATCATTTGTTATTAGACTTTTGTGTCTTGAATTTTATGAAATTAAATCGTGTTCAATCACTTGTTGTTATAAAACGTTGGTGATAAACAAATATGTGAGGAATTCTTTTGTAGGAATTGAACTATATATATGATAGTTATTATACTGTGTTTATAATATGTTTTAAACAACGAATACTATGTCACGGACGCTTG
The DNA here is from genome assembly GCA_025506505.1 of Flaveria sonorensis. NCBI lineage: Eukaryota > Viridiplantae > Streptophyta > Magnoliopsida > Asterales > Asteraceae > Flaveria > Flaveria sonorensis. The sequence continues at coordinate 17,727,115 of CM046423.1, read as the reverse complement.
TATGTGAATGGACTTGCGTATGTTCTTTTGAGGTGAGACCCTAGTGAAATTACCTCATTAATTTTAGTATAACTTTATAAGTGCATATTTATCATTACTGATCCATAAAAATAAGCCAAAATTATTATTGGAATGAGGTTAGAATCAAGATAGGCATAGAGTTACATGTTAGAAACCTGTACTGTTACAAAGCCCAAAACACATCGACGATCTGAAAAAGAAAGACACGAAAAACAGAAAGCAGTGATGGGTGAACCAGGCTTGTGTTTGTTAAACAGATTTGCGGTCTGTTCCCAGGTACGCCTGTTCGAAGCAGCAAACGCGTACTGCCGGACTTGAGCACTTGCGTGAAACGTAAACGGAGCTGTTGCAGCAGAGAGAGGAGATTGAGAGAGAAAGAAGTCTTCGGTGTCTATACTATCCTGCATTTGAACTGGTTTTTATATAGACATAAATCCATAACCGATTTATAACCATTATTGAATCATAATTATGATCATTAGTGCATAATAACAATGGTCATTAGTGCATACAAAACTAAAAATAATAATGACAATAATAATCATTCAAAACGAGCATAAGTTACAAGTTTCAAAATTCAAAAATGAGTTCCAAAACTGCCTCGCACGGCCCCTGGTTTTTGGAGCTGCATTCGTGTATGCGGGACGTGCGGGCACGCCCGAGTTCGATGAAAATCCAATTGAAACCCATTTTTTGTATCCCCCCTGCGCGCGGGTAGGACTTGTGGCAAATTATGTCATAAAGATACACTAGAGTGGTAAGGTAATTTCTTATTAACCAAACCTAACTTTGTTCCCACACCAATGTGGGACAAAGTGTTCACCACAATTTTAGACATTCATTCACACACCCAATAATTTCAACAATCTCCCACATGAATGGAGGTCGATCTCAGAAACAACATTATTCCGCTTAATTTCAGCAGTTGAGTTTTGAATACGATAGGTAGGTGTTACCCTTTGAACCTTCGCTCATGAAGCGCACTTAGCCCATTGGCTCTGAGTAGACAGTGATGTCTTTGAACTCGTTTGCCGTTTATGAAGACGACAATACACTTCACACAACACTCTCCCTGACAAAGTCAAGTCCTCATAATTATGTTCGTTATGGTCATGAACATGAGCCTGGTTCTGCGAGAGCCACTATGTATTGTGTCCCAAACAATACCATTCGAAGCGACCCCACTTCTCTCTCACATAGGTAATTCACTATGTATGGTTACCTTAGTCGAATCATTAAATGCCATGGGCTTAGCCTCATATTTGTCACTTCAGGAATGGACTAGGATGTTTACTAAGCTTTGTAATAAATTTCCTTTTTAAATACGTAGGGTTATCCCCCCATATCAATTCTTGAGATCTCTAGTCTATTGTGTTAGGTTTCCTTCATATGAATTTTAAATTTTTAAGGGCTTTAGTCCCATTCTCATTGACGACTTCTGAACTAACTCTCTACTTAGGCCTTTTGTTAGCGGATCCGTGATATTATCCTTTGACTTCACGTAGTCAACAGTGATAATTCCCGCAGAGATTAGTTGTCGTACCGTATTATGTCTACGTCTAATATGTCTATTCTTACCATTATACATTGTGCTATGAGCTCTGCCAATTGCCGATTGGCTATCACAATGTATATAAATGGCCGATGCTGGCTTAGGCCATCTTGGTATATCCTCAACAAATTGACGTAGCCATCCTGCCTCTTTACCCGCTTTATCTAAAGCGATGAATTCTAATTCCATCGTGGATCTAGCAATAGCCGTTTGTTTTGATAATTTCCACGATATAGATGCACCTCTAAGTGTGAATACATACCCACTTGTTTCTCTGGGATCATTCATGTCAGATATCCAATTTGCATCACAGTATCATTCGATAACTGCTGGATATCTGTTATAATGCAGCCCGTATTCATGAGTGTATCTTAAGTAACGAAGCAACCGAGTCATACAGTTCCATTGAATTGAACTTGGGTTGCTTGTGTATCTACTTAGCTTGCTTACAACATATGCTAAGTCTGGTCTACTATAACTCATATGATACATCAAACTGCCAATAATTCTTGAGTATTCCAACTAGTTAACAGCTTCACCACTATTATTAGCTAGATGTTGGCGTGTGTCAATAGGAGTTCTAGCTATATTAGAGTCATTTGCATTAAACTTCTCAAGAATTTTGTCCACGTAGTGGGATTGACTTAAAACAAATCCACTTTGGATTCATGTGATTTTAACTCCAAGAATCACATCTCCAAAACCCATGTCTTTCATGTCAAATCTTGCTTTTAGAATGTTCTTGGTAGACGTTATGATTTTGTCATCACTTCCTGCAATGGGCATATCATCTACATATAGACACATAGTAACATATCCATCTGATGTGTCCTTCACGTATACACATTTGTCACATTCATTGATTTTGAACCCAACATCAATCATGACATGATCAAACTTTTGGTGCCATTGTTTTGAAGCTTGTTTCAAACCATACAAAGATTTTACAAGTTTACACACTTTCTTTTCTTTCCCGGTGACTATAAAACCTTCAGTTTGTTCCATGTAAATCTCTTCCTCTAGATTTCGATTCAAGAAAGCTGTTTTCACATCCATTTGGTGAACTTCTAAATTTCAAATGGCGGCAATAGCAAGTACCAACCTGTTGGAGGTTATTCGTGTAACTGGCGAATATGTATCAAAGTAATGTAAACCTTCTCATTATTTATATCTTTTGATCACAAACCTTGCCTTGTACTTATCAATGGTGCCATCTGGTTTTATCTTTTTTCTTGAATATCCATCGATATCCTAGTGGTTTACATCCTTGAAGAAGATCCACTAGTTCCCAAGTATAATTTTGTAAGATAGAGTCTATCTCACCTTTGATGGCTTCCCTCCACTGAGGTCCTTCTGAGGAATTTACCGCTTGTTGATACGTTTGCGGTTCCCCTTCTACCATATAGGTAATAAAGTCAGGGTCGAAGGATTTTTCAGTCCTTTGTCGTTTACTCTTTCAGATTTCAACTTCCTCAGTCTCCAATTGTTCTTGAGGTTCATTAATTCCAACCTCATCCTCAGGAATAATTTCCTCAATCGATTTTGAAAAACTCGGTTCACCTTTACCCAAGCATGGGAAGACATGCTCAAACCATGATGCATCCTTATATTCTATTATGGTGCCATTGCATATTCCATGGTTCTTGGAATCATGTACAAGAAAGCAAAATGCAGCACCACGACAGGTGTATCCTATAAATACGCAATCTACTATTTTGGGTCCTATTAGTAGATGCTTCGGTGGTGTCACTACCACCTTGGCTAGGCACCGCCACACTCGTAAGTATTTATATGATGGTTTATATCCCGTCCACAATTCGTATGGCGTTACATCCTTTTTCTTATTAGGTATCATGTTCAAAACATAATTTGTGATAAGATTACTTCCCCCCATATGTTTTGGCTTATCCCAGAGCTTATCATCATGGCATTCATCATTTCTTTCAAAGTGCGGTTTTTACGTTCCGTTATGCCATTTGATTGAGGGGAGTAAGGAGGCGTGAGTTCATGTATGATTCCATATTTTGCACATACATCAATAAAAGATGAAACATATTCACCTCCTCGGTCGCTCCTTACGATTTTAATTTTCCAATTTAGTTGATTCTCAACTTTAGCTTTGAATAAGATAAACTTATCAATAGCGTCGTACTTACTTTTAAGTAAGTACTCATAATAATACATTATACTATCATCAATGAACGTGATGAAATACTTGTTCCTAGCACGAGTAGGAATTGCTTTTAGATCACACACATCAGTGTGGATCATCTCTAGGGGTTCGGTGATTCGTTTAACCTTTTTGAATGACGATCTTGTTTTTTTCGCTTCGATGCAAGTTTCACATTTATTATTTGAGTTGATATCAAATGTTGGTATGTAGTTAAGTTTAATCAAACGACAAATGGAATTAAAATTAACATGACCTAGTCTACCATGCCAAACATTAGAAGACTCAAGCAAGTAAGCAGAACTGGTAGCGTTATCATTCATTCCATTCATGACCATTACATTCACTTTAAACATGTTATTGAAGGAATAGACCTTACCAACATACAAACCATTTTTGGTCAACACGACCTTATCCAACTCAAACACCATTTTGAACCCAAACTTGTTCAATTGCCATCCTGACACAAGGTTCTTACAAATTTTTGGGACACACAACACATTAGTCAAAGTAAGTTTCTTTCTAGAAGTCATCTTAAAAACCACACTCCCCTCCCCTTTGATTTCAACCATGGCGGAATTTCCCATAAAAACCTTTTCTCCATTAGTCACCTCCTTAAATGTTCTAAAGAGATTTTTGTCAAAGCACACATGACGAGTACCCCCGTATTGACCCACCAATCCTTGTTATTTTGGACAACCAAGTTAACTTCGGTGACCAAAACTGAGAGTTCCGTAACCATAGCAACAAGGTTTTTAACTTCATGAACCATGTTCACTTGTAAAGTATTTTCTTTCTTTGGAAACTTGCACTCATTGACCCTATGGCCTTGCTTTCCACAGTTATAACAAGTGCTAGTGAACTTTTTCTTCTCGATTCCCCCTTAGGACCAAGGTTGGAGCCTTTCCCATGATTCTTTCTTCAACCCTCCCACTATTCTTGTTTCCTTTTAAAGATTGGCCATGTTCAACAACATTGGCCTTTGCTGTTGTAGGAACATCAATCCTTTTCAAAGCAACTTTGTTATCTTCTTCAATATGAAGACAAACAACAAGATCAATGGTCATTTCTTTCCGTTTATGCTTGAGATAGTTCTTGAAATCAAACTAGCTTGGTGGTAGCTTTTCAATCATAGCAACAACTTGGAATGTCTCACTTAGTGTCACTCCATCTGCATGGATATCATGAAGAATAACTTGTAATTCTTGGACTTGGCTCATGACAGTTTTAGAGTCTATCATTTTAAAGTTCAAGAACATAGCCACCACAAACTTCTTAGTACCTGCATCTTCTATTTTGTATTTGCGATCCAAAGACTCTCATAATTCTTTGGTAGTCTTGGCTTTGCAATACACATTGTAAAGTGTATCAACCATACCTTTCATAACGTAATTCCGGCACAAGAAATCCAAATGTTCCAAGCATGAACCGCACTCAATGATTGAGCATCCATTTCCCCTTCAACATGGGGAGTAGTTTCAGTCCAGAACCTTGCTAGGTTCAACGTGGTCAGATAAAAGAACATCTTTTGCTGCCACTGTTTGAAATTCACACCAGTGAATTTTTCCGGTTTCTCAGCATGCGATGTGACCGCATTATGCAGTGGTGCAAGCAAACCAGTTGTGACACCGGCACTAGAAGTCATGATCGCAGAAACAACAGTGCTCATTGGTTGGGTGGATTCCATTTTGAAACATAAACGATATAGAAACAGTTAGTAAAAAATGTATTTAAGTTTGTTAGAAACCTGTACTATTACAAAGCCCAAAGCACATCGACGTTCTGAAAAAGAAAAACACGAAAAGCAGAGAGCACTGATGGGTGAACCGGGCTTGTGTTTGACATAATTTCCTTAAACAGACTGGCGGTCTGTTCCTAGGGTACGCCATTTCGAAGTAGCAAACATGTATTGCCGGACTTGAGCACTTGCCTGAAACGTAAAATGAGCTGTTGCAGTAGAGAGAGGAGATCGAGAGAGAAAGAAGTTTTCGGTGTCTATTCTTTCCTGCATTTGAATTGGTTTTTATATAGACATAAATTCTTAAACGATTTATAACCATTACTGAATCATAATTATGATCATTAGTGCATAATAACAATGGTCATTAGTTCATACAAAACTGAAAATAATAATGATCATTCAAAACGAGCATCAGTTACAAGTTTCAGAATTTAAAAACGAGTTCAGAAACTGCCTCACGCGGGCCCGGGTTTTTGGAGTTGCATTCTTGTCCACGGGACGTGCGGGCATGTAGGAGTTTGATGAAAATCCAACCGAAAACCTGTTTTTTGCACCCCCCTGCGCTCGGGTAAGACTTGTGGTAAAATATGTCATAAAGATACCCTAGAGTGGTAAGGTAATTTCTTATTAACCAAACCTCACTTTGTTCTCACACCAATGTGGGACAAAGTGTTCACCATAATTTTAGACATTTATTCACACGCCTAATAATTTCAACGTTATATAAGTAAATGGTGATTTTTGGTAAAAGTGATGCTTTATGCAATACAGATATTTATACGTAAATAAATAATGGAATGACAAGTGTAATCGAGTAATGTTGATTTGGATTTATCATTTGTGCATATTTAAATGTGTTTGTAGTGTAATAGATGTAATTGGAATTTGTTAAGTGTGTATTTGCAAGTTTTGTACCTAGAGTCGGTATGGGTTGACCACCTAGTCAAGGGGGCTAGATGTCATATACTACAAGAAAAAGACCCTATGACGACTAGATTTATGACGACGACATGATATTGTTGCTATATGTCACCCTAAAGTGACGACATGTTGTCGTCAAAGGGTCACTTTGGTTTTTGACTATTCTAGCTATTTGGTGATGACATATGGTCGCCTTAAGGTTCCCTATAACGACAAAAAAAAATCCTTGCCATAGGTGTGGAAAAGTCGTCGCCATAGGTCTATTTTTTACATTTTGATTTAGTTAAAGTAGTGCTAATAGTAGTAACCTTAGTAAATTTGTTGAATTGAATAATGTTATTAATTGTTCTCAAACTATTCATGGCATTGAATTTTATTTGTAACTTAATAGGCACAAGAACTAATGTTATTAATTGTTTGGTTGTTAGGAGATGATTTAATCAGATAAACTGTTATGAAATGGTCAAATTAAGTACATTTGGTCCTTAATTCATGATTTTGTGACTCATGCATGCAGAAAGAAAGTAAAACTGAAAAAAGCGAATCCCTGTTATATTATATAGAAATGCATGTTAAAGTTAATTATGAACCCAATTTTTGCAGTTTTGTGGTACATAATCTTTACTATTTTTGCTTTGGTTGTTTGACGTTTAAGAAGCAAATGCTTCATACATGTGCATGAACGTTATTTTGCATAGTTTATTATTTGTTTACTTTATGCACTAGTTTTGTTTGAGTGTGGGTCGTTATGCCACTGTGTTAGTGGGTAGTCGGGTGGGTATTGTGTTTATGTTTTCTTTCCCATGTAACTATGTGAGCAACTTTGGAGCATTACTTTTTGATATCCATAAAATACAAACCAGCAGATTTGGTGAGTAAGCTACAGTGTAACGTATTGTGCAATTTAAGTTGGCCCATGATAAATGGACAACCTGTCAGGTGATACATGGCCCATGATAAGCTACAGATTGTAAGGGTCTGCAAAAAGGTTTAATATCAGATTATGTCCCAAACGATCCGTGAGGTAGATCACGGCCCGTAAAGGTCGGCCTGTGAAGACCCTCATGGCCCGTGACTTTGATTATTCACGGCCTGTAAAATGCCTTTACAGGATGTGAATATTTTCAGAAAATAATGATGTAACATAATTAGTTCTCGATTTTCGTGTTTTTCTATTTTTTATAATTAGTTGTTTTAATGCGTCAATTTGAAACGAGATAATTAAAATGTAATCACGTGGAAAGGATAGAATGCGTCAAAATGAGTCTTCTTCTAACTTACGTATAATTGTTGAAAGTATTATGGAACCAATTGATAACCATAATTGGCATAATGACAAAAACTGGTCTCGAAATATTATGCAATTTTTGCGTAACGGAAATGCTCAATTATGTAGGGTGTATTACATGGGTGTTGTGGATCTCCACTTAGAAATTTGGCATTGCCTACTAGGTAACATAGCTTTATATTCAGGTGTTAGATTTTAAACGATTTATTATCATATTGATTATCTCATATTGTAAAAATGTATATTTTATTGTTATTTTACAACATATTCGGCCGTGGACAAATAAACTGATAACCTGACGATTCGAATAAATACGTAAAACATAAGAGTTGTCGGGTACTGATCGTTGGACGATTCTTCCATTTGAGTGGTTTAACTTAATATACATAGGATCCATTGATGGTAATGAATAAGCAGATGAAAATACTTATCTATTTCCTGTGTTATGGGAAGTTGATACGGTAATATTATTTTTGTGTTATCCAAATTTAACCACAAATTGAATATTATTATGATTTATTTTTTTATAGGTTTACGTTCCAATCACTTGTAACGATGAAAATGATATGTTTTTAAGATTTACATGAAGTCACTACAAGTGCATTTATTCTTTACATATGAATGTTGTCTAAATGCCTGTGATGATTCCTAGTGTATTGCATGTATACGTTATTGGCAGCACTCTGTACAAGAAAAAAATTGAAAAATTGATAATGTCCGGTGAAACTTTGTGGATTGATGACGGTGGTCATATTGGTCGAGGTTCATGAGTTGTAATTTGTATGTTATTGCGTAGGTTATAAATGTGTTAAAAGCGAATGTTTCCCAGTCTTTTTTTTGCAATTCCAAATGATATCTGGTTCCAAAAAACTTGAAGACTCACCGACTCATAAAATGGTACCCAAATGTTCCAGACAAGATCTTACTAAAGTGACATCTTCGTCCGTCCAAGGGTTTTGCTATTATGGAATTGAAGGTGAACTTGATGTTGAACTTGTTGGAGTCATATTGTCTGAGTCCATTTTTTGCATGTAAAAATCTTTTGTAAGATGTTAGTATTTATAGTGCAAAAATTAGAATTCTTTTTTACATTTTTTTAATTCTTGACGCCCCGTGAAGCTCCAACGGCTAGAATTTTAATTTGAAATGCTTACGGTCGTGAAGCTTCATCGGTTAGAATATTAAATGTGGAAACGTTACCGACAGTTAGTCTCTTCAAGGGCTGTAATTGTTGCTAATTATGGGTAGTTAGTCTCTTCACGGGCAGTGAAGCTTTTTCTTACATATGCTTCACATCCTGAAAGTTCATTTACTCCCATTTTCAGTTATACGATTTGTAGGACCGGTGAAAGGGGTCAATGCAACAGTTTCACAAAGTTGTAAAGACTTAGAACACTTAACAGATCAAATAGGGAACCAGCTAAAATGAAACAATGAACACATGTAAAGAACACAATAAGAACACAAGTAGATAGTTTTCAAAAATGATATATATTGCTCTCAAGTGTTTTACAAATGTTACAAAGCTTAGTCCTTAAAGGACTGGTACCTGAGATACTTTATGCTACATTCTACAGCCGGCCATATTTTGAAGGCCATCTGGAACACTAATCTAGACAACATGATCAATGTAACGTCAAAAGGCAGATTGCCTTTTGACATGTGATTATGACATGCCATAGCTCACATCCTTATCTATTACAAAAAGGATAAAAGTACAAAGTAGAAAGTTACAGAATCTAAGACCATAATCTATAGTTGTCAAAAGTATGGATTTATCACAAACTTATATAAGTTGGTGAGTCTTCAGAGATGGCAGCGAAAAGTGGTTCAACATTTCTCAAAAAGCATGTCAGAGAAAGTATGTCTTCTCTATCTTTGGAAGAAATCAGTCTCTTGGCTTCGGAAGACTTTGTCTTGAAGCATCGAAAGACTTCATCTTGGCTTCAGAAGATTTGATACTTAGTAAATTTCATTGCGTTGTATCAATTCTTCCGAAGTAACTTTCCTTGTACTTTAGATGTGCATGCTGAGAGCAATTTGGTTGGATCAGCCTCTTAGTATAACTCTTAAAAACTCCCACTAGGCCGATGCTACCAAAACTGGAGGATAACTTTAAGTCTTGATCTTCATCTGTTGACAGTCCTTATCAGAATCAAGGCCATTCCCTTCATCATTAGTTGGTGAGAATTCCTTAGACTCTCAAATTATCTTCTCATATCATAGAGATCATACAGAGAAAGGTCAATCATGTTTTGCCAGAAGTACATATCTTGACCCCTTGATCTCTATGACATACTATCTGTCTGGGTTAGTAGTAAATGCCCAAGACAAGATGGCTCTAAGCAGCAAGAGGCTCTACTTGGATTGGAGTTGGATGAGCAGCCTTTTCTTGATCACCCTCAGGATGTTCTTGCCCATCCTTAGGTGCGAAGGTGGATGCCTTGGATTTCTTCTTCTTCTTGTCCGTTCTGATGGCCATCCTCTTCCTCTTTCTATATTTTAATTGAGGAAGTTGGTCTTGAGCACCAGATGTTTCTTCTTTGTACTTCTTAGTTGGGTCCTTTTCCTTCACATGTTTAGAGGGAGAAGGATCAGGACCCTGCTATGGGTCAGAAGATAAAGCTGGCTGACATGTAACATTAGGTCTAGGTTGTGTTGTCTCTTAGGGTTCAACCTTGATCTTAACTTCAGGTGCAACTGACTTGGTGGAGAATGCAAGTCTACCGGCTCACCCTTCTTTATCTTCTTCTTGATCACTATAATGTGCTCATCCATAGTGGATAGAGATATTAGACCAAGTCTCCTTCTGGAGAACCCATACAGCTTCAAGAAGCTCACCATCTTTAGTCTATCAGCATACTTCTTCTGATTTGCTCGGATGGTGGCTTCTGATGTAGCAGTCTCTTCCCTCATCTTCCTCTTAGTAGCTTTTTGTTCTTTCAACTTCTTGTTCAAGCTGCTTAAGCTATTCAAAGTCTATGTACTCATATGACAATGGAACTAGATCTGCTACCTGATAGAGGCCTGTAGCACTTAGGTAGGTTTTCATGTTTTGTCTGTCTTGTTCCCTACCTACCTGAGTTTCTTGTTCAATTGCCACAACCACTGCCTCAGGGCTTTCTTGAAATGGAGAGAGGGTAGGAGCTTTGTAAAGTTTTTTTTTATTTTTCTTTCTTCATTAATCTTGAGGAGCGACTCTACAGCCTCAGCTTCCTTCCTTACTTTTGACACTTCAGTGTCAGTCAGTTCATTTAGTTCCTCCAAGGGAAGAGAGATTATTTCATCAATGTTATAATTCCTTAACCCAGATAGTTCAATCTTGCTGCCCTTAACTCATCTTTCTGAGTGTTTGGCCTGGGGGCAGCCCTGAGGTCATGATCCTCTTCCCTTTATAAGTCATAGGCATGTGTGACTTATGGTGAAGAGAGCTTTGGCCTTCACACTTGGTGTAGCACTTGAGCTCTAGCCAGGGAGAATCTGTGAGACACCTTTATTAGCTGGTACCTCACTGAGGGTACTGGGTGCTGAAGCAGTTCCTGTCTCAAGGTTCACAGGTTCAACTACTAGGCCTTCAACTGAGGTTTCCCCTTCAAAGCTAATCTTAGGGTCTGCCTTAGTATCCAATTGACCAACAGTTTTTCCTACTAGACTCTATCTATATAAGTATGACTTTTTTCTGAACTCTTTAAGCACCTTTTGCTGAATCCTCTCATCTAACCTGTTAGCTTACCTGTTTTGACTTGGGTTGGTAAGTTGCGGATCAACCAGAGGAAAGCTCTCATAGTATCGCAGGGTTTGAAAAATGGAAACTTCTTATTGCCCTTAAGATCTAGAGAGTACCCAGGATCTTATTATTGGATTTTCAGTAGGATAGGATAGGGTAGACATAGCTGTTGGAATTCCCTTCTCAAATAGGATTTCAATCAGGACATCCACATCAATATAGGCCTAAGGTGGTTGTTGAGTATGGACAACTAAAAGTAAGGATGGTGAGGCCTCTATTTCCATACTTTGGGTAGAACTCCTAGGTTTTGTGATTGTAGGTAGGAATTTCTCCCCTTTTTGGTAGCATCACCCTCTTGCATAGGGGAGCTAAGGGTTAGGTTCACCACATCCACAGGTTTTTATGGACCTGGTTGAGTTTGCCTGGCAGGTCTCCAAGCTAGCTTGCCCTTGAGATCGATGATCTCAAGTTGCTGATCAATGACCATCCTTTGTAAGGTAGCCACCTGAGATTTCAGGTGACTTACCTTTGAAACTAAATAGGTGCGTGTTTTGGTAAGTTGTTGCACCTTTAGTTGCAGACTCCCCTCATTTTCATCAGAAGAATCATGGGGGGATGAGAGAACATAACCAAAGTCATCTCCCTCATCACCAGCTTGTGGTTCTTGGCTATTGGATTTCCCTTGCTCCATGATAGCTTCAAGAGAAGTGTTAAAGGGCTGGTTGAGGTCTCAATGATGTAATCACTTGCAAAAGTGAGAGCCTCTTCCATATGGATTTCCTAAACATCTTCAGGGGAGTCTACCTTAGTTTAGGGTGGATGATGTGTGCTAGATATGGGTGTTTCGGGAGCACTCATCTCTCCTTGAGTAGTTAAGAAGAGAGACTCATGGTACTCACTAAAACCCATATCTTCATCATCATAGAATTGAAGGTCAGGGATTGCTTGGTTTAAGTCTATTGGCTAGGGATGGTAGCTACCCCCTGAAGGTTGATCACCTGAGTTTTGAGACTTAGAGTGAAGGCTTAAGGTTTGGGTAATGAGCTCATCAAACTTAGCATGAGGAACCTCAACACTGATCAATGAAGTAATGGGAGTGGTTTACTCTTCATGGGAAGTGGGAGCTCTTGGTTCCACTTCCACCTTTAGGGGTTCGTCTGGATTTTCTTGAGTAGGTGAGGATTATTTATAGATGTGTGGGTGGTGCAGATGTAGAAGGTGTGGGTTCAACATTGACCGGTCCTGTCAAGTTGTCACCTTGAGCAATGAGCTCTAACATTTTTGGAACCAGGGCTGTTTCTACCCCTGAGAAGCTAACAGTGGTCTTTCTTATGATTTTGAAGATGTCGGGCTCATCTGTCCCAATTTAAGAGTATTACCTGTTCCCTTTAATTGTGATCCTAGTTCAAAGTTAAGAATGTGTTGGACATATCTAGGGAACATGTAGTACTCTAAGGAGTCCCAATTTGAAAGCAAGTTTGTATATACAAACTGAGAGTACACTTGACATTGAACCATTCTATGGACTATATAGGATAAGTCCTCAAGAATCTGGTCTCATCCTCCATGTTTATTTGATAAAGAGTGAATAACAACATGGAGGAGGTACTTCCACCGGTTAGAGACCTTACCCTTCCTAAAGGTTCTGACAGTGTAGTCCCTTCATAGCCCATCTGCCTGAATGATTCATTCATACTAGATTTAGGAAAAGAAAGCTCACGTTCTTCATCATCCAGCCTGAGATGAGAGTTGATTGTGGTTGGAGTGACGAACATTGTCATCCCCTGTGCTGATACAGATAGTGCCTTCTCACCGTCCAAGATCACCTCTTGGCAGGTCCTCCAAAACTCCAGTAATTGTTCTTAATATAGTGCTTGATTGTTATAGTGAAGTAGTTTAATAGAGCAAGGAAACGGTACACATCTGAGAAACCAGGATCTTTCTCAGATGATAACAGAGCAACCTGATTATGTTGCATGTGAAGATGCATGAAAAAATCGGGTTGGTTTCGGGGTTCAGGGTTGGTCATATAAGAAAGCTTTGGGAAGAAGAAAGCTAAGAACAAAGAGGGTTTGTGGGTGAATTTAGGGTTAGAACTTTTGTAGATAATTGGAAGAAGAAAGAGAAGGAACGTTGTAAGGATATTTAAACTTTGAAATCCCAATGTCAGTCCCACCTCTGAACAAGTGCCCAAACAGGTAGTTATCTTGGAAGTAGAAAATCTTCCTAAGGTAATTTGTCTTCGGAAGTTTTTAAGAAAACTTTCGAAGCCAATTTGACTTTGGAAGATATTCCTTAGCTTTACAAGAATTGTTTCGGAAGAAAAATACTTAGAGTAATTTGCTTCTGAAATATACTTGGTTTCGAAGGATATTAAATGTCAGAAGTTTTATTTAAAGAACAAATAAAGCTTTCGAGACTTAAAAGTACATAAAAACATATTTAAGCTTCGAAAGATATATCAGAATTTATTCCATAGGTAAATTTCTTACTAAGTAGTTACTAAGTCAAATTGATGTTTTTCGAAATAAAATATATCTGTAATTCTCTGAAATTCTAAGAAATATCATTTAGAAAACTTTTCTCCCAAGGTAAATAGGGTTTATATAAGTGATGATATAGAGAACTTAAGACACACATATTTAAAAAATAATCTTGAAATTATTTTATGAAAATATACTCAAGGTTAATCATCCCAATAGTTAATATAAAGTACTTAAATCTCAGTTTATCAAAATCTTTTGTAAACAAATCAACATATTGTTCATTTGTGATAACTTTGACAAGTTTTATCAATTTGTTTTCAAAATTATCTTATATTAAATGATACCTGATGTTGATATGCTTAGTCTTTACTTTTGTTGCACATGATTCTCTGTAATAGAGATAACACTGTTGTTGTCTATATGGATGGGAGTCTCCTTGAAGTTGAATCCATAGTCTAACATCTGATTTTGAATCCAAAGCACTTGAGCACAACAGCTTGCAACAGCAATGTATTCACCTTCAGCAGTTGATGCGGACGCACAGGTGTTTCTTGCATTGCCATGAGACTATCCTTCCACCAACAAATTAACACCCCCCTGATGTGGACATTGCAGTCATGTTGCATCCACCATAGTCACTATCTATATAAGCATACAGATTGAAGTCAGAATTCTTTAGATACCAAAGTCCCAGCTTGGTAGCACCTTTAAGATATCTAAGAATCCTCTTGACAGCAACTAGGTGTGACATCTTAGGGTTGGCTTGATATCTTGCACATATGCATATGGCAAACATGATATCAGACCTATTTTCTATGAGGTGCATAAGAGAACCAATCATAGCCTTATAGAGAGGCTCATCAACACACTCCCCCTCATGATCAGGTCCTAAATAATGGTTTCTTTTTATGAGTGTCTTATTAACCTTACACTCAGTCAGATGAAATCTAGTGAGTACGTCTTGTACATACTTTGACTGGTTTATGAAGATGCCATTGTTAACTTGCTTCACTTGAATTCCTAATAAGAAATTATGTTCCCCCATGGCACTCATTTCAAATCTATTTTTCATCAGCTTCTCAAAGTCTTTGCAGAGCTTTGGATTAGTCGACCCAAAGATGATGTCATCTACATAAACTTGAACCAGCATCAAGTCATTCCCTGTTCTTTTGATGAAGAGTGTGCTGTCAATAGTATCTCTCTTGTAGCCATGTTGGATAAGATACTGTAACAGTTTCTCATACCACTTCCTTAGAGCTTGATACAACCCATAAAGAACTTTACCAAGCTTGCAGACATAATCAGGATGATCTGGGTCTGCAAAGCCAGGTGGTTGCTTGACATACACTTTCTCATCTATCACTTCATATAAAAATGCACACTTGACATCAAGTTGGTAGAACTTGAAATCCTTGGATGCAACAAAACCAAGGAATATCCTAAAAGATTCAAGTGTTGCTACAGGAGCAAACACATCTGTATAGTCAATCTCTTATTCTTGAGTGTACCCTTGAACAACTAGTCTTGTCTTGTTCTTGATGACAAGTCCTTTATCATCATTCTTATTCATAAATACCCACTTTGTACCTATTGGTGTCTTTCCATCAGGAAGAGGGCATAGGTTACAAACCTTTTGTCTTTTGAATTTAAACAGCTCCTCCTACATTGCTTCGACCTAACTTCCATCTTTCAAAACTTCATCAACTTTCCTTGGCTCAATCTGAGATAGGAAACAAGAGTATAAACAAATATTTTTATCATGAGTTTGTCCTCTTGTTCTCACCCATGTCTCAACATCTCCAATGATGTTTGTGTGTGGGATTGGACTTGTGGATTCTCAGTTTAGGAATCATAGCAAGTTGGTTTGATAGATCTAAATTAGTGAAATTGAGATCTCATGGTTGAGTATCACCCACCACATCAGCAAACTTATCAAGAGAAACTTGATCCAATAAGTGTGTGACATCATTGATGTTGTCATCAGTAGAAAGGTTGTCAGCATCATGAAATTCTTGATCACTTTCACCATCTATATCTCCTCTGACATTGGAAATCCCTTCATTTCAGTTTTATGCCTCAGTGCTAGAATTTATAAGCACCTCAGATGTATCAGCTGAAGGGTTTGTCATGGTAGTGCTAACAGGATTTCCAACCGTAGGGTTTGTTACCACTAGAGCTAAAGGAATTCTATCACTTGGTTTTCTCAACTCAAATCTTGGGTCAGGATCTCCTATTGATAAGCTACCTGTAGATCCTAAAACATCTTCATAAGATTTGTTAAAATAGTTGGTAACTAAATCAAGATCAAATAGCCAATCTGGGCCAGAACCTTTCATACTAAGAGTGTGCTCATTTAAGGTCACATTGGCTGACTTTTCAACTACTTTAGTTCTGAGATTGTATACTCTATAAGCATTAGCTTGGGAAGAGTATCTAATAAAGTGTCAATCTTTAGATTTCTCAGCAAACTTGGCTATCTGGTCTTTGGTATTCAAGATGGTGCATGGATATCCAAATGACTTGAGGAAGCCAATAAAAGTTCTCCTTATATGCCATAGTTCATAAGGAGTCTTACCATGAGTCTTGACTACTAAAACTCTGTTCTGCACATAGCAGACAGTGTTATTGCCTCTACCATGAAGGTGATAGGTAGTTTAGAGTCAAAGAGCATGGTCCTTGTAGTCTCAATAAATGTCATGTTTCTTCTCTCAACAACACCATTTTGCTAAGAAGTCCTAGGAGCACTATATTGTCTTGTAATACCTTTTTCATCACAAAATGTATCAAGGATTTGGTTCCAGAATTTAATTCCTTGATTACATCTTATGATCTTGACCTTATGATCACATTGATTCTCAATTTTCAGAATGAAATTATTCAAGATTTTAGGTGTCTCATCCTTAGTTCTAAGAAAGAAGACCCAAGTATATATTATGAAGTCATCTGTGATCACCAGGTAATATGAAGTTCTTCTTAAACTCATTACACCTATAGGACCAAAGAGATCCATATATGATAAGTGTAGGGGAGTAGTTATGGAATTTTTTTTCCTTTGGCTTGTGAGACACTTTGAGTTGCTTTCCTTTCGGACATGCAACACAATGGTCATCACTTGTAAACTCTTTCTTTGGTATTCCAGTTACCAAATCATTCTGAATTAGTTTATTCATGTTCTTAAAGTTTACATGGCACATTCTTTTATGCCAAAGGAATGACTTATCACTATTGGCTTTAGACAGAAAGCAAGAAACTTCTTCAGATGGGGAGGTTTCCTTCAAATCCACTTGTATATGTTCCCTTTCCTGTGAGCTCCGAGCAGGATATGCTCTTGAGGAACGACTACTCCGGGCTTGAGAACAATGCACTTATGCTTAGTGAAGAGCAAGTTATATCTCTGGTCACAAAATTAGGATACACTCAAGAGATTGTATCCAAGCTCCTTAATATAGTTTATCTTCTCAATGCTGAGCTTACCGTTTATGACCCTGCCCCTTCCTGTAATGTAACCACCTAATTCTCCTCCAAAAGCAACTGGTCCTCCATCAATTTTCTAAATGTTCTGATGCAAAGAGCCATTGCCTATCATATGCCTAGAACATCCACTATCAATGATCCATACATTTCCCTTGGTCTTCAGCTATTCCTGTACAAAAAGAGATGGTTAGTTATATTTGGAAACCCAAGCCTTGTTGGTCTTGGGCTTATCAAGATGAATTGAAGATAGTTCAACAGTTATTGATCCTATATTCAAGCTTTGAGGATCTTTAGCTGTTGTTGTAGATTTGAGTCCTGTAATTTGTGTGCTCATGTTTAAGAGTTGAAATTGTTTTCTTTAAATCTTGTATTTTAAGTTTATAGTCATTTTTAGCTCTTTTGAAATTAGCTTTTAAAATGTTTAAAGACTCAAGGTCAAATCTCACTTCCAGGTTATAGGATGTATACATGTTTACTTTAGCAATGCATTCAGGTGTACAGAGTTATTCTAATACCTTGGATTCTTCATGGTCAGCAATCAGTTCTTGGTTGGGAGAAACATCTTCTACCTGAAAGCTCCAGTCAAAGCCTCATTCTTCAACAACACCAGTAGCTTGTTGTTTTGGTTGGCTTGTTTTCTTAGATCTAGGAGCTGCATAAGTGTAGATTGGTCTGGAGTGTGCTTGGCCATCATTAGTCCTTGGTACCTTGCACTGCCAAGCAAAGTGTCCCATCTGGTTACAGTTGTAACACTTCATTTTGCTTTTATCCGGTCCAAATTTTACACTTGATACATTGCTAGGAAACTTTCTTCAGGTTCTCTTATAGAACTTCTTGGCTTTATAAGCGAGAAAAGCCATTTGCTGGACTATATCAATATACTCCAGCTCATCTGGATGGATATAATCCAAGTCTTCATGAGTGAAAAGAAAGTTTCCATAACTTTCATTAGCAGACATAAAGGCTTGAGATGAGCTTGCTTGGAATGGGCTTCCTTGGATGTAGCTCTCCTTTGGTGTCTCAGGGAAGGTAATGAAAGGGCACTTTGTGAGTTGTCAGGATAGCAGATAAGATGATGCTATGGTTCTCTACCATCTCTTTCAATCATATGAAGGGTTGAACTTTATTGATTGCTGGAAGAGCTGCTTGATGGATTCTGCATGTTGATTTCCATCTAGTAGCCACTAAGGATATCATACAGTTCTATGAGAGTAAAAATGGAGAGGTTTTCAGTTCTCTTAATGGCCACACAGTAGTGAGTCCATTGTTTAGGAAGAAAGAACATGAACTTCCTCATAATGTCCCTATTCTCAAACTTAACTCCAACATCCATGAGATTATCTAAAATCTTAACATACCTAAAGTATTGTTGAGACATAGTTTCACCTGATTTATAGGTGAAGTTCTTAAACTGCTACTTTATGAGCTTCTTGTTTTCTTTAGCATCATCAGACCCCTCATACATAAGCTTTTGTGCATCCTAGAGTTGTTTAGCAGTTTTACACTTCTTGAAGCCTCTATCTACAGAGTCAGGAAGAGCAGTTTAGAAAGCAGTCATGGCTTTCTGAGCTATGTCAATCTTCTTCCAATCTTCCTCAGAATAGTTAGCCACTTTCTTTAAAATCATCCCACCTCCAGTAGTGGCTGAAGTGGTGCTTAAGATGTGAGGTCCTGAGACAATAGATATTCATATCCTACTATCTTGAGACTTGATGAACCCTTCCATTTATTGGCATCAAGTATTAATGTCATCAAGAGTGATCAGTGGAGTATTTGTCATGAAATGGTGAGATCTTACAATCAAGTGCCTAAAATGCTCTGATACCAATTGCATGACCGGTGAAGGGGGTTAATGCAACAGTTTCATAAGGTTGGAGAGACTTAGAACACTTAACAGATCAAATAGGAAACTAGTTAAAATGAAACAGTGAACACAAGTAAAGAACACAAGTAGATGGTTTTCAAGAATGATGTATATTGCTCTCAAGTGTTTTACAAATGTTACAATGCTTAGTTTTAAGGGCGGGTACCTGAGATACTTTATACTACATCCTACAGCCAGCCATACTTTGAAGGCAAGCTGGAACACTAATCTAGATAACAAGATTAATGTAAAGTCAAAAGGAAGATTACATTTTGACTAGTGATTATGACATGCCATAGCTCACATCCTTATCTATTACAAAAAGGATAAAAGTACAACGTAGAAAATCACAGACTATAAGAGACCAAAATCTACAGTTGACAAAAGTATGGACTTAACACCAACTTGGAATAAGTCCATATAAGTTGGCGAGTCTTCAAAGATGGCAGCAAAAAGTGGTTTAGCTTTTTTAAAAAGCATGTTAGAGAAAGCATGTCTTCTTCATATTCGGAAGAAATCAGTCTCTTGGCTTTGGAAGACTTTATCTTGAAGCTTCGAAAGATCAACTTCATCTTTCGCTTTTGAACAAATGGTCTTTTGGCTTCGGAAGATTTTATACTTAGTAAATTTTATTGAGTTGTATCATATCTTCTGAACTAACTTTTCTTGTACTTCAGATGTACATACTGAAAGCTCTTTGGTTGCATTAGCCTCATAGTATAACTCTTACAAGATTCTCTCTTATACGACTCTCATCATTTGCTCTCGTTTTCCATTCTTTGACTTCTATCACCTGTACGTACCTAATATCGTAATTATTTTTATCTAATTATGTTTTAATATTATATAAATTTAAATTTAAAATAAAAAAATTGATGAGCTTTTAAGGGTTACGGATCATGAGAGGGCTTCGTGGCCTGTAAGTTTTATTAATTTAAGAAGGTCATGGGTCGTGAACTCTCTTCACAAGCCATAACCTTTTTTTTAGTTTAGAAGGTCATGAACCATGAATCCCCTCACGTCCCATAACCTTTAAAATGTTCATCAACTCATGTGCCGTTAGTGCTCTTCACGGCCCGTAACCCTACATGAATTTTGAATTTCGTTTAAACTTTTTAATTTTTTTTACAGATTATGCCGCCGCGTAAGCGTACATGTCCTAAGACCGAGCCTGAAGGTCAGGGTGATTTTTTGACCCCCCACCCGCACCTTCAGTTTCCACAAGAGACTACTCTACGTAGACGGCTTTGAAGGTTGTTTGGGCGGGCCCTAGATGGGACCCGTACGATTGATTGGTATGTGTTGGAGTCGGTTGGTGAGTTAAAGCGTGTTGAGGCGCTAGTAAGGGTAGAGGGTGAGACCCCGTGGAGGGGCATCTTTAACTTGGGTTATAGGAGGGCCCACCAGGAGCTGACGTTTGAGTTCCTACCTACATTTCTATTCATTCCCGCCTTCTCTAAAGATGATGCCGGGTGGATATAGTAGTTAGATTCACTTAGGGTAGTCGTAGATTTGAGTTTATGATGAGAGAGTGGGCGGTCATCCTCGGATTTCACATAGAGTAGGAGACGGCAGACGACCGTATCCTCACTTACGAGGTTCAGTCCGAGGCAACTCCTCTAGTGGGGTGGTGGCCAATTATATCGAATCAGCGTTGCGAGTTCTATTAGAAATCCTTTGCACTAATATCTGCATCGGTGCATTGCCGGTTCCATTGTCGTCCACGACCAAAGCACCGAGCAGGTGTCGCTCAGAGATGTCTCCTTCTTACATGCTCTGATTACCCCTAAGAGGGTTAATCTTGCTCATTATATGGCAGTTTTATTTTCTTATGATTATTCAGGGTAAGTAAATGTTATTTACCTTATTTATTTATTTATTATTTAATTATTAATTGTTATAACATTATTTTATTTATTTATTTATTATTTGATTATTTAAAGATAGATAACCCTATTGTTTGTGGGGCGTATATCACTATCGTTTCCTCCCCTTTAAGGATATACACTGATGTCCTTCTTGCGCGTTAGACAAGTGATGCACCGCTAAGGATATTAGGCCGCAAAACTGTCATGGCCATGGGTATTGTCGTCAATTTTGACGACAACTACGATGGTCCATTTGTGACAGTCTTACGATGTGGCAGCCTCATATAGACATTGATGGTGATGTGGAGGCGGCACAGCCGTAGCCAAGATCCCAGGCCCTCCACAGCGGTCGCCACTACCGCTGAGGACTATTATCAAGCAGATTCCACCTACTGGCGAGTTAATGTCCGAGTCAATCCATTTACTTCGGGAGATGCATGCTATGCATCTGTGACAAATGGATCTGTGAACCACATGGGCTGCATCAGATGGATAGTTGCTCATCCTCTACCAGAGATTATCCCTTTCATAAGGCACCTGGTACATGGTGACGAGGCAGCGGAGGATGCACCGGATTAGCCACCTCTTGAGTAGTTATTTTTATGGATTTTTTTATCTTTTGATATAAAATTTTCAATATATTTTGAAGTAGTTGGTTTTGATGAGTTGCATGTGATAATTGAAAATTGCATTCAAAAAAAGAACATAAATTACATATTACAAAGACCATTAGAAATACGTTGCCAAAAATGATTACAAATTACATTCAAAATACAATATAAATTACATCTTATAGCAAAAACTTGCTCAACCTCATCGTCTTTCCTCAATTCACGATATTTTTTAAATTGTGCCTCATATATAACCTCCCAATCGTTAGCATTTGGTGTTTGTAGTTTTTTAATATCCACTTGGAAGAGGCATCAGATAGTCACTTACAAATCAAAGCCTTAAAACATGGTTTCATTAATAAAACCATTTGCAATCAATTGGTGATTAGTGATATCATGAGTAGATAACCAGAATGGAAAAAAAGTTGCATAGTTACCAATGGATATAAATATTAAAACCACACGAAACCTGTTAGAAATCAAGATTGAGATTGGCGGCACTGTAATCCGATGTTTATATGGGGCTGTACCTAGCCTATTCTAGTCTAAAATTTGTTATTTGCTGAATATCGTGAAACATAGCACCATACCTATGTGCATTTTAATCAAGCTCCACTATAAGTTCGATACAAATAAAATGTCATTGATTTTCATCATGTTCTAATCCAACTGATATAGACTGAAAACCACCTTTACCATCAGTATATACATCATCCGCATCCAAAATGTACAGGTAGAACACAGATGGAATCCAATTAGTAAATCGGTAATAGTTGTTTTTTTCTTCATCCCCTGGAGTATATAAAAAGTTTGAAGCTTGTTGAGTTGATATATCTTTGCCTGTTGCTTTGAAAGATATTGATTGACTGCTTTGAAATGACCTTGAGGTGTTCATCAAGTTCATGATCATGAGTATCATCTATAACAACTATTATGCACACAACTTTCTTTAATTGGTACTTTCCCGGTAAATCAAATTGACAATTTGTTTTTTGTTACCAGTTTTTCTAAGAGTGGGTGCTACTTTGTATAGTCCACCACGATCACATCTTAACCTTAATTTAATTACCAACCTACTTATGTTTTTTTCGATTGTTTCGTGACAACAACATAACAATTTTCTCGACCTATATTGGTTGCCAAATGAACCAATTCTTCACGAGATGAAAAAACCTAACAATTTTAAATATTATAATTAGTTATTATCAAATGACAGAAGTTTGTAACACTTAAGTAATAACCTGATTCATGTCATATAAATCTCTTCTTTCAGAACCATCACCATTGTTATCCCCCGCTACTATCACCTCCGTTATTACCGCTTTCATCACCGCCGTCATCGTTGTAGTCATCACTTCCGACATTCCCATAATTTCGCTGTAGTTAGGCGTGTACTGTTCCACATAGTTACAACTATCGTCACTGTAATAACTATAAACTTCGATGGGGTAATAGTTAGAATCGGAATCAAATAAATAGCTTATATCACAAATTGACATCGTTAATAAACAATATCGCATAAAAAATGATAAAAATATTGAATTTATCAATAACAAATGAGTTAATAAGTAACGATTTATATAGTATCTAACAAAGAATATGACTTCGAGTTAAATAATTACCATGAATATCGAAGAATATTATATCGTATCAAATAATGTAATAAATACAAAATTACCCCAAAATCGAGGAATATTATGTCGTGCAAAAAAATTATTATTCGACTTAAGTCACGGCCCATGATTCCGTTAACGGGCCATATGTTTAGGACTTGACGAGTCGTTAAGTCTGTTACGTGCCGTAAAAAATATGCCCATGAAGTGTCTCACGAGCCATAAAATGTTTGAATGACTGATTCAATTAATTGCAGAGCTATACGGGCCATGAATGCCCTTATGAGCTGTAATCAGGGCGTCCAGATATCCCTTAGGGTGTACCTGTAACATAGTCCATTTAAGTTACTTGATCTTTAACATCTGATAAAGAGTTGAACATGTAACCTTAAAAGTCATAAAAAAAATCAAAATGTTGTAAAAGTCAGCCAAAATAGTTAAGTCAGTTTAACTGTCAAATGACTGATAGTTAATAGTTGAAACTCAAGGATATAAATAACTTGCATTTATTGATATTCTAGTGTGTAATCGAAATGTGTTTGTGTATTTCTTGTTCCTTCAAGTTCCCATCGAAATTCCCTACACTTCATGTGAAAACTCCTTATCTGATTCATTCAAATATTAGATTGATCCCAGGCGTTTCAATTTAGAAGTTAACTACTTGTGAGCGTGTTATTACATTCTGTGATTCTACCATGCGCATGCCTCAGTCTCTCCAATTCTAGTGTGTTGCTTATCACCATTCCAACGTCTTGACCCTATTTATAGAAAGACTCTAACTCAAGTTTTTTTTATTTAATTAATAATTATAATTTTTATCGAATTTACACACTATATTTATTGGTTAAGACACTTAGTTTTGTCCTTAATTTATAGAGAAAATTGTGATTAATCTTCTGTACATTGCGACGGAAACAGGACTCAGTTAACAAAATCTAGACATAAACCCGCGTGTTGCGGTATGATGTTGATAATATCCTAAACATTATATTCACAAATGAAATCTTTAAAAATTCTGGGTAAAAAAAAGTTTTGGAAAAACTCGTCCAAGATTTGTACTAAGCTGATTTGCGGAAGCAAAAATAGACCAAACCACTACATCTACCATTAAAATTTTTTATTGTATTGGATACAATTTATATATATTAAGAATTTAAAAACAGATTTTAAATAAAAAAATCATCAAGAACCTATCAAGTGGCAAGCTACAACAAAAAAGAAATAATTTGATAGAAAATGAAAGTATAAAACTTTTAACAGAATTTTTAAATCATGAAAAAGAAAAAGGAAGAGATATTACAAAAAGTATTAATCATCTTATAGCATTGCACTTAGAAAAAATAGGACTTATAGGAGAATACATTACAAAATCAAAAATAGAATATGTATATAAGTTCAAGCCAAAAAATCCTGATATTACAATCAGAACAGCTAATGTAGAATATAGTCCACTAGTTAAAGAAGAATTTAGAAAACAAATCTCTGAAATGATAGGCAAAGGACTAATTAAAAAATCAGAAAGTCCTCATAGATCAGCAACATTTATAGTAAGAAATCATAGTGAGATAAAAAGAGGAAAGACTAGAATAGTATCTAATTATAAACGGTTAAATGACAACACAATAGATGATGGATATAATATTCCAAATAAAGACAGTCTACTAAACTTAATACAAAAGAAAAATGTCTTCTCAAAGTTTGATTTAAAATCAGGATACAATCAGCTAAAACCAGAAGAAAGCTTTAAACAATGGACAGCGTTTACATCTTCCGAAGGGCAATTTAAATGGAATGTTCTTAGTTTTGGATTAAAAAAATGCTCTTTTCATATTTCAAAGGTTTATGGATAGTATATTTTTGAAATATGATTTTTGTTTAGTATATATTGATGACATATTAGTAGCAAGTAAAACAGTTCAAGAACATGAGCAACATCTACAACAAATATTTGAAGAAATTAGAAGGAATGGTATAATAATTTCCAAACGAAAAATGGAACTATTTAAAAGAAAAATATCATTTCTTTGTCTAGAAATAGGAGATGGAAAAATCGAATTACAATCACATATTTCTATTAAAATATTGGATTTTCTAGAAAAATTTGAAAACTTAAAACAAATACAAGCATTTTTAGGATTAGTAAATCAAGCAAGAAAATTTATCCCTAATTTGTCAAAGTTAGTAGGGCCATTATATAGTAAAACAACTCAAAATGGAGAAAAATATTTTAACGCGGAAGATATAAAGTTAGTAAAAGAAATAAAAAATGCAGTAAGAAATATTATACCATTGGAATTGCCATTAGTCACATACTATATAATTATTGAAACAGATGGATGCAAAGAAGGTTGGGGTGCAGTTCTCCTCTGCAAACCTACCAAATATAGCCATAAAGAAGAAGAAAAAATATGTGCTTATGCTAGTGGCAATTTCCAAAATAAGACATGTTGGACAAGCATTGATTTTGAAATCCAAGCATTAATCTATGCTTTAGAAAAAAAATTTCATAAAGAATTTACAGTTAGAACTGATTGCGAGGCCATTATAAAATTTATAAAGAATGATCAAAGTAAAAAGGTAAACAGGACTCGATGGGTTAACTTACAAAATATCATTCAAGGAAGTGGATATGCTATAAATTTTGAACATATTAATGGAAAAAACAATAGGATAGCCTATATGTTGTCTCGAAATATTAATAAAATCTTGTTCTTAGATGGACAAGAAAAATGATAAAGGTAAAGCTAAGCTTATACAGCCTATATAATCTTCTCCAATGAGTATATCATCTGAGGAAGAGAAGACAGAAAAGCTTATGAGTCAGTCAATGAGGACATCAAAAACACAAAGTTTTAGACAGTTGCCCGCCTCAGTTACTAACTTCAACAACACTACACAATTCTATAATCCCAGTCAATCAAAGACTACAGATGTTGGACCTCCAAACAATAAACAATTTAGACAAAGGACAAATACACAAAATGCGATCATTACATTTGGTAGTTACGGTTTACAAAAGTGTACAATCATCGGAATGATGTTAACTAAAAAACAACGATGTCTGCTAGATAATCTCAGGCACATCCAAACCATGCCTTAAGCTTCAACATTCAAAGTACAGGTGTTAAATGCTTTAAGTATTTATTTCCACGAACAAAAAACAGAAACACCTGAAAAATAGAGGCTTAAGTTTACCCATTATGTTATTTTTTGTGGAACTAAAATTGTCCTTTTTAATAAATGGGAAATGGTGGCTAAATATATTTAGTGTCCCAAGCCAATCTATAAAGGCTTTACAAATTTTTCACAAGCCTTAGAAACAGCTAGGGAACATTTTGGGATAAACAGTTTTTACATTGAACCTGAAGAAGTTCAAACATTTTCAGAAATAACAAAAGTTGAGCCTGAAAAAATAATTAAAGCATAAGAAAAGTTGATTGCAAAGTTACAAGAGCAAATTTTAGAACAAGGAAAAAACACACATTTTATACAAGAGAGGATTGAAAATAGTCTTTTAAAATAAAAGATAGAAATGCTCGAATCAAAAAATAGACAGTTATTACAAAAGCTCGAGCAAAAAGAAAGAAATGATACAGTTTTAAACATGAGTTATGACATGTTCAAAATAAGGATTCTTGATACACCTTGGAGACATTGTTTTAAAGTTGTCATTGACCATTTTCCGGAATTTAAACAAATCGTCTCGCAGAAGATGTGTACAGAATTTCCTTCAATACTATATGAATTACAACAAAAACTAGTTGACCTAGCCTTTGGAGATACATTAAATTCAAGGTTAAGAGTTGTTGAAATAACAGATGATGAGGGAAATGGAACAGGCCTTCTCCTTTTACAAGTATTTCCTCCTACACGAATAATATCTGAAGATAAATAGTTCAATTCTACCATCATGATATGATTGATTATATGGAATTCAGATTAAACAGCGAAACAGAGCGTCTTCTTAACCGATTGGGTGAAAAATTTGTAATGACAACAGGAAACATTGCTACACATATATTCCCTCCTAATATAGGTTGTAAAATTTTTGCATCATTCCCCCATGTTGATTCCTACACTTATAGACCTTCATGCAAAAGAATATTTATTGACCACCAAGCTACTACCGGTGATTATTTAGAGAAATTAGCAGTTAATACAAACATAAATTTCTCCAACATGCCTTGGTTAGATAAGTCCCATATAAATACAGATATTATACCCAATGTTCCTCTGAAATTACAAACCAACACCTTAGAAAAGTTCATTAAAAAACATCAGCAAACCCCAGATCTACCAGAGTGTTTTCTTGGAAACAATTTAGACTTCTTGCAGAAGGACATTATATACAAATATATGCTAAACAGAACTGGAGTGTGCTTCTACCATTTATAAGGGAAAGTGATTTCCTTGAATTAAAACATATTATAAACTTAGTAGATTCTGATGTGGAAGATAATGATGATCCACATACACCAGTTTCTATAGACAGCACTCATAGGGATTTTTAAAATAAAAAAAATAATCTCACATGGGAGACAACCTTTAGTGGAATCAACATAAGACAGTCATTCATCCACTCAAGAATAAAATGGAAGACAACCCCTAGTGGAATCAAAGACATACGCTCCTGACATGATTCCTTTATTGTAAATAATGCAGTTTGTCATCTTATTAACTTTAAGTGGTAGCCGTTGTTTTTTATTTATTTATTTATTTATTTTTAAAATAGTGGTTGTATCTGCCCTATAAATAGAGGGCATTCCCTTCATTGTATGACACCAGAAAACTCAATAAAAAATCTTTACGTTCTTATTATCTCAATGGCACACTAAATCTCTTTCAATGCTCCTTAGTGTATCCTTTAGTCCTTAATTTCACCCCTCGTTCTTTATAATATACTTCATTTACCTCGTGAATCAAAAAAATAAAAAAAGAGTCTTTTTTTATTTTTTTCACCTCCTACATTGTGTATAAACCTACATATTGGGTGAAGACTTTTTCGTTTGGAAACTACTATACCATTCCTTCTAATTTCTTCAAATATTTGCTGTAGATGTTGCTCATGTTCTTGAACTGTTTTACTTGCTACTAATATGTCATCAATATATACTAAACAAAAATCGTATTTCAAAAATATACTATCCATAAACCTTTGAAATATGGAAGGAGCATTTTTTATCCAAAACTAAGAGCATTCCATTCAAATTGCCGTTCGGAAGATGTAAACGCTATCTATTGTTTAAAGCTTTCTTTTAGTTTTAGTTGATTATATCCTGATTTTAAATCAAACTTTGAGAAGACCTTTTTCTTTTCTATTAAGTTTAGTAGATTGTCTTTATTTGTAATATTATATCCATCATATATTGTGTGACGACCCCAAAAATTAAGGTTAGAAAATTTTATTTTATATAAGTTAAACCTATATTTATGTGTGTTTTTAATAAATTAAAGTCCTAAGGTGTCGTTAGGTGATAAAATTTTATATATATATGTGTATTAATATATAAAATATATATGTGTATGCTTTATAAGTTTGCATGTATGCATGATTCTATACGTGTGCATGTAGGTATATATTTGTGATATATGTAAAACATTGAGAATGTTATGTACTTAGTTATTTAAATTACATATTATACATTTAATTGATGTATAATGAAACAAGTTTACAATTTAAACGTTTAACCAAAACATCAAACTTAACATCTTAATCATTTATTAAGACACGAACTAACATAAATTAGAAATTTAACACTACAATAACACAACCTACAACACCATTAACATTACACTAAGCACACTTCTAAGTGTAACACCTAGCTCTTATCACTTAATGCACTTAAATACAAATTTTTCATACTTAGCCTAAGACTAAAAACTAATTCTTTGCCATAATCCTCAGCCGATTGACATCACTATCAACATCACACTAATCCTAATCAAATGCTTGACACGTAACACATCTAAACCTTGAATACCTAGCAATTTTACTTAACCAACTCATCAAGTTAATGATGATTCCTAGCTACTACAACCTTCGGCCGATTTCCATGCATTGTCACCAAGATTAAAGATCTTCTAATTATGCCACATAACCACTATACTCAAACACCTCATCCTAAGTCATCATTGCTTGTGTAATGGTGGCAAGTTCTCAACATTCTTGGTGTCCAAGCCCTCGGCCGATTACCATGCACCATCACCACTAAACTTCATTCTATGCATGATACATCACCACAAGTCATCATTACTAATGAATTGGTGGCAAACTCTTGGTTAACTAAGGATGAGTAACCGCCATCACATCCACTAATTCCCTCAAACTCTCGGCTCTCTTACACAACTTCAAAACACCTCACAACCATCACACTTTACACCAACCTCACCTCAAACACTCTCATCACCTCTCTCGGCTAAAACATCAAACACATCACCATCATCATCGATTAAGATAGCAACCATACACCATCAACAAGGATTTCATATCATTATCAAGCTCCAATAGAAGATAACTTTCAAAATCAAGAACCCTTCTTCAAGCTTTGGATTCAAGAAATTTAAAGTCATCTCCAACCATCATCAACCTTTCTTTCCATCTATTGACAAGGTTTGATTCTTATAAACTATGACAAAATAAAATATAAAAAGAGTTACACATATGTTATACATACATATGTAACTAACTTATTATGTATAAACATCAAAACGATTTATCAAATTTCTTGAACATTTGATTTTTATTAAAAATCAGTAAGGAAAAAGTTTAAGAACTGAAAATTTAAGGATTTTATAAACCAAGAATTTAAATAGAATTTAAAGAGTTAAAACATGTGATATTTTATGAATTATTAAGTAAAATAGGTAAAATATTTAAATGACTATGATTGTGGGAATAAAAATTATAAATCTATCAGAAAATATCGAAAATAATAGTCTGAAAATATTTGGAAATTATTATTTGATATACTAATTTATATGATTTATTTAAGGAAAATAAAAGAGAATGCTTAACAAAAGATTTAAAGATGATAAAAATCTAGAAAAATTATATGATGACCTTTACAGTATGTTTAAATTTCAGAATAAATTTCGTGAATTAATTCATTAAAATAATAAATTTACATATTTTAAAAAAGTATAATTTGGAGAAAATAGAACTAAATAGTAAAAAATCATAAAAAATTTACATACAATTTTAAATATCGTATAGGACCTTCTGTATAAATTTCAGAATTTTTAAACACATGTAGCTATTTCTGATATTTAGTGTAAATTTTGTAAAAATTATAAGAAATTAATTATAAATAGGTATTAACTAAAATTTTAATATGTTAATCTTGATTTTGAGATGTTACTGTTTATAAAATTTAGTAATTTATGGTTAACCGTAGCTACTATTTTGGAATTTCTATTTGAACTAAGACATAAATGCTGAAAATTTTAAAAATAAATTATTTCTAACATATAATTATTTTATAGGGATTTTCTGGATTTAAGGTGAGTATCATAGCCTTTTTTATTTATAAGTTTTGGGGGAAAAAGCATACTATGTTTGTTTTGATGCTAATGTAAATAAGAATTTTGATAAGTTACTGTCATTTTGCCATAAGTACAACCATTAATTCGTATAAAGAACCGTCTGATAATATAGATAGCGTTACTTAGGAATATGTTTCCTGCACCAACAAAATGAGTGTTGTGATGTTATATTATCTTATTCTATGATTTAGGTGTATGACAGTTATAAATCACCTGGTATATAAGTAGGGTTGGTTGTAATTTTATTTATATTGCATCAATAATTTTGTTAAGTTATTAAACCTATGATCTCTTCAACTTTATGTTGACTGTTTTGAGTATGCTTTTTCAAGTAATCAGAAATGACTTATAATCTTGTGCTTACATTTTATGTTTACAATGGATGGTACGATGTGATAGGAAAGATGTCTGTAAAAGTAACCGTGAATCTGATTGATCTCAGCATATCAGTGGATGCACATGTCCACTACTACTGAGAAGACTATGTAGTGATTACTTGAATCCTTTTGTAATAGGGTTGCAGTGTTATATGTAAAAGTCTAAGTTAAGACAAGTTTTGTATATGTTATGAATGTGACCCGAATCTATAAATGACTAATGTACTGTTACTTTAAATTACTTTGGTGTGATTGTTTATATCTGTAATCAATGTGTTCCAAATCGATAATCACATCAAAGCATTTCACGCTTCCGCCGGGATGTGACAGCTTGGTATCGGAGCCATTGGTTATAGAGAATTAGGTATTATTAGTAAATGCCTAGACTATAATCATAAGCTCATATGATAACAAATTATCAATGTGATATTGTTTACTCTCTATGATTTTATGTGATCATATCCATGCTTAGACAAGAATGAAACTTGAGATATGTATGATTATTATGTGAAATTTTGTAAATCATAAATTAAATTCTGTAAGAATTTTTATAGTATGAGTTCTGGTAATTCTGATAGCCCCTATAATGAATTAGAAAGAAAGGGTGCTGTTATACAGGAGCATACCGATAAATACAATAAATTTTCTAGATTGGTGCCATATTTAGTGACTCTAGAAACAAAAAGAATAGGGAGATACATCTGGGGTTTAGTACCACAAATAAGAGTAATGGTGAAATCTGCAATGCCAAAAACTTTTCAGGATGCAGTGACTCTAGCAGGAAGTTTGACAGACGAAATTATTAGAAACGGATCATTAACTACAAGGAAGGTAGGAGAGAAAAGGAAATGGAACAATAACACAGGAAGTAATTTTGGAGGAAACTGGAACAAGGAGGTAGACAGAAACCAAGAAAGAAATTATATGGGAATCGTGCAGGAAGAAATGCCACGGACAGAAAGTCAACCTTGGTGCAATACCTGGAAAAGGTATCATGCTGGGAGTTGTATGCTGGTAGTTTGTTATAATTGCAAGAAAAAGGGCCATACATCAAAAGAATGTAAAGGACCCATAAATTCCAAGCCAGTATGTTACCAGTGTGGAAAAGAAGATCACCTTCGCAATAGATGCCCGAAACTAAAAGGAAAAGCTTCAAAGAATCCTAACAATGCATATGGTCGAGCATTCGTACTTCAAGTTGAAGAAGCACGACAAGAACCAGAAGTGGTGACGGGTACGTTCCTTATTAATGATCAATACGCAACTGTGTTATTTGATACGGGAGCAACCCAAAGTTTTGTCTCAAATCATTTCAAACCCTTACTTGGATTAACATCAGAGAAACTAAAAAATAAGTATATGATAGAGCTAGCTGATGGAAACATGATAGAAGCTAATGAAATTATTCCTAACTATATTCTAAACTTAGAAAATCTTTGCTTTGATATAGATCTGATCCCTGTTGAATTAGGAGGTTTTGATATTGCAGTAGGTATGGATTGGTTAAGTAAGAATCAGACAGAAATCATTTGTGGAAAATGAATGATTAAAATCCCTTTAATTAAAGATAACCAAACTCTTGTCATACACGGCGAGAAACCTAGAGGTCCTATCAGAATGATTTCTTGTATGAAGGCTCAGAAATATTTGAAAAAGAAATGTTTAGCATTTCTAGACCACATAGTTGATACCAAATCAGTCAAGCAAACCTTAGAAGATGTTCCTATTGTTAGAGAATATCCAAAGGTATTTCCTGATGAGTTATCAGGATTGCCGCCCTCTCGTCAAGTAGAATTCAAAATAGAATTAGTACCAGGAACAACACCAATTGTCAAATCCCCATATCGATATGAAGGAATTGATGAATCAATTACAAGAGCTATTGGATAAAGGATTTATACGTCCTAGCGTTTCACCATAGGGAGCTCCAGTCCTGTTCATGAAGAAGAAAGATGGAACCTTTAGGATATGCATTGACTATAAAGAATTTAATAAAGTGACTATTAAGAATAGGTACCCTCTCCCTCGAATAGATGACCTATTTGATCAACTGCATGGATCAAGCTATTTCTCAAAAATTGACCTGAGATCCGGATATCATCAGTTAAGGGTACAAGAAGAGGATATACCTAAAACTGCATTTAGAACCCGATATGGTCATTATGAGTTCCTTGTGATGCCATTTGGGTTAACTAATGCTCCGGTTGTATTCATGGATCTAATGAACAGAGTGTGTAAACCTTACTTGGATAAATTTGTTATAGTCTTTATAGATGACATATTAATCTATTCTAAAAGTAAGGAAGAACATGAAAAGCATCTAAGGCTAACTTTGGAGTTACTTCAAAAAGAAGAACTGTATGCTAAATTCTCAAAGTGTGAATTCTAGAAGCGAGAAGTACAATTCTTAGGACATGTGGTTAATCAAGATGGAATTCAGGTCGACCCAGCAAAGATTCATGCAATTAAGAAGTGGGATGCTCCGAAAACACCAATTGATATACGTCAATTTCTAGGTTTGGCCTGTTATTATACGAGATTTATAGAAAATTTCTCCCGAATAGCCCAACCTTTAACAGAATTGACTCAGAAAGATAAGCCATATGTTTGGGGAGAAAAACAGAACACTGTATTTGAGACTCTGAAACATAAATTATGTAGTGCTCCTATTTTAGCTTTCCAGAAGGTACTGATGATTTTGTAGTATACTGTGACGCATCACATCAAGGTTACGTATGTGTTCTAATGCAACGAAATAAAGTAATTGCATATGCGTCTCGACAACTCAGAGGAAGTGAAAGGAATTATGCTACTCATGGTTTAGAATTAGGAGCAGTAGTATTTGCACTCAAGATTTGGAGACACTACTTGTATGGAACCAAATGCATAATTTATACGGATCATAAAAGTTTGCAACATATATTCGATCAAAAGATGTTGAATATGAGACAAAGAAGATGGGTAGAATTACTGAGTGATTATGATTGTGAAATCAAATATCACCCAGGTACAGCAAACGTAGTGCCAGATGCCTTAAGCAGGAAGGAAAGAACCAAGCCATTACGGGTTCGTGCTATGAGAATGGAGTTACATTCAGAGCTAATAAGTCAAATCCAAGATGCTCAACAGAAAGATGAATTGAGAAGTGTGATGGAACAGAATGAACAAATAAACTATATCAGATGGAATCCTAAGATTTAAAGGAAGAATTTGGATTCCTGACAATGGCATACTTAGAGAAATATTCTGAGTGAGGCACACAAGTCAAGATATTCAGTACATTCGGGGAATAATAAGATGTTCAAGGATTTGAGAAACCAGTATTGGTGGCCAGGAATGAAGAAATCTGTTGCACAATTTGTAGAAAGATGTGATATTTGTTCAAGAGTTAAAGCCGAATATCAGAAACCCTCTGGATGTTTGCAACAGCCAGAAATTCCTGAATAGAAGTAGGACCAGATTACTATGGATTTTGTGACCAAACTACCCAGAACCTCAAATGGATAAAACACGATATGGGTTATAGTCAATAGACTGACTAAATCAGCTTATTTCTTAACAATTAGAGAAGATTATAAAATGGAGAAATTAGTTAAGATTTATATGAATGAGATCATGTCTAGACATGGAATACCAATCTCAATTATATCAGACAGAGACAGGCGATTTACTTCAAGATTTTGGCAGACTTTGCAAAAAGCATTAGGGACTAAAATAAATATGAGTACAGCATGTCATCCACAAACTAATGGACAGAGTGAGAAAACAATCCAAATATTAGAAGATATGTTGCGAGCTTGTGCATTAGATTTAGTGGTAGTTGGGATACGCACTTACCTCTGATAGAATTTTCATATAACAATAGCTATCATGCTAGTATAGGGGTAGCTCCATTTGAAGCTTTATATGGAAGAAAGTATAGGTCACCTTTGTGATGGAATGAGGTGGGAGATAGACAACTTACAGGCCCAGAACTTATAGAGGAAACATCTTATAAGATCTTTGAAATAAAAAACAAGTTGAAGGAGGCACGTGATAGACTAAAAATCTATGCGGATAGAAGGAGAAAGCCCTTAGAATTTCAAATCGGGAATAAAGTGTATTTAAAAGTATTACCTTCAAAGGAAATTATCCTATTTGGGAAAAGAAATAAGTTAAACCCTAGGTATGTTGGACCTTTTGAGATAATTGATAGGACTGGTCCTGTTGCATATAAGTTAGACTTACCTCAGGAATTAAGTGAAATACATAATTATTGGTCCACTTGATCGATTCAATAGTGCACTTGATGTATAACAATGATTTCCCACAGATTTAGCACAATATACCCAATAACACAATGAACAATTTAGAATCTAAACAATGACAATCAAACAAAAGGCTCAATAATAATGATAATAAACTTCCAGCCACACACACACAATTGCAACAATGATATTTTTGTATTAGGGTTTTGCCAATCTTTGGTTTACAAAGATAGAAAACTTACAATATATAAGAAACCTAGTTTCGCTGGCAATTTCGCTGGCAGTTTCGCTGGCAGTTTCGCTGACTAGCGTAACTACCTGTCTAACTACTAGTTTCACCCGGCAGTGAACTATAGATTCGCCAGGTGATCAGAAGCAGTTGACTCCGGGCGAAACTATAGTTTTGCCCGTAGTTTCGCTGCAATACAAAAATTACATAAAAAGACAAATTACAAATAAGAAACTAACAATTAACCTATTATAAAGCAAAATAAACCTATCAACTATAGTGAGTCCAATCTATGTAGATCATCAATTCTCCCCCTAGGTTGGACCTCACTCTCAATCTTCTTGCTCTTTTCTTGCACCTTCTTCAGCTTTATCTGATGCTTCTGGTTCTGCTTATGCTGCCCTCTCCTCTTCAGCTCTTGCACTAGCTCTAGCAAATTGTCTGGTAAGATCCTGCATGTCCATCCTTAACTTGTTAGCCTTGGATACTTTCTCTGCTAGCTCCCTGACCTCTGCCCTTACACCTTGAGCTTTATTTGCCACATTCATAAACAGACTGGCTTCTCTTCTTGTTTCATCTCCAGCTCCAGCCTTGATATGCTTTTCACAAAGAGTTACAAGGTCTTCGTCACATAAAGAAAATACATCCATTGGATCAAACAATTTTATCTCACCACCACCTTTCAACCTAATGACAGCTTCCCCAGTATTGTTTTCATAAAACCATTTTTCGAACTTTTGCAGTCTAGGGGGAAGTGGATTGAGCACCCTTACTCTGTTAACAGTTTTGGCTGGCTTCAGCTTTAGCACAATCTTTCCTTTTTCGGTGGCCCAATCCATGTCTATCTTCGATCTCCTCCTCTCAGTCTTCATATACCCAAAAGCTTCAAAATTATCATTCATTCCCGCCTTAATCTCCTTTTCTAACAATATAGCACATTCACTCAGTTGGGCATCCAAGAGTGGAATTTCAGCTAACCTTCTCAAATCCCATCTGGGCAAGGTCTTGAACGCCTTCCTTTTATGCATATATGAAATTTCACCACCTCTTCTTTTGATCATAGACATTTTCAATTCTGAATTGTACTTCCAGCTCACTATCTTCTTATCACTTTTCTTCTTGCTCGGTTCACTTATGTTTTGGAATAGAAGAGTTAATTCTTCTAGTTCTTTTTCTATCACGAACCAGTCCTCCTTGCTCAGGTCAAAAACATCACCTTCTTCTGTACCCCTTTGAGCAACATATGTCATTGGGCGCTCCTCCACATCATAATACTCAGGCTCTGAGTCATAATCCACCAGTTGTTCTTCATATTCTTCCTCTTTATCAATGAGTCTCTTCCCTGTATCCTCTTTATTTCCTTCATTAGTTTCTTCTCTAAACACCTCAGCTCCAGTCAAGTCTGTGTCTATGTCCAATCCCAAATCAACAAATTCAAAACAATCACAGGCTCCTCTCTCACATCTCCTCCTTCATCTACACTATTTTCTGCTTCTGTCTCAACAACCTTTTCACCTCCGACACCACTTCCACTTGCACCATCACCAGCCGTACTTTCTTCTCCTCCCATACCAGATGACCACCCCACTTTCAGGAACGAATACTTTGATGTGTCAGTCAGATTATCCAGCTCCTCCTGTGATAGTTGGTTTGTGTCACCAACTTTGCCTTTGAGCTCATTCACTTCCTTTATTAGCCTTTTAATAAGTTCCTGCTGGTCCATCATCATAACCTTCATACTTTCTATCTGCTCATCTTTCTCCTTCTCTCTCAACTCCTGATAACCAACTTGGTTTTAATAATGCTCAGTTCATTAGCCAACGAAGTGTTTACATTTCTAATCACATCTTGATCTAGTTTAGATCAGGGATCCCTCCTTTCTTCGAACACCGGCTGCTTATGCTTAGATCTCCTTTCAGTTTCGTGAGCCGGTTCCCCTTGATCAGCCTTCTTTTTGGTCCTCCTCTCTCTTTGAGCCCGCAGTTCTTCTTCAACTTCATCAATCTCAGCATCTAGATCATATTGTTTCTCTTTAGCATACCTCTTCCTTTTCTTCATAGCTTAGCTTGTTTGTCCTGATTTTCTACAGCATTTTTGTTTTCATTTTTAATCAACCTTCTTATGTAGCTCCATCTCTCAGCAGGATGCATGTTTTCCAGTAAGTATGTTATTTTACCGCTGAAGTCATGTCTAATAGCTGAGCAGTCTGCAAATATTCTTGTATTCATTTGCATCAGCCTCTTAACTTCCCCATGTTTTGGCAAATTTGGCTTCTCTGCATTTATGATCATCTGGATAAACCTTGGATATAAAAACCACTTGTCTTTCTTTAAGGCCATGACATTTTCAGTCATACAATCAAATATTAGCCTTGCAAGATTGGCCTTTTGTCCTCTACAAAATATAATCATAGCCTTTGCCCACTGTGCATTCAAACCATCTGATCCCCTCTTTCGATGATATAAACACATAATGAACACGTGGGCAATGTATCTCCATTCCTTGGACAAGAACGACTTTTTAATTTCCTTCTTTGACCCAAAAGATGGTCCTTCATACCCAATGCTTCGATAAGCATTAAGGACTTCAGCATCTGACATACTAACCTCATCTCCACAATCATCTTCCAACCTTAATACCCTCATAACCGTTTCAGCATTAAAAACCAAGTCTACTCCAAAAACTCTTAAAGTAATCCTTTGTGGAGTAGATCCCAAGTCACATTCAACATTAACCTAGAAATCTCTAATGTGGATGTCGTAAATCATGGGTAAATGAGAAATGGCATAGTGAATAGAAGACTGTTTCATCCATCTAATGCAATCTCTAAATCCAACAGTCTTTGGATTACTGTCGTCTAGGAGTGCCACAATATTAGTCTTCTCATCAAACTTTAAGTTTGCCATGAACTGCAAAATATAAACATAGGTAAGTAAGATGTAACAAAAAATTAATGAACCAACTTGAAAAATTTTAAAAATAGTTTCGCTGAAGTGGTGAAACTGTAATTTCGCCAGACAAAGCAAGACAGCTTCGCTGAATTTTTTGAAACTAAGTTCAACAGTTTGGCTGACCGGCGAAGCTATAGTTTCGCTAGGCACAACACATAGATTCGCTGTTGATTGGTCATAAGTTCTTAGCAACAAAAGTGTAGATTCGCTATAACTCAGCCCTAGACCATGAGTTTGAGCGATTCTACACTTTCACTGAGGACAAACTTATGAATCAGACAACAGCGAAGTTGTAGGTTCGCTGACGCCAACAGAGCAGATTATGTGTTGGGCGAAAGTATAGTTTTGCTGGAAAGGTTCAAGCGAAACTGTCAGGTATGCTTGGACAGCATAACCAGATAGATTCTCTCGCAACAAAGAACTTTCGTTCAGTTTCGCTGGATGAATTTGGTAGATTCGCTGGACGAAATAGACGAAGTTTCGAACCAGCGAATCAACCCTAATCAATCGATTAAGCCATAAAACCATGATAGAAACCTTAGAAACAGAGTCGCAATGCCTACCAGATTGCTTAGAAACCAACAAAATCGACGAAAAAGATGCAAAAGGGATCAATAAGTTTCGGCCACAGAGAAACTGGGCTAAATTCACACGATATAGTGTGAACTGATGAACACACTGTCTATATATATGACCTAGTTTCGCCGGCAGCGAAACGCTCGGCATCACAAAAAGAAATCAGTGTTAGGTGAACATCGATACTGCTGAGAGAAACTATAGATTCGCTGGGCAAACCTACAGGCGAAACTGTAGATTCGCTGCAACCAAAAACTTAAAAAAAATTAAATGTAAATGACTTTTATGAAAAATGTTCTTTGTCCCATAACATGTTTTTTTTAAAACAAATAGAAAACAAATGAAAGAAAAAGAAAAGGATATAGAGACTTCTTTTTCAAGAAATTGATCCAGAGAATCAAAGATTTGCGGGATTGCTGATATGTTTGTCCTTTTAAACTCATGCCTTTCTATTTTCAACAAGTAATCTGTAGCTGTTTTATCATGTTTTGGATTTATTGAAAAACTCAGATGACTTGGATCCCACAGATATTTAGCAAATCATTAATCTTGTTCTTCATGGTTTATTAAGCAATATAATTCACTTTGCTTGAATTCTTATATATTTCAATGATGATTCTGAATTCTAAGAATCGTTGTGTCTTTATTATAGGGACAGATGATAAGAACTTCAGGTCTATATTTACGTATAACAGAGGAGACAATCATTTTATCTCGCTGACGAGAGCTTCAGGTCACTTACGTATAACAGAGAAGTTCATCAGAATGTGCCGATGAAAGCTCCAGGTCTATAGTTACGTATAACAGAGGAGATCATCACTCCAGGTCAATGCTCACACATAGCAGAGGAGATAAGCACGAGATATGTCACCCATTTTATTTTAAAATTTTTGTAACAAGCAAAGATTTGAAACTCTTAACCCTTTTCAGACAAGGCCTTGTATCTTTGTGCAGGCTAAAATATCATAAGGATAATCCTTGTCATCGAGTTCTTAAACTTTAATTAGGCTATACGATCACTGTTTACTTTGATATCGGGCTGAGCCTACCATGCATATCCCAAACAATGTTATTGATTCGCCTTCAAACTTCTTTTACATGAAGTTCCTGAAAAGACAAAAAATATTTTAATTCCCCCGAAATTTCTTTTAAGCAGCCGCGAAATATAAGCAGAAACAAACAAAATAAAGATGTGAAGACATATGGGACACAGAAGTTTATCAAAAAAGTTTATAAACAAAAAGAGTTATTTACAGAATGATTCATATTAAAATAAGAAAGAGGTTTTAAAAAGATATTAAACCCAACATGGAGATCAATTCATAAAAACGCGGTTTATCAAAAGTTTTTGTGAAAAGATCCGGTCGTTGATTTTTTGTGTCAATTGGAATAATATCTATAAAACCCTTTTCCTGAGCTTCCCGGATGGCATGAATTCTCGTTTCAATGTTCTTGGTGCGAGTATGATTAATTGGGTTTTTCGCAATCCCAATAGCAGCTTCATTATCATAGAAAAGTGGTGTATGAAGAAAATTTATCCCGTAATCCATCATTTAATGTTGTATCCACAGCACTTGGCAACAGCAACTAGAGGCATCAACATATTCAGCTTCTCCTGTAGACAGAGATACTGTAGTTTGCTTCTTACTCTGCCATGAAACGAGACAATCTCCTAGATATTGACATCCACCGGTGACAGATTTCCGATTGACTCTGCAACCACCATGATCACTGTCAGAAAATGCATGTAACTCAAAGTTACCTCCGTTTGGGTACCAAAGACCCAAACGAGAGGAACCCTTTAAATAATGAAAAATTCTTTTAACAGCTTTTTCATGGGATTCTTTTAGGTTGGCCTGAAAACGAGCACAATAGCACACAGCGAATGTAATATCAGGACGACTGGCTGTAAGATGCATGAGGGATCCGATCATAGAATGATAGCAATGAGCATCTACGGATTTCCCATTATCATCTGGAGTTAAGCACGTCTGAGCAGTGAATGGAGTAAGTTCTGGAGAAGAATCATCCATGTTGAACTTTTTGAGAATCTCCAGAACGTACTTTTCTTGATGAATCAAAATACCAAACTGCTTTTGTTCAAGTTGTAATCCCAAGAAAAAGCATAACTCCCCGATCATGCTCATTTCAAAATGATCCTTCATGACATCTTCAAATTCTCTGCATAGTTTCTCATTTGTTGACCCGAAAATAACGTCATCAACGTACACTTGAACAATCAACATTTCACCATCAACTTCTTTCTTGAACAGAGTCATATCTATCAAACCATGAGAGAAACCTTTACTCAGCAGATACTGAGTTAGAGTTTCATATCAGATTCGAGGGGCTTGATGTAGTCCATATAAGGATTTGTCAAGTTTATACA
This sequence comes from Flaveria sonorensis, assembly GCA_025506505.1. Classification (NCBI taxonomy): domain Eukaryota; kingdom Viridiplantae; phylum Streptophyta; class Magnoliopsida; order Asterales; family Asteraceae; genus Flaveria; species Flaveria sonorensis. The sequence continues at coordinate 17,685,468 of CM046423.1, read as the reverse complement.
CTTTGTCTGGAAAATATGGATCCTCAAAACCTGGAGGTTGACAAACATAAATCTCCTCATCAATATTCCCATAGATTCGGATGGCTTCAATTCGAGCAACTGGAGCAAACACTTCAGTATAGTCAATTCCTTCCTCCTGAGCAAAACCTTGAACAACCAACCTGGATTTATTACAAATTATTACTCCCCAATTATCTGGTTTGTTTCGGAATACCCATTTAGTACCAATAGGAAACTTGTTTGGACGAAGATCAACTAATTGCCAAACTTTCAATTTCCTGAACTGCTGAAGCTCTATTTGCATAGATTCAACCTAACTTGGGTCTTGAAGTGCTGCTGAGACATTTTTGGAACTGTTTGAGATAAGAAACAAGCATAGAGGCATTCATTTATCAATCCAGATTGACTCTGTGTCCTCACTCCATCAGTAATAGAACCAATGATGTAATCGTGTGGGTGGTCTTTTAAGGTTTTAAAATTAGTGTTAAGGGTTATTGGATTTGTTGAAGATGAGGAGGTGGTTTGTGATGGTTGTGAAGGCTGTGATGAGGAAGTGGGTTGTGAAGACTGTGATGAGGAAGTGGGAGGATGGTTTGGAAAATTTGATTGTGGTGGAGGTGTAGGTGGTACATCAAATGGAGGTTGAGGGTGATGGTCAATTGGTGGTTGTGGATGGGGTGCAGGTGGTTGTGGTAGAGGTGGAAGAGGTTCAATTGAAATTATGATTTCTACATTGGTTTGAGGAACCACATCATCATCAAAAACTTGAAGATTGAAAGAGTTGAAGACTATATTTGAGTCATAGAACCATGCAGGATCAGATCCCATGTTAGGAAAATTTGATTCTCGCCAATCAACATAAAATGATTCCTGCACAATACGTGTTCTTTTGTTGTACACCCGATATGCTTTTTGTGAGGAGGAATAGCCAACGAAGAAACATTCATCAAAAACTGCATCGAACTTTGACTTCTGAGCTTGAGTGTTCAGCAAGGTACATGAGCAACCAAATGGACGAAAGAAGTCAATCAAGGGTTTTCGTTTATGTAGAAGCTCATAGGGAGTCTTTATTTTGTCTTTCACAATAAGGACCCTGTTAAGTACATAAGAAGCACAGTTGACTACTTCAGCCCAGAAAATTATTGGAAGCTTTGACTCAATCAGCATAGTTCTAGCTGCTTCGATAAGCGTCCTATTCTTTCACTCAGCAACACCGTTTTGCTGAGGTGTCCTAGCAGCACTGAATTGTCTGAGAATCCCCTTGCTTGCACAAAATGAGTCAAAGATATGATTTCTGAATTCAGTACCGTTATCCCTTCGGATGGCTATAACGTTCCTCTTGTTGACACTCTCAATTGAAAGGATCAGCTTTTGAAGCTCTTCGGTAGTATCTCCCTTGCTTGCTAGAAATCTCACCCATGAATATCTGGAAAAATCATTTGTAGCAACCAAACAATAAGATTTCTTAGCAATCGACTTAACACTGATAGGACCAAATAAATCAGTATGTAACAATTCGAGGGGTTTTGAAATTGTGTTTTCAACTTAAGCCTGTGTGGCTTTTTATGTTGTTTGCCTTGAGCACAAGCCAAGCATTTTTCTACCACTGAAAATTCTTTAAGTGGTAGTCCCCTCATAAGATTTTTCTTAACTAATTTATTTATATTTTTAAAATTAAAATGTCCTAATCGACGATGCCATAAGAAGGATTCGGAAGAAGAGGCTTTGGACAGAAGACATGTCACAGTGGATGTAGACTCTTGTGATCCCATATCAAGAAGATAGGTATCATTTTTTCTTGGAGCACGCATGATCACTAGATCTTCTTAAATAAGGAACTCTGGTTTAAGAAACAAGCATTCGTTTGACATAAACATCACTGGAATATCTTTATCACAAATTTGTGACACGCTTAGCAGATTCAATGCTAATTCGGGAACATAATTTACTTTCTCCAGAGTTAATGAACCATTTGAGACTTCTCCCTGACCAATCATTTTTCCACCCTTGTTATCTCTAGCAAAAGCGACATATCCTCCATTAATTATTCAATAATTTATGAGTAAGTCTTTCAACCCGGTCATGTGCCTTGAACATCCGCTGTCAGTCAAGACTTGGGTCCCTATTTCCAAGTCTAAATAAATTTTTGTTTATGCCAGGAACATTCCAGAAGAGCTATCAATAGTTTTTGGGATGTTGACAGCGGATGTTCAAGGCGCATGACCGGGTTGAAAGACTTACTCACAAATTATCGAATAATTAATGGAGGATATGTCACTTTTGCTGGAGATAAGAAGGGTGGAAAAATGATTGGTCAGGGAGAAGTGTAAAATGGTTTATTAACTCTGGAGAAGGTAAATTATGTTCCTGAATTAGCATTCAATCTGCTAAGCGTGTCACAAATTTGTGATAAAGATATTCCAGTGCTGTTTATGTCAAACGAATGCTTGTTTCTTAAACTAGAGTTCATTATTTCAGAAGATCTAGTGATCATGCGTGCTCCAAGAAAGAATGATACCTATCTTCTTGATATGGGATTACAAGAGTCTACATCCACTGTGACATGTCTTCTGTCCAAAGCCACTTCTTTCGAATCCATCTTGTGGCATCGTCGATTAGGACATGTTAATTTTAAAAATATAAATAAATTAGTTAAGAACAATCTTGTGAGGGGACTACCACTTAAAGATTTTTTAGTGGTAGAAAAATGCATGGCTTGTGCTCAAGGCAAACAGAATAAAAAGCCACACAAGCTTAAGCTTGAAAACACAATTTAAAAACCCCTGGAATTGTTACATACTGATTATTTGGTCCTATCAGTGTTAAGTCAATTATCAAGAAATCTTATTGTTTGGTTGTTACAGATGATTTTTCTAGATATTCATGGGTGAGATTTCTAGCAAGCAAGGGAGATACTGCCGAAGAGCTTCAAAAGCTGATCTTTTCAATTGAGACTATCAACAAGAGGAACGTTATAGCCATCCGAAGCCATAACGGTACTGAATTCAGAAATCATATCTTTGACTCATTCTGTGCAAGCAAGGGGATTCTCAGACAATTCAGTGCTGCTAGGACACCTCAGCAAAACGGTGTTGCTGAGCGAAAGAATAGGACGCTTATCGAAGCAGCTAGAACTATGCTGATTGAGTCAAAGCTTCTAATAATTTTTTGGGCTGAAGCAGTCAACTGTGCTTCTTATGTACTTAACAGGGTCCTTATTGTGAAAGACAAAATGAAGACTCCCTATGAGCTTCTACATAAACGAAAACCCTTGATTAACTTCTTCCGTCCATTTGGTTGCTCACGTACCTTGCTGAACACTCAAGCTCAGAAGTCAAAGTTCGGTGCAGTTTCTGATGAATGTTTCTTCGTTGGCTATTCCTCCTCACAAAAAGCATATCGGGTGTACAACAAAAGAACGCGTATTGTGCAAGAATCATTTTATGTTGATTGGCAAGAATTAAATTCTCCTAACATGGGATCTAATCCTGCATGGTTCTATGACACAAATACAGTCTTCAACTCTTTCAATCTTCAAGTTTTTGATGATGATGTGGTTCCTCAAACCAATGTAGAAATCATAATTTCAACTCAACCTCTTCCACCTGTACCACAAGCACTTACACCCCATCCACAACCACCAATTGACCATCACCCTAAACCTCCATTTGATGTACCACCTACACCTCCACCACAATCATCTTCTCCAAACCAACCTCCCACTTCCTCATCACAGTCTTCACAACCCACTTCATCATCACAGCCTTCACAACCATCACAAACCACCTCCTCATCTTCAACAAATCCAATAACCCTTAACACTAATTTTAAAACCTTAAAAGACCGCCCACACGATTACATCATTGGTTCTATTACTGATGGAGTGAGGACACAGAGTCAATCTAGATTGATAAATGAATGCCTCTATGCTTGTTTCTTATCTCAAACAGTTCCCAAAAATGTCTCAGCAGCACTTCAAACAAGTTAGGTTGAATCTATGCAAATGGAGCTTTAGCAGTTCAGGAAATTGAAAGTTTGGCAATTAGTTGATCTTCCTCCAAACAAGTTTCATATTGGTACTAAATGGGTATTCCGAAACAAACCAGATGATTGGGAAGTAATAATTCGTAACAAATCCAGGTTGGTTGTTCAAGGTTTTGCTCAGGAGGAAGGAATTGACTATACTGAGGTGTTTGCTCCAGTTGCTCGAATTGAAGCCATCCGAATCTTTCTTGCTCATGCAGCTCACAAAAACTTTAAAGTCTTTCAGATGGACGTGAAATGCGCATTTCTCTATGAGAATATTGATGAGGAGATTTATGTTTGTCATCCTCTAGGTTTCGAGGATCCAGATTTTCCAGACAAAGTGTATAAACTTGGCAAATCCTTATATGGACTACATCAAGCCCCTCGGATCTGGTATGAAACTCTGACTCAGTATCTGCTGTGTAAAGGTTTCTCTCGTGGTTTGATAGATATGATTCTATTCAAGAAAGAAGTTGATGTTGAAATGTTGATTGTTCAAGTGTACGTTGATGACATTATTTTCGGGTCAACAAATGAGAAACTAAACAGAGAATTTGAAGAGGTCATGAAGGATCGTTTCAAAATGAGCATGATGGGGGAGTTATGCTTTTTCTTGGGATTACAAGTTGAACAAAAGCAGTCTGGTATTTTGATTCATCAGCAAAAGTACGTTCTGGAGATTCTCAAAAAGTTCAACATGGATGATTCTTCTCCAGAACTTACTCCATTCACTGCTCAGACGTGTTTAACTCCAGATGATAATGGGAAATCCATAGATGTTCATCGCTATCGTTCTATGATCGGATCCCTCGTGTATCTTATAGCCAGTCGCCCTGATATTACATTCGCTGTGTGCTATTGTGCTTATTTTCAGGCCAACCCAAAAGAATCCCATGAAAAAGCTGTTAAAAGAATTTTTCGTTATTTAAAGGGTTCCTCTCATTTGGGTCTTTGGTACCCAAAAGGAGGTAACTTTGACTTACATGCATATTCTGACAGTGATCATGGTGGTTGCAGACTCAATCGGAAATCTGTCACTAGTGGATGTCAATATCTAGGAGATTGTCTCGTTTCATGGCAGAGTAAGAAGCAAACTACAGTATCTCTGTCTATAGAAGAAGCTGAATATGTTGCTGCCTCCAGTTGCTGTTGCCAAGTGCTATGGATACAACATCAAATGATGGATTACGGGATAAATTTTCTTCATACACCACTTTTCTGTGATAATGAAGCTGCTATTGGGATTGCCAACCCAATCCATCATACTCGCACCAAGCACATTGAAACGAGAATTCATGCCATCCGGGACGCTCAGGAAAAGGGTTTTATAGATATTATTCCGATTGACACAAAAAATCAACGAGCGGATCTTTTCACAAAAACTTTTGATAAACCGCGTTTTTATGAATTGATCTCCATGTTGGGTTTAATATCTTTTTAAAACCTCTTTCTTATCTTAATGTGAATCATTCTGTAAATAACTCTTTTTGTTTATAAACTTTTTTGATAAACTTCTGTGTCTCATATGTCTTCACATCTTTATTTTGTTTGTTTCTGCTTATATTAATATTTTTTGTTTCGCGGCTGCTTAAAAGAAATTTCGAGGGAATTAAAATATTTTTTGTCTTTTCAGGAACTTCATGTAAAAGAAGTTTGTAGGAGAATCAATAAAATTGTTTGGGATATGCATGGTAGGCTCAACCCGATATCAAAGTAAACAGTTATCATGTAGCCTAATTAAAGTTTAAGAACTCGATGACAAGGATTATCCTTATGATATTTCAGCCTGCACAAAGATACAAGGCCTTGTCTAAAAAGGGTTGAAAGTTTCAAATCTTTGCTTGTTGCAAAAATTTTAAAATAAAATGGGTGACATATCTCGTGCTAATCTCCTCTGCTATGTGTGAACATTGACCTGGAGTGATGATCTCCTCTGTTATACGTAAGTATAGACCTGGAGCTCTCATCGGCACATTCTGATGAACTTCTCTATTATACGTAAGTATAGACCTGAAGCTCTCATCAGCGAGATAAAATGATTGTCTCCTCTGTTATACGTAAGTATAGACCTGGAGTTCTTATCATCTGTCCCTATAATAAAGACACAACGATTCTTAGAATTCAGAATCATCATTGAAATATATAAGAATTCAAGCAAAGTGAATTATATTGCTTAATAAACCATGAAGAACAGGATTAGTGCTTTGCTGAATATCTGTGGGATCCAAGTCATCTAAGTTTTTCAATAAATCCAAAACATGATAAAACAGCTGCAGATTACTTGTTGAAAAGAGGAAGGCATGAGTATAAAGGATAAACATATCAGCAATCCAGCAAATCTTTTATTCTCCAGATCAATTTCTTGAAAAAGAAGTCTCTATATCCTTTTCTTTTTCTTACATTTGTTTTCTATTTGTTTAAAAAAAACATGTTGTGGGACAAAGAACGTTTTTCATAAAAGTCATTTACATTTAATTTTTTTTAAGTTTTTGGTTGCAGCGAATCTACAGTTTCGCCTGCAGGTTCGCCTTGTGAATCTATAGTTTCTCCCGGCAGTATCTGTTCACAGCAAAACTAGGTCATATATATAGCACAGTGTGTTCATCAGTTCACACTATATCATGCGAAACTAATTGATCCCTTTTGCATCTTTTTCGTCGAGTTTGTTGGTTTCTAAGCGATCTGGTAGGCATTGCGACTCTGTTTCTAAGGTTTCTATCATGGTTTTATGGCTTAATCGATTGATTAGGGTTGATTCGCTGCTTCGAAACTTTGCCTGTTTCGTCCAGCGAATCTACCAAATTCATCCAGCGAAATTGAATGAAAGTTCTCTGTTGCGAGCGAATCTATCTGGTTATACTGTCCAAGCATACCTGACAGTTTCACTAGAACCTTTCCAGCGAAACTATACTTTCGCCCAGCACATAATCTGCTTTGTTGGGGTCAGCGAACCTACAACTTCGCTATTGTCTGATTCATAAGTTTGTCCTCAGTGATAGTGTAGAATCGCTCAAACTCATAGTCTAGGGCTGAGTTACAGCGAATCTGCACTTTTGTTGCTCAGAACTTATGACCAATCAACAGCAAAACTATGAGTTGTGCCTAGCGAAACTATAGCTTCGCCGGTTAGCGAAACTGTTGAACTTAGTTTCGAAAAATTCAGCGAAGCTGTCTTGCTTTGTCTGGCAAAATTACAATTTCGCCACTTTAGGGAAACTATTTTTAAAATTTTTCAAGTTGGTTCATTAATTTTTTGTTACATCTTACTTACCTATGTTTATATTTTGTAGTTCATGGCAAACTTAAAGTTTGATGATAAGACTAATATTGTGGCACTCCTAGATGACAGTAATCCAAAGACTGTTGGATTTAGAGATTGCATTAGATGGCTGAAACAGTCTTCTATTCACTATGCCATTTCTCATTTACCCACGATTTACGGCATCCACATTAGAGACTTCTGGGTTAATGCTGAATGTGACTTGGGATCTACTCCATAAAGGATTACTTCAAGAGTTCTTGGAGAAGACTTGGTTATTAATGCTGAAACGGTTATGAGGGTATTAAGGTTGGAAGATGATTGTGGAGATGAGGTTAGTATGTTAGATGCTGAAGTGCTTAATGCTTATCGAAGCATTGGGTATGAAGGACCATCTTTTGGGTCAAAGAAGGAAATTAAGAAGTCGTTCTTGTCCAAGGAATGGAGATACATTGCCCACGTGTTCATTATGTGTTTATATCATCGAAAGAGGGGATCAGATGGTTTGAATGCACAGTGGGCAAAGGCTATGATTATATTTTGTAGAGGACAAAAGGCCAATCTTGCAAGGCTAATATTTGATTGTATGACTGAAAATGTCATGGCCTTAAAGAAAGACAAGTGGCTGTTATATCCAAGGTTTATCTAGATGATCATAAATGCAGAGAAGCCAAATTTGCCAAAACATGGGGAAGTTAAGAGGCTGATGCAAATGAATACAAGAATATTTGCAGACTGCTTAGCTATTAGAAATGACTTCAGCGGTAAAATAACATACTTACTGGAAAACATGTATCCTGCTGAGAGATGGAGCTACATAAGAAGGTTGATTGAAAATGAAAACAAAAATGCTGAAGAAAATCAAGATAAACAAGCTGAAGCTATAAAGAAAAGGAAGAGGTTTGCTAAAGAGAAAGAATATGTTCTAGATGCTGAGATTGATGAAGTTGAAGAAGAGCTGCGGGCTCAAAGGGAGAGGAGGACCAAAAAGAAGGCTGATCAAGGGGAACCGGCTCACGAAACTGAAAGGAGATCTAAGCATAAGCAGCCGATGTTCGAAGAAAGGAGGGATCCCCGATCTGAACTGGATCAAGATGTGATTAGAAATGTAAACACTTCATTAGCTAATGAACTGAGCATGATTAAAACCAAGTTGGTTAATCACGAGTTGAGAGAGAAGGAGAAAGATGAGCAGATAGAAAGTATGAAGGTTATGATGATGGACCAGCAGGAACTTATTAAAAGGCTATTGAAGGAAGCGAATGAGCTCAAAGGCAAAGTTGGTGACACAAACCAACTATCACAGGAGGAGCTGGATAATCTGACTGACACATCAAAGTATTCGTTCCTGAAAGTGGGGAGGTCATCTGGTATGGGAGGAGAAGCAAGTACGGCTGGTGGTGGTGCAAGTGGAAGTGGTGTAGGAGGTGAAAAGGTTGTTGAGACAGAAGCAGAAAAGAGTGTAGATGAAGAAGGAGATGTGAGAGAGGAACCTATGATTATTGAGGCTGAATTTGTTGATTTGGGATTGGACATAGACACAGACTTGACTAGAGTTGAGGTGTTTAGAGAAGAAACTAACGAAGGAAATAAATAGGATACAGGGAAGCGACTTGTTGATGAAGAGGAAGAATATGAAGAATAACTGGTGGATTATGACTCGGAGCCTGAGTATTATGAAGTGGAGGAGCGCCTAATGACATATGTTGCTCAAAGGGGTACATAAGAAGGTGATGTTTTTGAGCTGAGCAAGGAGGACTGGTTCGTGAAAGAAAAAGAACCAGAAGAATTAACTCCTCTATTCCAAAACATAAGTGAATCGAGCAAGAAGAAAAGTGATAAGAAGATAGTGAGCTGGAAGTACAATTCTGGATTGAAAATGCTTATGATCAAAAGGAGAGGTGGTGAAATTTCGTATATGCATAAAAGGAAGGTGTTCAAGACCTTGCCCAGATGGGATTTGAGAAGGTTAGCTGAAATTCCACTCTTGGATGCCCACCTGATTGAACGTGCTATATTGTTAGAAAAGGAGATTAAGGCGGGAATGAATGATAATTTTGAAGCTTTTGGGTATATGAAGACTGAGAGGAGGAGATCGAAGATAGACTTGGATTGGGCCACTGGAAAAGGAAAGATTGTGCTAAAGCTGAAGCCAGCCAAAACTGTTAACAGAGTAAGGGTGCCCATTCCACTTCCCCCTAGACTACAAAAGTTTGAAAAATGGTTTTATGACAACAATACTGGGAAAGCTATCATTAGGTTGAAAGGTGGTGGTGAGATAAAATTGTTTGATCTAATGGAAGTATTTTCTTTTTGTGACGAAGACCTTGTAACACTTTATGAAAAGCATATCAAGGCCGGAGCTGGAGATGAAACAAGAAGAGAAGCCAGTCTGTTTATGAACGTGGCAAATAAGGCTCGAGGTGTAAGGTCAGAGGTCAGGGAGCTAGCAGAGAAAGTATCCAATGTTGACGAGTTAAGGATGGAGATGTAGGATCTTACCAGACAATTTGCTAGAGCTAGTGCAAGAGCTGAAGAGGAGAGGGCAGCAGGAGCAGAACCAGAAGCATCAGATAAAGCTGAAGAAGGTGCAAGAAAAGAGCAAGAAGATTGAGAGTGAGGTCCAACCTAATGGGAGAATTGATGATTTACAAAGGTTGGACTCACTATAGTTGATAGGTTTATTTTGCATTGTAATAGGTTAAATGTTAGTTTCTTATTTGTAATTTGTCTTTTTATTTAATTTTTGTATTGTAGCGAAACTACGGGCGAAACTATAGTTTCGCCCAGAGTCAGCTGCTTCTGATCACCCGGCGAATCTATAGTTTGCTGCCGGGTGAAACTAGTAGTTAGACAGGCAGCGAAACTTGGTTTCTTATATATTGTAAGTTTTCTATCTTTGTAAACTAACGATTGGCAAAACCCTAATACAAAAATATCATTGTTGCAGTTATGTGTGTGCGGCTGGAAGTTTATTATCATTATTATTGAGCCTTTTGTTTGATGGTCATTGTTTAGATTCTAAATTGTTCATTGTGTTATTGGGTATATTGTGCTAAATCTGTGGGAAATCAGTGTTATACATCAAGTGCACTATTGAATTGATCAAGTGGACCAACAATAACACCTTCCATGTATCTAACTTGAAGAAATGTCTGAATGATGAGACATTAAAGATACCAATAAGAGAAGTCAAAACAGATCAGAAACTTCATTTTATGGAAGAACCAGTAGCAATCATGGATTGAGAAGTAAGGAGATTAAAGAGAAGTAAAATTCCTATAGTGAAGGTCAAATGGAATTCAAAACGAGAACCTAAATTTACATGGGAACGGGAAGATGAAATCAAAAGGAAATATCCACACTTATTTGAGGTTAAACTGAATGAAAAGGACAATTATAAAGACAAAATTCCCATGGCATCAGTTACTGACAACAGATGAATTTCGGGACGAAATTCTTTTTACGGGGGGAGAATGTGACGACCCTAAAAATTAAGGTTAGAAAATTTTATTTTATATAAGTTAAACCTATATTTATGTGTGTTTTTAATAAATTAAAGTTCTAAGGTGTCGTTAGGTGATAAAATTTTATATGTATATGTGTATTAGCATATAAAATATATGTGTATGCTTTATAAGTTTGCATGTATGCATGATTCTATACGTGTGCATGTAGGTAAATATTTGTGATATATGTAAAACATTGAGAATATTATGTGCTTAGTTATTTAAATTACATATTATACATTTAACTAATGTATAATGAAGCAAGTTTACAATTTAAACGTTAAACCAAAACAGCAAACTTAACATCTTAATCATTTATTAAGAGATGAACTAACATAAAGTAGAAATTTAACACCACAATAACACAACCTACAACACCATTAACATTACACTAAGCACACTTCTAAGTGTAAAACCTAGCTCTTATCACTTAATGAACTTAAATACAAATTTTTCATACTTAGCCTAAGACTAAAAACTAATTCTTTTCCATAATCCTCGGCCGATTGATATCACTATCAACATCACACTAATCCTAGTCAAATGCTTGACACTTAACACATCTAAACCTTGAACATCTAGCAATTTTACTTAACCAATTCATCAAGTTAATGATGATTCCTAGCTACTATAACCTTCGGCCGATTTCCATACATTGTCACCAAAATAAAAGATCTTCTAATTGTGCCACATAACCACTATACTCAAACACCTCATCCTAAGTCATCATTTCTTGTGTAATGGTGGCAAGTTCTCAACATTCTTGGTGTCCAAGCCCTCGGCCGATTACCATGCACCATCACCACTAAACTTCATTCTATGCATGAAACATCACCACAAGTCATCATTACTAATGAAATAGTGGCAAACTCTTGGTTAACTAAGGATGAGTGACCGCCACCACATCCACTAATTCCCTCAAACTCTCGGCTCTCTTACACAACTTCAAAACACCACACAACCATCACACTTTACACCAACCTCACCTCAAACACTCTCATCGCCTCTCTCGACTGAAACATCAAACACATCATCATCATCATCGATCAATATAGCAACCATACACCATCAACAAGGATTTCATATCATTATCAAGCTCCAATAGAAGATAACTTTCAAAATCAAGAACCCTTCCTCAAACTTTAGATTCAAGAAATTTAAAGTCATCTCCAACCATCTTCAACCTTTCTTTCCATCTATTGACAAGGTTTGATTCTTATAAACTATGACAAAACAAAATTTAAAAAGAGTTACACATGTGTTATACATACATATGTAACTAACTTATTATGTATAAACATAGAAACTATTTATCAAATTTCTTAAACATTTGATTTTTATTAAAAATCAGTAAGGAAAAAGTTTAAGAACTGAAAATTTAAGGATTTTATGAACCAAGAATTTAAATAGAATTTAAAGGGTTAAAACATGTGATATTTTATGAATTATTAAGTAAAATAGGTTAAATATTTAAATGAATGTGATTGTGGGAATAAAAATTAGAAGTCTATCATAAAATATAAAAAATAATAGTCTGGAAATTTTGGAAAATTATTATTTGATATACTAATTTATATGATTTATTTAAGAAAAATAAAAAAGAATGCTTAACAAAAGATTTAAAGATGATAAAAATATAGAAAACTTATATGATGACCTTTACAGTAATTTGTAATTTCAAAAGAAATTTCGTGAATTAATTCATTAAAATAATAAAGTTACATATTTTAAAAAGTATAATCTGGAGAAAATCGAATAAATAGCAAACCAGTATGAAAAATCATGAAAAGTTTACATAAAATTTTAAATATTGTGTAGGACATTCTGTATAAATTTTAGAATTTTAGAGACCTATAGATATTTCTTCTATTTAGTGTAAATCTTGTAAAAATTATAGGAAATTAATTATAAATAGGTATTAACTAAAAATTTTATATGTTAATCTGGATTTTGAGATGTTACTTTTTATAAAATTTGGTAATTTATGGTTAACCGTAGCTACTATTTTAGAATTTCTATTTGAATTAAGACATAAATGCTGAAAATTTTAAAAATAAATTATTTCTAACATGTAATTATTTTATAGGGATTTGCAGGATTTAAGGGGAGTATCATAGCCCATTTTATTTATAAGTTTTTGGGAGAAAAAGCATACTATGTTTATTTTGATGCTAATGTAAATAAGAATTTTGATAAGTTACTGTCATTTTGCCATAAGTACAACCATTAATTCGTATAAGGAACCGTCTGATAATATAGGTGGCGCTACTTAGGAATATGTTTCCTGCACCAACAAAATGAGTGTTGTGATGTTATATTATCTGATTCTGTGATTTAGGGTTGCGCTATGAAGTGGTTACTTGAATCCTTTTGTAATAGGGTTGCAGTATTATATGTAAAAGTCTATGTTAAGAAAAGTTTTGTATATGTTATGAATGTGACCCGAATCTATAAATGACTAATGTACTGTTACTTTAAATTACTTTAGTGTGATTGTTTATATTTGTAATCAATGTGTTCCGAACCGATAGTCACATCAAAGCATTTCACGCTTCCACCGGGATGTGACATATTGTGTTGTCATTTAACCGTTATAATTATATAATATTCTAGCCTTTCCTCTTTTTATATCACTATGATTTCTTACTATAAATGTTGCTGATCTATGAGGACTTTCTGATTTTTTAATTAGTCCTTGGCCTATCATTTCAGGGATTTGTTTTCTAAATTCTTCTTTATCTAGTGAACTATATTCTACATTAGCTGTTCTGATTGTATTTTAGCTTGAACTTACATACATATTCTATTTGTGATTTTGTAATGTCTTCTCCTATAAGTCCAATTTTTTCTAAGTGCAATATTATAGGATGATTAATACTTTTTTAATATCTCTTCCTTTTTCTATTTTATGATTTAAAAATTATGTTAAAAGTTTTATACTTTCATTTTCTATCAAATTATTTCATTTTGTTGTTTTAAAAATTCTAAATTTCCTTGTCCACCACGCTTTCGTGCAATTTCTGATGTATTATTGTATCTTATTGTCGAAAACGTATATATATGTTTACTTAAAGTTATGAAATTTTTTTGTTATTGTAATAGCACCATTTAATCCTAATAAAAAGTTTAAGCCAATTACAAAATCTTTTGACTTAATACTATCACACCCTCAAAATCCGCATGCGGGGTTTTACCGCGAGGCGCGTGACATACAAGGATCTCAGTCATTAGTTACCAAGAACGACTCTATATGATTAATAAACAAAACCAGAGTTAACGTTTAAAATACTGCGGAAGCGTTTTTAAAACCAGAAAACCCAAAAGAAGTAGTATGTAAAGAGAATGCGCAAACATACGCGCCCCAAACACAATTGTTTAATATGAAAATAATCCCAAATTTGTAAACAACGCAAATGTAGACAACTCAACAATGCTGACGTGCGTGCTCCTAGGCAACTGGCAACCTTAACCTGAGAATAGCATACTAAACAAGTCAACACATGGTTGGTGAGTTCAAGAGTTTGCGTTAATAGGTAAACCGATAAACAGTTGTCAAATCATAAGTAGTGTATTGCAATAGATAGCTAGTCTATTAACATAAAAATATTAAACATAGTGATTTTGCGATTGAAGCTGACTGTGATAGTTTGTGCCTCCAGTCAAGACTTACCAGGTCGTGACGAATATGTGTTAGGACAAAATTGCACCCGTATGACCTCCAGTCACACAGGTGGGGCTCGTCAGACCCAGTAGTACTACCCAAAATTTCCCCGCTGGTCAATATTAACAATCCGAAAGTGTGAGGACTTTCCATGGTAAACAGCACTATATCAATATTATACACACTCATATATAAAAGCGTTTGTGATCAACAGTATGCTATCTCCCCCAAAAGAGATTATGTAAAATGAGTGGGGCAAGAACTCACCTGATGCGCGCAAGAATTAACTTAGAGCTTAACTTGAAAGAAAGAGGGGAAAGACAACCTTCAAAGGTCACCGAGAACACATGAGTACATAAGTACGTGTACACAGAATCAATATGAAACCCTAAGTGCCTTACAACCCAAAGAACTCAAGGTTTAAGGAAGACAAGACACATTTGACCCAGTTGACCCGTTTGACCCGTTGGTGACATTATAGGTGAAATTTCATTCAAACAAGCATAACAATACAACACACATGATCAACATACAACTTGATTACATATAGCACTTCATTAACCACATGTACTACCTAGATCATCATACAACTAGATATCATACAAGTCATGCGAATCTCAACTATTATCTTGCTCATAACATCCAAAATGTTCATTCTTAATCAATCATCAATCCACAAAAGTCCTAGCTTACCTATATGACTCATACCATGATTTTTCCGCAAACAGGCCAAAACAGGTAACAAACCAAATCAACATTCATATAACCTAAACAACACATTTAATCACCTTAGAAACCATCCATGAACACACTAGCATGGTCCTAATATCCCAAACATGCTCAATTTATCCAATTCACGGATTTGCACAAATAAAGTTTCCCTTTTGGGAAAGTTCATCCCAAATTCATCAAACTCACACTACATTCATGAATTCATCAATTATATACCAATTCAAGTCCATGACAACATCTAAACATGATCAACAACACCTAATCATCATGATTCATCAACATTCAACACCAAAAGTTACTATTGTTAGCAATGTATGAACTACAACATGCATTCTTGAATTCCTAACATTCATATCAACCATCTAGCATCTAATCATCATCACAAACACATCCATAACATTCATACATCATCAAATCATCAATTCATGCAAAATAAAGTTACTATTCTTAGTAACTTATGAACCATGAATCAAAATCGAAGCTTTCTTGCATAATCGACGTTAACTAGCATCTATACAATCCAACTAACATAATAGCATCAACAAACAACCAACAACTAACATCCAATTCAGATTTTCGAATTAGGGTTTCGGCCCTAATGTAAATTCCACAAGAACTTGTAAAAATCCAACCTTTATTGCATACTTGACGTTAATTAACATGTAATCTACCCAACAAACACATTAACAACAACAAACAAGCATCAATCGACCATCAATTGCAGATTTCGCATGGAACATTCGGCCAACATGAAGAATCATCAAAAACATGTAAAAATCTAACCTTTAAACGTGTAATGGACAAGATTTGATGTTTCTAACACGCTAAAATCCTTGAATCGATCCAAAACCGATGCCAAATGCTTGTTCTTTTGCTTGGATCGCGAATGTGTGGGTGTGTGAATGAAGTCGCGGCCGAGGATGGGGAATTAGGGTTGGGTTTTGTGTTTTAAACAATATAATTTTGCATAATTACCCTTTAAACCCTTGCATTTTGTATTTTATAAAAATTAGACTCTTTGAATAGTTTTTAAATAATTTTTAACTACTAAACACAATTATCATTAGTCACCAATAATAATCATGCATAATTTCCATTTGCCACAAAACACACGAAATAAATATACACGTTTCCACGTTACGCGATAAAATTCACAATAAACATTTAAATCACATAATCACAACCAATAATCAACATAGAAATTATTGTTTAACATTATTAATTATTATTCAGTCACCAACGTTCAACGACAACTAGTGTGTGCTCCCGACACGTGTATGCAAGACTTAACGGAACTAACGGAGTTTGGTAACGGAAAATTACCGGATGTCACAAATATATTGTGGGTTTATATTTACCTGTGGCATGTCGTATTTTATACTGTAATTTTTTGAAAAGTCTAAAAATTGTATACCTACAGGTTTTAAGTAATGTGTTATAAAAATTAACATATCTTTAACTGTTCTACTAACCAAATTGTATGGTAATTTTTTAAGGTACTGTTTAGGGGCTAACCGTGAGGGTACTTAAGCTTCATTTGGTCTTCACGTTCCCACGTGAATTCTGGTCCACGTCTCGAGTTCCAACAAACTTTGACAATGGGTATCTTGCTTTGCTTAAGTGTCTTCACCTCACGATCCATCACTTCGACAGGTTCCTTAATGAAGCGTAACTGTTCGTCTACTTGAACTTCTTCCAGTGGTACGACCATCGTTTCATCCGTTAAACATTTCTTTAGATTTGAAACATGGAATACATCATGGATTCCACTCAATGAATCAGGTAAGGCTAGTCGATAGGCCACTGGACCAATTCTTTCCACTATCTCAAATGGTCCAACGTATCTCGGATTTAGCTTTCCTCGCTTACCAAACCGAACTACGCCTTTCCATGGTGAGACCTTTAATAAAACCTTGTCACCTATCTGAAACTCTAAGGGTTTCCGTCGCTTGTCAGCATAGCTTTTCTATCTATCTCGCGCTGCAGCCATGCGGTTCCTTATCTGAACAATCTTCTCAGTTGTCTCGTGTACCAACTCAGGACCCGTTAATTGACTATCACCAATTTCAGCCCAGCAAACTGGTGATCTACACTTTCTCCCATACAAAGCTTCAAAAGGTGCTGCCTTTATGCTAGTGTGATAACTGTTGTTGTAAGAAAATTCCACCAATGGTAGGTGAACTTCCCAGTTATTCCCGAAGTCAATCACACAAGCACGTAACATGTCCTCCAAAGTCTATATAGTACGCTCGCTTTGACCATCAGTCTGTGGATGATAAGCAGTACTCATATCCAATCGCGTACCCAAAGATTTCTGCAATGACTGCCAGAAGTGTGATGTGAAACGAGAATCGCGATCAGAAATAATTGAGATCGGTACTCCATGCCTCGAAACGATCTCCTTCAAATAGAGTCGAGTTAATTTCTCCATCTTGTCTGTTTCCTTTATTGCTAGGAAATGAGCAGATTTTGTTAATCTATCCATGATAACCCATATTGTATCACAACCCGTAGAAGTGCGAGGTAACTTAGTAATAAAATCCATTGATATCTGATCCCACTTCCACATAGGTATCTCGGGTTGTTGTAGTAGACTAGATGTTTCTGATACTCCACTTTCACCTTCGAGCAAGTCAGACACTTGCTTTCATGTTAGGCCACCAATAGTGCGCCTTCAAATCGTGGTACATCTTGTCAGATCCAGGATGTATAGAATACTTGGACTTGTGAGCCTCACTCATCACCAAGTCTCTCAGGTCTCCGTGTAGAGGTACCCATAGTCTATCCATGAAGTAACGAATCCCATCCGCTTTTACTTCCAATTGTTTTTCCATACCCCTTAACGATTCAGACCCAATGTTTTCTGCTTTCAAAGCTTCTGTTTGAGCATCTCGGATTTATTCAGGTAACTATGTGCTGATAGTAAGTTGTAAAGCTCGCACACGTCAAGGCTTAGTAGTTTCTTTCCTACTCAGCGCGTCAGCAACTACGTTTGCTTTCCCTGGATGATACTTGATAGCACAATCATAGTCGTTTAACAATTCCACCCAGCGTCTTTGCCTCATGTTCAACTCCTTTTGCTCAAAGATGTGCTGGAGACTCTTGTGATCAGTGTAGATAGTGCATTTGGTACCGTACAAGTAATGTCTCCAGATCTTTAAGGCAAAAACTACCGCACCCAGTTCCAAGTCATGGGTGGTATAGTTCTTCTCATGAATCTTCAATTGTCTAGAGGCGTAAGCTATCACCTTATCCCGCTGCATCAGGACGCATCCAAGTCCTTGAATAGAAGCATCACAATAGACTACGAAATCATCACTACCATCCGGCGCTAATATTGGTGCGCTACACAATTTATGTTTCAACAACTGAAAAGCAGATTCCTGATTCTCACTCCATTTGTACGTCGTTCCCTTATGAGTCAAGGCTGTGAGAGGTTGTGCAATCTTAGAGAATCCTTCAATGAATCGTCGATAATATCCCGCTAATCCAAGGAATTGTCGTATCTCACTTGGTGTCTTAGGAACAGACCAATTCTTTATCGCTTCAATCTTAGCAGGATTAACATGTATCCCCTTCTCATTGACAATATGACCCAAGAATTATACCTCACGTATCCAGAAATCACACTTAGAAAACTTTGCATACAGTTTTTCTTCTCTAAGTAATTCCAAGATCAAACGTAAGTGCTCTCCATGTTCTTCCTCGGTCCTTGAGTATATCAGTATATCATCAATAAAGACGATAACAAACTGATCAAGATAGGGTTTGCACACGCGATTCATGAGGTCCATGAATACTGCTGGTGCATTCGTCAACCCAAATGGCATGACCAAAAATTCATAGTGACCATATCGTGTACGGAAAGCGGTCTTCGAGATGTCCTCTTCTCGAACTCTCAGCTGATGATACCCAGACCTCAGATCAATCTTAGAGTAATAGCTTGATCCTTGCAGTTGATCAAACAAATCATCGATACGAGGTAAGGGATATCTATTCTTGATAGTAACCTTGTTCAGTTCCCTATAGTCAATGCACATTCGAAATGTACCATCCTTCTTCTTCACAAATAGAACTGGCGCTCCCCAGGGCGACGAACTCGGTCGAATAAACCCTTTATCCAACAACTCTTGTAGTTGGGCGGATAACTCCTGCAGTTCGTTCAGAGCTAACCGGTACGGTGCTCTCGCAATTGGAGCGGCTCCTGGAGTCAACTCAATCTGGAATTCAACTTGACGATGAGGCGGTAATCCAGGCAGGTCTTCTAGAAACACCTCGGGAAACTCATGAACTACTGGGATATCCTCTATCTTCTTTTCCTCGACCTGTTTATCTGTGACGAGTGCTAATATGGCCAGTCGACCCTTTCGTAACAACTTTTGTGCCTTCATGAACGAAATGATGCCTATCACCGCACCACTCCTATCACCTCTGACCGTAAGGACTTCTTCACCAATGGAAATCCGTATGATCTTCTTGTGGCATATGACTTCTGCTTGTTTATCGAAAAGCCAATCCATGCCTACTACCACATCGAAACTTCCTAGTGTAACAGGCATGAGATCTATGGTGAATGTATGACCAGCAAGCTCTATCTTGCAGTCTCTAAGAATATGCATTACGTGAATCTGTGTGCCGTTAGCTAACTCCACGGTGTATTTAGATTCTAAGGCTGAGGGCATATCACTTAAAAGACTACAGAACCAAGTGGACATGAAACTTCTATCGGCTCCGGTATCAAATAATACGGTAGCAAAACAAACATTAACCAAAAATTTACCAGTTACTATTGTAGGATCATTTAGAGCCTCACCTGAGCCAATGACGAAGGCTCTTCCTTTGGCTCCATTGTTGTTATTGCCTCCATTGTTGTTGCCATTACCATTGTTGTTGTTATTGTTGTTGCCATTGTTATTGTTGCTATTGTTCCCATTGTTGTTGTTGCCATTACCATTCCTCTTAAGCTGGGGATAGTTGCGTCTGTAATGGCCTTCTTTTCCGCGCTCAAAACAACCTTTCAGAGTGTCTTGTGATTGTTGTGGCTTTCTCATCAGTTCACCCCGGCAGTCTTTGGCCGCATGCCCAACTTTACCATAGCGTTGGCATCGGAAGTTGTCACACCTGCCGGTGTGATGGTAGTTGCATCGATTGCACTTAGGAATTTTCCCCACATAGCCTCCTTGTCCCTGTGATGCCGAGGATGGCTGATTGGAATTTCGGTTGTTATCAAACCTCCTTTGTTGCTGTGGATGTTGATGCTGCTGAGTGTGCTGTTGTTGCTGCTGATGTTGCTGAGATTGGTTGTTTGACAAAGATCCCTTATTGCCAGAGTTGTCCCAGTTGCGTTTATTGTCAGGCACGCTTGCCATAGCGCCCTGTTTGGGTAGCTTTCCCTGCTCCACTGCTTGGTCAGTAAGCTTGTGAGCCAATCGAATAACCTGCTGGATAGTGGTGAGGTTCACAACAGTCACCATGCTTTGTATCTCCGGAACCAAGCCACGCTGATAAAGCTCAATTCATTTGATCGGCGGATTAATCATGCCTGGGCAAAGCGTTTCCAAATCGTGAGACCTCATGGTGTAAACCTCGATCTCAGATTCCTTCCATCTTTAATTGCCAGAAAGCCTCCAACTTCTGGACTTCATCCAGTTCTTCCTCCGAATATTCTTCTGGTTCTTCCTCATTAGGGTCTTCCCCAAAGGTGCAGGGGCTTCAGCAATATGAAGTGCTGCTAGCTATGCCTCTAAATCAGCAAACCTATCATCGATCACTATGTTATGGTGATCCTGTGCGTCCATGCGCCCACTAAGTGCTACCACGTTGCCTGCCAGGGTATGATGTCCACCAATGGCCATCGAGAGTCTCTCCTGAAGTGTCTCTACCTGGAAACGCAGCTGACGCATCTCAGATCGTAATGCAGAGTTCTCATCAGTGAGTCCTCTAATCCGCTGTCGCTCTGTGTCCAGTGTGGCTACTAGGGCTGCAAATGCCTGCTCCAGAGGGATGCTCAAAGTAGGAAGTTTAGGCAAAGTAGAGGCGGTCGATGACCTAGTCCTAGGTCGTGTAGGTGCTACTGGTGGTACGCGCTCTCTATATGCCATACGGTTTATGTAGGTGGGGTAGAAATCCTAGTTCCGCGGAGGATCGAGCTCAGGAGGTATGAAAGGCTGATCCCAGTCTATCTCGCCAGGAGGATAAGGATGTTGAGGCCAGTTAAATCCCCTATCCGGTACGGGAGAAGTAGGAGGTAACTCAGATCGTGCAGGTCTCTTGCCTAATATTCTGGACGACGATGCCATGCTGTGAAGTACGTGTTGCGTATGCCAATGAGTATGCAGTAAGGAGAGTAAGCGATAAGTAACTAACAACTGTGCGGTTATAGTCTAGTGTGTGTATGCAACCTAGTTCCCTATAACCAATGGCTCTGATACCAATCTGTCACACCCTCAAAATCCACGTGCGGGGTGTTACCGCGAGGCGCGTGACATACCAGGATCTCAGTCATTAGTTACCAAGAACGACTCTATATGATTAATAAACAAAACCAGAGTTAACGTTTAAAATACTACAGAAGCGTTTTTAAAACCAGAAAACCCAAAACAAGTAGTATGTAAAGAGAATGCGCAAACATACGCGCCCCAAACACAATTGTTTAATATGAAAATAATCCCAAATTTGTAAACAAGGCAAATGTAGACAACTCAACAATGCTGACGTGCGTGCTCCTAGGCAACTGGCAACCTTAACCTGAGAATAGCATACTAAACAAGTCAACACATGGTTGGTGAGTTCAAGAGTTTGCATTAATAGGTAAACCGATAAACAGTTTTCAAATCATAAGTAGTGTATTGCAATAGATAGCTAGTCTATTAACATAAAAATATTAAACATAGTGATTTCGCGATTGAAGCTGACTGTGATAGTTTGTGCCTCCCGTCACGACTTACCAGGTCGTGACGAATATATGTTAGGACAAAATTGCACCTGTATGACCTCGAGTCACATAGGTGGGGCTCGTCAGACCTAGTAGTACTACCCAAAATTTCCCCGCTGGTCAATATTAACAATCCGAAAGTGTGAGGACTTTCCATGGTAAACTGCACTATATCAATATTATACACACTCATATATAAAAGCGTTTGTGATCAACAGTATGCTATCTCCCCCAAAAGAGATTATGTAAAATGAGTGGGGCAAGAACTCACCTGATGCGCGCAAGAATTAACTTAGAGCTTAACTTGAAAGAAAGAGGGGAAAGACAACCTTCAAAGGTCACCTAGAACACATGAGTACATAAGTACGTGTACACAGAATCAATATGAAACCCTAAGTGCTTTACAACCCAAAGAACTCAAGGTTTAAGAAAGACAAGACACATTTGACCCAGTTGACCCGTTTGACCCGTTGGTGACATTATAGGTGAAATTTCATTCAAACAAGCATAACAGTACAACACACATGATCAACATACAACTTGATTACATATAGCACTTCATTAACCACATGTACTACCTAGATCATCATACAACTAGATATCATACAAGTCATATGAATCTCAACTATTATCTTGCTCATAACATCCAAAATGTTCATTCTTAATCAATCATCAATCCACAAAAGTCCTAGCTTACCTATATGACTCATACCATGATTTTTCCGCAAACAGGCCAAAACAGGTAACAAACCAAATCAACATTCATATAACCTAAACAACACATTTAATCACCTTAGAAACCATCCATGAACAGACTAGCATGGTCCTAATATCCCAAACATTCTCAATTTATCCAATTCACGGATTTGCACAAATAAAGTTTCCCTTTTGGGAAAGTTCATCCCAAATTCATCAAACTCACACTACATTCATGAATTCATCAATTATATACCAATTCAAGTCCATGACAACATCTAAACATGATCAACAACACCTAATCATCATGATTCATCAACATTCAACACCAAAAGTTACTATTTTAGCAATGTATGAACTACAACATGCATTCTTGAATTCCTAACATTCATATCAACCATCTAGCATCTAATCATCATCACAAACACATCCATAACATTCATACATCATCAAATCATCAATTCATGCAAAATAAAGTTACTATTCTTAGTAACCTATGAACCATGAATCAAAATCGAAGCTTTCTTGCATAATCGACGTTAACTAGCATCTATACAATCCAACTAACATAATAGCATCAACAAACAACCAACAACTAACATCCAATTCAGATTTTCGAATTAGGGTTTCGGCCCTAATGTAAATTCCACAAGAACTTGTAAAAATCCAACCTTTATTGCATACTTGACGTTAATTAACATGTAATCTACCCAACAAACACATTAACAACAACAAACAAGCATCAATCGACCATCAATTGTAGATTTCGCATGGAACATTCGGCCAACATGAAGAATCATCAAAAACATGTAAAAATCTAACCTTTAAACGTGTAATGGACAAGATTTGATGTTTCTAACGCGTTAAAATCCTTGAATCGATCCAAAACCGATGCCAAATGCTTGTTCTTTTGCTTGGATCGCGAATGTGTGGGTGTGTGAATGAAGTCGCGGCCGAGGATGGGGAATTAGGGTTGGGTTTTGTGTTTTAAACAATATAATTTTGCATAATTACCCTTTAAACCCTTGCATTTTGTATTTTATAAAAATTAGACTCTTTGAATAGTTTTTAAATAATTTTTAACTACTAAACACAATTATCATTAGTCACCAATAATAATCATGTATAATTTCCATTTGCCACAAAACACACGAAATAAATATACACGTTTCCACGTTACGCGATAAAATTCACAATAAACATTTAAATCACATAATCACAACCAATAATCAACATAGAAATTATTGTTTAACATTATTAATTATTATTCAGTCACCAACGTTCAACAACAACTAGTGTGTGCTCCCGACACGTGTATGCAAGACTTAACGGAACTAACGGAGTTTGGTAACGGAAAATTACCGGATCTCACAAATATATTGTGGGTTTATATTTACCTGTGGCATGTTGTATTTTATATTGTAATTTTTTGAAAAGTCTAAAAATTGTATACCTACAGGTTTTAAGTAATGTGTTATAAAAATTAACATATCTTTAACTGTTCTACTAACCAAATTGTATGGTAATTTTTTAAGGTACCATTTAGGGGCTAAGCTGTAAGATATTAAACTCTTAGTAGCTCCGGTATCTACTAAAGCTGTAAGGTCTATGAATTTGTTGTTATCTAACCATAAACGACATTGCACACCGATCATATTCATTGAACCTTGTGTTTGTATATATGTTTGTTCTTCTTTAGGTTCTGTTGACATTTGATTCATTTCTTCTACAACTTGTATTCTTTCTTCTATTAATTTTTCAATTTCATTTACTTTAATGTCTAAATTTTTAATTTTAACGTATTTAGTTCTACTGCTAATTCTTTCTTTTTTAATTTTTCGATAGTTAAATCTGAGTTTGTAATATTTGTTGTTCGTGAGTTTGATGTATTACCTATTTCTATATTATATTCTTTTTAAGACAAATACAACATATTTCTTTGAAACATATATCGCATTGTGACCTTTTTTCTATACTAGGATAATATCCATAATTATAACATTTAATATAATTATTACCTCTTTTATATTTCCAATCATGGTTACATATTTCGGTATTCATATATGTATATGTTACTTTAGCAATTGGTTTTTCATCTTCACTGTATATACTATAAATAGATCTATTATCTGAATCATCTGTTTTAATAGTTTCTATTTCATAGTCATTTAATTGTTCTACTAGACTAGCTTTTTCAATGTTTTTATTTTTATTAGGACATTTATTAGCTAAATGCCTTTCATCTCCACATACAAAACATTTACATTTTCTTGTCTGAGGCTTTCTAACATATTTGTTTTTATTGAATCTTGTCCGAATATTTTTATTACACGTAGTACTTTTTCTTATATTCTTCTATTTATGTAGATCCCATAGGTTTGAGGTGTGTAAATAGCCGTTTTACAAAAGGCATATGCATTTCTTTTTAACTGTTCTTATAAAGCTACTTCTTTACATTTATCTTCTAGTATACCAAATGTATATGTTATTCTTGGTCCTATTCCTAGATTGTGTTGTTCTCCGTATGTTGTTTTCCATGATTCGTGTATACTTTTTCCTAGATCTCCTGGTAATTTTATGAAATATTTGTCACATAGATTGTCATCCATAGCTTTCCCGGTTTGTGATAGTAACCTTATAAAATCTAGTGTGAATTCATTTATATTTCATGTCAGGTATGCTTAATTGTTCTAGATTCCTTATACCTGTGTCTTGTATTAAGCTATTATTTTTAGCGGGATCAACACCTATAATAAGGGTCCTTATTTACGATGTAAAATTATAGGGATTATCTCCTAATGCTTTTAAATTGTTTATTTTTGTAGAGTTTTGTGCCTTTTTACTTTGCCATATTCGTAGAGTTATTGGCCCTAGTGTGGTTTCTAAGTATGAGAACATGTCCATACTATCTTTTTTATTTGTTTCCCACATTCTTATTTATATTTGTTCCCATGTTAATACTTCATCAATCCATAACTGGGGTTTTTGTTGTTCTATCAGTAACATACTACCGCTATATATTTGTCCTATGGGTAATCTGTTACCTCTTCCTCTTATTGTTGATTATTGATTATAGTTTATAAAGGGTGTTGCCCATGGTTCTCTACCTAGGGTTTCATGTGATATTACTTCACCTGTATCCCCACTCCATTCTACTCTTGGTCTAACATTTCTAGTTATTATTTGTTCATCTACATCCATAAAGACTTGCTCTTGTTTATAAAATTCAGATAACATGGTTTTCCCTTGTAAAATATTTTCTACTAGAGGCAAATTGTCGTATTCTTGCAATTTATTATAACTTTGTTCGTATGTCATACCTAATTCTGTTATACATTCTATAATCATATCATCCACTTCCTCTTGTATATTTAGCCCTGTAAATTTTCTATTTATTATTTGTTTGATTGTTTTATTAATTTCTTCAGTTTTAAATCTTGTTATTTCTTCATCTTCATCGTCTAGCAAGGTGTAATTCATATATTTTTGTTCAAATTGTAGGAATTCAGGATTTATTTCTACTTCCTCGTTTTCTGTATCATATATTGGTTGTACCTCATCATCCTCTTCAAGTAGTTCTATTTCATAAAGTTATATTCTATATTTTCTTCATTGATTTCTTTGTTTATAGTTTCTTTGAAATCTGTGAATCTTAAACTTTGTTTTCCATTTAATCTTTCATGTATAAAACTTTTCTTTAGGATTAATACTGTATTTTTATTTTCTTGTAAATCATTTATATCCCATTCTAACCCTGTTAGTTGTTTAGGATCAATTTTGATTGGATCTATCATTTGTGTTGATTTCGGTGCTACGGTTTTTACAATTCCTTCTATATTTACTTTATATTTCATGCCTGAATTATTATTAGCTTTTCCTAATACCCTTATGCCGACAACTATGTTATTTCCTTCGTAGTCTTCATATCCTTTTGATTGTAAGGCTATTTTTATATTCTATAAACCTCTTATATCTTTTAATAATCCTGGTGTACAGTAAAATAATATTGTTTTTTGATTTAGATCAACTTCCATTCCTGAAATTATTTCTTTTTTCATTTATGTTTTTCAACTTTTGTCTAATATTAGGGCTAATAATTTAGTTCCTAGATTTTTTTTTCCTAAAGCTTTTACTCCTATTACTATTAATCCTGTATGTACAAAGTGTTTACCGGAATTTTTAATTTTTTGTATAGTTTCTGACGATAACAAATCTATAGTTATTGTTTTTTCTACTACCCTAGGAGTTTCTTCTCTAGTGCTTCTTATTAATGTTGTATTTATATTGAATATTCCAGTTTGATATAGTATTCTCGGATTAAGTATGTCTAATCGATGTTGATTATATCAATTTATAATTTTATCTACATCTATTTCTTTTTCTAATTGTATAGTATGTCTAGAACAATTAGATTGATATAGCTCACGGTATGAAATCGAAGCTCAAACACGTTGATTCTGCGAATACCCGTGATGTTATTCACCCAAACCCAAATTCGACCCCAAAAGTCCCGAATTTGAAGAGACAAACTGTTATTTTCAGAAATGATCAAGTGTCCCTTCACATTACATCAAGACAACTTAAATAAGAAGATAAAATTCGAATGGGCCTAAACCAAACAACCATGGGCCAAAAAAAAGACCAAAACAAAACCGAAAAAACTAGAAAAAAACATAAAAGTGGCCCAAAAACCCATTTAGATTGTAAGAAAGCTTTTGCTCTAATACCAATATGGTATAGAGGAAATAATAATAATAATAATAATAATAATAATAATAGGACAATTTAAAGATCAGATAAAATATACAAAAGGTAAAAAGTAAAAAATAAAAAGTAAATGTAAAAAATAATAATAAAAATAAAGGGTAAGAGTAAGACTTATAGATAATAGCAGCGGAGGACAGGTACAAGAACAAGAAAATCTTCACCCAATACGTAGGTTTAGGTATTATATATATATATATATATATATATATATATATATATATATATATATATATATATATATATATATATATATATATATATATATATATACATACATGCATACATATTGTAAAAATGGTACCTTTAATTTAACCAAATTAAAAGTTTAGCACTCAAATTTTAAAAATTACAAACTTAAGTTAACCTTTCAATTATGGTTACAAGTTTAGTTCACACCATTAGTGTTTATTAATTTTTAATGATCCATGAAATAAATCTACAATATAATCAAACAATAGACACCATCTGTGCAATTTTTGGTAAAAAATAAAAAATTGAGTAAATTAATATTTTGGCCCTCGGGTTAGAGCCATTTAACCCTATCAGGCCAATTTTTTTTTTTTTTTGCATATCAACCACTAACGTATCGATTCTTAACTATTTGGTCCCTAATACTAACTCTTTTAACTTTATTATGTTATGTATAAGGGTGTTATGGTCATTTTACACCTAAAGAATTATTTATGTAAATTTTAAATACTTAGGATTATTTATGTATAT
The DNA here is from genome assembly GCA_025506505.1 of Flaveria sonorensis. Classification (NCBI taxonomy): domain Eukaryota; kingdom Viridiplantae; phylum Streptophyta; class Magnoliopsida; order Asterales; family Asteraceae; genus Flaveria; species Flaveria sonorensis. The sequence goes on along the minus strand of CM046423.1, from coordinate 17,657,164 downwards.
TTAAAAAAGTAACAATGCAACCACCACACCACCACCTAACACAACCACAACCCACCACCTAAAACAACCACTACATTACCACCTAACACAACCACCACCATCACCACCTATGTTTATTTATGATAAATATACCATCACTGAAGGTTGAAGAATTAGTTATAGATCGAAAACAAGGTGGCGGTTTGGATGAGGAGGAGGCCGATGACACATTGAACTCAGGCGCCAGCGATGCCAACCAATGTAGGAAAAAAGTGAACACAATCAAGGTTACTTTTTTAGGCGAATTTGGTAGGGTTTGATTGAGTCTGGCGAGGGACTCCGATCCCATGCGCTTGAGGTAATGAGCGTGGCGGCGTCAGGGTCATTGTCATGCTTGTCAGAGAATGAGGCGACGGATAACCCGTGGTGGAATGGTAGTGACTTGAACCTGTGGAAGCTACTAACGATGGTGGCAAGGGTGATGCATGCACCGACGCATGTGAGGTTTAAGGTGAGTTGAATGCATGGGTTGAGATGGCCTTGTGGGTGATGTGAGATGAGGCGGACGTGACAGTGATGGTGGTGGTGGTGGTTCATGGTGGCTCTGGTTGAGGATATGATGTTGTAGGGGTTTAACCTAAGAGGCTCGGGAAATCAAGTCAAGATGAAGATCAAGATCAAGTCACACGAGAACCTAGAGTTATCGCGCGAAAACTGCTTCTCGCGCGACAACTACTAGTCTTGCGAGAAGTGATGTTTTCTCGCGAGAACTGATTTTTGTTTATAAATAGAAGTTTTGCTTTGTAATAGTTAACACTTTGATAGAGAGACTTTCATTTTCTTGATTTGTACTACTGCATTGTAATCGTATCAGAGATCAATAGATTTAGAAGTTTATTTACTTGTTTGTTCTTCATTTCTGAATTCAATCTTTGTTACCGTGATGATTACATTCAGCATTCTCATCACGAGATAGATCTAATTGTATTGTGCTGATGCATACAATTGGTATCAGATAAAATCACAGCTTATGTGTCTAAGTAAACTTGAAGTCTATGTTTAAATTGGACACAATATATTGACAATTAACATAACCAGTTTTATTTATAATAAAGCTAGATGATGGTAACGATCAATTTCTAAGAAATATGATCCTATACTTGAGAATTTATTAAAAATATTTAAGTTAATTAGAATAGTTTTTGTGTCAAATTGATTTTTGTTAAAAGTATATTTTGTTTATTTGTTTTAGTTTTCGTTTGACAAAACGTTCAAAATTAAGGGTGTTCGAATGATTGTAAACACTTAGTTAAACATAATCATTTTTCATAACAAATCATAAGCCTTAATAAAATCTTTAAAATTCAAAACTTAAAAAAATTAATTAAAAAGTTAAAATTTTCAAAGAAAACTGAACTTATCGCGTGAAAGGTTCATATCACGCGAAAGGTTCACAAAAATGCAAAAAGTTTAAAACTAATGCGGATGAATTAATTGATGCGAAAGGTTCAACTTTATGCGAAAAGTTCATCATGCGAGAACTCTGATTTCTCATGCGAGAAGTCAGAGTGCTATATAAAGTACAGTGTGCGAAAAGTCAAGTATTCGCATACTCTATTATGAAATTTTTACTCTCAAAATTCTAAGTGTAGAAACTCTGTCAAAATAGAAAACATTGTTTGTTGTGGTCGCCTATTGATTTCTAACCATACATTAAGGTATATTGATGTTTATGACGTTGATTTGAATGTATTTGAACTAGACCGAAACTTTAGGACTTAAAATACGTTAAAATTGGACAAATTAATCATCATAAACCTTAATAATAACTTAGTCGACACCTGTGAAACATGTTTTAATAAATGAAACACTTAGAAACTGACGGATTAAAAATTTGAAGTGGAACAGACTTTTCGCATGCTAAAGGCCCTGTGCATATGAACAAATGCGAAAACTTTCAAAACTATTCACATAAGGTTAAACTTGTCGCGTGAGAAGTTGACTTCTGGTCAAGTTTAAATTCATGCGATAACTTAGAGTTGTCACATGAGTTGAGACTTGTCGTATGAATCTGAAATGTGTAGTTTTTGCGCGAGAACTTGGAGTTTTCGCGCGAGAATTCAAAATTCAAAATTTTTCTAAGAGTTGTTTTTTCTTTTCTAAAATTTTTTTGAATTTTTCCTTGTGTACGGATATTCATGCTTAATGCTTCAGATGGCTCGTCCATTGGTTTTTAACAAAAATCATAATGCCATAGCTTATCTCGATGATGTTTCTGAAGACAAAGCATTATTCCGATCACTTATAGAGGGGCTAAAGACATCTCGTATTCACAATGCCATATCTACTAGTTCCACCATTTATAATGATGTTATTGATCAGTTTTGGCAAACAGGTGCCAATGAGATAGACGAGGACGGGAAACCTTGTATTATCACTATGGTTAAAGGAAAAAGGGTAGTGATTACAGCTGAAGTAATCAAAGTGTTCTATTGCTTGAGGATGTACCCAATGCACCTGTAAAGATTGATGATGATGTTGTCAAGGATTGTTCGACACGTATGGGTTACAGTCATAGATACCCGTATCTGGAGAAGAAGTATCTTCCACCCTTTTGGAAGTACTTGTTTCATATTGTCATCCATTGCCTCAGCAATCTTAAGGCGGGCATGGATAGTTTGAGTACGGTGTTCGGATCCCTGCTGATATCACTCGTTGATGATTTACCTTATAGCATATCCAAGGCAATATTTTCTAAGATACAGAAGAACGTCATTGCTATGGTGGGGAAGAAGTTTTTCATGTACCCTCGTTTTATACAAATGATAGTGAATGCTTCTCACCCCGAGCTAGCTATGTCTGATTCACCTATATATGTGGTCATGACAATGAAGAAGGATGTATTCACATATATGATGGGTGCACGTGGGAATGCATGGGATGGTTCACATTTTGCTAAGTTGGGTCGATTTGTAGATGATTTTCAAGCTGAAGATAGACTGCAAAAGACTGTTACTCCTCATGTCCAAAGACATGTCACATCTGGTGCATCTACATCTACAGCTCAGGCTGCTAAAGCTGATACAGCCGGTCTATCAGCTAGTACTACACCAGAAGCACCTGAGAGTTCTCAGGATGCTCCCAGATGGTTCTCCAATAGTAGGAGTGAGACCGATAGCGATCAGATTGGGAACGTACCGTACGTGTTACAGGAACGTCCCAGAGTGAGTGAAACACCAGCCAAACGCACTGCTGAGGAGCGTGATTCTGATTTTATTCCTAAAGAGACTCCTATTACTATGGGGAGAAGAAAGCGGATAGCAAGGAGAGAAAGTGAAAGTCCTCGTGGTAGGGGTAGAGGACGTGGTATGTTAAGAAAACATCGGACCCCGGTGACCACTGAGCTGATTATAGAGGAGGCTACTGTTACAGAGACTCCTGTCACACTAAGTGAGGCAACACAAACTGAAACTCCATCTGAGTTGCCCACTTTTACTGATGACATTTTGAGGAACCCTCTTAGAGAACATATGGTAGATGAGACGATTAGCATGGAAGACTTTATACGTATACCTCCTGAGTTTAGACAAGGTGCTATTACGTCAACTAGTTCACCTACACATATTACATTGGAAGAACGTGTACGTAATCTTGAGGGAGAGATGTTGTAGAAGACAAAAGTTATAGATGATCTGCACAGGTAGTTGTTGGATAGCGATGAACAGATCAGGAATCTCGAACATCAGCAAACATTCATATTCAGCTATCTTTAGATCCTTGAGCATAACTTGAGGGATTTCACTTTCAGTATGTCTTCTCAGTTTACTCATCAAAGGACTACTGAAGTGGGAGAGAGTAGCGAACATCAAACTGCTGGTCCAGAACATGTTGATGATCCCATAGTGTCTACAGAGCTTCCTATTGATCCTGTTGTTCAGGAGAGGACAACATAGACTGCTAAAGTTGGTCAAGAGTCACCATCTATTGATGTTCATATGACTACTGAGGACCAGCCTGTAGTTTTTACTGGAGAGCCGTTTGTTAAGCCTAAACACATGATGCCTATCCCAAACCCAGTTGATGATGAAGATGAGGATTAGATTTGATTGGCTATGATTCATTTGAGGATGGTGATGATGATGAGGATGATGATGATGATAATGGTGATGATGGTAATAAGGGAAATGATGATGAAGATGGTGGTGGAAATGATGATGATGATCAGGGAGGTGACATTGGTTCTACAGCTACAGGGGATGCTGGAACATCAGGCACTGAAAATGTCTCCGGACCAAGTCCTGATGATTCAGTTGATTACACACCACTAGACTCTGAGCCAGAAGCTGCTTATGAGAAAGAGTTCTATACATTCCAGCAAAGTCTAAATGTTGAGGAGACGAAAGAAGAGTTGGGTGCTTTTGATGATTTGGAAGAGGGTTTTGAATATACTGATATATTCGGAAACAGTCAAAGACTTATTTTCCGATACTTTGATTGAAGAAGGTGAGATCGTGGGGGAGTCAAGTAACGCACAGACGACTGACGAGACAGTAGATGTTACAAGCCAAAGTGTTGTGCTTTAGGTCGGTAACCTAACAGTTAGTGCTCATCCTCCCCCAACTTATATTCATACGCTGAGGCATTCCAAACCTTTCACAAGGTACGGAAATTCAGAACCTATCATTAGTTGGGCTTACGATCAAGAGAAGAAGATGTATATTATGAAGAGAAAGGGCGGAGCCATAGAGTACTTCAAGGACGAACACGACTTTCATACGCTTAGAGCACCAGATTTATATGCTATGGGTCGTGTTCCTTTCTTTAACCCTAGTAATTACAGTAAGGTGAACTAGATACGTAATATGATTTATAGACAAAGCCGAACCAACTTCAAAGACTTTAAGACAGCCAAATCCAAAGTTATTGAAGATGAGACCAGGATGGACCCGAACACGAACAAGCCAATACAGATAAGGGTTTATAGACAACCAAGATATGCTAAGAAGATTACTATTCATGCTCATGTGCCAATTAACAGCTTGTCTAAGCTAAAGGGGTGGAGTTGTGAAAAGGATAGTGGTCATGCGGTGATTAAGTGTGAAGATAAAGAGTTCCGTATCATCGACCCTGTGGATCTGCTACAGTTTGGTAAAGAAGATTTGATGAAGCTGCTGGCATATCCAATTGCAGCTGATGAATCTGTACACTTCATAGCGGCACAGTTTGGTTGGATGATTACGAAGGCCCTTGACAACAAGATGTATTCATATGGGGGCAGTTATCAGGTTGCAGACGTGGACTTCTAACAACATTGATTTACCGAGCCTAGGGGGAGATTGTAGGGGTTGAACCTAAGAGGCTCAGTAAATCAAATCAAGATGAAGATCAAGATCAAGTCACACGAGAACCTAGAGTTATCACGCGAAAACTGCTTCTCGCGCGACAACTACTAGTCATGCGAGAACTGATGTTTTCGCGCGAGAACTTCTTTTTGTTTATAAATAGAAGTTTTGCTTTATAATAGTTAACACTTCGATAGAGAGATTTTTGTTTTCCTGATTCGTACTACTGCATTGTAATCGAATCAGAGATCAATAGATTTGGAAGTTTATTTACTTGTTTGTTCTTCATCTCTGAATTCAATCTTTGTTACCGTGATGATTACATTCCGCATTCTCATCACGAAATCGATCTAATTGTATTGTGCTGATCCATACAAAGGTCAGCTCTCATGGCTATTAGTTTGCTAAGTAGGGTTATTAGATTTACACACCACTTGTGTTATGATTGATGCCATCTAGTTGTGGCTGTTTTAGGTGGTGGTGGTGGTGGTGGGGGTGGGGTGGGTGGTGGTGGTGGTGGTGGTGGGTGGTGATGGTGGTGGTGGTTGTGGGGTGGTGGTGGTGGTGTATGGTGGTTGTATAGTTAATTTTGAAAATGTGCATAAATAACCTGAAGGATTTAATATTTACATAAATAGTCATCAACGTGGAAAATGACCAAAATACCGATACAGTTAACAGAAAAAATTAATAGAGTTAGCGTTAAAACGAAACATTAGTGGTTCATATGTCAAAAGATTCTTTTTTGGACTGACAGGGTCAGACGGCCCTAACTCCAAGGGCCAAAATAGTAATTTACTCTATAAAATTAAAATAATCAAATAGAAGTTTAAAAAATCATATAAAACCTTAGATAATAAAAAAAGTTAGAAAAATAAAAAAAAATTAAAAAATAAAATCGAATAAACATGTATATGAATTAAAATAAATATTAAAAAATCAAATTAAAGTTAAAAAATAAAAACTGTGTGTTATAGTTTTTTGGATTTGGCCTTTCAAAAGGTTTTTAAATTTTTCCGTTTACGCATAACATAGGTACTTCATAAAACAAATTCAGAATACTTTTTTTTTTCTGTTTTTTATTTTATATACTTTTTATATTTTTACTTTTATTTAATTTTTAAAAGTTGAGTGGACATTTTTTACCTTTATTTTATTTTTTTGATATAATTAATTTTATTTTTAACATTTATTTTATTTTCTTATTTATGATATTGATTTTTTTAATATTTTTAACTTTTAGAGAAAATTGAACAATTAATCTTTATGATTTCATCATATTGTAGACTAAATCCCTAGATAGTTAAAAACTAACAAACTCTAATGGTAAGAATTAAACCTACATCCAACTAACAAATGTTTAGACTAAATTTATAATTTTTAAACTACAGAAACCAAAGTTATAATACGGTCTTGAAAATTCTCTAACTATCCTGTATCTTAAAATTAAAGTTCAGTGAAGCGGTTGGGTTTGCTGGGTTTTAAATCTGGCCACAAGATTTTGCTGGTTTTTCTTTACATTTATGTTCGAACACAAATTAATTTTAAAGTCTCAATCATTTTTTAATTGAAAATATTAGATTCAATCTTTTAAAAAATTCAATACAATACAAACCCATGTGCAAATGTTTTATAACTTTATAAAAACTAGTTTTTACGTGTAGGTAGTGGGAGTTTAATTGCTTTTAGCCCGTGCTATGCGGCATAATCTTGGTCGTTAATTATCGGTTCGTCTCGTCGAAAATCATAAAAGCGAATATAGATACCGGTTTCGATAATAACAACGATGGTGTTCGCTCATAGTTGGATTTGATCGTAATGCTATCTAAATGGAAACTTTACTCGTTATAGTCTAAATGGAACTCGTTATATATATATATATATATATATATATATATATATATATATATATATATATATATATATATATATATATATATATATATATATATATATATATATATATATATATATATATATATATATATGGGAGAGATCAAATGAGAAATTTATTTTTTTGTGAAAACTTTAAGAACCAATGTGAGGCACAAATTTTTTATGGAAAAATGATAAATAACGAAAAAATAAAAAAAATTATAAAGCAAAAGATAACAGAAAAATATAAAAAATTAATACATAAAAATGTTTCTCTCATTTCTCTCTTTAAAAAAATATAAAAAGTTATAAAAAATAAAATAAAAAACTCAGTTTTTATGAAATTCATTTTACATATATGTAATACTGGATTTACACATGTGTATAATTAGATTTACACATGTGTAAATAACGGGTGGATGATATTTTTATTAAAAGCATATCAATATGGTAGGTGTTGTATTGTTCCTTCATACTTATACATATATAAATACCTTGCTCGATAATCCATTTTATCGTCAAATATAAATTCGCTAGTTTTGTATTAACATAATCGTATTATATTGTTCCTTAAAAATATATCTCGTGCTATTATAGTTTAATATACATTTAACGTCATTTCCCAAAATATCCAATTTATCCTAGTATAATAAAATATATAAATAAATATAAATATAAATTTAGTCCGGTGATAATTAACCTATTTTAAATATGTGTATTTTATACATGAACAATAAACTATATAAAATAACTAAATATCAGCAGTTTTGACTTATATTATGTCAATCAATGATTCTTTTAGTTCTTTAATAAAAAATGATTCTACAAAGATCCTAACCCTATATAGGATAAAAATCAAATGTTAACCCTCTATTATCGCGATAACCGTGTTAACTTTTGAAGATCAATCAAAATTATTATTTTTTTATCGGAATAACATTCTTATACATATACAATGTTATATTTTTCTATATACATGAGTAAATTCACAAGTGTAAAAAAGTCACGAGAGGTATAAGTTAATTACACTTGGAAATATTTACTAGCCATAATATTTTTATGCTTATGAATTTACACATATATAAAAGAACAAATTTTATATATGCGTAATAATGTTATTCCAAAAAAATAATAATTTTGATTGATCTTCAAAAATTAAGACGATTATCATAATAATAGATAGTTAAAATTTGATCATTGCCCTACATACACACACACACACATTTTGTTTACCAAAATCTTATAAAGTCAAGTGTCGGGTTTTTACATATTTAAAACCATTGCAAATCATACCACATGTAATATCCACCAATTAGATTATGTCAAATCTATTTGCAGAACCTATTAAGGTTGATGCAACAGTCTCACAAGGTGGAGAGTATAACATTTAACAGATCAAACAGGGAACCAGAAAAGTGAAACAAATAACAAAAGTAAAGAACACACAAGAACACAAGTATTAGTTTTCAAGAATTATGTATATTGCTCTCACGTGTTTTACAATTGTTACAAGAGTTAGTCCTAAAGAATGGTTACATGAGAAACTTTATACTACATTCTTCAGCTGGCCATAATTTGAAGACTAGCTAGAACACTAATCTAGACAACAAGATCAATGTAAAGTCAAAAGGCAGATTTCCTTTTGACTAGTGATTATGACATGCCATAGGTCACATCCTAATCTATTACAAAAAGAATAAAAGTACAAGAGTGGAAAGTTACAGACTCAAAGATCTTAATCTAAAGTTTAACCTCTTGTTATCATTTACCTGCTGGTTGTCCCGGTTGGGCAGCAGCCACTGCCTCATGAACATGTTCGTTAATTAATGCCGCCAATTCTGCAGGCGTCATGTTTATGGCTCCGGCACCACGGCCTCCGGCGCCACGTCCACGACCACGCCTACGTCCTCTTCCTCGTGCGTCCATATTTCACTTTACAATTCACAATTACAATAATGAGTAACATCCAACACATTTATCTCATCAAGGTACAGTAAACAATAAGAAATAATGCATTCACCACAACCACAACATTTATAACAGAAATAATAACCAAAGATAAATAAATTGCAATTGAGTCACAAAATATTCCATCAATGTCAAAATTTAAGTTTGTCAGTTGGGTGGGAAACAACCCTTCCCACATAGGTTTCAAAGAAGAGAAACACTACATAGTCTGAGTCATTTAAAAGTAGAATTAGTCCAGTACGTCAAATCCGTCACTGTCCTCATCCATCCCTGCTGGTTCTTCTTCGGGAGCTTTCTCGGGTTCCACTTCCAGGTCTTCCTCATCAGGGTCCACCAAAGGTGTAGGGGCTTTAATAACCTGAAGTGCTGCTAGCTGTGCCTCTAGATCAGCAAACCTATCATCGATCACTATGTTATGGTGATCCTGTACGTCCATGCCCCCACTAAGTGCTACAACGTTGCCTGCCAGAGTATGATGTCCACCAATGGCCATCGAGAGTCGCTCCTGAAGCGTCTCTACCTGGTAGAGCAACTGACGCATCTCAGATCATAAGGCAGAGTTCTCATCAGTGAGTCCTCTAATCCGCTGTCGCTCCGTGTCTAGAGTGGCTACCAAAGCTGAAAACGCCTGCTTGAGAGGGATGCTCAAGGTAGGAAGAGTAGGAAATACAGAGGAGGTCGATGACCTAGTTCTAGGTTGTGTCGGAGCTACTGGTGGTACACGCTCTCTATAAGGCTTTCATACAATTTATGAAAGGCTGATCCCAGTCTATCTCGCCAGGAGGATAAGGATGTCGGGGCCAGTTAAATCCCCTATCAGGTACGGGAGACGTAGGAGGTGACTCAGATCGTGCAGGTCTCTTACCCAAATTTTTGGATGACGATGCCATGCTGTGAAGTACGTGTTGCGTATGCCAATGAGTATACAGTAAGGAGAGTAAGCGATAAGTAACTAACAACTGTGCGGTTATAGTCTAGTGTGTGTATACAACCTAGTTCCCTATAACCAATGGCTCTGATACCAATCTGTCACACCCTCAAAATCCACGAGCGGAGTTTTACCGCGAGGCGTGTGAACAAACCAGGATCACAGTAAATAGTTACTCAGAACGACACTATATGCCACTTTTAAAATAAAACCAACCAAAGTTCAAACTTTAAAATCATGCGGAAGCGTTAAATAAACTAGTAAACCCAAAACAATGAAACATGATTTGAAAATGCGCAAACATACGCGCCCAAGTATTATGCAAAACTAAAACACGATGTTTAAACAATCTTAACCCAAAACAATGTTTCATAACATGCTGCCAAACACCATGATGCTCACCCGTGTGACGTGCTCCTAGGCAATAGCAACCTTAACCTGAGAATAGCATACTAACCAAGTCACAACATGGTCGGTGAGTTCAAAAGTTTGCGTTAAAATATAAACCAATCAACAGTTTCCAGAACATAAGTAGTGTATTGCAATAGATAGCTAATCTATTAACATGAAAATATTAATCATAGTGATTTCACGATTGAAGCTGACTGTGATAGTTTGTGCCTCCCGTCACGACTTACCAGGTCGTGACTGTAACCTTTCGTGTTTTCGTTAATTGATAGTTAACCTTGTTATGTTCTTGTAAGGACCATTTATGTCATTTAAGAAACTATATGGGTTGTTTATGAATGTTTCTTTTATGGTGCATTAATTCATTAATTTAAGAGTTAATAATTTGTTTTTAATATAATAAAACATAATAATAATAGTTAAAATAAGATAAAAATAATAATAATAATAGAAATAATAATTTATAAGAGTTAAATAATTAACAAGTTTAAAAATGTTTAAAACTTGAAGTTTAATTAAGTTAGGGGGCCTTTAAGACAATTTACAAACTTAAAATAGAAGTTTTGTACCTAAAATATTAAATTGAAAACCGCAGGGACTAAAACTGTAAATATTCAAAACCCAAACCCCCTCCCCTCTTTTCCCCCGTGATTCCGGCGGCCAACCACCGGCCACCCTCCGGCCGACTCCGGCAAGGGTTAAAACCCCAGAATTTTTCGGATTTCCACCCAAAAACCGTTCCAAATCGATTCGTGAACACGTTTCGAACTTGAACACGCACCTTAATTGCGTTTAAATGCCGGTTACGAACCCAATCGGGTTGAATAACCGAAGCCTTTAATCATAGAACCGTTTGATCATTAAAACTCAATAATAATCAAATTAAATGGATCATAATCGAACGTTTAACTAATCCTAAGTTACTATCAAACTTAATTCCATCAGAATCACTCCTGAACACCTCAAATAAACCTCTCATTCATTGCGACCTGCTACGCTAGTGTTCATCATCATTCTGTCAAATTTAACTGAAATTGGTAGAGGGCTTTTGATCATTGTGACCGTTGGAAGCTTCCGGTGCAACTAATTTGGATAATATCAACGATTGCAACCTGAATCACTTTCACCACAGTCGCGACTTGTTCTTCATACGTGCACATCGGTTTCGTTTCAATTCGGGTAAATAAAACATATACATATACTCGAATTTACATGGGGAATCAAAGCCCCATGTTCATTTCAGTAATCGTTATCGTTTTGATGATCAATTTGGTCCTAAATCATTCTAGGGTTTATGCGATTTGAGGTTTTTCCAGAGATTGTGTTTATAAAGTAATGAAGCCGGCTTTTAGCAGGCATAGGCTACCCAGCCTAACGGTAAACATCACTTCCCACAATTGTGAGGTCCCGGGTTCGAACCCGGGCACCCACATTATTTTTTTTAAAGCCTTTTCTTAACAAATTTAAATACAGAAATATTTTAATAATTATAAAAATCATTTTTGTAAACTTTAATTATTTTTAAAGTCGCATAATTAATTTCTGAAAATTTCTTCATTTAAATATTTTAATATTTTATATAAAACGTTTTCTTTTACAAATGTCATACTTAGATTATTTTTATAAAATAGACTTTAAATAATAGTTTAAATTAATAAATTATTATTGGCCAATACGTTAATCATGTTTATTTCAAATAATTATAAAAATTTATTTGCATCTTATATTTAAACTTTACAAGTTATTATAAAGAATTTAATTTCTTTTCTCCATATTACATTACCTAAATGGTATATTTCTTTCATTGGATTAAAATATATATATGATTTCAATAGATAACCTTACTTATTTATAAAAACCCCAAATTCCTATTGAAACCCTAGTTCACGTTTAATCGTTAATCTTGTTGTTAAACTTAATCTTGGAATATATACATTTAGGTATCTTGTAAAAGAAATCGTTGGAACGCCGTTTAATTTTTTGTTATCATCTTATATATATAAGGTGAGTTTTCATACCCCTCTTTTACTTTATTTCACACCTTTGGGGTGAAACATGTTATCTTTATAAACTTGCACTTGTAAACATCTTGCTACTTGTAAATGCACGAGCAATTCATTTATAAACTTTGTCATGGTTATTTGTAATATCGTGAGCTTATATGATGAACATTATATGTTGACAATCATTAACTATTGCTAGCCTGGCGACGTCATAGATCTATGGGCCTGACAAGCCTATTTGGTGCTAAAGCCGAGGTTATTGCCGGCTCCTGATGACGTATGCTTGTTCATCATGGGAACCAAGTACACTTAGCTAATCGTTAAACTTGTAAATGATATTCTTGGTCAAGGTTTGATTGTAGCGATATGTTATCTATAAACTTGCTTTATTCGTAACCATTGACATGAATTGCTACTTGTAAACTTTTATATATATATGTATGCTTAACCCATGGAAACTCACCAACTTTTAAAGTTGACCCTTTTATTTTTAACATGTTTCAGGAAATGCAAAAGGTTGATGATTATCTTTTGAAGCATGCTTACACCTAGGATTTGGACCTAGGAAAAATAAATAAAATAACTTGAGACTTGAAAGTTGAACTTTGTTCATTTTTGTTTGTTGAGACATTTGGTTGTAATGTTTATTTCAACTTATGAATTTCTATATTTACAATTTATGGTAGTGTTATGTGGCTGTGAACAATCTTAACCCTCACATCTCGACGTTTCCGCCGTTAAGGTTGGGGTGTGACAGATTGGTATCAGAGCCCATAACTATAGGGATTTAGGTTATTAGAAATGGTGACCTAGACTATAGTTGATGCATGAACCTCATAAGAAAAATCTTTATGATCTTGTAATATATTTTGTTGCATGCTACATAATGCTACTTGTTAAGGAGGGCCTCTTAATGTGCAACTTGATGCCTTTAGTTAGGATTGCCTTATAATTGAGAAACTTGGTTGCCTTGTCCTCTCTAAAACTTATTCTTAATCCTTTATTCTCTCGATGATGAAATATCTTAAACTTATTCTCGACGACACGGGGGAACGTAAGCTTTATATCAAAAGGTTCAAATCTTTAGACTTTATGACTAATCTATGAAAATCTCATCAAGGTTTTAATTCCATGAACCTAAAGAAATATTGTGTGACACATAGACACCTGTATTCTGGATTTCCTGGCAAAAAGCCTTCGGGCTAAGGTAAGCATTTCGCATAAATCCCGTGGGACTAGTTATGCTTACCTGGGGATTTCTGGGATGAGTGATAAACTATGGTCAATATACACAAGTTTCTAAGGCAATTGGAGTTAACTCACCTTGACGTGTCAACGTTTCCAAATGGTAATGCGTACCAAATGGAATCATTCCATGTGTGTTTTACAAGTCTTGAAAAATCTTTGTTGATTTACTATATTCTACCTCCAAATTTCTGTGACTAACTTATTTTATATCCAGCATGTCTCGTCATCATGGAAAGCGTGGTAGCTCCGACCGCAAATTAGCCGCCATGATTGCCCGTCAAATGGCTGCAGTCATTCCGACCATGGTTGCCGAACTGAGTAGCACCTTGATGACCAACGCTAGTAACAACACTAATGGCAATGGGCAAGGAGAGAATAGTGCAAATCAAGGAATTGCTACTTGTAATGGGCGAGGTTATTGCCGGCTCCTGATGACGTATGCTTGTTCATCATGGGAACCAAGTACACTTAGCTAATCGTTAAACTTGTAAATGATATTCTTGGTCAAGGTTTGATTGTAGCGATATGTTATCTATAAACTTGCTTTATTCGTAACCATTGACATGAATTGCTACTTGTAAACTTTTATATATATATATATGTATGCTTAACCCATGGAAACTCACCAACTTTTAAAGTTGACCCTTTTATTTTTAACATGTTTCAGGAAATGCACAAGGTTGATGATTATCTTTTGAAGCATGCTTACACCTAGGATTTGGACCTAGGAAAAATAAATAAAATAACTTGAGACTTGAAAGTTGAACTTTATTGATTTTTGTTTGTTGAGACATTTGGTTGTAATGTTTATTTCAACTTATGAATTTCTATATTTACAATTTATGGTAGTGTTATGTGGCTGTGAACAATCTTAACCCTCACATCTCGACGTTTCCGCCGTTAAGGTTGGGGTGTGACAGTGACGAATATATGTTAGGACAAAATTGCACCCGTTTGACCTCGAGTCGCACAGGTGGGGCTCGTCAAACCCAGTAGTACTACCCAAAATTTCCCGCTAGTCAATATTAACAATCCGAAAGTGTGAGGACTTTCCATGGTAAACAACACTATATTAATATTATACACACTCATATTTAAAAGCGTTTGTGATCAACAGTATGCTATCTCCCCCAAAAGAGATTATGTAAAAAGAGTGGGGCAAGAACTCACCTGATACGCGCAAGAATTAACTTAGAGCTTAACTTGAAAGAAAGAGGGGAAAGACAACCTTCAAAGGTCACCTAGAACACATGAGTACATAAGTACGTGTACACAGAATCAATATGAAACCCTAAGTGCTCTACAACCCAAAGAACTCAAGGTTTTAGAAAGACAAGACACACTTGACCCAGTTGACCCGTTTGACCCGTTGGTGACATTATAGGTGAATTTCCATTCAAACAAGCATAACAGCCTATCACACATGATTATCATACAAACTGATTACATATAACACTTCATTAACCACATTTACTAATTAGATCATCATACCGCCAGATATCATACAAGTCATGCGAATCTCAAATGATTATCATGCTCATAACATCTATAACACAAATAATACACCATACAAGGATCAAATCACGCATCACATGCCATGTGAAGCCACTCATGACTTCACACCCTAAACCTACCAATCCTACTAAGTAGGGGCCTCAGATTCGCGCATGTGTATGATGATCATTAACATACCAATTTCCATAGCTCATATCACCCAAAATGTTCATTCTTAATCAACCATCAATCAACAAAAGTCCTAGCTTACCTATATGACTCATACCATGATTTTTCCACAAACAGGCCAAAAAAGGTAACAAACCAAATCAACATTCATATAACCTAAACAACACATTTAATCACCTTAGAAACCATCCATGAACACACTAGCATGGTCCTAATGTCCCAAACATACTCAAATCATCATATTTAAGAGATTTCACAATTAAAGTTTCCCTTTTGAGAAAGTTCATCCCAAATCCATCAAACACCTAAAACATTCATGAATCCATCAATCACTTACTAATTCAAGTTCATAACAATATCTAGCATGATCAAAACACCAAATCATAATGATTCATCACATTCAACGTCAAAAGTTACTATTTTAAGCAATGTATGAACTACCACGCATCTTATTGATTTCCTAACGTTCATATCAACCATCTAGCATCTAATCATCATCATAAGCATATCCATAACACCAATTCATCATCAATTCAACATTTCATGCAAAATAAAGTTACTATTCTTAGTAACATATGAACCATGAATCAAAATTGAAGCTTTCTTGCAAAATCAAAGTTAAATAATATGCATACAACCTAACTAGCATCATTACAACATCAAACAACCAACATTCAACATCTAATTTGATCAAAATTGCATCAAACTTTTGGCTAAAGATAATCATATGAACAAACAACCAAAATCCAAACTTTATTGCATACTTGACGTTAATTAGCATGCATTCTATCTAACAAACACATTAACATCAACAAACAATCATCAATTGACCACCAATTCATCCAAATCGCACACAAACTCTCGGCTAGAACAAAACACATGAAGAAACATGAAATTACCTTCTAAATCGCGAAAAGGAACGAGATTGGATGCTTCTAGTGCGATGTATGCCTTGCAATCGGTCCAAAATCGCAGATTTGTGCTTGATCTCAATCTGTTTTCGCAAGGGAGAGGGGGGAAGAGCAGTTGGTCGCGGCCCATGGGGGGTTTTAGGGTTGGGAATTACATTTTGTAACTTGATTTTTCACAATTACACTTTACACCTTGTAATTTGTATTTTTAATCAAATTAATCTTTTAAATACTTTTTAAGAGAGTTTTTAACTTAATAATGTTAACATTATTAGTCAACAATACTAATTTTATAAATTATCTCACTAATCACAAGATTCACGAAATGATACACACGTTTCCACTTTACGCGATAAAGTTACAGTTAACATTTAAATCACATAAGCATAACTTAATAATCACATTATTAACTTAATTATCATCAATTTAACATTACTGGTTATTATTAAGTCACCAACGTTCATCGACAACTAGTGTGTGTGCATGACACGTGTATGCAAGACTTAACGGAACTAACGGAGTTTGGTAAAGGAAAATTACCGGATGTCACATTATCCCCATGTTGAAAGAATTTTCGTCCCGAAAATTGCGTTACATGGTGAGTGTTCCATCACTGGTCTACTGCATTGGCACAAGGAAATCGAAATCGAGTTAGTTTTAGGTGAGTTATCACATCATCCCCATGTTGAAAGAAATTTCGTCCCGAAATTTAATCAGTACCTTCGCCGGCTGGCATCGTCCTTTCGAATAGCTGAGGGTACTTAAGCTTCATTTGGTCTTCACGTTCCCACGTGAATTCTGGTCCACGTCTCGAGTTCCATCGAACTATGACAATGGGTATCTTGCTTTGCTTAAGTATCTTCACCTCTCGATCCAACACCTCGACCGGTTCCTCAATGAAGCGTAACTGTTCATCTACTTGAACTTCTTCCAGCGGTACGACCATAGTTTCATCCGTTAGGCACTTCTTCAGATTTGAAACATGGAATACATCATGGATTCCACTTAGCGAATCAGGTAAGGCTAATCGATAAGCTACTGGACCTATTCTTTCCAAGATCTCAAATGGTCCAACATATCTCGGATTTAGCTTTCCTCGCTTACCTAACAGAATCACGCCTTTCCATGGTGAGACTTTCAATAAGACTTTGTCACCAACTTGAAATTCCAAAGGTTTCCGTCGCTTATCAGCATAGCATTTCTGTCTGTCTCGCGCTACGGCCATGCGGTTTCTTATCTGAACAATCTTCTCAGTTGTCTCGTGTACTAACTCAGGACCCGTTAATTGACTATCACCAATTTCAGCCCAGCAAACTGGTGATCTACACTTTCTCCCATACAAAGCTTCAAAAGGTGCCACCTTTATGCTAGTGTGATAGCTGTTGTTGTAAGAAAATTCCACCAATGGTAGGTGAACTTCCGAGTTATTCCCGAAGTCAATCACACAAGCACGTAACATGTCCTCCAATGTTTGTATAGTACGCTTGCTTTGACCATCAGTCTGTGGATGATAAGCAGTACTCATATCCAATCGTGTACCTAGAGCTTTCTGCAACGACTGCCAGAAGTGTGATGTGAAACGAGAATCGCGGTCAGAAATAATTAAGATCGGTACCCCATGCCTCGAAACAATCTCCTTCAAATAGAGTCGAGTTAATTTTTCCATCTTGTCTGTTTCCTTTATCACTAGGAAATGAGCAGACTTTGTTAATCGGTCCACGATAACCCATATTGTGTCACATCCCGTAGAAGTGCGAGGTAACTTAGTAATAAAATCCATTGATATCTGATCCTACTTCCACATAGGGATCTCAGGTTGTTGTAGTAGACCAGATGGTTTCTAATACTCCACTTTCACCTTTGAGCAGGTCAGACATTTGCTCACATAAGTAGCTACATCTGCTTTCATGTTAGGCCACCAATAGTGCGCCTTCAAATCGTGGTACATCTTGTCAGATCCAGGATGTATAGAGTACTTAGACTTGTGTGCCTCACTCATGACCAAATCTCTCAGATTTCCGTGTAGAGGTACCCAAAGTCTATCTATGAAGTAACGAATTCCATCCGCTTTTACTTCTAATTGTTTTTCCATACCCCTTAACGAT
This sequence comes from Flaveria sonorensis, assembly GCA_025506505.1. NCBI lineage: Eukaryota > Viridiplantae > Streptophyta > Magnoliopsida > Asterales > Asteraceae > Flaveria > Flaveria sonorensis. The sequence goes on along the minus strand of CM046423.1, from coordinate 17,638,714 downwards.
TCAAACCCAATGTTTTCTGCTTTCAAAGCTTCTGTCTGAGCCTCTCGGATTTGTTCAGGTAACTGTGTGCTGATAGTAAGTTGCAAAGCTCGCACACGTCGAGGCTTAGCAGTTCCTTTCCTACTCAGCACATCAGCAACTACGTTTGCTTTCCCTGGATGATACTTGACAGCACAATCATAGTCGTTTAACAATTCCACCCAGCGTCTTTGCCTTCATAAACGAGATGATGCCTATCACCGCACCACTCCTATCACCTCTGACCGTAAGGACTTCTTCACCAATGGGAATCCGTATGATCTTCTCGTGGCATATGACTTCCGCTTGTTTATCGGAAAGCCAATCCATGCCTACTACCACATCAAAGCTTCCTAACGTAACAGGCATGAGATCTATGGTGAATGTATGACTAGCAAGCTCTATCTTGCAGTCTCTAAGAATATGCGTTACGTGAATCTGTGTGCCGTTAGCTAACTCCACGATGTATTTAGATTCTAAGGCTGAGGGCATATCACTTAAAAGATTACAGAACCTAGTGGACACGAAACTTCTATCGGCTCCGGTATCAAATAATACGGTAGCAAAACGACCATTAACCGAAAATTTACCAGTTACTATTGTAGGATCGTTTAGAGCCTCACCTGAGCCAATGACGAAGGCTCTTCCATTGGCTCCATTGTTGTTTCCACCATTGTTGTTGCCATTATTATTGTTGTTGTTATTGTTGTTGCCATTGTTATTGTTGCTGGTGTTTCCATTGTTGTTGTTGCCATTACCATTCCTCTAAAGTTGGGGACAGTTGCATTTGTAATGGCCTTCTTTTCCACACTCAAAACAACCTTTTGGAGTTTCTTGTGATTGTTGTGGCTTTTTCATCAGTTCACCCCGACAGTCTTTGGCTGCGTGACTAATCATCCCACAACGTTGGCACTTCAAGTTATCACATCGACCCACATGGTGGTAGTTACACCGGTTGCACTTCGGCTGTCTTCCGCCATACCCACCGGGTCTTTGATTTGAGGGAGTCGCCTGGTTGAAGCTTCGATTGTTATCGAACTTCCGTTGCTGTTGCTGACTTTGCTATTGTGGTTGAGGTTGAGATTGGCTGCTGGATGACGATCCCTTGTTGCTTGAACCATCCCACTTGCGTTTATGGTCGGGCACGCTTGCCACCGCGCCCCGCTTAGGTAATTGACCTTGCTCGACTGCTTGATCAGTCAGCCTGTGGGCTGTTCGGATAGCTTGTTGTATAGTAGTGGGGTTAGAGGCAGTTACCATACTTTGAATTTCGGGCACCAATCCCCGTATATAATGCTCAACCCTCTTATGCATTTCATTCACCATCCCAGGAAAGTGCTGCGCCTTCCAATGTACCGGTGGCATACTTCACCTGATCAACAGGCGGGCAGTTGCATTTTGTGAAGACAGACTCTGTCTTCTCAAACCACCTTACAAGCCCTACAACTCCTTCCATCCCGCTGTAGGTATGGGGTTTACATTCCATGAAGGACTTGTAGGTACATGGTGGTGGTCCTGTTTTGACAATCCCAAACATTAGTAAGATATCCAAGGCAATTAACTAGAATAATTAGTTTAACCTCTTGTTATCATTTACCTGCTGGTTGTCCCGGATGGGCAGCAGCCACTGCCGCCTGAACATGTTCGTTAATTAATGCCGCCAATTCCGGAGGCGTCATGTTTATGGCTCCGGCACCACGGCCTCCGGTGCCACGTCCACGACCACACCCACGTCCTCTTCCTCGTGCGTCCATATTTCACTTTACAATTCACAATTACAATAATGAGTAACATCCAACACATTTATCTCATCAAGGTACAGTAAACAATAAGAAATAATGCATTCACCACAACCACAACATTTATAACAGAAATAATAACCAAAGATAAATAAATTGCAATTGAGTCACAAAATATTCCATCAATGTCAAAATTTAAGTTTGTCAGTTGGGTGGGAAACAACCCTTCCCACATAGGTTTCAAAGAAGAGAAACACTACATAGTCTGAGTCATTTAAAAGTAGAATTAGTCCAGTACGTCAGATCCATCACTGTCCTCATCCATCCCTGCTGGTTCTTCTTCGGGAGCTTCCTCGGGTTCCACTTCCTGGTCTTCCTCATCAGGGTCCACCAAAGGTGCAGGGGCTTCAATAACCTGAAGTGCTGCTAGCTGTGCCTCTAGATCAGCAAACCTATCATCGATCACTATGTTATGGTGATCCTATGCGTCCATGCCCCCACTAAGTGCTACAACGTTGCCTGCCAGAGTATGATGTCCACCAATGGCCATCGAGAGTCGCTCCTGAAGCGTCTCTACCTGGTAGCGCAACTGACGCATCTCAGATCATAAGGTAGAGTTCTCATCAGTGAGTCCTCTAATCCGCTGTCGCTCCGTGTCTAGAGTGGCAACCAAAGCTGCAAACGCCTGCTCGAGAGGGATGCTCAAGGTAGGAAGAGTAGGTAATGCAGAGGCGGTCGATGACCTAGTCCTAGGTTGTGTCGGAGCTACTGGTGGTACACGCTCCCTATAAGCCTTTCATACGGTTTATGAAAGGCTGATCCCAGTCTATCTCGCCAGGAGGATAAGGATGTCAGGGCCTGTAAAATCCCCTATCAGGTACGGGAGACGTAGGAGGTGACTCAGATCGTGCAGGTCTCTTACCCAAATTTCTGGATGACGATGCCATGCTGCGAAGTACGTGTTGCGTATGCCAATGAGTATACAGTAAGGAGAGTAAGTGATAAGTAACTAACAACTGTGCGGTTATAGTCTAGTGTGTGTATGCAAACTAGTTCCCTATAACCAATGGCTCTGATACCAATCTGTCACACCTTCAAAATCCACGAGCGGAGGTTTACCGCGAGGCGTGTGAAGAAACCAGGATCACAGTAAATAGTTACTCAGAACGATACTATATGCCACTTTTAAAATAAAACCAACCAAAGTTCAAACTTTAAAACCATGCGGAAGCGTTAAATAAACTAGTAAACCCAAAACAATGAAACATGATTTGAAAATGCGCAAACATACGCGCCCAAGTATTATGCAAAACTAAAACACGATGTTTAAACAATCATAACCCAAAACAATGTTTCATAACATGCTGCCAAACACAATGATGCTGACCCGTGTGACATGCTCCTAGGCAATAGCAACCTTAACCTGAGAATAGCATACTAACCAAGTCAACACATGGTTGGTGAGTTCAAGAGTTTGCGTTAAAATATAAACCAATCAACAGTTTCCAGAACATAAGTAGTGTATTGCAATAGATAGCTAGTCTATTAACATGAAAATATTAAACATAGTGATTTCGTGATTGAAGCTGACTGTGATAGTTTGTACCTCCCGTCACGACTTACCAAGTCGTGACGAATATATGTTAGGACAAAATTGCACCCGTTTGACCTCGAGTCGCACAGGTGGGGCTCGTCAAACCCAGTAGTACTACCCAAAATTTCCCGCTAGTCAATATTAACAATCCAAAAGTGTGAGGACTTTCCATGGTAAACAACACTATATTAATATTATACACATTCATATTTAAAAGCGTTTGTGATCAACAGTATGCTATCTCCCCCAAAATAGATTATGTAAAAAGAGTGGGGCAAGAACTCACCTGATACGCGCAAGAATTAACTTAGATCTTAACTTGAAAGAAAGAGGAGAAAGACAACCTTCAAAGGTCACCTAGAACACATGAGTACATAAGTACGTGTACACAGAATCAATATGAAACCCTAAGTGCTCTACAACCCAAAGAACTCAAGGTTTTAGAAAGACAAGACACACTTGACCCAGTTGACCCGTTTGACCCGTTGGTGACATTATAGGTGAATTTCTATTCAAACAAGCATAACAGCCTATCACACATGATTATCATACAAACTGATTACATATAACACTTCATTAACCACATGTACTAATTAGATCATCATACCGCCAGATATCATACAAGTCATGCGAATCTCAAACTATTATCATGCTCATAACATCTATAACACAAATAATACACCATACAAGGATCAAATCACGCATCACATGCCATGTGAAGCCACTCACGACTTCAAACCCTAAACCCTGCCAATCCTACTAAGTAGGGGCCTCAGATTCGCATGTGTGTATGATGATCATTAACATACCAATTTCCATAGCACATATCACCCAAAATGTTCATTCTTAATCAACCATCAATCAACAAAAGTCCTAGCTTACCTATATGACTCATACCATGATTTTTCCACAAACAGGCCAAAACAGGTAACAAACCAAATCAACATTCATATAACCTAAACAACATATTTAATCACCTTATAAACCATCCATGAACACACTAGAATGGTCCTAATGTCCCAAACATACTCAAATCATCATATTTAAGAGATTTCACAATTAAAGTTTCCCTTTTGGGAAAGTTCATCCGAAATCCCTCAAACACCTAAAACATTCATGAATCCATCATTCACTTACTAATTCAAGTTCATAACAACATCTAGCATGATCAAAACACCAAATCATCATGATTCATCACATTCAACATCAAAAAGTTACTATTTTAAGCAATGTATGAACTACCACGCATCTTCTCGATTTCCTAACGTTCATATCAACCATCTAGCATCTAATCATCATCATAAGCATATCCATAACACCAATTCATCATCAATTCAACATTTCATGCAAAATAAAGTTACTATTCTTAGTAACCTGTGAACCATGAATCAAAATCGAAGCTTTCTTGCAAAATCAACGTTAACTAATATGCATACAACCTAACTAGCATCATTACAACATCAAACAACCAACATTCAACATCTAATTTGATCAAAATTGCATCAAACTTTTGGCTAAAGATAATCATATGAACAAACAACCAAAATCCAATCTTTATTGCATACTTGACGTTAATTAGCATGCATTCTATCTAACAAACACATTAACATCAACAAACAAGCATCAATTGACCACCAATTCATCCAAATCGCACACAAACTCTCGGCTAGAACAAAACACATGAAGAAACATGAAATTACCTTCTAAATCACGAAAAGGAACGAGATTGGATGCTTCTAGTGCGATGTATGCCTTGCAATCGGTCCAAAATCGCAGATTTGTGCTTGATCTCAATCGTTTTTCGCAAGGGAGAGGGGGGGAGGGCAGTTGGTCGCTGCCGATGGGGGGTTTTAGGGTTGGGAATTACATTTTGTAACTTGATTTTTCACAATTACACTTTACACCATGTAATTTGTATTTTTAATCAAATTAATCTTTTAAATACTTTTTAAGTTAGTTTTTAACTTAATAATGTAAACATTATTAGTCAACAATACTAATTTTATAAATTATCTCACTAATCTCAAGATTCACGAAATGATACACACGTTTCCACTTTACGCGATAAAGTTACAGTTAACATTTAAATCACATAAGCATAACTTAATAATCACATTATTAACTTAATTATCATCAGTTTAACATTACTGATTATTATTAATTAACCAACGTTCAACGACAACTAGTGTGTGTGCACGACACGTGTATGCAAGACTTAACGGAACTAACGGAGTTTGGTAACGGAAAATTACCGGATGTCACACTTCAGAGATAGGTGGAAAGTAGTTCAGCTTTTGTCAAAAGCATGTCAGAGAAAGCATGTCTTTTTTGTCTTTAGAAGAAATCAGTATTCTTGCTTTGGAAGACTTTGTCTTGAAGCTTCGAAAGACTTTATCTTTGTCTTCGGAAGAATTGTTCTTTGGCTTCGAAATATGATGTCAAAGATTATGTCATCTACATAAACATGAACTAGCATCAAGTCATTTCCTATTCCTTTGATAAAGAGTGTGTTGTCAATAGTACCTCTCTTGTAACCATGTTGGACTAAGTACTGTGAAAGTGTCTCATACTACTTCCTTGGAGCTTGATGCATCCTATAAAGATCTTTGTCAAGCTTGCAGACACAATCAGGATGATCTTGCTCTGCAAGGTCAAGTGGTTGCTTGACATACACTTCCTTATCTATCACTCCATATAAAAATGTACACTTGACATCAAGTTGGTACACCTTGAAATCTTTGGATGTAGCAAAAGCAAGAAATATCCTTGCAGTTTCACGTCTTGCTATAGGAGCAAAAACATCTCTGTAGTCAATCCCATCATCTTGAGTGTACCTTTGGACTACTAGTCTGGCCTTGTTCTTGATGACAAGTCCTCTATCATCCTTCTTGTTCCTAAAAACCCACTTGATACCTATTGGTATCTTCCCATGATGAATAGGACATAGGTTCTAAACTCTTTGTTTTTTGAATTGAAGCAGTTCCTCCTACATTGCTTCAACCTAGCTTCCATATTTCAAAGTCTCATCAACTTTTTTTTGGCTCAATTTAGGATAAGAAGCAGGAGTGCAGACAAAAATTTTTATAATGTGTTTGTCCTCTTTTTCTCTCCCCAGTCTCGATATCTCCAATTATGTTTGTGGTGGGATGGCACTTGTGGATTCTTAGTTGAGGAATTAACATATCTAAATTAATGAAATTTAGATCTGGTGATTGAGTATCACCCACCACATCAGCACACTTATCAAGTGTAACTTGATCTTGAGAGTGTGTGACATCATTGATGTTGTCTTCAGTGGAGTGGTTATCAGCATCATGAAATTCTTGATCACTTTCACCATCTCCATCTCATCCTACATTGGAAATCCCTTCATTTGAGTTTTACGCCCCGTTGCTGGAATTGGTTGGCACTTCAGATATATCAGCTGAAGAGTTTGTTATGGTTGTGCTAACATGATTTCCATTTGCAAGGTTTCTTACCTGTGGAGCTAAAGGGATTCTATCATTTGGTCTTCTCAGCTCAAATCTTGGATCAAGATCTCTTGCATTACTTGTTGTTCCTGAAACAACTTCACGAGATTTGTTAAAACAGTTGGTAACTAAATCAAGATCAAATAGCCAATTAGGACAAGAACCTTTCATACTGGGAGTGTGCTCATTAAAGGTCACATTGGCTGACTCCTAAACTACTCTAGTTTTGAGATTGTATACTCTATAAGCCTTTGCTTGGGAAGAGTATCCAATGAAATGTCCATCATTTGCTTTCTCAGCAAATTTGGCTATGTGATATTTGGTATTCAAGATGTTGCATGGACATCCAAATAATCTGAGGAAACCAATAAAAGGTCTCCTTTTGTGCCACAGCTCATAAGGAGTCTTACCATGAGTCTTGACTACTATAACTCTGTTCTGCACATAGCAGCTAGTGTTGACTGCTTTTGCCCAGAAGGTGTTGGGCAGTTTAGAGTTAGAGAGCATAGTTCTTACAGCCTCAATAAGTGTCCTATTTCTCCTTTCAGCAATAACATTTTGTTAAGGAGTTCTAGGAGTACTATATTTTCTTGTAATACCATTTTCATCACAAAATATATCAAGGATTTGGTTCTTGAATTCAATTCCTTAATCACATCTTATGATCTTGACCTTGTGATCATATTGATTCTTAATTTTTAGAATGAAGTTCTTCAAGATCTCAAGTGTCTCATCCTTACTTCTAAGAAAGAAGACCCAAGTATATCTTATAAAGTCATTTGTGATCACAAGGCAATATGAAGTTCTTCCTAAACCGTTACACTGGTGGGCCCAAAAAGATCCATGTGTAATAAGTGTCAGGGAGTAGTGATGGAGTTCATTTCTTTTGGGTTGTGGGACACTTTCTGTTGCTTTCCTTTCAGACATGCAACATAATGGTCATCACTTGTAAACTCTTTCTTTGGCAATCTAGTTACCAAATCATCTTTAATTAATTTATTCATGTTCTTAAAGTTTACATAGCACATTCTTTTATGCCAAAGAAAAGACTCATCACTATTGGCTTTAGATAGAAAGCAAGAAACCTCTCCTAATGGGGAGATTTCCTGCATATCCATTTTGTATATGTTCCCTTTCTTGAGGGCTCTGAGTAGGATAGGCACTTGAGGAATGATCACCCCTTGCTTGAGAACAATGCACTCATGCTCAGTAAAGAGCATGTTATGTCTTTGGTCACAAAATTAAGATACACTCACGAGATTGTATCTAAGCTCCTTAACAAAATTTACCTTCTCAATGCTAAGCTTACCATTTGTGACTCTGCTCCTTCTAGTAATGTAACCACCTGACTCTCCTCCAAAAGCAACTGGCCCTCCATTTATTTTCTCTAAGTTCTAAAGCAAAGAGCCATTACCTGTCATGTGCCTTGAACAACCACTATCAATGATCCATTCATTTCTTTTGGTCTTTAATTGTTCCTGCACATGAAAAAAAGATGGTTAGTTACATTTGGAAACCCAAGCCTTGCTGGTCTTAGGCTTATCAAGATAAACTAAAGATAGTTCAACAGTTATTGATCCTTTATGCAAGCTTTGAGGATCCTTAGTTGTTGTTGATGAAGAAACTCAGTCACATGGCCTTCCTTCATCTTTAACACCATCTTTGAAAGATTACACTTGGCCTTCAAAACTTCAGAAGTTTCGATGACTTTTGAAGTTTTGGAGACTAAACAATTTGCATCCACTGCAGCAGACTTCAATGCTTCAGAAGCATTCCTTTCTTTCGAAACTATATTTGCTTCCGAAGATAGTTTTTGTCACACCCTCAAATTCCACATGTGGGGTTCTACCGTGAGGCGTGTGAACAAACCAGGATCTAAGTCATTAGTTACTCAGAACGACACTATATGAAACATTCAAAACTAAACCAGAGTTTTACAACTTTAAATATGTGCAGAAGCATTTTGTAAAAACTTCAAACCCCAAGTAATGAAATGTAAAATGTGCAAACACGTGCCAACCCATTATTTAAAACCAAAATGCATATTAAATCCCAATTACAAAACAAAGTTTGCTCCAATGCATGCAGACCCGTGAGTGCTCCTAGGCACTGCTGCTAACCTCGACCTGAGAATAGCATACTAAAAGAGTCAACACAACGGTTGGTGAATTCAAGAGTTTGGGTTTAACATAATCAGTAACAGTTGTAAAACATAAGAAGTGCATTGAAATAGAGAGCTCGTCTAGATTCATAAGTAATAACCATAGTGATTTCACGATCGAAGCTGATTGTGTTCGATTGTTTGCCTCCCGTCACGACATACCAGGTCCTGACGATGTTTGTGTTAGGACAATATTGCACCCGTTCGACCTTGAGTCGCATGGGTGGGGATTGTCAGACCCAGTAGTACTACCCAAAATTTCCCGCTAGTTACCAATATTATAGATCCGAATTATAATAATAATAAATCTCTATATAACCTCAAATTTATTTAAATTGCAATATTTATTATTTAGAATGCTAAAAGGACTTTCAAGGTATATCACACTATATTACACTATACACAACTTACAATAATAAAGCGTTTGCAAATGAGTATGCTATCTTCCCTAAAAAAGAGTGTATAAAAAGTGGGGCATGAACTCACCTGATGCTTCGATAACAGAATAATGCAAGCTACGAAGGAACGGAAAGACAACCCGTCAAAGGTTACCTCGAACACGTGAGTTTGTAAGTACACAAGACCAGAATGGCTTAACAGATCCTATGTGATCAAGTAACACATTGACCCAAGTGATTTAATAAACAATAAACCAATTTGACCTAGCTAACCCGTTTGACCCTTTGGTGATATGTTAAGTTGAGTTGTTGTTTAGCCAAGTGTGGTATCACATTAAACGTCATGATTTCATACAAGCTATTCACATAATCCACATTGTAAATCTTAAGTCTTATCAGGATCATCATGTTAACTTATGTTTTCATAGAATATATGCAAATCTCAACAAGTCATCATACTCGACCTGAATACAATTAAATTCTATATACCATTTATATATATTGGGTTTAGTCACGCACAACATGCCATGTGAAGCCACTCATGGCTACACACCCTAAGCCCTGCCAATCCTACTAAGTATGGGCCTCAGATTCTCACGCAAGTATGATACTCATTATCATAATCCCATATGTAATTCATACAACCAAGACATCAAAATTACAATAATCACCAATCACAATTCATCATGACACATGACTTGTACATAATACCATACTTGTACACTTGCACATTTTCCAAGAAAACCTAGATTTTTCCTAAATAGTTCATCAATCATCCATTTGACTCAATCAACACATTCCAACACATTCAACATCCTCAACAAGCATTCTAGCATGATCCTAACATCATATACATGCCAAATTCACAAGATCACATATTTCATATAATTAAAGTTTCCCTTTCGGGAAAGTGACACCCAAAAACCAATCTTTCATCAATTTCAATCATAGATTCATCAATACTATACCTAATCTGGTTCATAGAAATCATAATCACCCATTTAACATCAACAATTCATCAAAACATGAATTCTCATCGGAAAAGTTTCCAATTTTGGCAATATATGAACTAGATGACAAAACCATGGATTTCTTGCATAATCTATATAGATTAACATTCATATAACATAACTAACATCATATCATCATCAAACAATCATCAATTTTGACTTTCCTTCGCCAATTTCGAATTAGTGATCTTCAAGTGACAAAAACCATGAAACTAATAAAAATCTAACCTTTTAATCTTGTAGTAATCAAGAATTGAACTTGCTAACGTGTTGTAATGATCAAATCCAAGCAAAATCAAGTACTCTTGATGCTAGAAGTTGAAATCGCAAGGGAGGGGATGCTTGGGAGATGTTCGGCCGATTAGGGAGGGTTTGCGGGGCTAAGGTTTTGATTTTTTGTAATATTAAGTTTTATGGTAATTACAAACTTAATCCTCCTTGATTAAATTTTATAAAAACTAAACTTTTTAAACACTTTTTAAATAATTCCAACTACAAAAGTCATCTATTATTATTCAACAATAATAGTCACATATTTTCAACTAATAACAAAACACATGAATTAAATATTACACGTTGTCACGTTATCGAGTAAAATTTACAAATAATATTTAAAATTCATAAATCACATAACCACAAATTAATAATTAACACTATTAATTAATTATTATCTAATAATCATTGTTAATTATTATTAGATCACGTACGTTCAACAACAACTAGTGTGTGCTCACGACACGTGTATGCAAGACCTAACGGAACTAACGGAGTTTGGTAACGGAAAATTACCGGATGCTTGGGAGATGTTCGGCCGATTAGGGAGGGTTTGCGGGGCTAAGGTTTTGATTTTTTGTAATATTAAGTTTTATGGTAATTACAAACTTAATCCTCCTTGATTAAATTTTATAAAAACTAAACTTTTTAAACACATTTTAAATAATTCCAACTACAAAAGTCATCTATTATTATTCAACAATAATAGTCATATATTTTCAACTAATAACAAAACACATGAATTAAATATTACACGTTGTCACGTTATCGAGTAAAATTCACAAATAATATTTAAAATTCATAAATCAAATAACCACAAATTAATAATTAACACTATTAATTAATTATTATCTAATAATCATTGTTAATTATTATTAGATCACGTACGTTCAACAACAACTAGTGTGTGCTCACGACACGTGTATGCAAGACCTAACGGAACTAACGGAGTTTGGTAACGGAAAATTACCGGAGTTACATGGTTGTGTTACATCACTGGTTTACTGTATTGGCACTACGAAATCGAGTGAGTTGTCACATCATCCCCATGTTGAAAGAAATTTCGTCCCGAAATTTAGTTATTACCTTCACCGGTTGTCATCGTTGTTTCGAAAAAATGAGGAAACTTGAGCTTCATCTGATCCTCATGTTCCCACGTGAACTCGGGTCCACGACTTGAGTTCCAGCAAACCTTAACTATTGGAATCCTGCTATGCTTAAGGGTCTTGATCTCACGGTCCATCACCATAACTGGTTCTTTAATGAATCGTAGTTGTTCGTCCACTTGTACTTCCTCGAGCAGTACAACCAACGTCTCGTCAGATAAGCACTCTTTGAGTTTGAAACATGAAAAGCATCATAAACTCCACTCAACGAGTCAGGTAGACTTAAGCGGTACGCCACCAGGCAGTTCCTTTCCAAAATCTCAAACGGTCCAACATATCGCGAATTAAGCTTGCCTCTTTTACCAAATTGGATCACACCTTTCCATGGTGAGACCTTCAACAAAACCCTATCTTCAACCTGAAACTCCAAAGGTTTAGGTCGTTAGCCTGCGTAGTTTTTCTGTCAGTCTCGTGCTGTAGCCATACAATTTCGTATCTACACGATCTTTTCAGAAGTCTCGTGCACCAATTTAGGGCCAGTCAGTTGACTATCTCCAACTTCCGCCCAACAAAATGGTAATGTATACTTTTGCCCGTACAACGCCTCAAACGGTGCCGCTTTAATACTGGTATGATAGCTATTATTGTAAGAAAATTCCACCAAAGGTAGATGGACTTCCTAATTGTTCCCAAAATCTATCACACAGGCTCGCAACATGCCTTCTAGAGTTTGAATAGTGCGCTCGCTCTGTCCGTCGGTCTGAGGATGGTAAGAGGTATTCATGTCTAAGCGTGTACCCAAAGATTTCTACAATGTTTGCCAGAGATAGGAGGTAAAACGGGCGTCACGATCCGAAATGATCGAAATTGGTATAGCATGTTTAGATACCACTTCCTTCAAGTAAATTCGAGTTAGCTTATCTATTTTGTATGTTTCTTTGATTACTAGGAAGTGAGAAGACTTAGTCAGTCGATCTACAATCACCCATATCGTGTCACAACCACTGGGAGTTCTGGGTAATTTGGTAATAAAGTCCATGGAAATCTGATCCCACTTCCACAAAGGAATTTCGAGTTGTTGCAGTAACCTAGATGGATTTTGGTACTCAACTTTCACCTTAGAGAAGGTTAAACACTTGCATAGGTAGTTACGTCTGCCTTTATATTAGGTCACCAATAGTGCGCCTTCAGGTCATGATACATTTTGTCAGAACAAGGATGTATGGAATTTTTAGACTTGTGAGACTCACTCATATCCAAGTCCTTGAGATTACCATACAAAGGTACCCAAAGTCAATCCATGAAGTAATGAATTCCATCGGCTTTCACCTCAAATTGCTTGTCCATCCCACGTAATGATTCGGATTCAACATTTTCCACTTTCAAATCTTCCGTCTGAGCTTCATTGATTTATTCAGGTAATTGAGTGCTAATCATAAGCTGTAAATCACACACTCATCGGGGTTTAGCAGTTTTCTTCCTGCTTAAGGCATCTGCAACCACATTTGCCTTTCCTGGGTGGTACTTAATAGCGCAGTCATAATCGTTCAACAATTCCACCCAGCATCGCTGACTCATGTTCAGCTCCTTCTACTCAAAGATATGCTGAAGACTCTTGTGATCGGTGTAAATAGTGCATTTGGTACCCCACAAGTAATGTCTCCAGATGTTCTAAGCAAAAACTACTGCACCCAGTTCCAAGTCATGGTTGGTGTAGTTCTTCTTGTGCACCTTTAGTTGTCTTGAAGCATAGGCTATCACCTTGTCATGTTGCATCAAGACACAACCAAGCCCTTGGATAGAAGCATCACAGTAAACCACAAAGTCATCACTTTCATCTAGTAATGCTAATATTGGTGCGCTACAAAGCTTCTGTTTCAACAACCTGAAGGCTGTTTCTTGACTCTCTCTCCCTATTTAAACGTGATACCTTTATGTGTCAAAGAAGTGAGAGGTTGAGCGATTTTTGAAAATTCCCTCAATGAAACGTCGATAGTAACCTACCAGTCCAAGGAATTGCCGTATCTCACTAGGCGTTTTGGAAATGGACCAATTCTTTATTGCCTCAACCTTTGCAGGATCTACATGGATTCTTTTTTCATTAAAAATATGACCCACAAATTGCACCTCTCGAATCCAGAAGTCACACTTAAAGAACTTGGCATATAATTGTTCCCTTTTAAGAAGTTCTAAGATTAATTATAGATGCTCTTCGTGTTCCTCTTTGTCTTAAAATAGATCAATATTTCATCGATAAACACAATGACAAACTGATCAGGTAGGGTTTGCACACACGATTCATGAGATCCATGAATATCGCTGGTACATTAGTTAACCCAAATGGCATGACCAATAATTCATAATGGCCATAACAAGTTCTGAATGGTGTCTTCAAGATGTCTTCTCCTCGAACTCTTAACTGATGATAGCCAGACCTCAAATCAATCTTGGAATAATAACTGGATCCCTACAATTGATCGAACAGGTCATCAATACGAGGTAGAGGGTACCATTCTTGACCGCGACTTTTTCTAACTCTCTGTAATTGATACACATCCCAAATGTGCCATCCTTTTTCTTAACAAAATGAACAGGGGCTTCCCAAGGCGATGAGCTTGGTCGGATAAATCCTTTCTCCAATAGCTCCTGAAGCTGTGATGATAGCTCCTGCAGCTTATTCGGTGCCAACTGATAAGGTGCTATTGCAATTGGAGCTGCTCCAAGAGTCAACTAGATCTGGAATTCCACTTGACGATAATGTGGTAACCCAGGCAAATCCTCAGGAAACATCTCAGGAAAATCACAGACTACCAGAATGTCCACTATTTTCTTCTTTTCTTACTGTTTATCCGTCACAAGGGCCAGTATGGCCAAACAACCTTTGCGTGACAATTTCCGCGCTTTCATATATGATATGATGCCTATCACTGCACCACTCCTCTCGCCCTTGACCGAAAGAATTTCTCCACCAATCGGAATACGTATAATCTTCTCACGACATATGACTTCCGCCTGCTTCTCGGAAAGCCAATCCATGCCCACGACCACATCAAAACTCCCAAGTGTAACCGGCATAAGATAGATGTCGAAAGTGTGTCTGGATAGTTCTATCTTACAACCCTTAAGGATGTGTGTAACGTGAATTTGCTTACCGTCAGCTAATTCTATGGTATACCGGGATTCCAAAGTAGAAGGCATATCATTCAAAAGACTACTAAACTTAGTAGAGACAAAGCTTCTATCGGCTCCAGTATCAAATAGTGCAGTTGCATAACAACCATTAATAGGAAATTTACCAGTAACAATAGTAGGATTGTTTAGGGCATCACCTGAGCCAATGACAAAAGCTCTTCCCTTGGCTCCATCGTTGTTCCCACTATTGTTATCTCTGTTGCCTTTGTTGTTGTTGTTATTTCCTCCATTTCTATTACCATTGCCATTCTTCTTTAATTGAGGGCATTTTCTCTTGTAATGTCCTTCCTTTCCACACTCAAAGCAGCCTTTTGGTGTTTCCTGCATTTGTTGTGGCTTCCTCATCAATTCGCCACGACAGTCTTTCGCTGCATGCCCTAGCTTCCCACAACGCTGACACTTAAATTTTACCTTCCGGTTTGATGATTGTTGCATTGGTTTCACTTTGGATGCTTCCCCACATATCCAACTTGTCCTTGGTTTGAGGAAGATGACTGATTAAAATTCCGGTTGTTGTCGAATCGCCTTTGCTGTTGTTGTTGCTACTGGTGGTGGTTGTTAAATGATGAGCTCTTGTTCCCAGAGTTATCCCACTTGCCCTTGTTGCCTGGAACGCTCGCTATAGTACCCCATTTGGGTATCTTTCCTTGCTCCACCGCTTGGTCCGTCAACTTATGAGTTAGCCGTATGGCCTGCTGGATGGTGGTGAGGTTTGAAGCAGTCACCATACTTTGTATTTCTGGCACCAACCCACATAGATAGAGTTTGATTCTCTTGATTGGTAGGTTTATAATTCCATGATAGAGAGTCGCCAACTCGTGAGACCTTGTAGTGTAGGCCTTGATCTCGAATCCTTCCATCTTTAACTGCCAGAACTCAGCCTCCAACTTTTGGACTTCATCCGGTTCTTCCTCTGGATCTTCCTCTGGCTCCTCCTTAGGAATGTCCTCTGGTACCTCCTGAGGCTCCTCTATTAGGGACTCCTGAGGCTCGAGCTAGTTTTCCAACTCATGTATATAAACTATAGCCTCGTGATGCTGATCGCGCGTCGCATTCAGAGTAGCCGTCAACTCAACAACTTGTCCACGTAGAGTCTGGATCTCTTCTGTCTGACAATTCTAGCGTCCTTGCATATCGAGCCACGAGTCTTCCATCTCCTCGTACACTCGGCTGTAATGCTCTAATCGCACGTCCAACCTTTTAAATTTCTCCTTGACATTTCGTCGCAGTCGGTCATGTGAGGCCACCATAGTGGTGATAGCCTTACAAGGAGTCAGGGTATGGAGTATAATATGGCGTCTCTGGTAACGGTAGGGATCGTAAATGGAACACTCTCCTTTTCCAGCATCTTAATTAGTGTAGTGCGATACCAGTCCCAATTGTCAGGGTTAGTCATGTCCCGCTCAATCTTCGGCTCCTCCGGAAAGTACACATCATCTATGAACGTAGGGGTTCTAGAACCATAACACTTAGACGGCGAAGGAACAATAGGAACCTCGGGTTCCTTTCCCGGTGCGTGTCGAACAGGGGATGAAGATGATGATGCCATACTACAGTGTATACGATGTGTACACAAATGAGTAACAGTTAGGGAATAAGTAACAAGTAACTAACTAACTGTGCATTTATAGACTAGTGTGTATGCAACCTATTTCCCTATAACCAAAGGCTCTGATACCAATCTGTCACACCCTCAAATTTCACGTGTGGGGTTCTACCGCGAGGTGTGTGAACAAACCAGGATCTAAGTCATTAGTTACTCAGAACGACACTATATGAAACATTCAAAACTAAACCAGAGTTGAAAACTTTAAAACTATGCGGAAAATTTTGTAAATACGTCAAACCCAAAGAAATGAAATGTAAAATGCGTAAACATGAGCCGACCTATTATTCAGAAACAAAATATTAAATCCCAATTGCAAAACAAGGTTTGTTCCAATGCATGCAGACCCGTGAGTGTTCCTAGGCGCCGTGGCTAACCTCGAACTGAGAATAGCATACTAAAAGAGTCAACACAACGGTTGGTGAGTTCAAGAGTTTTCATTTAACACAATCAGTAACAGTTGTAAAACATAAGAAATGCATTGAAATAGATAGCTAGTCTATATTCATAAGTAATAACCATAGTGATTTCGCGATTGAAGCTTAGTATGTTCGTTGTTTGCCTCCCGTCACGACATTTCGGGTCGTGACGATGTTTGTGTTAGGACAATATTGCACCCATTTGACCTCAAGTCGCACGGGTGGGGCTTCTCAGACCCAGTAGTACTACCAAAAATTTCCCGCTAGTTACCAATATTAATGATCCAAAAGTTGGAGGACTTTCAACGTATTTCACACTATGTTATACTATACATAACTTACAATAATAAAGCGTTTGTAAACGAGTATGTTATCTCCACCAAAAGAGAGTGTATAAAAAGTGGGGCATGAACTCACCCGATGCTTCAATAATAGAATAATGCAAGCTATGAAGGAACGGAAAGACAACCCATCAAAGGTTACCTAGAACACGTGAGTTTGTAAGTACACAAGACCAGAATGGCTTAATAGATCCTATGTGCTCAAGTAACACATTGACCCAAGTGATATAATAAATAATAAAACATTTTGACCTAGCTGACTCTTTTGACCCGTTGGTGATATGTTAAGATGAGATGTTGTTTAGCCAAGTGTGGTATCATATTAAACGTCATGATTTCATACAAGCTATTTACATAATCCACATTGTAAATCTTAAGTCTCATCAGGATCATCATGTTAACTTAAGTTTTCGTACAACACATGCAAATCTCAACCAATCATCATACTCGATCTGAATACAATTAAATTTTAAATACCATTTATATATTTTGGGTTTAGTCAGGCACAACATGCCATATGAAGCCACTCACAGCTACACACCCTAAACCTTGCCAATCCTACTAAGTAGGGGCCTCAGAATCGCACGCGTGTATGATACTCATCATCATAATCCCACATGTAATTCATACAACCAAGACATCAACATTATAATAATAAACAATCACAATTCATCATGACACATGACTTGTACATAATACCATACTTGTACACTTGCACATTTTCCAAGAAAACCTAGATTTTTCCCAAATAGTTCATCAATCATCCAATTGACTCTATCAACATATTCCAACACATTCAACATCCTCAACAAGCATTCTAGCATGATCCTAACATCGTATACATGCCAAATTTACAAGATCAAATGTTTCATATAATTAAAGTTTCCTTTTCGGGAATGTAACACCCAAACACCCAAAAACCAATCTTTCATCAATTTTAATCATAGATTCATCAATATTTAACCTAATCTAGTTCATAGCAATCATAATCACCCATTTAACATCAACAATTCATCAAAACATGAATTCTCATGAGAAAAGTTTCCAATTTTGGCAATATATGAACTAGATGACAAAACCATGGATTTCTTGCATAATCTACATAGATTAACATTCATATAACATAACTAACATCATATCATCATCAAACAATCATTAATTTTGACTTTCCTTCACCAATTTCGAATTAGGGTTCTTCAAGTGACAGAAACCATGAAACTAATAAAAATCTAACCTTTTAATCTTGTAGTAATCAAGAATTGAACTTGCTAACGTGTTGTAATGATCAAATCCAAGCAAAATCAAGTACTCTTGATGCCAGAACTTAAAATCACAAGAGAGGGAATGCTTAGGAGATGTTCGGCCGATTAAGGAGGGTTTGGGGGGCTAGGGTTTTGATTTTTGGTAATATTAAGTTTTGTGGTAATTACAAACATAACCCTCATTGATTAAGTTTTATAAAAGCTAATCTTTTTAAACACTTTATAAATACTTCCAACTACAAAACTCATATATTATTATTCAACAATAATAATCATATATTTTCAACTAATAACAAAACACATGAATTAAATATTACATGTTGTCACGTTATCGAGTAAATTCACAAATAATATTAAAAATTCATAAATCCTATAACCACAAATTAATAATCAATATTATTAATTAAATTATTATCTAATAACCATTATTAATTATTATTAGATCACCAACGTTCAAAAAAACTAGTGTGTGCTCACGACACGTGTATGCAAGACCTAACGGAACTAACGGAGTTTGGTACGGAAAATTACAGGATGTCACAGTTTTCCACCTATCTTCTTCTTGTTCACCTTGGAGCTTTCGAAGGAAAGTGATTTTCTTCTGAAGCTATTTTCTTCTTCCTCTTAGAAGTCTTCTTCTTGTTCATGTGTATGGTACTCTTGGGATTGTAGATGCAATCCTTAGCAAAGTGAGTTGCATAACCATACATGATGCATTCAACAGGTATACTTCTAAGGGTCTTCTTCTAAGGAGAGGGTTGAGCTTGATCTCTTTCTAGTTCCTTCTTCACCTTTTTAAATGATGTAGTAAGCTTCTGAGGGTTAAGCTTGCTCTTGAAGCTGGATGGTTTAGGCTATGCACCAGTGGTGCATATTTGTTTAACCTTCTTCTCTTGACTTGGATGGTTTGAACTTGAACTAGGACTCCTGGTACTAGAGTCCATATTTAAGTTTTCAGTCTTCACCACCTCAAACCTAGCAGAGATAAAGTCTTGTTTTTACTTAGGGCTGAAGGTGGGCTTAATCTCTTGGACTTTCTTTTATTTTCTTTTAGCAGGTCTGATCAAATTCTTCCTAGCTGACTTGGCCATCCTTGGTTCTTTCTTCTCTCCAGAAGTATAGTGACTCCTCTTATGACGAACTTCCTCACTCACTTCTAGTTCATCCTTCACTATTTCCTCTTTATCTTCATCCTTTTCTTGGATAGGGTCAATAAAGGGCAACTCATCTTCACTAGTTCCATACCTTGGAGATCATATAGATAGTAATGTGTGTGGATGAGCTATCTCCCTTGATGAGTCTCTACCTGTTTTGATAACAAATATTTGCATGCAAGGATGAAAATATGATGTTCTTAAAGGTTTCCTCTTCAAGAACACACTTTTCAACCCTGGCTTTATTGATCACAAGCTCAGCACACATTCAGTTTAACCTAGTAATGAGATCTTTTATTTGAGTCCTGTAATTTGTGTTCTCATTCTTAAGAGTAGAAATTATTTTCTCTAAATCTTCTATTTTAAGTTTGTAATCATTTTCTACTCTTTTGAAATTCGCTTTTAAAATATTCGAAGACTTAAGGTCAGATCTCACTTCCAAGTTATAGGACCTATACATATTTACTTTAGCAATGCATTCAATGCTTTTAAAATATTCAAAGACTCAAGGTCAGACTCAAGATGATTCAATACCTTGGCTTCATCATGGTCAGCCATCGGTGCTTGATTTGGAGAGACATCCTCTACCTAAAAGCTCGAGTCAAAGCTAGAGTCAAAGCCTCCCTGCTTCAACAACAACAATAGCTTGTTGCTTAGGTTGGCTTGGCTTCTCAGTTTTAGGAGTTGAACTAGTATAGCTTGCTCTATATTATGCTTTGCCACCATTTGTCCGTGGTGTCTTACACTCCCTAGCAAAGTGTCCCATTTGGTTACAGTTGTAACATATACTCCAGTTCTCTTGTAGAACTTCTTGGCTCTATGAGTGAGAAGAGCTATCTGCTGGACTATATCCATATACTCCAATTCATCTCGATGGGTACAGTCCAAGTCTTCAAGAGTGAAGAGAAAGTTGCCATAACTTTTATCTGAAGACACAAAGGATTAAGATGAGCTTGTCTTTTGGAATAGGTTTCCTTGGATATAGCTCTCCCTTGGTGTCTCCGGGAAGGTGATGAACCCTTTTGTGAGTTGTTAGGGTAGCAGATGAGATGATGTTGTGGTTCTCTGCTATCCCTTTCAACCACATGAAGAGCTGAACTCTGTTGATTGCTGGAAGAGCTGCTGGATGGATTTTGCATGTTTATCTCCATCTGGTGATCGCTAAGGATACCATACAGCTCTATGAGAGTAAGGGTGGAGAGGTTTTCAATTCTCTTAATGGCCACACAGTGGTGTGTCTATTGTCTGGGTAGAGAGAACATGAACTTCCTCACAATGTCCCTATTCTCAAGTTTAACTCCAACATCCATCAGAGTATCTACATCTCAACATACCTAAAGTATTGTTGAGTCATAGTTTCACCTGTTATGTATGTGAAGTTCTCAAATTGTTGCTTCATGAGATCCTTCTTGTTTTCCTTAGCTTCCTCAGACCCTTCATACATAAGATTTAGTGCATCCCATAGCTGCTTTGTAGTCTTACACTTTTTTAAGCCTCTATAGATAGATTTGTGAAGAGCAGTTTGAAGAGCGGTCATGGCCACTTCCTTTGGAATCATCCCACCACCAGCAGTAGCTAAAGTTGTGCTTGGGATGTGAGGTCCTAAGACAATAGATCTCCACATCCTGCTGTCTTGAGACTTGATGAAGCCTTCCATTCTTCGGCATCAAGTATCAAAGTCATCAGGAGTGATCAGTGGAGATTTGGTCATAGTGCCGGTTTCCATGTCAGCCTTAGTGAGGTCTGCCATTTGAGCAGGTAAGTGTTTTATGAAACTGAAGAGATTTAAGATGGTGAGATCTTACAATCAAGAGCCTAAAAAGCTCTGATACCAATTATAAGAGAGGTTAAGGGTGATGCTACAGTTTCAACTAGGGAACCAAGCAAGTGAAATGAGAACAAAAGTAAAGAACACATAATAACACAAGTATTGGTTTTCAAGAATGATTTATATTGCTCTTTAGTATTTTACAATTATTACAAGGCTTAGTCCTAAGAACTGGTTACATGAGACGCTTTATACAATATTCTATAGCCATCCATATTTTGAAGGCAAGCTGGAACACTAATTTAGACAACAAGATCAATGTAAAGTCAAAAGGCAGATTGTCGATTGACTAGTGATTATGACATGCCATAGCTCACATCCTAATATATTACAAAATGGATAAATTTACGAGAGTGAAAAGTTTTAGACTCAAAGACCTTAATCTACAGTTGACAAAAGTATGAAGAAATCATCAACTTGTATAAGTTGGTGAGTCTTCAGAGATGGTAGCAGAAAGTAGTTTAGCTTTTGTCAAAAGCATGTCTGAGAAAGCATGTATTCTCTGTCTTCAGAAGAAATCAGTCTTCTGGCTTCGGAAGACTTTGTCTTGAAGCTTCAGAAAACTTTATCTTTGGCTTCGGAAGAGTTGGTCTTTGGCTTCGGAAGATTTGACACTTAGTGAATTATTTTGTGCATTTGTCAAATCTTCTGAAGTAACTTCCTTGAATTTCTTCGTGTATTTTTCAAATCTTGCTAAGTAACTTTCTTGTACTTCAGAATGTTTGGTGAGAGAACTTTGGTTTGCATCAGCCTCTAAGATAACTCTTACACTATTTAAATATATTTATATATTAAAATTCTTGTTTCATTAACCGAATTCATAAAGAAATCCAAGGATCGAGTTTTACAACATAGGAATCCAATTCATATATATCTCTCTCTATGTATGTAACAAAATAGTATAAATTCTACTTATAATGTAGATTGATTATTAGGGGAATTTGTAGGGAATAAAATATTTTTTAGTTACATAAAATTGAAAATTTAAATTTAAAATATATAATCTTTCTAAAATATGATATTTGAGGGAATGTATATTTTAGGGCAACTGATAATTAATAGTCATATATGTTAATTTTGAGATAATGATATTTTAAGATGGTATTGACGAAATTGATGGCTAATTAAAGTTATTATAGTGTAAATAGAAAGTACTAATGAATTGTTTGACTGTTTATTAGTTTAATTGATTTTTGGTAACATATAATCATCAAAATTATAGTAATGAGATTTTCAAATTTCAAATTATAAATTTCCTTGCTATAGGAGCCAAAATAGTTGCATAAGAATCAAGCTAATTTATTAAATCAATTATTTTTTTTTAATTTAAGGGATGTAATTTTTAAATATTAAATTAAAATGTTATATAAATGAAAAATAAAGCATGACTACAATTTCATACGATACTTTTATA
Organism: Flaveria sonorensis; assembly: GCA_025506505.1. Lineage (NCBI taxonomy): Eukaryota > Viridiplantae > Streptophyta > Magnoliopsida > Asterales > Asteraceae > Flaveria > Flaveria sonorensis. Next base: position 17,615,729 of record CM046423.1, on the reverse strand, counting down.
AAAATTACTGTAATAACTTTAAAGTAAACTCTATTATTATTAACTCGAAACAAAGTACGAGAAATAAAAGGATTTTCAATATAATTATTTTCAAAGACAATATTATAGTCGGGTAAAATGTTCGTCTTACGTAAAAGATAAATTCAGTTTGATATATTTAAGCAATTTACGAGAAATATAAGGATATAAAACTTGACTATTTTTAAATTATATACTGTATCTAGTAAAATGTTTGTGTTTACAAATTATATACATTACTTTATATTAAAAACAAAATGTTGTAATGACTATTTGCATTTAAAATGTTTAACAAATATTAAATGAAGTAAATAATTTATAAATACAAATTCGATAATTTAGTAATTTGTTTACTCAGATAAGATGCACGTTTCTACAAACTCAAAACTAAAAACTGTGAATTGATTAAAAATATGTGCATGGAGAGCAATTTGTATAAATTATAAAAATAAATGCCTATTAATAATAAAATGTGAAAGGTCGTTAATTTTGGTATAAATCAATGTGGTTTGAATATATTAATGATGGATTTTAGTATTCTAAAAGTATAACAATTTTTGAAAATAGCTTTTTAATCAATGTATGCATAAATTGAGGGTTTTAATAGTCAGTTTAAATTGTTGATTTTGTTTCCATTTTAAACAAAACTTGTCATGCATATTTCAATTTTAAAGTCAATAGAAAAAATTTTGAATTAGTTTTAAACTATGATTCTGTTTCCAACTTAGAAAAATAGCTGATAAAATGACGCGTGTCAATAGCTTCTTGAGAATGTGTCAAGTGGCAACTTATAGCTTAAAATTTCGCCATGTGGCTAAACCCTTTTTATTTATTATATATAAAGCATATAAAGATAAAGATACGCATTGTCTCTATTTTTCACTTCATATGTCATAATTGTATTTCACATGACATTTGATTCATATTAAGCATATGAGTCACACACGATTGATACAATATAAAAATGAAACAAATGGTTTATACCATACGGTTCGGTTCATGTTCATGAATTCGATCAGATAACTGTAACCTGTTTTGAGATCTAGACCTGATTAACTTGTTTACGCCATTTAACTGATTTGACCATGTTTGATCAAGACCCGATTCACTTGTTTACCCCATTTAACTCCAAAACCAACACTACATGGCCACCTTCCACCAATCGCCCCCTTCTATACTATGAACCATTGCCTTTTCTCACTAGAGAAATGCCTACATGGACCACCGCCAAAATATGGCCAAACACCACAACAACCCCAAAATCAACCATTTTAACAAAATAACACAAGTTCAAGTGTTACAAGTGAGAATCTAGCGAGTAGGAATGTAACACCTGGCCCTCGTAACACCAATATTGTCCTCTTTGCCCACGAGGAGCTCACGGATTTGGTTTTGGTTGCCCGGGTGAAAACTTCCCAGGGAGGTCACCCATTCCAAGATTGCTGCCACCTGAGCATGCTTAACTGTGGAGTTCTCCTCTCATCCACAGCTAATACTCCCAAAACGCATTGGTGATATTAGAGTCCAGACATTCCTTATGAACCAGGAATCTCTCCTATCCACAGCCGATTGAGATATATGTAGGGTGTCATAATCACCCCCCCTTTAGACTCATCGTCCTCGATAAGCCCGAGTAGTCACCATCCTCATCGAGGTGTGTCCCACATCCTGAACTACACAGGAGTGGCTCTGATATCAATCTGTCACACCCACAAATTCGACGTGCGCGCGAGACGTGTGAACAAACCAGGATCTCAGTCATTAGTTACTCAGAATGACTCTATATGCAACATTTAAACAAATCAGAGTTTAAAACTTTAAAATATTTGCGGAAGAGTCTTGTAAATAACCCAAACACAAGGTACTAAAAGTAAACTGCGCAAAACACGCGCCTAACCAAAATACATAAGTAAATGATAAATTAAAAGTGAACAATGTTTGAATGAAGTATGCTTGACACGTGCGTGCTCCTATGTTGCTAGAAATGACCTGAGAAAAGCATACTAAAAGTGTCAACATGATGGTTGGTGAGCTCAAGAGTTTACGTTAATCATATATCAGTACAGTTGTAAAACATAAGAAGTGCATTGAAATAGATAGCTAGTCTATATTCACAAGTAATAACCATAGTGATTTCGCGATCGAAGCTGACTGTGTTCGTTGTTTGCCTCCCATCACGACATACCAGGTCGTGACGCTGTTAGTAGTTTAGGACAATATTGCACCCGTTTGACCTCGAGTCGCACAGGTGGGGCTTGTCAGATCCAGTAGTACTACCCAAGATTTCCCGCTATAAACCAATATTAACGATCTGAAAGTGTGAGGACTTCCATGGTATAACCCACTATGTTACACTATACACAACTTACTATAATAAAGCGTTTATAAACCAGTATGTTATCTCCCCCAAAAGAGAGTGTATAAGAAAGTGCGGCATGAACTCACCTGATGCTCAAACGAACAATAGTAAAAGCTAACAGTGAGTGGAAAGACAACCTTCAGAGGTCACCTAGAACATGCAAGTACATAAGTACGCATACACAGAATCTTTAACAACCCTAAGTGCTCAATAAACAAATTGACTCAAGGTTTTGGAAAACAAGACACCTTAGACCCAGTTGACCCGTTTGACCCATTGGTGACATGTCAAATTAAGTTCTTGTTTGATCAAACATAACAACCAATAATTCAACAAACCATTCCAAATTATTATGCAAGTTATTCTCATAAGCCACATTGTAACAAGTAAGGCTTATCATGTTTTTCATGCTAAATCAGGTTATCATACAACGCAAGAAATCCAATTTATCATACAACACAGATTCTAATTTATATTCCTTTACAATGCACATTGGGTTTAGTTGCTCAAAACATGCCATGTGAAGCCACTCACAGCTACACACCCTAAACCCTGGCAATCCTACAAGGTAGAGGCCTCAGATTTGCATGCGTGTATGATACCCATCAGCAATATACCACATGTAACCCATGCAACCAAGACATTAATATTATAATAATTGATAATGACAATTCATCCTAACATATAACATGTATACTTGCATATTTTCCAAGAAAGCCCATATGTCCCCATAGTTGCACCAACTAATTATATGACCCAATCATTACAATCCAACACATTAAACATCATCCAAAAACATACTAACATGATCCTAATATCATAAACAAGTCTAACTCACAATATCTAATGATCTTCAAAATTAAAGTTTCCTTTTTGGGAAAGTAACACCCAAAATCAATCTAACACCCAATTCATTTATGAAATCATCAACATCATGCCTAATCAAGTCCATAACTATCATCTAGACATGACCAACATCGTCAAATCATCATAATTCACAAATCTCATATCCAAAAGTTTCTACTTATAGTAAGGTATGAACTACAAGATCAATTCATGGATTTCTTGCATAATAATCATAACCCAACATTCATACAACATCATTAACATTACAACATCATTAATCTATCATCAATTCATCAATTTCATGCACAAAAGTTACTATTATTAGTAAGGTATGAACAACGCATCTAAACCACGAATTTCTTGTATAATCCACGTAAACTAGCATCAATACAATCTAACTAACATCATACAATCATCAAACAATCAAAAATTTGACATTCTATGCAAGAATCAAACTAGGGTTTGGCTTTATTAAATTTCAGGATGAAATTTCTTTCAACATGGGGATGATGTGACAACCCACCCGAAACTCACTCGATTTCTTTGTGCCAATGAAGTAGACCAGTGATGTAACTCAACCATGTAACGCAATTTTAGGGACGAAAATTCTTTCAAGATGGGGATAATGTGACATCCGGTGATTTTCCGTTACCAAACTTCGTTAGTTCTGTTAGGTCTTGCATACACGTGTCTTGAGCACACACTAGTTGTCATTGAACGTTGGTGACTTAATAATAATTAACAATGATTATCTGATATAACTTGATTAATAATGTTGATTATTAATTTGTAGTTATATGATTTGTGAATTTAGATATTATTTGTGAATTTTATCTTGTAACGTGACGACGTGTTATATTTGTTGCATGTGTTTTGTAGTTATTGAAAATTATGCATGATTATCATTGTTAGTTTATAATATTTGTGTTTAGTTGTTAAAACCTTTTAAAAAGTGTTAAAAGAGCATGTTTTATAAAATGTGATCAAGGAGGGATTAATTTGTGAAAACTACAAAACTTATATTTGTTAAAAACCCAACCCTAATTCCCTAACCCCCCTTACGGCCGAAACCATCCACACACACACCATTTTTGCAATTTTGAGCAAGAACAAAAAGGAATCATCGATTTTTTATTAGTTGCAAGCATTACAACGTGTAGCAAGCATCAATTCTTGGCCATTACATGATTAAAGGTTAGAGTTTTATGGGTTTTTCATGGTTTTGAGTTATGGCCGATCCCTAGTTCGATTCTTGCATAGAATGTCGAATTTTTGATTGTTTGATGATTGTATGATGTTAGTTAGATTGTATTGATGCTAGTTTACGTGGATTATACAAGAAATTCGTGGTTTAGATGTGTTGTTCATACCTTACTAATAATGGTAACTTTTGTGCATGAACTTGATGAATTGATAATAGATTGATGATGTTGTGATGTTAATGATGTTGTATGAACGTTGGGTTATGATTATTATACAAGAAATCCATGAATTGATCATGTAGTTCATACCTTACTATAAGTAGAAACTTTTGGATATGAGATTTGTGAATTATGATGATTTGATGATGTTGGTCGTGTCTAGATGATAGTTATGGACTTGATTAGGCATGATGTTGATGATTTCATAAATGAATTGGGTGTTAGATTGATTTTGGGTGTTACTTTCCCTAAAAGGAAACTTTAATTTTGAAGATCATTGGATATTATGAGTTAGACTTGTTTATGATATTAGGATCATGTTAGAATGTTTACGGATGATGTTTAATGTGTTGGATTGTAATGATTGGGTCATATAATTAGTTGGTGCAAAAATGGGGACATATGGGCTTTCTTGGAAAATATGCAAGTATACATGTTATATGTTAGGATGAATTGTCATTATCGATTATTATAATGTTAATGTCTTGCTTGCATGGGTTACATGTGGTATATTGCTGATGGGTATCATACACGCATCCGAATCTGAGGCCCCTACCTTGTAGGATTGGCAGGGTTTAGGGTGTGTAGCTGTGAGTGGCTTCACATGGCACGTTGTGAGCAACTAAACCCAATATGCATTGTAAAGGAATATAAGTTAGAATCTGTGTTGTATGATAAATTGGATTATGTACGTTGTATGATAACCTGATTTAGCATGAAAAACATGATAAGAATTACTTGTTATAGTGTGGCTTATGAGAATAACTTGCATAGTAATTTGGAATGGTTTGTTGAATTATTGGTTGTTATGTTTGATCAAACAAGAACTTAATTTGACATGTCACCAATAGGTCAAACAGGTCAACTGGGTCTAAGGTGTCTTGTTTTCCAAAACCTTGAGTCAATTTGTTTATCGAGCACTTAGGGTTGTTAAAGATTCTGTGTACGCATACTTATGTACTTGCATGTTCTAGGTGACCTCTGAAGGTTGTCTTTCCGCTCACTGTTAGCTTTTACTATTGTTCGTTTGCACACCAGGTGAGTTCATGCCCCACTTTCTTATACACTCTCTTTTGGGGGAGATAACATACTGGTTTATAAATGCTTTATTATAGTAAGTTGTGTATAGTGTAACATAGTGGGTTATACCATGGAAGTCCTCACACTTTCGGATCATTAATATTGGTTTATAGCGGGAAATCTTGGGTAGTACTACTGGATCTGACAAGCCCCACCTGTGCGACTCGAGGTCAAACAGGTGCAATATTGTCCTAAACTACTAACAGCGTCATGACCTGGTATGTCGTGATGGGAGGCAAACAACGAACACAGTCAACTTCGATCGCGAAATCAGTATGGTTACTACTTGTGAATATAGACTAGCTATCTATTTCAATGCACTTTTTATGTTTTACAACTGTACTGATTTATGATTAACGTAGACTCTTGAGCTCACCAACCATCGTGTTAACACTTTTAGTATGCTTTTCTCAGGTCATTTCTAGCAACTGCCCATAGGAGCACGCACGTGTCAAACATACTTCATTCAAACATTGTTCACTTTTAATTTATCATTTACTTATGTATTTTGGTTGGGCGCGTGTTTTGCGCAGTTTACTTTTAGTACCTTGTGTTTGGGTTATTTACAAGACGCTTCTGTAAATATTTTAAAGTTTTAAACTCTGATGAGTAACTAATGACTGAGATCCTGGTTTGTTCACTTGTCTCGCGGTAAAACTCCGCACGTGTATTTTGAGGGTGTGATATTATGGGTTAGTAATATAAAAAGCAGTTAGTAATTAATCCATATATATATATATATATATATATATATATATGTATATATAGGGTTCCTAAGAAAACCATGTTTTACAAGAAAACCAAAAAAAACCATTTATATACTGTTGATATTTAATCAATGGTTGAGATCATACAAATACAAGATTGTAAATAAATGAGGTTTAAAGGATTTAAATATAAGTTTATAAGGGTATAATATGCAAAACACATGTGTAAACTATATGAGACTTTCATTCAATTAATTAAATACCTAGAATCACTCACTCACACACTCTCATATTTCTCAATTAACACCAAAATCTCTAACTCTCTCTCCTATTTACCAAAATTTTTATTGTAAATTTAAACACTAAATCATATTAATTTTGGTATATTTGAGGAACCGAATATAAATGGAGCAAGAAAACAAACAAATGAACACCAGTTGAGTTATGCATATGTAATCACGTTAAACGAAAGTTTATTTCAATATGTAACACTACGTCGTGCACGTATTAAGCACTATGTTATATTTACGTACAATATGTGCAAAAACATCTTATTCAACTCAAAATTATATATATCTAGACATTGTTACATATATATAACTTGATTAATACATATATTGAGTTACGTGTAACTTGATAAGTTACATATACATAACACTAAAAAAAAGAAGCTAAAAGAAAATTACACTGCATAGATCTTCGGCGATATATAAACTTGCTTACATATATGTAACTCGACAAAGGTGAAGATTAAGATGAACAAACAACCAAATCATAATATAGCAAAGTTACGTATATGAAACCTGCCGCTACATTCTTTCAGGTCTTGAGTTGCCCTAATCTGTAGTTACATATATGTAACCTACGTTACATAAACATATCTTCATCTTCTTCCTTCTGTTACCATCCATGGAAGTAAGAGAATTTATCGATTTTGTTAGTTTCTTTAAGCAGTGATAATGTCCTTGTGAACCCTTCCATCAATCGATTTTATTAAGACTAAATTGAAGACTTGATTTCATCGATTTTGTTACTTTCATCTTCATTCTTTCGCTAACCTCTATCCCTACATCACCTTCTTGAATATAGAAAATGCTAGCACGGACTAAAAATTTCTAGAAATTAGATTTATAGAACCAATTAAATCAACACATTAGGAAGAACAAGAAATAAGATCGATGCTTTGTTTTGCTGGAAATATTGGAATCGGTGAATGAAGAAGACGATCGATGCATTGCTTGAATTATTCTTCATTTGCTTAAACATGGAGTAAAATAAGAAATTTTGATCAATCATGATTATTTCCTAAAAATAATTTACATAGACAATTACTAAAACATCCTTTGAAAATAATGAATATATATAAATAATGAAAATTTTTGATTGGTAAAAATTGATTTTCTTGGTTTTTTTCAAAACTAGTTGGTTTTCGTAGGATCCCTCTATATATATATATATACATACATATATATACATACATATATATATATGCCATTGATCAAATATATATATATATATATATATATATATATATATATATATATATATATATATACAGGGTAAGGTTCAAATAAGAACCCTATCTTATTGTTAGAACCCTTTAACTTATCTATATGCCATTGATCAAATATTCAATGGTCAAGATCTCTTAACTTTTTTCTTTTGTTTATTTTGATAGAAAAGGGTATAAGGGTCATTTAACCCATCCATTAAAATTCAGATTTATTGTAATTTTGACATGTGTCCTACCCTATTCCACCCATATTTCCCTTTTTTTTAAAAAAAAAGTTTACCCTTTTATATTTATAATGTTATATTCTTAGTTTTTCTTACAAATATACACCATTAAACTCGTCTAATTTTCTTCTAATTCCAATATAGTTTCAATAAATTTTAAAAAAAATTAACGAAAAAAAATACTAACAGTAAATTACATCATTTTGTAATTTACTTATAATGTCAAAATACATATACAAAAATATAACCTAATAAAATGGATTCAAATCAAAACTCTAAATAAATTTTGGTTGAATGCATTATGGTTACCATCCCTATTCGTACGAAAGACACATCGCATAAACCTAAAGTAATATAATGGTTTCATGATTACAATAAAGAAACATACTTTTATAATAAAGTAACAAAACAAAAAACCTAGAATCAAATACAAAAACATACTCAAATCAATAAAAATCAGAAACACAATAACTTGCTACATTAAAGTTCATATTATTCACCCCGTACGTATTTACATCATATTACAATGTTACATTGTTGTAACATTTATCAAAGCTAATAACCAAACGACATTAAACCATGTAACTAAAACACTATAATGAAATTTCAACACTGTAACAAAACCAAAATAACAAAACTACAGCAATGTAATGAAGTTAAACTGATATAAACCAATCTTTAAACCAATGTAATTACACCACTAATAACTACACTAATGTAACAAAACTTCAACACTATAATTAAACAAAAAATAAAAAAACTACAATGTAACAAAAAGAACACCATTGTAATTGCACTATTGTAATGTAATTAAACCAAAAATAGAAAACTATACTACTGTAGTTACACTACTGCATCGAAAAAACACCATTAAGATTTTTTAAATGTAAACAACACAAGTGAAGGTTACAGTGATGTAACATATTGCATAAACAAAAATACAGCTAAATTTCAACATGTTTATGTGAACGAAAATCATAATACTTACAGTGAATTGCATCGTGTTTTACTTACTTACAGTGAACTACATCGAATAAACACATATAAGAACCAACAAAAATAAAACCTTATGCATCATCATTACTATAGTCTTTCTTCTGATAGCCATCACTCTCCAGTTATCTAAAAAATTATAAATAATTTAAGTTGATTTAACAATATGCAAAAATGGTTTTTTCATCTTTTTATAAGAATGTGCATCCTAAAAGTTTATACATTTTCTAACAAAAAGAAAGTAATTTTCGATTTCTCATAATTTGATATACAAGTTTCACCGTCAAATCATTTTATTTTTCAAATGTCAAAGTGAATCCATAATATGCTATAATTTTTAACAAAAATTAAAGATATTTTAGGCAAAAAAAATGAAAATAGTGTAAAAAACTAACCTGATGGTGGTCATGAAAGAGACGTACGGGTGGTGCAGGTGATGGTGTACTCGTGGTGTCGATGGCAATGGTGGAAGGGAGGTGCTGATGGCAACGATGGTGGTGGGCTTGTGCTGTTGACGAAGGTGTGCTGGTGGAGATCGATTAGTGATGATGGTTTTGTGGAGGTCGACTGGTGGTGCTGGAAGGGAAGTGCTAGTCGCGGTGTTGGTGGTGGTAGTGTGCGCATGGTGATTGGCAAAAATAGCAGACCAGATAGTCGGAGTGTTCCATCAACATTTTCAAAATGGAGCAGACCAGATAGTCGGAGTGTTTCATCTTAGCCATTTAATTAGAATAAAAAAATTTTAATATTAAATCAAGGGTTGTGATGTGGTTAAAGGGTTCACACACTTGAAGAGGGTTAGCACATGATCTCTATCCTATATATATATATATATATATATATATAGATGGGTGTGTTGGTAGGTGGTACTCACATCGCATCACTTTGTACCGCGTACAAACCCGACTTATTTCCTGTTTTTAATTTATATTTCATGACAATAAAAGATAATATAAATAAATTTAATAAATTGTTTTTAAATATTTTATTTCTTATGATATTGTTTATTTAGCGATAAACAAAATCAGAACGCGTTAACATCGCGTATTTTACACATTTAATCATTTTACTGGTTTTCTTTCTTTGAACATCAAAAATATTATTTTTCTACTAATAATATATATAGGTAAGAATATATAGTATTTTTTAGGTCAATTTTGGCTTTTCGAAGCACTTGAATTAATAACGTCGGCGTACACTCGTATAGTGCGGTTTTTGTCACTCACGAACATGCAATTCGCGGTTAGTCATTCGAATAAAGTTTCTAAATAAATATTAATAATGACATGCTATTGAGTCCAATGATTTCATTCCAACTTGTTTTGGGTTCAAACCATTAAACAAGCAAAGTGCTTTAATACCCTTGAAATAATTTACAACATAAGCTTAAGAATCAATTCAACGAAAAAAAACAAATCTAAGTTATTTAAAACATCATCGGGTTGAGTAACAATATTAAGGTTTGTAAGAACCTAGTCTTTATGGATTATAATATCAAGTGAAAAACAAAACTCAAATCATGCAAGAAATACAAGGATGCGAGAACTCCAAAATGATGGATGCAATTCCTATTGCGCGAGAACTTGGAGTTGCCGCACAACAACCTCATGTTGTCGCGCGATAACATTTATTAATATAAATAGGTGTTTTTACTTTGTATTTCATTATAAGTGTTTCATTTCGTAAAAGTGATGTGAGGGTGAGAGAGCAAAAGGTTGTGTGATAGGCCGCCCGAGGAGAGCTCACCTCGGGTGGATCGAGCTTCAACGATGTAAACCCCTTTTGTTTGCAGTTTGTTGATATCACACACGCACACATCCGTCTTAATTTGATTATCAAGTGAAGCAATATGTAAAATTGATCGTGATGAGGACTTTACATTTGGTATCAGAGCAAGGTGTTGCTCCTTATACATGGATTGTTATTCCGCAATCATCCATTATAAGACGTTAAACATGGATGTTGAAGATCTAAAGGTTTTGATCGACTTTGGACTGGTTTCAAAGGAGAAAAAGGTGAAATTGAGGGTGAACAAACATGAAATCGGCTTTGTTACATGCTATATTGATGATCTGCATCATTACACTCAGCATTTTCGAGTTTAGATGGTGGAAAACGAAGATTTGAGACCCTAGCAGTTATTTAAACTCATAAAATTCGATTTTGGATGAAGTTTTCACGTAAGTAACTGCATCATGCGAAAACTTTGCAAAAATAACCGTATTTTGCGAGAAGTTTTCCATTTGAGAACTTTTCATAAGAATACTTTATCATGAGAAAACTTCATCATACCAGAATTTCTACATCCACGCGAGAATTTTGATTAATCATTATGTTTATGCAAGAACCTGTCTTGATGCGAAAACTTGTTAGTATTTGAAGATTTTTGAACAAGTGTTTTCTGACCAAATCTAGAAGATGCTGGATTATTTGAAGTTTGGTACTTAAGCAAAGGTTTTTGTGATGTTTAATCAAGTTCAAGATTCTATATTTCAAACATTTGATTTGGGTTGTTCGTGAATTTAAACTTGACAATGTGAGCTTATCTTATTTTACTGATTGGGACAATGATCGAACAGTTTAATTAAGTGAAGAATCAAGATTGTTTGGTATTCTTGCTTTGAAAATATAGGCTTACTATATCTTACATAAGGGGAAAGAGTGTCTTAAATAATCTGGGTTGATATCATTGAATCTTGTCGTCAGACTGAAGAATCAGGTTGTTGGGGAATCTGAAATGGAAGTTGGATATCTTTGTCATATGCCTAATACATCTTAAGTTGTAAGTAATGAAGATAAAACTATTTTATCTTGATTCAGACGTGATATCCTTTATAAAGCTATATATTAGGAGGAGGTTATAGCTGAGGGGGAAGATTAAAGTGAAAGATACCTGAGGATCAGATAATCCATGAAGGGAAATTGTAAGGACCTAGCGTTTATGTATTACGATATCAAATGAAAAACAAAAACTCAAATCAATGCAAGAAATACAAGGATGCGAGAACTCCAAATTGATGGATACAAATCATATCGCGCGAGAACATTTATTACTATAAATATATGTTTTTTCTTTGTATTTGATTGTGTGTATTTCATTTTGTAAAAGTGATGTGAGGGTGAGAGAGAAGAAGGTTGTGTGATAGGCCGCCGAGAGGAGCTCACCTCGGGTGGATCGAACTTCAACAATGTAAACTTCTTTGGTATTGTAATCGTTTGATTAATAATATTCGATTGAGTTTGTTTGAAGTTCGTTGATATCACACACGCACACATCCATATTAATTGTTTATCAAGTGCTACAATATGTGAAATTGATCGTGATGAGGACTTTACAAGGTTGTCAAAGGTCGATGTATCCAAATAGTGATACACTGGCAGACAAAAATTTACATATGGGTGGTATTCATTATTAGAAATGAGTTTTTTACCAACAAAAAGTTCAAATAAAAACATTTTGTTGAAAGTTCCAACAAATATGAGCCAAAATGCGTACATGACAAAAACCCAATATTCATGTTGGATATCTGACATGTTAACGATAACAAATATGTTATTGAAATTTGTTGGAAGTTATCAACATTTATCTAAAAAGAAATTTTTAAAATTACCCTATTTGACCCCTCTCCTATATATACATATATATATTGGGAAATTTTACAGTACAAAGTGATTAATTCATGCGAAGTGTACGAATCGATAACAACCATTGATCTAAGTGAGTAACGGTTCAAATTTAATATGTAATAATCATGCAAAGAATGTGCTTGGAGGGGTATATCTGGAAATATCCTACAATTATTAATTTTTTTCAAATTCCCCCGTTTTTAAAACGTATATAACAATTTTATATGAAATTATTTTTTACCTAAAAAATACATTATAAAATCATGCATTTTATCGGCTTTAATATGAGTATAATATTGTTATACTTTTTTTTTAAATCAACATTTTTTTAAAAGTCTATGTGTTATGTGTATAACGTGTATGATTATGAGCTACGTAATTATGAACATAACTTGCGTAATTATCATATAACATGCGTAACCTGCGTGATTATTTTACATAACATGAGTAAATTTTTTTTGCGTAATAATAAATATAACTGTCGTAATTATGAATATAGTTTGCGTAATTATGTACCTTATTTGCGTAATTGTAGCGCGGACGAAACTACTCATTCGCTAAAAAACACGTGTCACGCTCTTTTAACTTTGCTTTGCATGAAAATTACACTTTGTATAGTAACCGGCCCATACACACACACACACACACACACACACACACACACACACACACACACATATATATATATATATGATGTATTGCAAAATACGTTAATTTTCGGTATATTTTTTGTACATTTTTCAGGTCTTTTATTTTAGATTTTGTCTCGTTTTTATTAGTTACTTTATATTTTTGTGTCTCCACAGGCTCTGGAGCTAAAGTGAAAATGATCAAAAACAGAGAAAGCCATGTTACCGGACGCGTTGCGGGCAAAAGACGGATCAAAAAGAAAACTTTCTGGAAAATTGGGTCCGTGGCGCCACGCGACGGGAACCCCTTGCCCCACCGCGTGGCACGACGGGTATGAATTCGAGGAAATTATTGTTTAAGCCCAATTAAGTCGTTTTTAACCCTAATGACGAAGGGGGAAGGCCATTCGGCCACAGCATGAACTAGAGAGCTTATTGGGAGAAATCTTGGAGTTTGGGAGCAAACAATCAAATGTTTTACGCTACGGGATCGCACAATCATCCGGAATCATTCGGTTTATCATTCCCGAGTTTATTAACCTTCTTGTTCTTGTTTAAACACTTTAAATACATGATTTTTGCTAGTGATTCGGATATGATTGTTGGCTAATCTTGTAATACTACTTAGGCCATGATGGTTATTCTTGTTTGACTAGTTTTCTTGTCGGTTTTGGAACTCGTTCATATGGATTTATCAATAAAGTAACAAACTTGGTTTTTTTTTTCTGACTTGGTGTGGATGAATATCTTTTATACCTTATAATTACTTGTTAATTCCTCGTGTGTCTTGGTGAATGTCTTTCACGGAATAGGTGCATTGCTAGACTGTTTACTTTGTGTTCTCAGTTATTAGGTGGTTTGCTAAACGATCGTAGTATCGCATAGGAGTAACTTGAATGAATTTGGTAATCTAGATATTCTACTAATCTTAAAAGCTGTAAGGTGAGAGGTTATCGGTTAGTCTTGCGTGTTTGATTGCTAGGTTCAGTATCTTTGTAAAAAGGCTTTGTCTAGTTTCCCTTACACTTTTTTGTTAACCGAGTCTTGTCAGAAACTCCATAGTTACCCCTTGCACTTAAGTGTATTGAGATCTTTACGCTGTAAGGTAGAATGTCTAGCTGGTACTTTATTGAGATGGGTGCATCGTAAGAGAAGTCCATAAACTGGTAATTTAACATCCTATAGGGTCTCGCGGTTGACACTGTTGAGAAGGTTGACGGTTCTCTAGGTTGCTCATAGGTTACTATCTTAAGATCCCAGTTTCTGCATTTAGTTTCATAACAGATAGAAGACTAGTTACCCAATTATATGATTCTCGCCTAGGTAGTATCTTCCCATTCTCTGATTTCAGTTAAAGTTCTCATTCGTGTTTAGTTCCTTGTCTAAACCATTTTTTAATTAATTAATTTTATTAGTTACTGCAGAAACCCCCCGCCCTTCTTAAACATAAAAACAAAATAAAAAATCAGTTTAGTAGAGGAGTCCTAGAGTCTAGTTACGTCATTCATTTAGAGTCTCGTGGGTTCGATATCCGGACTTACTTAACCTTTACTAGAGTCAACAGGTTCACTTGCCTCTTAGTAGTTTAGCTTAGAGAGTCTAGAGTTTAACTTAGTGTATGTTATAGTCGGTTTTTAATTGTTTTAATTGAACTACTTTTTGCACAACAAGTTTTTGGCATAGTTGCCGGGGACTCTTTGGTAATTGCGTTAATTAGCTTTGATTGGATTTATCTGCTATATTTGTGCTTCATGTCTTTTTGTCTTTATGTCTGTTTGAGTCGTTTTGGTTTTCCTTGTGTCTCATTGTTTTGTGTCTTTCTTGCAGTTGAATGCTCAAACCTCACCTGCGTTCACAAGGACCGCCGCCGAAACCCCCACTTTCAGAAAAGCTTGGATTTGAGGACCCCACGATAAAGTCACCACCCATCCGAAATCAAATGGCTGCTAGTCGCACTATTCACCAGCAAGCCACTCAGGGATTCATGGGAGTTAACAATCCCATCACTATCCCAAACTTCACAAATGAAAACTCCTGGCAGATCCCCTCTTATGTGATGACTGCCATTGCTAACAACTGCCAATTTCATGGGCGCGAAGATGAAGATGCCCCCGCCCACATTGGCCTCCTCGAGCGCATCTGTCGCACCTTCAAACTTCAAGGTGCCACTGAAGATGCCATTTTTCTGCAGCTCTTCCTATTTTCACTCACGGATCGAGCTGCCACTTGCTTGAGTCGCATCCTGCTGGCACTTTCACTACTTGGCCAGATCTCCGTGACCGTTTTCTGAATATGTACTTCCCACCGGCCAAGGCTTCCCGCCTTCATGATGAGATCCATTCATTCCAAATGGACTCTGATGAGCCTTATTATCATGCTTGGGAGCGTTTCCAAAATCTGCTCAGCCGTGGCTCCTAACATGGTCTCTGGCACTTGTAGAGAAATTCTACAATGGCCTGACTTATGAAGCTCATGCGCGTTTTGACACTTATGCAGGAGGCCACCTCATGGGTAAGAAAGATGTGACCGAATGTAATGAAATGTTCCAGAGTTTTGCTCAAGCAGAGTATGAGCAGCGGTCTGCTAGCAGTCAATCTACTCCGGCCACTAGTTCCTCGTCTAGAGGAATTTACCATGTCATAGTGGATACTAGTGTGGCTGCTGCTCTTGAGTGTTTAGTGAAGAGGTTAAGGAGTTGAAGATGAAGATAGACAAGTGTGAGTTGTGTAGAGGGGGGCATGATACTTCTAAGTGTCCTTTGATCGGTCAAGAGCAGGTAGATTTCATAGGAGGTCCAAACAGAGGTCCCACGAATCCATTCAATACCCCATATAACTCTGGTTGGCAAAATAATTCAAATTCTAATTGGCGTTCTTTCGGTAATCCCCCTGGTTTCCACTCAAATTTTAATCAGAACCGAGGGCAGGTTCAGTCTTCTAGTGGGAATTCGGGGAATAATGCTGTAAGGGTTAGTGGGGATAAGTTGGATAAGATAGAGGAGTTGCTGTCACAATTAGTTGTTAAGGATGCTACCACACAGAAAACACATGCTGAGCATGACATTCTACTTAAAAATCAACAGTCATCTTTCCTTGATCTTCAGCGTTCTGTTGGTGATATTGCCAGGCGTTTGGATGAGAGGCCCCAGGGCCAGTTTTCGGGTAGCACTCAACCTAATCCAAATGCCCAACTAAAAGCAGTCACCACTCGTAGTGGTATAGGTGGAGAGGTAGTTAAGTCACCGGTTTTCGTAGATGAAGAGGAACCGGTTGACGAGGAGATTGAGATGAAGGCTCCAAGAAGGGTGCACCTGAGGCGAGTCCCAGCAAGTACCGAACCGACCAGTGGGCCTCAGTTAGAGAAATCGGAAACTAAGAAATCGTCTTCCTTTACACCTTCTCTCGATATTGATCGTTTTCGTGTCCCATACCCCGCTCACCTTGCTAATCAGGAATATGCAAAGGAGTATAGGCACTTTCTAGACATATTTAAGCAGCTGAAGATAAATCTTCCATTCATTGAGGCCCTTCAGCATATGCCTAAATATGCAAAATTCCTAAAAGACCTTCTGAAACGTAAGGACGGGTTGGGTGAACTGTCTAACGTCCCTTTGACAGGAGGGTGTTCTGCGGTAGTTCTGAATAAGCTACCAGAGGAGCTGACGGACCCGAGTATTTTCACTATACCATATCTGTTTGGTAGTAACACTCAGAGCTACGCATTGGCTGATCTCGGGACTAGCATCAACCTGATGCCATACTCTCTTTATGAGAAGCTGGATGTGGGCGATCTGACACCTACACGCATGACACTCTCACTTGCTGACCGATCGTCAAATATCCACGGTGCATAATTGAGAACTTGTTGGTGAAGGTCAATAGATTTGTGTTCCCCGTGGATTTTGTTGTCCTTGACATGGAGGTTGATGAAAAAGTCCATATTATTCTTGGTCGACCGTTTCTTAATACCACAAAGGCCATCATTGAGGTCTTTGATGGTAAAATCACTCTTAGGGTCGGGGATGAAAACGTCACCTTCTAGATCTTAAAATCCATGCGACATCCCGATAGTCAAGACGACTTTAGTCGTCCCGCCGATTCTGTTTTGATCATAAATTCGTTTATCTCTCGTGTAGACCGTTGTCTCGACTACATCTGTGGGGCTGATTTGGTTGTTGAGGATCAAGTAGAGGAGCCGAGTTTTGAGGTAGAGGGGGAGCCACTTTTCCCCGAACCGATGGAGATTAGTGAGATTCGTGAGGAGAGTAAGAAATCTTCCTTAGAAACACACCCACCTTAGAGCTTAAGGTCTTACCTTCCCATCTAGAGTATGCCTACCTTGGAGAGGATGCCATATTGCCCGTCATTATCTCATCCAAATTGACGGAAGGGGAGAAGAATAGGCTGCTTAAGGTGTTGAGGACACATAAACAAGCCATTGCTTGGAGGTTGCAGGACATCCAAGGCATTAGCCCAGCTTATTGCACCCATAGGATAGTCATGAAGGATGAGTATAAGCCTGTGGTCCAGCCTCAAAGATGTTTAAATCCAAATATGCAAGAGGTTGTGAAGAAAGAAGTGTTGAAGTTGATGGATGCCGGCTTAATCTATCCTATTTCTGATTCCACTTGGGTGAGCCCAACTCAGGTTGTCCCTAAGAAAGGAGGGATGACAGTTATCACAAATGAGAAAAACGAGCTCATACCCGCTCGTGCGGTCCCCGGTTGGCGAGTTTGCATTGATTACAGGAGACTGAATGATGCCACCAGAAAAGACCATTTTCCTCTTCCTTTCATTGATCAGATGCTCGAGCGGTTAGCGGGTCAGTAGTTTTACTGCTTCTTAGATGGCTTCTCAGGTTACTTCCAGATTCCCATTGCACCTGAGGATCAGGATGTCACACCCTCAAAATCCGCAAGCGGGGTTTTATCGCGAGGCGCGTGACATACCAGGATCTCAGTCATTAGTTACCAAGAACGACCCTATATGATTAATAAACAAAACCAGAGTTAACGTTTAAAATACTGCGGAAGCGTTTTTAAAACAGAAAACCCAAAACAAGTAGTATGTAAAGAGAATGCGCAAAACATACGCTCCCCAAACACAAATGTTTAATATGAAAATAATCCCAAATTTGTAAACAAACAAATGTAGACAACTCAACGATGCTGGTGTGCGTGCTCCTAGGCAACTGGCAACCTTAACCTGAGAATAGCATACTAAACAAGTCAACACATGGTTGGTGAGTTCAAGAGTTTGCGTTAAAATATAAACCAATCAACAGTTTCTAGAGCATAAGTAGTGTATTGCAATAGATACCTAGTCTATTAACATAAAAATATTAATCATAGTGATTTCACGATCGAAGCTGACTGTGTTACGTTTGTTGCCTCCCGTCACGACTTACCAGGTCGTGACGAATATATGTTAGGACAAAATTGCACCCGTTTGACCTCGAGTCGCACAGGTGGGGCTCGTCAGACCCAGTAGTACTACCCAAAATTTCCCCGCTATTCAATACTAACAATCCAAAAGTGTGAGGACTTTCCATGGTAAACAACACTATATCAATATTATACACACTCATATATAAAGCGTTTGTGATCAACAGTATGCTATCTCCCCCAAAAGAGATTATGTAAAATGAGTGGGGCAAGAACTCACCTGATACGCGCAAGAATTAACTTAGAGCTTAACTTGAAAGAAAGAGGGAAAGACAACCTTCAAAGGTCACCTAGAATACAAGAGTACATAAGCACGTGTACACAGAATCAACATGAAACCCTAAGTGTTCTACAAACCAAGGAACTCAAGGTTTAAGAAAGACAAGACACATTTGACCCAGTTGACCCGTTTGACCCGTTGGTGACATTATAGGTGATAAGTCGTTAATACTAACACAACAGCATATCATACATGTTCAACATACAACTTGATTACATATAGCACTTCATTAACCACATGTACTACCTAGATCATCATACAACTAGATATCATACAAGTCATGCGAATCACAACAGGCCAAAACAGGTAACAAACCAAATCAACATCCCTATAACCTAAACAACACATTTAATCACCTTAGAAACCATCCTTGAACACACTAGCATGATTCTAATATCCCAAACATGCTCAAATCATCCAATTCAAGGATTTGCACAATTAAAGTTTCCCTATTGGGAAAGTTCATCCCAAATTCATCAAACTCACACTACATTCATGAATTCATCAATTATATACCAATTCGAGTCCATGACAACATCTAAACATGATCAACAACACCTAATCATCATGATTCATCAACATTCAACACCAAAAGTTACTATTTTTAGCAATGTATGAACTATATGACATCTTCTTGATTTTAAATTGTTCATATCATCAACTTAGCATCTAATCATCATCACAAACACATCCATAACATTCATACATCATCCAATCATCAATTCATGCAAAATAAAGTTACTATTATTAGTAACCTACGAACAACGTATCAAAATCATAGCTTTCTTGCAAAATTGACGTTAACTAGCATATATACAATCCAACTAACATAATAACAACATCAAACAACCAACATTCAACATCCAATTTGATCCAAAATCGCCTCAAACTCTCGGCCAAGATGTTATTTAATAATCCATAATTACCCTTTTAACCCTTATAATTTGTATTTTATAAAAATTAAGCTTTTAGACACTCCTTTAAAATGTTTTTAACTAGAATAATAAACATATAAACTAGTAGTAGCAATTATATGTATTATCTTTACAAGCTACAAAATTTACAAAGTAAATACACACGTTTCCACGTTACGCGATAAAATTACAGTTAACATTTAAATCACATAAGCATAACTTAATAATCACATTGTTAACTTAATTATCATCAATTTAACATTACTGATTATTGTTAAGTCACCAACGTTCAACGACAACTAGTGTGTGTGCACAACACGTGTATGCAAGACTTAACAGAACTAACGAAGTTTGGTAACGGAAAATTACCGGATGTCACATTATCCCCATGTTGAAAGAATTTTCGTCTTGAAAATTGCGTTACATGGTGAGTGTTCCATCACTGGTCTACTGCATTGGCACAAGGAAATCGACATCGTGTGAGTTTTGGATGAGTTGTCACATCATCCCTATGTTGAAAGAAATTTCGTCCCGAAATTTAATTAGTACCTTCGCCGGCTGGCATCGTCCTTTCGAATAGCTGAGGGTACTTAAGCTTCATTTGGTCTTCACGTTCCCACGTGAATTCTGGTCCACGTCTCGAGTTCCAACGAACTTTGACGATGGGTATCTTGCTTTGCTTAAGCGTTTTCACCTCACGATCCATCACTTCGACAGGTTCCTCAATGAAGCGTAACTGTTCGTCTACTTGAACTTCTTCCAGTGGTACGACCATCGTTTCATCCGTTAAACATTTCTTTAGATTTGAAACATGGAATACATCATGGATTCCACTCAATGAATCAGGTAAGGCTAGTCGAGAGGCCACTGGGCCAATTCTTTCCACTATCTCAAATGGTCCAACGTATCTCGGATTTAGCTTTCCTCGCTTACCAAACCGAACTATGCCTTTCCATGGTGAAACCTTTAATAAAACCTTATCACCAACTTGAAATTCTAAGGGTTTTCGTCGCTTGTCAGCATAGCTTTTCTGTCTGTCCCGCGCTGCAGCCATGCGGTTTCTTATCTGGACAATCTTCTCAGTTGTCTCGTGTACTAACTCGGGACCCATTAATTGACTATCACCAATTTCAGCCCAGCAAACTGGCGATCTACACTTTCTCCCATATAAAGCTTCAAAAGGTGCCGCCTTTATGCTAGTGTGATACTGTTGTTGTAAGAAAATTCCACCAATGGTAGGTGAACTTCCCAGTTATTCCCGAAGTCAATCACACAAGCACATAACATGTCCTCCAAAGTTTGTATAGTACGCTCGCTTTGACCATCAGTCTGTGGATGATAAGCAGTACTCATATCCAATCGCGTACCCAAAGATTTCTGCAGTGATTGCCAGAAGTGTGAAGTGAAACTAGAATCGCGATCAGAAGTGATCGAGATTGGTACGAAACGATCTCCTTCAAATAGAGTCGAGTTAATTTCTCCATCTTGTCTGTTTCCTTTATCGCTAGGAAATGAGCAGATTTTGTTAATCGATCCACGATAACCCATATTGTATCACAACCCGTAGAAGTGCGAGGTAACTTAGTAATAAAATCCATTGATATTTGATCCCACTTCCACATAGAGATCTCGGGTTGTTGTAGTAGACCAGATGGTTTCTGATACTCCACTTTAATCTTCGAGCAGGTCAGACACTTGCTCACATAAGTAGCTACATCTGCTTTCATGTTAGGCCACCAATAGTGCGCCTTCAAATCGTGGTACATCTTGTCAGATCCAGGATGTATAGAATACTTGGACTTGTGAGCCTCAATCATGACCAAGTCTCTCAGATTTCCGTGTAGAGGTACCCATAGTCTATCCATGAAGTAACGAATTCCATCCGCTTTTACTTCCAATTGTTTTTCCATACCCCTTAACGATTCAGACCCAATGTTTTCTGTTTTCAGAGCTTCCGTCTGAGCCTCTCGGATTTGTTCAGGTAATTGCATACTAATCGTTAGTTGCAGAGCTCGCACACGTCGAGGTTTAGCAGTCTCTTTTCTACTCAACGCATCAGCAACTACATTTGCTTTCCCCGGGTGGTACTTACTAGCACAATCATAGTCGTTTAACAATTCCACCCAGCGTCTTTGCCTCATGTTCAACTCCTTTTGCTCAAAGATGTGCTGAAGACTCTTGTGATCGGTGTAGATGGTGCATTTGGTACCGTACAAGTAATGTCTCCATATCTTTAAGGCAAACACTATCGCACCCAGTTCCAAGTCATGGGTGGTATAGTTCTTCTCATGAATCTTCAACTGTCTAGAGGCGTAAGCTATCACTTTATCCCGCTGCATCAAGACGCATCCAAGTCCTTGAATAGACGCATCGCAGTAGACTACGAAGTCATCACTACCATCCGGTAACGCTAATATTGGTGCGCTACACAATTTATGTTTCAGCAACTAAAAAGCAAATTCCTGACTCTCACCCCATTTGTACGTCGTTCCCTTGTGAGTCAAGGCTGTGAGAGGTTGTGCAATCTTAGAGAATCCTTCAATGAATCGTCGATAATATCCCGCTAATCCAAGGAATTGTCTTATCTCACTTGGTGTCTTAGGAACAGAACAATTCTTTATCGCTTCAATCTTAGCAGGATCAACATGTATTCCCTTCTCGTTGACAATATGACCCAAGAATTGTACCTCACGTATCCAGAAATCACACTTAGAAAACTTTGCATACAGTTGTTCCTCTCTAAGTAATTCCAAGATCAAACGTAAGTGCTCTCCATGTTCTTCCTCGGTCCTTGAGTATATCAGTATATCATCAATAAAGACGATAACAAACTGATCAAGATAGGGTTTGCACATGCGATTCATGAGGTCCATGAATACTGCTGGTGCATTCGTCAACCCAAATGGCATGACCAAAAATTCATAGTGACCATATCGTGTACGGAAGGCAGTTTTCGAGATGTCCTCTTCTCGAACTCTTAGCTGATGATACCCAGACCTCAGATCAATCTTAGAGTAATAGCTTGATCCTTGCAGTTGATCAAACAAATCATCGATACGAGGTAACGGATATCTATTCTTGATAGTAACCTTGTTCAGTTCCCTATAGTCAATGCACATTCGAAATGTACCATCCTTCTTCTTCACAAATAGAACTGGCGCTCCCCAGGGCGACAAACTCGGTCGGATGAACCCTTTATCCAACAACTCTTGTAGTTGGGCAGATAATTCCTGCAGTTCGTTCGGAGCTAACCGGTACGATGCTCTCGTAGTTGGAGCGGCTCCTGGAGTCAACTCAATCTGGAATTCAACTTGACGATGAGGCGGTAATCCAGGAAGGTCTTCCGGAAACACCTCAGGAAACTCATGAACTACGGGGATATCCTCTATCTTCTTTTCCTCAACCTGTTTATCTGTGACGAGTGCTAATATGGCCAGTCGACCCTTTCGTAACAACTTCTGTGCTTTCATAAACGAGATGATGCCTATCACCGCACCACTCCTATCACCTCTAACCGTAAGGACTTCTTCACCAAGGGGAATCCGTATGATCTTCTCGTGGCATATGACTTCTGCTTGTTTATTGGAAAGCCAATCCATGCCTACTACCACATCGAAACTTCCTAGTGTAACAGGCATGAGATCTATGGTGAATGTATGACTAGCAAGTTCTATCTTGCAGTCTCTAAGAATATGCGTTATGTGAATCTGTGTGCCGTCAGCTAACTCTACGGTGTATTTAGATTCTAAGGCTGAGGGCATATCACTGAAAAGACTACAGAACCTAGTGGACACGAAACTTCTATCGGCTCCGGTATCGAATAATACGGTAGCAAAACAACCATTAACCGAAAATTTACCAGTTACTGTTGTAGGATCGTTTAGAGCCTCACCTGAGCCAATGACGAAGGCTCTTCCTTTGGCTCCATTGTTGTTTCCACCATTGTGTTTGCCATTACCATTGTTGTTGTTATTGTTGTTGCCATTATTATTATTGTTGTTGTTCCCATTGTTGTTGTTGCCATTACCATTCCTCTTAAGCTGGGGACAATTGCGTTTGTAATGGCCTTCTTTTCCGCACTCAAAACAACCTTTCGGAGTGTCTTGTGATTGTTGTGGCTTTCTCATCAGTTCACCCCGGCAGTCTTTGGCCGCATGCCCAACTTTACCACAGCGTTGGCATCGGAAGTTGTCACACCTGCCGGTGTGATGGTAGTTGCATCGATTGCACTTAGGACTTTTCCCCACATAGCCTCCTTGTCCCTGAGATGCCGAGGATGGCTTATTGGAATTTCGGTTGTTATCAAACCTCCTTTGTTGCTGTGGATGTTGATGCTGCTGAGTGTGCTGTTGTTGCTGTTGATGTTGCTGAGATTGGTTGTTTGACAAATATCCCTTATTACCAGAGTTGTCCCAGTTGCGTTTATTGTCAGGCACGCTTGCCATAGCGCCCTGTTTGGGTAGCTTTCCCTGCTCCACTGCTTGGTCAGTAAGCTTGTGAGCCAATCGAATAACCTGCTAGATAGTGGTGAGGTTCACAACAGTCACCATGCTTTGTATCTCCGGAACCGAGCCACGCTGATAAAGCTCAATTCATTTGATCGACGGATTGATCATGCCTGGGCAAAGCGTTGCCAAATCGTGAGACCTCATGGTGTAAACCTCGATCTCAGATTCCTTCCATCTTTAATTGCCAGAAAGCCTCCAACTTCTGGACTTCATCCAGTTCTTCCTCATTAGGGTCTTCCCCAAAGGTGCAGGGGCTTCAACAACCTGAAGTGCTGCTAGCTGTGCCTCTAAATCAGCAAACCTATCATCGATCACTATGTTATGGTGATCCTGTGCGTCCATGCGCCCACTAAGTGCTACCACGTTGCCTGCCAGCGTATGATGTCCACCAATGGCCCTCGAAAGTTGCTCCTGAAGCGTCTCTACCTGGAAACGCAGCTGACGCATCTCAGATCGTAATGCAGAGTTCTCATCAGCGAGTCCTCTAATCCGCTGTCGCTCTGTGTCCAGTGTG
This sequence comes from Flaveria sonorensis, assembly GCA_025506505.1. Taxonomy (NCBI): domain Eukaryota; kingdom Viridiplantae; phylum Streptophyta; class Magnoliopsida; order Asterales; family Asteraceae; genus Flaveria; species Flaveria sonorensis. The sequence continues at coordinate 17,590,653 of CM046423.1, read as the reverse complement.
GCTACTAGGGCTGCAAATGCCTGTTCCAGAGGAATGCTCAAAGTAGGAAGTGTAGGCAAAGTAGAGGCGGTTGATGACCTAGTCCTAGGTCGTGTAGGTGCTACAGGTGGTACGCGTTCTCTATAAGCCATACGGTTTATGTAAGTGGGGTAGAAATCCCAGTTACGCGGAGGATCGAGCTCAAGAGGTATGAAAGGCTGATCCCAGTCTATCTCGCCGGGAGGGTAAGGATGTCGAGGCCAGTTAAATCCCCTATCCGGTACGGGGGAAGTAGGAGGTGACTCAGATCGTGCAGGTCTCTTGCCTAAATTTCTGGACGACGATGCCATGCTGCGAAGTACGTGTTGCGTATGCCAATGAGTATACAGTAAGGAGAGTAAACGATGAGTAACTAACAACTGTGCGGTTATAGTCTAGTGTGTGTATGCAACCTAGTTCCCTATAACCAATGGCTCTGATACCAATCTGTCACACCCTCAAAATCCACGAGCGGGGTTTTACCGCGAGGCGCATGACATACCAGGATCTCAGTCATTAGTTACCAAGAACGACCCTATATGATTAATAAACAAAACTAGAGTTAACGTTTAAAATACTGCGGAAGCGTTTTTAAAACAGAAAACCCAAAAAAAGTAGTATGTAAAGAGAATGCGCAAAACATACGCGCCCCAAACACGAATGTTTAATATGAAAATAATCCCAAATTTGTAAACAAACAAATGTAGACAACTCAACGATGCTGGTGTGCGTGCTCCTAGGCAACTGGCAACCTTAACCTGAGAATAGCATACTAAACAAGTCAACACATGGTTGGTGAGTTCAAGAGTTTGCGTTAAAATATAAACCAATCAACAGTTTCTAGAGCATAAGTAGTGTATTGCAATAGATAGCTAGTCTATTAACATAAAAATATTAATCATAGTGATTTCGCGATCGAAGCTGACTGTGTTACGTTTGTTGCCTCCCGTCACGACTTACCAGGTCGTGACGAATATATGTTAGGACAAAATTGCACCCTTTTGACCTCGAGTCGCACAGGTGGGGCTCGTCAGACCTAGTAGTACTACCCAAAATTTCCCCGCTTTTCAATACTAACAATCCAAAAGTGTGAGGACTTTCCATGGTAAACAGCACTATATCAATATTATACACACTCATATATAAAGTGTTTGTGATCAACAGTATGCTATCTCCCCCAAAAGAGATTATGTAAAATTAGTGGGGCAAGAACTCACCTGATACGCGCAAGAATTAACTTAGAGCTTAACTTGAAAGAAAGAGGGAAAGACAACCTTCAAAGGTCACCTAGAATACAAGAGTACATAAGCACGTGTACACAGAATTAACATGAAACCCTAAGTGTTCTACAAACCAAGGAACTCAAGGTTTAAGAAAGACAAGACACATTTGACCCAGTTGACCCGTTTGACCCGTTGGTGACATTATAGGTGATAACTCGTTAATACTAACACAACAGCATATCATACATGTTCAACATACAACTTGATTACATATAGCACTTCATTAACCACATGTACTACCTAGATCATCATACAACTAGATATCATACAAGTCATGCGAATCACAACAGGCCAAAACAGGTAACAAACCAAATCAACATCCCTATAACCTAAACAACACATTTAATCAACTTAGAAACCATCCTTGAACACACTAGCATGATTCTAATATCCCAAACATGCTCAAATCATCCAATTCAAGGATTTGCACAATTAAAGTTTCCCTTTTAGGAAAGTTCATCCCAAATTCATCAAACTCACACTACATTCATGAATTCATCAATTATATACCAATTCGAGTCCATGACAACATCTAAACATGATCAACAACACCTAAGCATCATGATTCATCAACATTCAACACCAAAAGTTACTATTTTTAGCAATGTATGAACTATATGACATCTTCTTGATTTTAAATTGTTCATATCATCAACTTAGCATCTAATCATCATCACAAACACATCCATAACATTCATACATCATCCAATCATCAATTCATGCAAAATAAAGTTACTATTATTAGTAACCTACGAACAACGTATCAAAATCATAGCTTTCTTGCAAAATTGACGTTAACTAGCATATATACAATCCAACTAACATAATAACAACATCAAACAACCAACATTCAACATCCAATTTGATCCAAAATCGCCTCAAACTCTCGGCCAAGATGTTATTTAATAATCCATAATTACCCTTTTAACCCTTATAATTTGTATTTTATAAAAATTAAGCTTTTAGACACTCCTTTAAAATGTTTTTAACTAGAATAATAAACATATAAACTAGTAGTAGCAATTATATGTATTATCTTTACAAGCTACAAAATTTACAAAGTAAATACACACGTTTCCACGTTACGCGATAAAATTACAGTTAACATTTAAATCACATAAGCATAACTTAATAATCACATTGTTAAGTTAATTATCATCAATTTAACATTACTGATTATTGTTAAGTCACCAACGTTCAACGACAACTAGTGTGTGTGCACGACACGTGTATGCAAGACTTAACGAAACTAACGAAGTTTGGTAACGGAAAATTATTGGATGTCACACAGGAAAAGACCACTTTCACATGCTCCTATGGCACTTATGCATATCGTCAGATGCCATTCGGTTTGTGTAACGCTCCTGCCTCTTTTCAGCGTTGCATGGTAGCTATCTTTCAGGATATGATTGAATCTTCCATGGAGGTCTTCATGGATGACTTTTCAGTTTATGGTAGCTCATTTGATCAGTGTTTGCTTAATTTGGAGAGGATGCTGAAAAGATGCACCGAGACGAAGTTGATGCTTAATTGGGAGAAGTGTCACTTCATGGTGACTGAGGGGATTATGCTAGGGCATAAGGTTTCGAGAAATGGGATAGAGGTTGATAGGGCTAAGATAGACACCATTAGTAGACTCCCACCACCCACTAGTGTCAAATCCATTCGGAGTTTTCTAGGCCATACGGGTTTCTATAGGCGTTTCATCAAGGATTTTTCAAAGATCACATGCCCCATGACTCACCTTCTTAAGAAGGACGTTCCTTTTATTTTTGATGAGGAATGTCTTAAAGCGTTCGAGTTTTTAAAGGAGCAGTTGGTGAGTGCTCCTATTCTTGTTTCTCCCGACTGGAGTTTGCCCTTTGAACTCATGTTGACGCAAGAGATTACGCAGTTGGGGCAGTCCTCGGTCAAAGGTGGGATAAACACTTTCATCCCATTTACTATGCTAGTAAGACTCTAAATGATGCATAAGAGAACTACGCTATAACAAAAAAAGAGCTTCTAGCAGTGGTTTTCGCCTTTGATAAATTCTGTTCATACCTCGTGCTTTCTAAAACGACCGTGTTCACCGATCACTGGGCATTGCGATATTTATTCGCCAAGAAAGATGCCAAACCTTGTTTAATTTGGTGGATTCTTTTGCTTTTTGAGTTTGACATTGAAATTAAGGACAAGAAGGGAGCGGAGAACGTCGCGGCCGATCATCTTTCAATGTTAGAGGACCCGAGGAGAGAGGAGATTCATGAGGAGGCGATTGGAGATAGATTCCCTCAGGAATAGGTTGATTTTGTGGAGGCGGAGAAGCAAGGTATGCCATGGTTTAGTGATCTAGCAAATTACCTTGCTCATGGAGTGTTGGTAGAGGGGTTGACTGCTTAGCAAAGAAAGAAGTTCTTGAGAGATGCGGGTAGATATGTGTGGGATGACCCATTCTTGTACCGTGTCAGAGGAGATAGAGTGTTGAGCTGATGAGTCCCTCGAGAGGAGGGAATAGAGATTCTTAAACGTTGTCATGCGGGTCTAACCGGAGGTCATTATAGTCATCATGTCATCGCATAAAAAGTTTTTGATTGCGGTTTTTATTGGCCTTCTGTTGTGAAGGATGCCCTTGATTTCGTTAAAACTTGTGATGCTTGTTAGTGGACAGGTAATATCTCATCCAGAGATGAGATGCTCCAAAATCCCATTCAGGTTGTTGAGGTTTTTGATGTGTGGGGCATCGATTTCATGGGAGCATTTCCTTTGTCAAAAGGGAATTGGTACATCCTTGTGGCCATAGACTATGCCTCAAAGTGGGTGGAGGCTCAAGCCTTGCCTACTAACGATGCTCGAGTGGTGGTGATATTCTTGAAGAAGCTGTTTACTAGGTTTGGCACTCCTAAAGCTCTTATAAGTGATCGTGGCATGCATTTCTGTAACGCTATTATGGAAAAACATTAGAACACTACGGTGTCACTCATCGTTTATCCACCACTTACCATCCACAAACTAGCGGTAAAGTGGAGAATGCCAACCGAGGACTTAAGAGAATCCTTGAGAAAACCGTGGGGAGTAGTCGGAAGACAAGTTAGATGATGCATTATGGGCGTTTAGAACCTCCTACAAAACACCTTTGGGTTGCTACACCGTTCATGATCGTATATGGTAAAGCTTGTCATCTTCCCGTAGAGTTAGAACATCTAGCTTTATGGGCCCTAAAAGCGGTTAACCTTGACCTATCTGAAGCGGCGAAGAGAAGATTCTTCCAAATTCATGAGTTGGAGGAACTTAGAGATGCGACCTATGCTTGTTCTTTGAGTTTCAAGGAGAAAACGAAGGCCTATCATGATAAAAGGCTGAAAGGATTCAAGGAGTTTAAGGAGGGTGATAAGGTTCTGCTTTACAATTCCCATTTGAAGTTGTTTGGTGGGAAATTGAAATCAAAGTGGTCAGGACCTTACAGGGTGAAAGATGTATTTCCTCATGGTGCGGTTGAGTTGGAAAATGAAGAAACAAGGAGTACTTGAAAGGTTAATGGTCAATAATTAAAGCACTACCTTGTAGGACCATTGGATTCAAGAGAGGAGGAGGTTATTCTTCTCGAAACTCCCCTGAAAATTAGCGAATAGGGATCTTGGGTGAGTTCCCAAGTGTAGAGTTTGTATAGTTTTGTAGTTTTCGTGCTTTTGGGTTTTTCCGGGGTTTCCGGTATTTTCGGTAGTTTTTTGTTTTTTTTCGGTTTGTGCGTTTTGTGTTTTGGTTATTTTGCAGGAATTCATACCCGAAAGGAAGTGGAAAACATGGAGAACCCAAGCTCCAGGTAAGTTCTTTGGTAAATTTTGGCTTTAAAAAATGGTTTTTGGGAGGTTTGGATGAAACTTAAAATTTTTCTAAGTGTTGGAGGGTAAAAAACGTGACAACTAGAGAGCTTCTTGGGAGAAATCTTGGAGTTTGGGAGCAAACAATCAAATTTTTTACGCTAGGGATCGCACAATCATCCGGAATCATTCGGTTTATCATTCCCGAGTTTATTCACCTTCTTGTTCTTGTTTAAACACTTTAAATACATGATTTTTGCTAGTGATTCGGATATGATTGTTGGCTAATCTTGTAATACTACTTAGGCCATGATGATTATTCTTGTTTG